>JAIUSX010000014.1:5625000-6250000 GCA_026573805.1 Hesperophylax magnus
ATACTATATGATCGTGATTTATTTGTGAATTAACTTTCTACGTACACAAATACACACGTCACTTTACAATATTACTCTAAGATCTGCTCTAATGATTCACAATGCAACGATGTCCGAAATATAATATAATATGTAATAATAATATATGGGCCATCTGTTTCAAATAACAATACTCGAACGTGGAATCCAGAAAAATAATGAACGTGCGAGCGAAAAAAGCTATTGAAAGTTCTGAAACTGTGGGGAATATAATTTAATAAAATGAAATACTTTTTTGTTTTAAAACCACGATATTTATTAATTTAAGAACCGACCGGTTTCGCTTTACTTAAGCATCATCAGGGTACAAATTAATACTAAACAAGAAGTACATAATGTGTGCATATATATAACAAAATATAGAGGGAGACAACATGATACAAATATAAGCAACACAAAGACGGTCATAAAATATATGATATTTTTTCTAATTACGGGTAATTCCCGCGGTCTGATTCATTTTACTTTGTATTGAAGACGATTGAATCATAATGAAATCGAGGATATTCTGGCAGAGTCTGATGAATCAAATATCCAAGTCTCTACAACTTGCGGACGATGAGTGATTCAGAATCAAGTTTGATAAACTTTGCGAGTGTAACTCGGTGTATTGTTTCGACTTCAGCATTTATACTGGGAGCAAAGAAGGAAGGCGAACGGTGCCAAGTAGCACCGCATGTCCAAGAGTGTTTCACGGAGTACCAAGCTGTACGGAATTTAGGCCAAGATAGTTCGTAATAGATAGTGTATAATTATTTTTTATTTAAGGTTTTGTGTTATTGTATGTTCTAAAAAATAAAAAAACTAAATTGACTTTTTTTACAGAACCTTAATAAAAACATTTTTACTTATTTATTTTTTTACATAAATACTTATAGTGATTCAATGTCAACATAACGTGAAAAAATAGTTATGGCATTTTTACAACATTAATCTGTTCAACATCAGTTCTTAAGAGGGATTGCTAGGAGGCAAGGATTAGAAAAAGGCAAATACATATGATGAAATTGAACTAACTCTAAACCTCTCTCATTTGGAAGTCCGTCAGGAAATGACCTCATTTGCTTCTTCAAAATTATAAATGGTATTATTGATTCACCTACTCTACTGCAACTCATTCCCTTCAATATCCCCTCGTACAGACTCAGAAATAATGAACCGCTCTTCCTCAACCATCATTCGACAAATTATGGATATCATTCACCATTGTCCAGAATGTGTAGACTGGTCAACTCAAGTCAAAACCTTTACTTTTTGGGATAAGTCTGAATGATTTTTGCCAGTCGCTAAACAAGTAATATTATTAGTGTCCTGTGGTCCTAACCCACGGCGTAGTCTTGACTTGATTCGACTTGTCACTTTATTTTCTTATATTATATCTGCCTTATGTCTTTGCTTTCATGCACCTTTGTCTACTCCTGTATTTTTCATTTTACTATATTCGTGTTATTATTTTGTAATTTGGACGATGTCCGTTAATAAATAAATAAATTAATAAATTCAGGGCAAGTTAGCACCAAAATAATGTCGGATGGGAAGAGTTAATCCGCCTCACAACGCTGCCCAATAGGGTGGCAACCTAGTTCCCCTGTCTTTACACTGTATCGATAGGGGCGCTCTTGTGAGGTTGTTTTCCACAAATTCTATGTTTTCCACAAATTTATACCTACTTGTAGTTTTATGACTCGACCTATAGAATATCGGTCATGGTTATCAAAATATTTGTAATGTTTTGTTGACTAAACAAATAACTTTTATTATTATTTCAGTTTGCTCAGGGCATGTGACTTAAAAACAATACGCTCGCATTACATTGAACAACTGCTTTTGTTTGTACAAATTATTCTCTGCTCCGATATGACGAAACGCAATAATAAACAGTCATGGATCATAAATAAATGTGTGCTTACCTATTCCCAAGACGTTGAAATAGACCCATGTGTCGTTGGCGTTTTCTGGTAGAAGTATCGAAGTCCTCTCTGTCTTTTCAAGCCATCCTTTGGGGACTGTGTCCCAAGTATCAGAGTTGGTGTTACCGACTCCGTAGGTTAGTGGGACATACCACAGCTCTTTTGTCATTCCTTTGGTGGGGTTTGCCAAATAAAAACGATTCTGAAACACAATTAAAAAAACAAAACTTTACTGTGGGTAAAAAAATACATTAACATACATATAAATATAATTCGCACATAAATATTTATTTTTTACTAGTGCAATGCTTCGCTATTGCTAATGTCTTTCCCAGGCGTCATCGATTTCTTATACCATTTTTAACCACTCTCTAAACACTCATGGCACTAATAAGAACAAACTTTGAATTTTTTAACGATATCGGTTGACTACTTTTCGATTTTTATACTACACCATTCGACGCAGCTCGCCGAGTTGTAAAGTATCTTGATAATGCTTGCCAAAAAGTCAACAGAAGAAAAAAATGGACTGGCCAGGCCACATTGCCCATCGGAGGGTTAAACACTTTATCAAATACGCTACTAAATTGCGCAAATGCATCAACCCAATTTGCTATTATTTAACCTGTGTGACAGTTGCTGTTCCATTAGCGTAGTTCCTTGTGACGTTGATAACTGGGTATCCAGACTGCAGAGTCCAAGTCTTCATCAGGTCTGCAATGGTGATGTGCTCTGGTAAGGTAGATGTATCGTTTGCGGCTTTGGTGAAAGCATTCCAAAGGTCGTTCTGATCAGCATTCCGGAATTGCCTGGAAAAACAAGGCATTTTATTTTACGGGAACATCAACAGAGTACCTAATAATGGCATATTATTTCTAATTCATTTAGTTAAAAATATATATAGATAATGAGAACATACCATTCTCGCATATATTCCACTAATCCTCGATGAAACGCTTCCTCGGTTAAGATCTTATTCAGCATTCGCAATAAGCTTGCAGCTGAAAATATTAAAAAATCTTTGTTTAGTAGGTACAATAGGGCTCCATGACAAACTAGAACACTAAAGAGAAGTGAGAGAAAAACTAATCTTCAACTTATTATGTTCTGTTTTGTCAGGTTACCGTACAATAGGTGTACATTTCAATGGCCAAATAAAATACGTACATTTACAATAAATAGTTAGTTTTTTGGGGGAATCTAATCAGGGCCGGCCCATGCGGGCGCAATTGGAGCGGTCCGCTCCGGGCACCAACTTTCCAACGCGCTGATAATACCTCACCTAACTCATCGCCATTAAAATTATTTTTCATAAAAAACGCGCTACACAAAAATACAAATCATCCAAATATAATCGATTACAGTGATCACCCACCTAGGGCCTAGGCGTCTACTAGTTTTGACAGGGAGCGCCAAAATTTTACTCGGGACATGCGCCGTTTGGTTAAGGGCCGGCCCTGGGGAATCTTCATAATGTTCAACATTAATCGAACTGAACGATTATGAGTACCTAACTGCTTCAATAATACGGTCAAGCCCGCTGTCCCACTAAAGTAACGTAAAGGTTTGCAGCGCAGTCATTGTGGGACTTTTCTGAGCAGGGTCTATGGTTTAAATCGATTCCTTACCCCTATCGACCCGTTAGACGACGGGTTATGAGTGTATTTTTTATCATTTTGCCATTGAAATGAATAAATCGCTTAATTGCGAAATATTTTACATTTTTCCCAGAGTGAGATTACGATTATTAACTGTGATATAATATATTATCAACGTGCCACAGGTGCCATACAAATAAATATAAAAATGTGGTTATTCTGGTAATAGTTTTAACATAAATATAATTGATTACCTTTGATATACGAAATATCATCGAACAGCTGTCCGATTTGAGTTTCATCGTTGACCAAAGATGACACTGACCTTGTTGTCTCCAAACTGTCAGCCACCATAATTTGCATTCTGTCTGAACTAAACTGATCCAGCATGCCCCAGCTGGGCTCAATCTGAAAATTAATACTTATTTTAATGTCTCCACTTTTCAAAAAGCAAAATGCGTTGTCCAATACGCTTTGAGTGGCATTTTAGAATAGGTGGCAGTATTGGCGAAACTATACCATCGGGGGCCTGTGGCAAATTCATTGGATGCCCCCCCCCGCCCAGTATAAATCACAGTCGTGTTGTAATTGTGTGCATTTTTATTTTCAAAAGCATAGGTATTACATATGTAGGTATAATTAAAAAAACAATTTAATCTTTACAAGATATGTATTAATAAATCTCCGAGTTTAAAGCTGAAGCTGAATTTTCAATAGACAGAATAGCCAAGTTACGTAGCCTGTCTTGTCCCATTGACTTTCTTAAATATGTTTTTATTAATTTTAGTTTCGAAAATGACCTTTCGGCACTCACTCCACAGGAATTTTAACAAATAACATGCAATACATACTTCAGGAAAGCTGCAAGACATAAAATGATTCTTTATTATTAAGAAATCAGCAAGTTCTCTAATACACGAAGCCTTTTCTATTTCTTCTCTGAAGGTGGACCGAAAACTGAGGATATCCCTGGCAAATGATTCAGATATGTCTTTTTTATATATATCAACCAATTCTGGAGCTTTTTTTAAGAGATCAGTGTCATTTAAATTTTGTGAAGTGTAGGTTGCAAAACACTGAAATTGGAAACAATTTCATTCATTGGAAGGAAACGCGATTTCAGTTGATTAATAATGATGTTCAATACTCGAGGCTTATCAAAATGCTGGAATACCCCGAACGTCTCTAGCTCGCCCGCGCCAACAAACTGCCGGGAAAAAAAATTCAGCAACCAATTGATGCGTTCTAAAATTGAACGACATCCTTTTCTCATGAATGCGTTTAAATCTTAATAATTTATTTGAATGTGTACATCTATGGCCTTTAGTTGTGTCTAACTTTAGTTGATTTTATGTACTTAAATAAAATCAGTAATTTTTACAAATTTTTTTTAAAAATGTTAGGTTACTTCTGACTTCTGAACTTGCGGCCCGTGTCATTTTGCCAACCCTGCCACCCTAGTTTCAGTAACATTTAATATCCTAAATTTAAACCATTATCTTAACGACGTAAGTGAAGTAGCCGTGCATAAAAATATGCGACGCACCGCTCTGGTGTATTGGGCAGACCTGCAGTTGAATTTGCCGTATCAAATTTCGAAAATAAAGTTGGAATCTTAAAGACATAAGAGATGAGTTTGTGCAAAAACTATATTCGGCGCGCGGCCCGGCGCACAGTGGGCTGAAAATCGCCTTTCATAGACATAGAGACTTGAATTTTCAAGGGTATTTTTTTGGCTAGAAATGGATTCTGCTGATCATTACTATGCTATAAAATGTCGTACGAAGCAATTGCGTGTACAAATGAAGGAGTTATAATTTTTTTAAGAAAAATTTGTATGGCGCTGACATTAAAAATGAGGCTATCTCTGGAATCATAAGGTTGGCCGTTCTATCCTTACACACAGATAATACTATTATTTATTTGTATTTTTTTGACATACTTCATATTGTGGCGCAAGGTGCGATTTTTTTTTTTAAATCCTAAAGTGAAAAAAAAATCTTTTTTTTGATGTTGATTCATTTTAATGCTTAAATGCTTTACATATGAGTATGCTTTGTCTAGTTTACAATATTTTATTTACACTGCAAGCCAAAACACTGTGCACAGTGGGCTGAAAATCGCCTTTCATAGACATAGAGACTTGAATTTTCAAGTGTATTTTTTTTGGCTAGAAATGGATTCTGCTGATCATTAATATGCTATAAAATTTTGTATGAAGCAATTGCGTGTACAAATGAAGGAGTCATAATTTTTTTAAGAAAAATTTGTATGGAACTGACATTAAAAATGAGGCTATCTCTGGAATCATAAGGTTGACCATTATTTCCTTACACACAAATATACTACTATTTATTTGTATTTTTTTGACATACTTCGTATTGTGGCGAAACTTGTGATTTTTTTTTTTTAAATCCTCAAAGATGAAAAAAAACTTTTTTATGTTGAAGATTCATTTTAATGCTTAAATGCTTTACATATGAGTATGCTTTGTCTAGTTTACAATATTTTATTTACACTGCAAGCCTAAAAGCGTTTAAGCATTAAAATGAATCATCAACATTAAAAAGGGTTTTTTCAACTTTGAGGATTTTTAAAAAAAACATCGCACCTTGCGCCACAATATGAAGTATGTCAAAAAAATACAAATAAATAGTAGTATTATCTGTGTGTAAGGATAGAACGGCCAACCTTATGATTCCAGAGATAGCCTCATTTTTAATGTCAGCGCCATACAAATTTTTCTTAAAAATATTATAACTCCTTCATTTGTACACGCAATTGCTTTGTGCGACATTTTATAGCATAGTAATGATCAGCAGAATCCATTTCTAGCCAAAAAAAATACCCTTGAAAATTCAAGTCTCTATGTCTATGAAAGGCGATTTTCAGCCCACTGTGCGGCGTAATGATTATACTAAAATCTCAAATGTTTCTAGAGGGATCCCTCGGGAAGTTTAATATAGATCATATGGGTTACATTAATACATACATATTTTGCAAAATATAATATTTAGGTTCATAATTGGTCATGTATACCTTATCAGAGAAGAGGAGCTCTTGTGCCTGATAAGGGAGCCACGATTCTTACTTAGATTCTTAAATGTAAACCATATATAATAATATATATATATTTTTTTACTATAAATTTTTTACTATAATATTTTTTTTACTATAAATATATATTTTTTACTATAAATTTTTTTGGAATAAAAGTTTGATTTTATTTATTTGTTCTTGTTGGTTCGTAATACAGCGCAATTCGGAAGGGAGATTATTGTAGTTTTTTATGGCTTGGTAAATATAATGGTTTTGCATTTGAGTTGTTTTAAAGATTGGCGTAATAAATTGATTTCCATTTCTCATCAGTTTGTAAAATTCTTGATATTCTGTGTTATTTTTTTCTTTACACATTTTTATAATGGAAGTTTGCTTAAATATATCATCAATATTTGGTACTGGAAACAATTTAAAAAGCAATTTTGTTGGAAAAGTACAGTTTTTTTTAAGTATTACCTTTATAATAATTTTTTGCGAGACTTTTACTGAGTTTAGGTTGTTTTTATAAGATCCTCCCCAACCTATGATTCCGTAGATAAGCAGGGAGTGGACAAGAGCATAATACACATTTTTTAGTATTTTCACATTTAAAATATTTCTTAACCTAACAAATATATATATATACATTTCCTTATTCTCTTTACTAACTCCGTAATATGGCTTTTCCATTTCAAATTTTCATCGATGATCACACCAAGATATTTAATTTCAGAAGAAGAGTTGATTACAGTGCAAATAGGATTAAGTAGTTTACAGTTGACATTGTCACAATTCATCATGGATTATGATATTTACTTTGTGTTTAGGTATTTTTTGTAGTGAGAATATTACATATGTTGTTTTTTTGGCATTAAGTGTGAGTAGGTTATTGTCAAACCATGATTTTAAGGTATTAATACATTCATTTGCAAGTTTGTTAACTAGTTCCCATGTTTGACCTTTTATTAATAATACAGTATCATCAGCATAAGAGATTAATTTACCTTTGATTTTCTGTTGGAAAATGTCATTTACATACATTAGAAATAGTAATGGTCCGAGGACCGTGCCTTGAGGAATGCCAAATGTACTTGTTAGTGGTGTACTAAAAGTTTGGTTTAATTTTACAATTTGAGGTCTCTCTGTTAAGTAGCTTTCTATCCATTTAAGGGCTAAGTGGTCAATGCCATTTTCTTTTAATTTTAATATAAGTCTTTCATGGGAAATGCTGTCAAATGCTTTCTTTAAGTCAATAAAAATTCCTATACCTTTATTTGATTTGTCCAGGGTACTCTGAATACTAGATGAAATTTTTACAATAGCATCTTGGGTACTTTTTCCCTCTGTGAAACCGAATTGATTTATAATTTTATTTATAATCGAGTTTTTTTTTAAGAATGCAGTTAGTCTTTTTTTAGCAATTTTTTCAAAAATTTTCGATATATTAGATAAGAGTGAAATGGGTCTATAATTAGAAATGTCCTCCGGGCTACCGGACTTAAATATTGGAGAGATTATGGTTTTCTTATACGTGCTCGGGAAAACTCCTGTCTTAAAGCTATTGTTTATAATATGAGAGATTGGTATAGAAACATAATTTTTAATGATTTTTAGTGTTTTTACGGCGAGACCGTCAAATCCCGGAGCAGAACCACCTCGCATTTTTGATATAATTTGTACAATTTCAGACGGATTGGTTGGTTCGAAGAGTTCAAGTTTAGTTTCTATATTCGGAATATTATCAATATACATATTATTTTTTTTTCACGGTAATTTTTTCTGCTAGACTCTTTCTGATATTTGCAAAGAAATCATTAAAAGCGTTTGCTCCTTTTTTAGGTTCTTCAATACAGTTAATTATGTTATTGTTTTGTATTATACTCTTAATAGTATTTTTATCTTCCAGAATGCGACGTTTACATATTGCTCAATAAAATTTAACCTTCAGGCCAGTTCTCACAGTTCGTATTTTTAAAGTTAGTGTAGCTTCCCACATTTGCAGATTCGACCCTACAATAAAACAATTCTTTGGCCTGGTATTTTTATAAAGATATTGTCTTGTTTGTGTATCATTTATGATTTAAGAATTAGTGAAATTTTACTCCAAGCGGCGGCAGCTTTCAAATAGAGCTGTTCGCTTTCTATTTTATGATGACCCTAGTTAAACCATTATGCCTAAAAATATTTTCCAATACCTTTCCCACCCCTGTCCCATAGTAATAAAAGCCCCAAATAAAGTTTCATCTCCCTTAAAATAATTCCTTTAAAATATTTGTATTGTTTAAGTCACGTCTGTACCATTAAGAATAGTTAAGTGCATTTTATTTTATGTTAAGAATGTTGTTTGCCAACGAGCGGGTGGAACATCTTTATTTTGGTAAAATGTCCTTCAAAATTTAGTTTAAATACAGATACCTCCCAGAAAAAGGACAGTATTGTAGTGTTGCTATAACTGGTAGGTACATGCGTACCTAGGCAGTCAGTCGTGAGATAATTACTAGGTTTATGTAAACCTAGGGAAAACTGAAGAATAAAGGAAACTAGACCTTTATTTCTTTCAGTTTAAGTTTTAGCAGAGGAAAATAAGATCCTCTGCAATTATATTGTGAATTAATAAATTTATATGTCAAGAAGAAGAAGTGTTTTCCTGCATTCCATCTGACGGCGTGTTCTCGTACCACGATAGCAGAAACATATGGTCCTTCGAGCCGCATCGGGAACAGCAGCATCATGGAAGCGGGACAGCACTCAAAGACGTCATCTGTCTGCGGCAGCAAGGCGGGAACCAGCAGCAGCTGGATGGAGGCTCAAATAATAGCTTCAGCAACCAAGGTGCACATCACGAGACAAAAGGCCCGCCTACTTACGGAGATGGCTGAAGTAAAGATAGCTGCTTCAGAAGCAAAGATGGCTGCAGCAATGTCAGTCTTGGAAGCAGACGAGCAACATGCGGCGCTCGTTTTAGAAGCTGCATCAAGGACTTCGCAAGGGACTCTCGAGGATAGAGTCAATGACTGGGTGGACCAGTCACATCACAGTTCATCATCAAAACTTGGAGATCACGATGAACAGCCTCTTCGAGTTCAAATGGAGCAGCAACAGGAACTGCTCCATGATGGGCGGTTATCACTACAACCGCCCACAAGAACTGCACAGCAACAGCCCTTGGCAGGGCAGACTCTCCCGTCGCAAATGGAGCCTCGGGTAGAGCAGGCTCATCCGCTGCAATTGGAACAGCGGTTGGAGCAGCACAAGGGTGGGCGGTACGCATTACTCCCACCAAAAGGATCATCAGAGCAGCAGCCCTTGGCAGGGCAGACTCTCCCATCGCAATTGGAGCCTCGGACAGAGCAGGCTCTTCCGCTGCACTTGGGACAGCGGTTGGAGCAGCAGCAGCAGGGCGGGCGGTACGAGCTACTCCCACCCAGAGGAACATCACATCAGCAGCCCTTGGTAGGGCAATCTCTTCAGCTGCAGTCGACGCAGCATCAGCAGCCAAGCAGTAGCTGCTGGGAGCTGCCTACATCAGAGCAGCCATTCAACTTAGCAGAGCAACGCGACGGGCAACAGTGGCCAGAGTCGCAGGGCCGATTCCAGGGACCAACACCTGCTATAACTGAAGACCGTCTCGCGGAATCAATTGGTAAGGCAATGTCTTTATATAATACCAGGCCCAAAGTTAATGATCTTCCCACATTTAACGGCAATCCAATTGAATGGATTGCGTTCAAATCAATATACCATCATACCACAGACTTCTTAAAAGTATCTGACAGCGAAAATTTATATAGATTGCAAAAAGCGTTAAAAGGAGAGGCGCGTGACGCGGTTTCTTCCCTTCTATTATCTCCTTGCAATGTCAAGGAAATAATAAATACGTTAGAAAATCTTTTTGGCAACACGGATCACATCATACAAAAAACTATTGGTGAGATCCGAAATTTAAGTAAATTAGATGAGAATACCAGTTCAGATGCCATAATTCGATTTTCTTGTAAAGTAAAAAAATTAATTTCTATGTTAAAATCATTTAAAAATATCGGACATTTGCACAATCCAGATTTGTTATCGACATTAATCGGTAAACTACCTAGTACACTACGAACGTTGTGGCTTACAGACAAAGATAGGCGGAACACAACAGAGCCAATACTCTGCTATTTATCACTTTGGCTGGAAGAAATCGTAATTAATTCACGTGACTCAGGAATAAGTTTTAATTCTAAAATCAGTAACGAAACTAAATTCGCTTCCAATAACCATTTCAAGCAGTATAGTAATAATTATCATCCACGGCAAGCTAATCAACATCAAAATAAACAAAATTTTAATAGGCCTTATGCATCCAAAAATAATCATTTCGAACGTCCGTACGATACGTCAAAAAAATTCCTTTATCACACCACTAATAATGGAAAACCACCGTGCTGTGTTTGCAAAGGAGAACACCAGATTTGGCAATGTGAGAAATTTAAAAATGTCCCAATAACGCAAAGATGGGAAATTGCTAAATATAATAATGTTTGTTACAAGTGCTTAGGGTACGGACATTCCCGTTTTAATTGTAAAGTAAATTTAAAATAACCAAACAAAAAATTTCATGATTTATTGGTTAAACACAATCGGGTGGAAACCGATGAAGTTGTCACAAACACGTGGGAAAGTAATCGAGTACTTTTAAAAATTATTCCGATTACGGTATACGGGCCACTCGGAAGCCGAGATATTCATGCGCTGTTAGACGATGGGTCAAGCGTCACATTGTTAGACCAAGAAGTAGCCAAACAACTCGGTTTGTCTGGACCAGTTAGTGACCTCTCATTGCATGGAGTCAATGAAATGAGCTCCAACAACGCGGATTCTATGTCAATAAATGTAACAATAAAAGGTAAAAACGAAGTAGAATCGTACATAGCTAGTGCTAGAACCGTTCGGGATTTAAAGATACCAGCTCAAATGGCGCTATCTAATTCTTACATTTCGAGTAATAAACACTTAAAGAACGCCCCTCGCTTTGAAAGGAATGTAAAACCCCAAATGTTAATTGGGCAAAACAACTGGGAATTAATTATTTCCAGAAAAATAGTTCAGGGAGATAAAAATAAGGTATCATTATCTTATACAAAGCTTGGTTGGGTCGCGCTCGGCCATATTTCAAAGAAAACGGGAAATAGTGTAGAATTCAATTTTCATGTTCAGGAAAACGAAAATAGCGAATTGCATGAAATTATCAAAGAGAGTTTTAAGATAGACGAGATGGGAGTAGTGAGCCCGAAAATATGCAATGTTGATAAACGTGCATATTCCCTGTTAGAAAGTACCACAAAACGCGCTAGTCAGGGGTGTCATTGGGAGACGGGTTTGCTGTGGAAGGAAGAAGAAAGATATTTTCCTGATAGTCTTCAGGTTGCGGAAAATAGATTAAAAACTTTAGAAAAGAGAATGGATAAAGACCCTGAATTTGCGGAAGCCTACTGCAACAAAATACAACATTATTTAGAGAAAGGATATGCAAAAATATTCAATTTCAGTGGTAGGTATCCGGATAGCTCGGATAAATTTTATTTACCACATTTTGCTGTTTACAACCCAAATAAGCCAGGAAAGCTTCGGGTTGTATTTGATGCGGCGGCAAAATCAAAGGGAATTTCTTTGAATGATAGGCTTTTAACCGGGCCCGATCTATATAATTCTCTGCTAGGAATGCTTTTTAAATTTAGGCAAAATAAAATTGCATTCACCGCCGATATCCAAGAAATGTTTTTACAAATTAAAATTATTGATGAAGATACACCGTTTCAGTTGTTTTTATGGAGAGGAAAAGATCGTAAGGTAGCCCCGTCTGTATACGCTATGAATTCAATGATTTTTGGCGCAAAATCATCACCTTGTTCGGCGCAATTCGTAAAAAATAAAAACGCGGATCAATTTTTATCTCAGTTTCCCCAGGCCGTCGAAGCAATAAAAACAAAACATTACATGGACGACTATTTAGATAGTGTAAATTCAGTAGAAAGTGCGAAGAAATTAATACAAGATATTACATATATACATGCTCAAGGCGGGTTTAATATCACCGGCTGGGCAAGTAACGCGCCAGAGGCGCTAGAAAACATTCCCGTAGCCCACAGGTCGAAGAATGTTGTTTGTTTCGAACAAGGTGAGGAAAACATACAGAGAACATTAGGTTTGCAATGGGATCCAAATTCAGACACATTGTCATTCGATCTAAGCTTCAAAAAAATTCCCGGGGATATTATTTCTGGGAAGCAAAGACCCACGAAAAGGCAGATGTTGAAAGTCATTATGACAATATTCGATCCGCCCGGGTTTTTAGCACCCCTGACAGTTCGGTCTAAAATACTACTGCAAAATGTATGGAGGTCGGGTACTGACTGGGATAAGAAATTAAATGATCGTAATTTTAATGAATGGCTTCAGTGGTTGGAAGCCTTGAGGTCAATAAGTAAAGTTAAAATTCCTAGGTATTACGAGATTTTATGCGATGGTGAAAACGCCGTAGACAGACAACTTCATATTTTCTGTGATGCGAGCGAAAAGGCAATGTGTTGTGTAGCTTATAGTCGTGTTCAAAATGCTAATGGTCAGGTCTTCGTAAATTTTATTGCTAGCAAAACCCGCGTAGCCCCAATCAAGCCGATGTCAATTCCGCGCTTAGAATTGCAAGCAGCCCTTTTAGGTAGTAGATTATATAAATGTATAATCGGTGAACACACGCTCACCTTTAACTCGAAACATTTTTGGACAGATTCAAAAACCGTAATGTGCTGGTTAAAATCTGATTCAAGAAATTTTAAGCCTTTTGTTGCGCATAGGCTAGGTGAGTTGGATGAAACAGTTGGTTCAGAATGCTGGCGGTGGCTTCCAACTAAAGATAATATATATTTATTTTTCGGAATAACTTTATTGAGTAAAACCTCAAATTGTAATATTTAAATAATGAAGACAATATTAGTGATTTCTAAACGAAAATCTGAAACAGAAAAATCAGAAAAGGAAACGGTCACATCTGGGACGTGACAGATGTGACCGTTTCCTTTTCTGATTTTTCTGTTTCAGATTTTCGTTTAGAAATCACTAATATTGTCTTCATTATTTAAAGATAATATAGCAGATGAGGCTACCAGAGATACTAGAATGACAGATTTAGGATTAGAGGGACGATGGTTTATTTTTTTTTCGGGACCAGAGTCCCGAATTCCTAAAATCACCTCCAGAAGTATGGCCGCAAGAGAATTTGCCTAAACAATGTGATAGCATAAACAAAGAACTATTAGAGTTAAAACCATCGGCTATCTTACTCACCACATCGGCGGCATGTTTCATAGACTTAAATAAATTCTCCAAATATTCAAGATTATTAAGAGCTACAGCGTACGTTTTTAAATTCATCAACAAATGTAGAGGCAAACAAGCAGAAAATAATTCTCTTACTGCTGATGACTTAACTTCAGCAGAACATTTTCTTATAAAATAGTCTCAGAAAAGAACGTTTCATAGAGAAATTTTAATTTTATCCAAAAACGAAAGATTGCCAAAAGATAGTAGATTAAAACAATTAAGTGCGTATTTAGATGTAAATGGAATAAAACGCATACAGGGTAGAATTGCGGCGATTGAAGAAGTACAATTAAGTACAGTCTTCCCGATAATTCTCGACAATAAAGATAAGTTAGCTCAATTATTAATTACACAGTTTCACGAAATGTCTAGCCACGGTGGAGTTGAACACGTCTTAAATGCAATAAGACAAAAGTATTGGATACTTAATGCGCGTCAGTCTATTAGAAAAATTAAATATATATGTCAAACTTGCAAAAATAAGAGAGCCCAACCACAGGCACCTCTAATGGGATGTTTACCTATGGAAAGGTTACAACATCATATACGTCCTTTTACACACACAGGCATGGATTACTTTGGTCCCATGAATGTTACAATTGGGCGCAGAAATGAAAAACGGTACGGTGTTTTGTTTACATGTTTATCAACAAGAGCCGTGCATATTGAAATCGCGGATTCCCTGACTACGGATTCCGCCATACTAGCAATCAGACGTTTTATTGCTAGGCGCGGTTACCCGCTAACAATTTGGAGTGATAATGGAACAAACCTTAGAGGTGCTGATAAGGTATTATCAGAATCATTATCATCTCTAAACCAGGACAAATTAAATAACGAAATGTCGGTAAGGAAAATAAATTGGAAATTTAATCCGCCAGGATCTCCTCACCACGGAGGCTCCTGGGAAAGTCTAATAAAATCAATTAAAACTACGTTTTACGCCATATTACGCGAGCAAGCACCACGCCCGGATACTTTGCACACATTGCTGTTAGAAGCAGAAAATATAGTTAATAGTAGACCACTCACACACGTTTCTCTCGATAGCAAGGATTTTGAAAGTCTAACACCAAATCATTTCCTGTTAGGTTATAAATATGACACCGCAACCGTAGGGGTCTTTGATCACAGCGATTTATGCCTAAAAAAGCAATGGCGTATTGCATAATTTTTTGCCGACCAATTTTGGTCACGATGGGTAAAAGAATATTTACCTACACTGGTAAAACGTTCTAAATGGCATGACGTGATACCACCTATAAAGGTAGGCGATGTAGTTATCCTATGTGACAACACGTTGCCCCGGAGTACCTGGCCAAAGGGTATGGTAGTAAAAGTATACCCCGGAGCCGATGGACAAGTTCGCGTTGTAGATATTCAAACAAATCACGGTACGTTTCGCAGACCGGCTACTAAAGTAGCAGTATTGAAGATACAACCATCGCATTCTTTTTATCCGCTAGGTGAAATGAATTCACGGGGGGAGGTGAATGCGAAATTACCTACTACAACCATTTAGTCATAAGATATACATTTTTTACGGGATTTCTAGTTTTAAGACATTACCTACTACACAATATTTAGTAATGAGATATACATTTTTACGGGATTTCTAGTTTTAATACATTACCTACTACACAATTTTTAGTCATAAGATTTACATTTTTTACGGAATTTCTAGTTTTAAGACATTACCTACTACACAATTTTTAGTCATAAGATTTACATATTCCACGGAATTTTTAGTTTTAAGAGTAGCGTAAATATTTTTATTTTAGTAATTTTAATAAATTTAACTGGTAATTTTCGTAGACAAGCAGTAGGTACCTAATAAAGATAACAGTCGCATTCTTTGCCTATTTTGTGAAGTATCTTCACGGGAGGAGGTATGTATCTTCCAGAATGCGACATTTACATATTGCTCAATAAAATTTAACCTTCAGGCCAGTTCTCACAGTTCGTATTTTTAAAGTTAGTGTAGCTTCCCACATTTGCAGATTCGACCCTACAATAAAACAATTCTTTGGCCTGGTATTTTTATAAAGATATTGTCTTGTTTGTGTATCATTTATGATTTAAGAATTAGTGACATTTTACTCCAAGCGGCGGCAGCTTTCAAATAGAGCTGTTCGCTTTCTATTTTATGATGACCCTAGTTAAACCATTATGCCTAAAAATATTTTCCAATACCTTTCCCACCCCTGTCCCATAGTAATAAAAGCCCCAAATAAAGTTTCATCTCCCTTAAAATAATTCCTTTAAAATATTTGTATTGTTTAAGTCACGTCTGTACCATTAAGAATAGTTAAGTGCATTTTATTTTATGTTAAGAATGTTGTTTGCCAACGAGCGGGTGGAACATCTTTATTTTGGTAAAATGTCCTTCAAAATTTAGTTTAAATACAGATACCTCCCAGAAAAAGGACAGTATTGTAGTGTTGCTATAACTGGTAGGTACATGCGTACCTAGGCAGTCAGTCGTGAGATAATTACTAGGTTTATGTAAACCTAGGGAAAACTGAAGAATAAAGGAAACTAGACCTTTATTTCTTTCAGTTTAAGTTTTAGCAGAGGAAAATAAGATCCTCTGCAATTATATTGTGAATTAATAAATTTATATGTCAAGAAGAAGAAGTGTTTTCCTGCATTCCATCTGACGGCGTGTTCTCGTACCACGATAGCAGAAACAGTATTACTTTCGTTTTTTTGTTTATTTTCCATGATTTCATTGATTATATTCCAAACTTTCTTACTGTCATTTTCAGAATCATCAAGTTTATTTTTATTATAATTTTCTTTCCTGTTTTTTATGAGCGTGGTTAATTTATTTTTGTATTCTCTAAAATGAACATTTAATTTAATATCTAGTGGTTTTTTTTTGTTTCTATATAAAGCCATTCTTTGTGTTTGTTACTAATTCATCGTCTAGAAAAATAAAATCTGATACTTACAGATAAATTTAAAGTTGAAAAACTTTTTATATAAAATATTTTAATTGTATGGTCCTGCTTTTATTACTATGAAATATAAATATATTACTTCCATGGGGACCCCTCTAGAAACATTTGAGATTTTATTCAGAAATAATTAAAATGTGAACGTTGAGGAAACCCCCGTTTTTAGAGTCTTATGTCGCCATATTAAAGATTCGTTTGCAAATCGTCTCTAATCTTAAAAGTTGTGGGATCATACATCCACAAGAAAATTTTTATAGATATTATAACTATGATTTCAAAAAGCGCCTCATTTCAAGCTGCACCAGGAACCGCTTAGTTCAGGATTGCAGTTGAAATGTATCCAATGGTGTCCCGTGAAGTCAAATGCAGTGTTTTATAATTCCAATGGCAGGGCTGCAGTACCACCGCGCTTGCCCCGTGACGTCACACGCTTTTTGGCCACCCGCAAAAATCAACATTTTTACAAATAATTATAAACAATAATTAGTAGCCTGAAATATCAATACAAATTGAAAATATCTCCCGAGTGAAAATAAATGCCGCCAACGGGAATTGAACCCGTGCCTTCTGATGTCCGGTCAGGTGCTCTGAACCACTGAGCTATGTCGGCTTATTTCCAACCCGCCAAATAATTCAATATGTACTAGTACCTCAATCAACAATTACTGCTTTTTATATTTTTTCTCCTGTAAACAACCAACTTTATTTTTATAGGAAAGGCTTTGTTAGTGCTAAATTTCCCACTAGATGGCGTCGAGACATATTAAATATACATCTGTTGATGAAATATTTTGACTTATCAAATATAATTTTTTTTTAATTATAAACTAATGTTTATAAGACAAGGTATTTTATGCATAGCATAAAGGAAAACAAATAATTATAAGCAAAATGCTTATAATTATCCTTGTCTTATAAAAATCAGTTTATCATTAAAAAAATATCATTTTACAGCTTATTTCATCGGAACTGAATTAATATGACCCATTCACAAAAAAACCATGAAATTTCGTTGACTCATTGACTCTCGCATACTCTTTTTATTCTGAAATACTTACGATTATCCGTTTGAACGCATCTGTTACACAGTTTCCACTCCAATGTATTCCAGATAGGTTGCGAATCCCTCGTTCAGCCAAAGGTCATTTGTTACATACTTTAGTGACACGTTCCGCACCCACTCCAATGTATTCCAGATAGGTTGCGAATCCCTCGTTCATCCAAAGGTCATTTGTTACATAGTTTAGTGACACGTACCGCATCCACTCCGATGCATTCCAGATAGGTTGCGAATCCCTCGTTCATCCAAAGGTCATTTGTTACATAGTTTAGTGACACGTACCGCATACACTCCGATGCATTCCAGATAGGTTGCGAATCCCTCGTTCGGCCAAAGGTCATTTGTTACATAGTTTAGTGACACGTACCGCATCCACTCCGATGTATTCCAGATAGGTTGCGAATCCCTCGTTCAGCCAAAGATCATTCCACCACTTCATGGTGACGAGGTTCCCAAACCACTGATGGGACAGTTCATGGGCCAACATTGCAGCAATAACCTTCTTGGATCTCATGGAGTCCGAATCCGGGTCCAGAAGAAGACTTGTCTCACTAAACATTCAAAAATAGATGCAGCTGAAATTGACGCATGAAATAACACTGATCCTGCCTTATTACAATTATGCGTACGTATTAACTTATTAAGAAACGTTTAGTGGTTCTGAATGGATGCAAAACACAGAAGCTACTTCTGCTCTAATGATGGACACTGCAACAGCATAATACCCCAAAAATAAATCACTACTAGTGTATTGAACGTGAAGCATGATATTATTAGGATCGGTTGACTGACCGGTCGGTGGCTGAGTTGACTTCGCGTTTGGGTCCAACTCATGCGTAGTGTGTTCAATTCGTCTGCTGGCTAAGTCCTCCATCACAACAGTAGTAGGAGATTTTCAAATAATGTCAGGTTATTCGTAACCAGTGAATGTTTGTCTTTCTTTAAAAAAGGGATAAATTTCGGTGTAGTTTGCGGCTATCTTGATTGCTGAGAACTATTACCTAGTACCTATAGGTACTATCTACCTAGGTAGGCAAATAAAACTAAATTGGAAAGAAATGCTCAAAATAATTAATAATATTGGATAGCTGTCTTTTAAATCCATTATTTTCCGTTTCCGGTAATCGTAATAATATTTTTCCTCACAGTAAAAGTTTAAACGAAGGATTGCTTTTGGTAATTCTAAATTGTACCTAAATACTTATTTACTGTCCTACCCAATCGGAAATTTGGCAACATTTAAAGATTTGAGGATCCCGAAAATGTTTTAGAATATGTATATATTTATGTAACAGATAATAATTACTTACCTAAAGGTCAACATTCCCCAATTTTCCATAGCTCCGGAGGCAAAATCTGGTATGCCTAACAGATCTATTTTAGGCAAGGCATACGTAACTCCAAAGTAATTCATGTAAAATTTGAAGATCTTCGGTCCAATTTCAGCCGCATACTGAGTTTGCTGCAGGAACTCCTTCCTTGCCCATATTTTGAAGGGTATTTCAAAGTCATTGACAACAACGGGCTTGGCTTCCAAGGCTACTAGATCGGACACTGTGTACCCCACTAAATAAGACGACATCGGAATGGACTTCTCGAAATGACTCCACACCATCTCTTCTCCTTCTCTGGAAAATTGACATTGTAAAATCAATTGATATTAATAATTTAGTCTATAAATCTGCAACAAAACGAGATAAAAATATAGCTCGTGACTGTAAAATCTACTTACATTGGTTCTTCTTCAACTAAAGGCATATTAGAAATAGCCGTCATATTCGCAGGCCTGGCTATGCTGATCTCAAACACAGCCTTAAAGTTGGGTTCATCGAAACACGGGAAAGCTTTTCTTGCAGAAGTCGGCTCAAATTGTGTCACCAGCAACGTTCTGAAAAAGTTTACAAAAACGTCTGAGGATCCTATTTTGTCTCCGTAAAAATAGTCATAATTTGCATCTGAAATCATTGTCTTACTCGTCTGTGTTGTTGTGTTTGAAATCGCTCCTGTAAAATCCGGTTAATGAATCATCTATCAATCCCTTAAACGAAATCTCTAGCGTATAATTGACATTTGGTTTCAAGTGAGACTCCAGAGTCAAAATTAGCCTATCAATGTTTGGTTTCATTTCTTTGCCAATTACTTTTATGTGTTTCTTTTTCATCGTTGACAAAAGCTGGGTGCCATTAAAACGTTGTTTGATTTCTTCATTTTGAGTCACCCGAGAAATGTTGAGCTTTGGTATTTCTTGCTCTACGGTATTTGAAGATTCTTTTGTGGTGTTTTCTAATGAGTTTTCATCATCTGCTGCTATTTTAGGTTCTGCACCACTGTTAGAATTAGAACTAGCACTTGCATCGCTTTCACCAGCATCATCCCCACTAATGATGCCATCCGCACTATTTGTACCAACAGCGCTATCAATTCCTATGACACCACTATCATTTGTCACAGCCATACCTACTTTGTTTGCTCCTTCAGTGCTTGCTTCACCATTAGTTGCCAATTCATAATTATATTCGGCTATTTCAGCATCCCTCCGAGCTCTGTTATCCAAAATCTGATTTCCGTCTGTCATCCGAGAGGTAATAATCTGCTGCTCAGTCAGTGCCGTATTATTATAAATCTCTAAATCCTTGGCGTGTAAAGAGATGTGCTTGATGTTTGTTTTCTTGGTGTGTAAAGTTATGGCAACAGTCCCTTCGAATGTGAAGGAGGTGTAATCTGGTTTTATCTTCAGTCTGTAGTATGTTGGAATAATGTGTGGAAGCAGACGTATGTGATCATCGACATTTCTCACGTGGATTTTGCCAATGTTCCACAAATCGTCGTCTTCGACAACAGCTTTTTCCTAAAACGTTCAATTTCAATTGAAATTATTTCAAAGCAATTCTGATTATGATTAATAAAACCATTCATGGTCTGATGACTTGAAAAAAGCTTTGGATGTGCTTGCGCTGTCAAGATCGGTATAATTAGAGACATTTGAGTTGTACCTGTACCACCTATCAGAATTATGTTGTTTGAATGGTTTAAGTTTTGATTAAAGACTATATTAGTTTCAGTACATATTGAGAATTGAAACATTATTTGTAATGGCTCTAGTTTTGATTAGTGTCTACTCGTAGAAGCTTGTTTAGTTTGGTTTTCTTTTTATAGTCATTTTTTGACATTTGACCAGTAGAAACTACGCCATTAATAAAAATGGAACGATACACGTTTCAACAACGCATTAAAATTATTAAAATTCACTTGAGTGAATCAAATGCAAATCATCTTGAGTGATGAGGTCCATTTCCACCTCGGTGGCTTCGTCAACAAGCAAAATTGTCGCATCTGGGGCTCGGAAAACCCAAGAGTTATTATTGAAAAGCCTCTATCCTCAACGTGTGACTGTTTGGTGCGGTTTATGGTCCGGTGGAGTCATTGGACCTTACTTTTTCGAAAATGAGGCTGGAGCAACAGTTACGGTGAATGGATTGCGCTATCGAGAGATGATTAATGATTTTTTATGGCCGGAATTGGATGGTATTGATCTGGACAACGTTTACCTTCAACAAGACGGCGCTACGTGCCACACAAGCAACGAAACCATTGATCTTTTACGATTGAATATCAAAATAACACCTCTTATTGGAAAACCCTTTAGTTAAGTAAGATATTATTTTACAGAATGTTGAAACTTTAACTGTTCACATAGGAAATTTTCGTTTTATGGCAGTCAATTTGAAAATCTTAGTTCATATTTAAAAAAAAAAAATAATTCTAATACACAGAGCTAATTAATTATAAACTACATACACAAAACTATAAGGCAAAAACAATCGTAAATACGAACAGTGAAAGGGAAAGCACAACGACAGGGTAATGTAAAATCACGTGTGTTTGGTTTCAAAAGTTGAGCGCTTACAAATATTCTAGATTCTCTAATTAAATATTGTAAGTAGGCCTTTATAATGATTTATCAAAGAAACGGCTTATGCCAAGAAAAAAATAAACTATCAGGTTCAAAATAAATTTAAAGTTCAAAATCTCCTACTTATGAACCCCGTCTCGGTTATTGTTTTGTTTTATAATGTGGCAAATTAAGTTATTTGTAAAATGATATTATAACATTAAAATACGCCAGAACTAAATAAATAAAATAAATCACGCTTTTTGGCGACGTTTTTTTCTTACTTTAATCAAATCAGGCGGAAGGTGTTAAGCGGGAACTTTAACTTTGTCGCCATCTACATAAGGAGTGTTATTCTACGCGGCCCGATTCCAAATGTTACACAGCAGACTTTGAATTAATTTTTATCTAATAAATGACATTTGGTAATTGTTTCATTTTTATGGATGTAGAGATCCCTATATCGATATATTTTTTCAGGCGGGATTTTCCTGCTTCCGGGGAGGTTCTTATAGTGCCTATTTTAATCATTCTCAGAATGCTTAGACATGCTACGACATCAGTCTTACATTGACCACCGAATAGCGCACATTGAAATAACCAGACCATGCGCAGAAAAGTAAAGTTCGCTAAAGTAAGGCACAGTTATGCAGAGCAGTCCATTGTGGGACTTTTCTACGAAAGATGATCATTTAAAATAAAAAAAACTCTAGCGCAACAACGCTATAATTGAGAGGTAAATTATAACACATTTTAAAAAGTGTTTAACTAAATAGTGTAACAAAATATTATATTTTGGAAACAAGCCCCAACTTTCATTTACCCGATTTGGAATTTGCAGTTAAGTTTTGTACGCAGCCAGCAATTTGTGCGCCATTGTAAAAGGACTAGTAATTAGTGAGCAGATTTTTCGACGACCGAATTGTGATTAAAATTCGAGATGCTTGTATACCGTCAGATTCGTTTATTAACAAATTACTAAAAGGGTTTCTTCCCCTTTCCCTCGTTGGCTGGTCTATTCATTTCAATATCCATCGATTTTAGTCATTTTCCCGCGATCTGTTTATAGTTTTGTTGCCTTCGACATAAAACAGGGTCGAAATAGAAATATTTGATATAAACTTACTGCATCTCCACGTGGTATGAAGAAATAAACCAAGACGCCCACGAGCAGGGCCAACACGAATACGGACAGTACAATGAGTACTGCCGTCTTAACGGTGACGAACACCCCTCCTTTGCGCTGGTATGTAATGGTGCTGCCGCCCGTCTCTCCGGGCAGGAACTCCTGCCGGCTGCCGGTCAGGATCATGTCTGGAATCACATGAAAACGGTGGTATTCAATTTGAAGAATCGGAGGTAAATCAATCCATAATTGTATTCAAGAATTGAAAGAGGTGGGATTGGGGGCGAAATTGAGTAATCTGAAATTATGTTGCCTGATATACATCAGTTGATGGTGTAGTGCTGATTTCTAAAATTATGGAAGATCTACAGTCTCTCGTGTCTAGGACGAATGAAGTATGTATGAGGAATGACTTATGAATGATTAATGTGAATAAGTCTATAGTCATTACATTTGACTGAGAGAATACGAAAACAATGTGCAATATAATTGTAAATGATGAATAATATAGTTTTTGTTAGATATGGAGAAAATATACGTAATTTTTATAAACAAAAGTATAAGTGGTAGGGACCTAGATAGTGTTGACATAATTGTAAATTGTTATGAGGATATTTTGAAAATTGTTTACCGTTTTAGATTATGTATCAATAGATATTTTTAAAAGAGAATGTCCCGCCGTTTTTTAATAATCTATGTTTCTCAATACTTTTTACACAGGGCCGCCGAGAGGGCACGTTAGCCAAGTCCGAAACTTGGGGCCCGGGCCTAAGGGGGGCCCGGGACGGGGCCCGGATATTTTACTAAAAAATGCCAATGACACTAGGAACGGACGTGGGCCGGGCGCCCAGGCCCGCACGCTCCGTAGGCCCAACTGTCAGAGCGTGTTCACACACAGCACACAGCTATAATATGCGAGGGATAGCGTATTTCGGCATAACGTTCGCCGTACATTCCAAATTGGAATATATGGCAAGCGATATGCTGAATTACGTCATTCCACGCATGTGTGTGAACACGCTCTCAGAGCGTGCCACTCACAGCTCAAGCTACAAGCACGCCATGCCGGCCGGCCCGCTGTGGGAGGGGCGATGCAGCCGCCCGCCGCGCCCCCGCTCATACTCACCCCCAGGCCCTACCGACCCGATCGGCAGACCGTCGCGTCGGCAATCCGTCGGCGACAGTCATAGCGGAATCGCTGCGCGCTGAGTTTGGTATGGTTTTATGGTTTAGTCAGGTTAAGTAGTGTTTCGTTTGAACTGTTTGAAGTAAAGTGATCGTTGTGGCGTTGTGTCATTGTGAAGTTTTAAGTGAAGAACGAAGCGACTCATTCATATAACACTAATAATGAGCTATCGCTATCAGCACAAGTCAGGGGCCTTGAAAAGAAAGGAGATGGAGAAACGAGAAAACGTTGTCAAGAAAAGTCAGATTTTAGTTGCTCTTAGTAAGATTAAAGAGCTTTATCTCACTCCTCAAACTTTGGCCGAAATTAAGGGCATTGAACAGTATATGAATACATTTGAATGTCTACGACATGGTTTAAAGTGTTGTCTGAAATAAACTCCTGGAGTGTAGTTTTGCAAGCGAGACAAGCAACTCTGGACGTGGAAGTTGTCAATTTGCAACACTTAGTTGAAAACCTATCTACCCTTCGTTCTAAGTGGACTAGAATATTAGAAGAGTGTAAACTTGTAGCTGAAAATATTGGAATTTCACAAGAACTCCCAAAAAAAAAAGACAAAAGTTTTGGCTGATAAAAGTCATGAAAAACAGATTGATTGCCCAGAAGAGAACTTTAAAATTAATGTTTTTTATGTGTTGTTTGACAGTGTCATTGGAAACTTGACCCGAAGATACAAAGCTGTCAACAATATTAATGAATTGTTTAAGTTTCTTTGGCAATACCCAAGTATGACTCAAGAAGAACTAAAAGAAAGGGTGAAAAACTGGTGTGATCTCTATAAAACTGATGTATCTGAAGAAGAAACGCTTTTGGAAATTGAACACTTAAAAACTATTCAACCAGGAAACTTTTCAGAACATTTAAATCCACTCCAGTTACTAAATACTCTTTCAAACCAAAAACTGTCTCTTCCCTAATGTAGTAATTGCCATTCGAATTTTCTGTACTCTGCCTGTAACAGTTGCGGAAGCAGAAAGATCTTTTAGTTTGTTGTCTAGAGTGAAAAACTTTTTGCGTTCCACAATGGGTCAAGAACGTTTAACAAGTTTGGGAATGTTATCTTTAGAAAATGGTCTGGCCAGAAACTTGGATTTTGATGATGTTATAACTAGCTTTGAAAACAAGAAAAGTAGAAAAGCAAAATTTTAGATGACAATTTTTATTTGCCTATATTATTTTTTTATAGTTTGTGGAGTTTTTACTATAATTTTAAAAATATTCCAATTTAGTATTCCATTACTAACGTATCTGTGTTGTTATAATATATGTTTTTTATTTGAATTTTATTTTAGTAATTTGTACATTTAAGGTTACCAATTTCTAATTAATTATAATATTTCATATTGCAGTTAATTAATTATAATATTTCAAATTCACTATATTTTTTCTTGTTTTATGTAGCTCCTACAATACATCTTGAACTTTTCAATTGGTGAGGACTTTAGAGTTTCTGGTAGTGTGTTATATAACTTAATTCCTTTGTACAGCAAACTGTTTTGCGTATTCGTTTTGTCCTTTTTGTTTAATCTTATTTCCTTGGCCCTTGCTAGTCCTTGTGTAATGTCTGTGAATGTCCTTAATGTATACGATTTTATTTGAGAAGTATTTTGGTAACATGTTGTTTAATATTTTGTGAATAAATATCAACGTGTTCAAGGTCAGTATTTGTTTCACGGTTAACCAATTAAGTTCCTTTAACATTTTAATTATTTTTAAAAATCTATTTCTTTGGAGTTTTATTCTCATTACTCTGTTTTGGAGAATTTGAAACTTTTTCTGTTCTCTTTCATATCAGAGGAAAAGGATACTTGATCAGTAGTTGAAGTGTGGAGCAATAATAGGCCACTTGCATCATATTTTTAAATTTTTTTTCCGGTTAAGGAAAATATTCTAAGACATTCTGTATTATTATTATTTTTTTAATCGTATTTTTGAAACCCTGGAGATTTTTTGAAAATTTCAATCCGAAATATCAGACCTTTTTTTATAAACCGGAAAGACGGGACATAATTTTATAGGTGAGAAAAAACAATGATTACATAGCCGAAAATCATTTTTAAAAAAAAGAACGTTTTCCACACGAATGACACAGCAGAATAACGAGGCATACCAAAAATATTACATCTCATAAATATTTTTTTCCTTGATCCATCTTATTGATCATAAATCATTATAATGTACAACGTCTATATTAATAAATCCAATGTAATATACTTGTACTTGTAAATTATAATAATAATAAGAATATTATAAAATTTGATTTAGATAAAATCAGCACCATAACCATTATACCTCTAAAACACGTACCGACATCTAAATTGTACGGGGTTCTCTTCACATCTGTCAAAAATTCAAACCAAATGAAAAGTTCGCAGAGAACAAACAACAAATCTAGTGAACGAATTCAAAAATTCGCCTGAAATCAAAGTGATGCCATATAAAAAAATTAAATCAGTGTGGAATTTTACAAAATTAATAGGAACATTTTCAGTAGACGGGACATTTTCATGTAGTGACGACACGAGCCCAAATAATGGATTTATTTATTTAAAAATAAAAATAAATGTACATTTCTACAAAATTTTACTAACATTTTCGTAATCTTACTAAAAAGATCTATCCACACGATTTTTTCCAAGTCGTTATGAAATCCATGCAAGTGGCCTATTGAATTGTAAATGGTGATGGCGATTTTTCTGGAAATTTTAGGCCGGATTCTTCCCAAAAAAGATATCTTTTTGCCAATTTTCTTTTGGGTATATTCGACATGTCTATTGAAGTTTAGTTTAGTATTTGATTTCAGTAACATTTTCAATAATTTCACCATCAATTTTAATTTTGCTTTCACTAAATGTCTTCTTATTTCCAATCACCATACATTTTGTTTTTAATTTAAGCTTATTTATTTTTAGCCATCTTGATACATCATCTAGTTCATTATTTAAAATATTTATTAGTTCTTTATAGTTATCTCCAATTAAGTATATAAGTGTATCATCGGCAAATAGTCGTACTTTGCATTTTGAAAATATTTTCACCATGTCATTAATATAGACTTATAGAGTATGAACAATAGGGGTCCAAGGATCGATCACTGCGGTACTCCTAATTTATTTTCCATTGGTTTTGAAAATTGATTATTTATTTTTGTTACCTGTTTTCTGCCTTTCAAATATAATAATTTAATTTAGCCTCAAGATATCTTGATTAACGAAGAATATGTAAATACACACAAACAAGAAACACAAGTATTTTATTTTGAGTATTCACCATAACTTTTTAAACATTTCCATTGAATAATTATGCTAAATTCGAATGATTGGTATAATGGTATAAGAAAAGGTAATGAAGTAGTATTCCTAGCAGTAGCAGGTAAGCATGAACTTATTAATTGTTATCTCACCCCCCCCCCCCCCCCTCCGGTAAGTTGTGGGGAGGGGGCCCGGTATAGTCTACTAGACTTGGGGCCCAGATTAGCTGTCGGCGGCCCTGATTTTTACATGACACGGAGAAAAGGCTTGTTGGTTTACAAGCGTATCTCCGTTACTATATTGGTAGTACTGACATATTTTATTAGGTATATTCTGGCATTGAACATGTTGTTATTTTAAAAACATCTTACTAAAAATTATATGTTTTAAAATAAGTATTGTCTTCCTGGTAACATTTTCAAAGATTTCAAGGCTGCCAAAGAAAGGAAAACGGATATGGAATGTTACAATAGAAGACATATTAACAACACTTTTGTACTGTTGTCAGGTACCAAAACTATTGCACGCCATACCGCATTCAGGGCTGAGCAAACACAGCTGTTTTGTGTTAAAGATTTGCTCATTGACTCAGTAATTTATTTTCAAAAATTTTCATTGCAGATGCCGAATTTCACGTTTTTTGGCAGTTCTGTTTCTTGGTGATTCATAAGACCATGTAATTTTTCCGTTTTGTTTGTCGAAGACAGTATTTTGTGATGCTTCGTCATCATTAGCCGTTCTCTTCACACCGTTCGATCTTTTGTGGCGCCATACCGCTGGAAAGTTGTATTTTTTTCAAAGTTTTTGGCACCCTGGTAAAGTAAATTACATACCTTCCAAAATAATGAATTTAAACGTGAATAATAAACAATACGTGTTAGAGTAGTCCCAGAGAGAGGTCACAAAGTAATGTTACCTAATGTCCAAAACACAGATTCTTCTTAAGATTTAGTCAAAACTGCTTGTGACCGGTAGTTTTAGAACAACAAGCTTGGCACCTTCACAATTCAAGCCTCGCAACATACCCCAATCGGGCATGCCATAGTCTCACTGGCTCCAGACAGTGCGACTATGGCATCTTGTGCGGTATTTACATTAAACAAAGAAATAATACCCGTTGCATAGTAATAAATGACGTTGGTAGAACTTAGATGACGGTCAGTTAATTGATAGAAGAAGTGTACATTGCGCTCATGGACACTAGATATATTTTTCAGATAATGTCGTAAGAACGGTCTCCGGTCGTTCATTCAATGTTGCTTTTTCGAAGTTCTGATAAGGAAAGAGGATAAAAATGTTAATTGTGGAGATCGATTACTAATCAAATGTATTGTTGCAATGCCACGTTCAGACGTTCCAATTTTAATTAATCAACTCTCTGTTAGATTATATTTTATTTTTTATTTTTTTTTTATCGAATAAATAGTTAATACATATTAACAAACAAGTCCTGCTAAGCCAATTGAATTGGCTTGTCAACAGGTGCTTAAAGTTTAGTTACATATACATTTTTATAAGTTATAATTTCCATCTTATATCCACAGAATCAACATTTTTTTCATACATATTAAAGTAAATATTTTTTTTTCCGATAGCCAATTTTTCACCATATATTTAACCTTATTCATAGGCTTACATTGCTTTATAATGTCAGGTAATAAATTAAATATCTTCGGTATGTTGTATTCAAACGTTCTCTGTCCGTATTTATTATTAAATTTCGGAACTATTAACCCGTCATTGCGCGTGAATCTAGTACTGTATTTATGTTCTAATTTTTCTTTATGCTGCGGGGTAAATATAAACTGAATTATGATTTTTTGCCATAGAATAGCCTTAACAGGTAAAATTTTGGCACTCTGAAACAGCAACGGTGTATTATGTCTCTGTTTAAAAATATTAGGGACGACTAGTAATTTTACAATTGCGTTTTGTACAACTTGGACTTGTTTCAGATTGGTTATAGTAGTATTTCCCCATATGGTTAATCCATATCTTATAATAGATTCTGCCATTGACATATAAATTATTTTAAGTGTTTCAATTGATAGGAAAAAATTTAATGTGTACATTCTGCCAGGAATTGATCTGAGTCTTTTACAGGTTTTTTTAAATATGTTTGTCCCATTTGAAAAAGCAATCTACTGTAACACCAAGATAGACATATTCCGTAACTAATTCTAAGCTTTCACATTTACAATTAGTCGGGATATTTTTATGGATGCAATTAAAATTATTAGAAATAATATTAGGATTAAATTGAAATCTGGCATTAGGTGATCTTATATGCATGAAACTTAAAATCATAAAATTTTGATAGTTGATCTCATTTTTAGTTCGAAAAATTGTTCAATTTTTGTCGTTAAATAAAATTTGATCAACTAAAACGTCAGAACGCGGAATAAAGCAGTCATAATTAATCTTGTCGGTATAATGATGTCTAAAACAAATTATAACTTTTTGCTACTTTTTTGACCGTGACCGGTTTCAGCTTATTATAGCCATCTTCAGACTGTTACATTTTTTTCTTAAACTATAGATTATATTGTTAACATTTGTACAATGATTTTATTATAATAATATGAATTTTCCCATATTCGTTGCTATTTATTTATCGATATTTTATTATTATTTTCGCTCGGAGGGTAATGTGGTAGAGAACGGGGAACACAGCAGTCATACGCTTTTATTGCATATTCACTATCATGCTGTTCATACTCGGTTGTCTCTTTGATACATTTAGACATACGTTCCCTTACATCCACACAGTTTTTACCTGAGTTTCGGTGGAAGATGCCGTTGTTCTTCTTCTTGGGCGTGGAAGTGAGCTCGATCTCGCGGAAATGGTTGCTGCACAGCGACAGCGAGGGGTGTTCCCCCCCTCGGACCGCGGGCCCGCACTCGCAGTGCTCTATATCACTCGGCATCTGTCTTCCGACCGCGATCCCATCATGCACTTCCCTGTAAACAGACAAGTGGTATCGGTGTGTGAACATAAAGCATCTCCTATTCTTATCCTATATTCCTCTTCCTCTCCTCCTCATTTAAAATCAGTTTTAAGACAAGTAAAATACAACCTTACCCTGAGCAACTTTAGGATACGAAACATAATGGTTATAAAAATAAGAAAGGAAAAATTAAGTTACAAATTATGTATAATAAATAATAGTATTAACAAAACAAAATGTCAGAAATTTCTGATTTAAATTTTAGTGCGCAGTAAATGAAAATATCAACGGAACTAAATTTATTTTCAACGATGTATAATAGCTTCTAATAAACTTATCTCTCATATATGTTTAAAACAGTTATTAGTTTCCATTTGGTTTTATAGACGGTGTATCAACAGGTACCCGAAGGATTTTAACCCGAAGCTTAATGCCAAAGCACTATTTTGATTAATCTTTATAACGAATTTGTGTACATTATGAATACCAAAAAATATGCTTTAGATAAATTGAAGGTTTTCCTATCGTTTCGCTTGAGTAGAATACAAATAAAAATATAAGTTACTCAATAAAAAATATAAATGTAAACTACTAAAAAAAAAATTTTTTTCAATAGAAATGTATGAACGCATAATGGAAACAACTTTAAAAAATACAGTATTTTAGTTAAGATTATCTGTCACAGTTTCACTTGATTAACTTTTTTGCTTTCTTATAAAATTATTAACAAAATAAATAAAAACCTGTTCTGAAATCGAAAGTTTCTAGACTCCGTTTGTTAAGCAACTTTAATGCCTATTACCTACAATATAAGACATACCAAGAATTTACACATTTTTGGCTTGTGGCTTTCTCTTAACAAGCGATTCAAAATTAGGGCAAGGCTTATTCAGGCGCAATTGACGAAGGCACTGATAATAGGTACTTCACCTAAAACACATCGCCCTTAAGAGTATTTTGAAATATTAATAAATATAGTTAACCCCGCAATCTCCAGGCGTCTCTGACTTCTTCCACCATTCACTACTGTATACGACTGTTATTTTACTGTTAAAAAACTGCGTTATATCGCTTTGATTCGTCTCCGTATCTCATTCAAGTGCGTATTGCGTCAAGTATTCCCCGACTTCTTCTACCATTTAAACTACTATCTAAACACTCCTTGCACTAATAAGAACAAATTTTGAAATTTTTAGTGTTTTCGCTCGACTACTTTTCGAGTATTGCGAGCGCAAATTTTTTATATATTTTAATGCATAATGCATAAAGATTGCTTTCTACAATTGCAATATCGATAAATTAATTTGCATGACCCATTCTTATAGCTGGAAATTAAATTATTATTTTTTCCATTATTTTTATATTAGTTTGAATGCACTAATGCAATTTATAAGATTTTTTTTTTCAAATTATTCCTCTCACCGTTAAGGATTTCCTAGGCCACCATTTCAAAATGCCCAATTACTCAGTTGCGAGGTGAATAAGGAAAATAGTTTTTTTGATGTTAAGGCTACTTAAGACTCTAATAACGGGGGTTTCCTCGTGGCTCACATTTTAATTATTTGTGATTAACTTATTACTAAAATCTCAAATGTTTCTAGAGGGATCTCTACGGATGCAAGTTATTTATATTTGATATTAATAAAAACAGGACCTTACAATAAACATTTGTTATGTAAAACGGTTTGAAAATTTTATAAAACGTTTTTCATCTATAAAGTTAGCTGTAAACATCAGATTTTATTTTTCTAGACGATGAATTCGTAACTTCCCGGAGGATCCCTTTGGAAACATTTAAGATTTTAGTAATTCGTTCATCAGAAATAATTAAAATAAACTCCACAGAAAGATCGATTTTCCAGGCGTGCTAGGCCAAAGTCGACCATAGATCAATCCATTACGCCGGGACGTGCGTTGAATATAATTTTTACACGAGTTCATCAATTATATCATTAAGATTCCCACTTGGTTTTAGATATTTGATTGGGCGAATTCAACCGCAGATCTGTCCAATACAGAGGGTTATGAAACGCATATATTTGTGCACGGCTGCTTCACTTACGTCGTTAAGATTCTGGATTTATTGTAGGGTATTATTGTCTCGTCTTAATTGAATCGAACAGCTAAATGACATATACATTTTTGCTCCAAATATGCTCATGAATCGCTGGATAAAATCCTCCGGGAACGAGCTGTTACTCCCTGTATTGCCTCGATGTTAATTTTAGTTAATTTGAATCTGTTTACAATATATAATTGATTCGTTATTTTTTCTATTAAAAAAAATATTTATTCATTTTATTTAATGGTAGGTAGGTTGAACCATAAATAAATATACAATTTTTTCATGCTGTCTCATGTTCTTAAAATAAATAAAAATTGTGTTACTTTTGCATTGTTCGCATCACGAACAAAAATCATTTTATCATTATATGTTCGGTATTTATAGATATTGTAAATAGGTAAATTTGTCCACGTCGTAGTAATTAGAATCAGTATACGCCTTTATTTAAATGGCTTAAAAGTATACATTGTTTTCTTGGTTAGCATGAGCTGATTAAACACAATATTTTTTACTGCCACGCCTTTCAAAACAATCAACTCATTCCACATTCAATATTCTTATTATATATTCCACATTAGAAGAGAACATTAAATAATGATTATTATATAGCGTATAAAATATTGAACAATCTCTAATAGCTACTTAGTTCTTCTAAATTACGCAACGGTTTTTGATAGGGTTTTCGCTATCGTTTAATGAATTACTCCCGGAAGGTTTATATATATAATACATGCATATTACATTTATAGAAAGAAAAATTATTTTTTCGTGCGCTTACATTGCTAACGCTGACTTAACCTTATGAGATATATCAAAATAATGTACTAGAAAATTGTATATCTTAAAAAGGCCTACAGAAAAGTCCGCAATGTTATATGTATATCTCTTAAGAATAACCCCTAGCAACGCCGGATACACGTCAGCTAGTGACATATAAATTTAATCATTGAAGATAATATTAACAACTCTCAAATGAAAAATGTGAAACAAAAAAAGGTTCGGTCGCAACTAAGAATTGAACTCACCCTTGCCCGGGGTTTGCTCTACCATTGATCTAATATGAAAATATGTAGGTATACAGGTAGAGGTAAAAACATAAATAACTTTTTTTAACAATGTTTATTTTCCCATACAAAAATATTTTTCCATAGAAGAATATTTATTTTCCCACACAAACATTTCAACTTTTTAACCTAAAAACAACCTACCTTAAAACATTGGAATAACCCCCCCGAAGTTAGCGCACTTTAGCGCACTTTAACCCCGAACACCAAGTATATAACTAACTTAAATACGAACTGAAAAATAGCAATAAATGAAGAGAATTTTAGGTTAGGTACCTAGCTACAAAACCTAATACGAAAATTGAATATAGCAATGACACAAATACATACATCAGTAAGGACGGCTTGTTTCAGAGAATTTGAACAATTCATCAAATTTAAATTTGATTTCTAGTTCTGTGAAGGTTCTATTATTATATAATTATTAACCACTTGCTTCACAAAACTAAAATAGTAACAGAACTTGGATAGTGAACTTCACAATTGAAATTTGATGAATTGTTGAAATTCTGTGAAACAACCCGTCCTTATAATATATACATACATATATATTGATTTCCTCCCCAGGGACTGAATTTAACCGCGCTAACAACTGATCCAAATCGCAATTGGGTAGGACCGACATTTATTACGTATTCATTAAGCGTCCGTACATGTCCGCGTATGTTTGCGTGATTGCCACCAAAAGTTTATAGAATGCATTGCCATCGACGGCGAGATTAACTCGATCGGATGTCGGGAAGTGAGTTAATTTCCGCTCTCAAGATTTGAATTAATTCATTACCGAAAGCAAAAGATAAAATCAAATAGTTGAGTTTAAAAATCACAATTATATTTAATTCGTTAATCAAGAAACGGACCTAAAATTGGCATTCAACATGTCAAAAAACATAATGGCACTTTTTGGCCATTTTCTAACAATGTTACATTAAATGATACAATTAAAAAATTTAATGCCTTTTTTCTACTCATGTTTGTTTCAAAAGTTTCAGGAAATAAAAATAACTAACGCCCTGATATCCTAAATCTAAAAAATAAATAATATGACAATGTTCACACCTGTAATATTTTTAATAGGTTGGGACGTCACATACGTGATGCTACATCGTCAGAATATTTATGTGCATAATATTAAAATCGTATGAAAATTTAGCGACAGAGCGAGATTTTAAGAGGCAATTATAATGCAGCCACGACCAGTTACCAAAACTGGAATTAACAGGTAAAACTAATTCAAGGAAACTGCGTTCATATTGTTTTAATAATTATTTTGGAACTTGGAAATAATATGAAGCAATTTTACATTAGTGACGTATTGGTATGAATTATTATTCTTTTGATTCTTTTAGTAGCGTTTATACTTTCATGTGAAATACATACTAATAAATATCAGTTTTTTACTGAAAGCATTGATTGAACAAGAGCATAATATACAGTTTTTAATGTAATTTTGTCCAATATGTTTCTTAGATTCTTGAAAATGTAGGCGAGCCTTCTTATTTTGTTTGTTAATATAGTAATATGATTGTTACATTTTAAATTTTTACCAATAATTAAACCCGGGTATTTGATGTTTTCTACTCTTTCCAAATATTGACAGTTACACTCCTGCACACAACTATGTATTTTTAATGAACGGTCCAAAGATGGTTGATTTACAGAGGACAGTTTTGTTCATGTATAAGGTTACAAGTTTTGATCAAGGCAATTTTTGACTGCCCTTAATCCTGCCACGCACTTAGTTTCATCCCATGACCAATGTATCAGCAGCAAACACCAAGACAGTTTCATCTGCAAAAACAATTGAAGTACCAGAAAACGTCAATTTACAGAGGTCGTTAATATATAACAAAAATAAATTGGATCCAGAACACTACCCTGAGGAACACCATTTACAATTGATTTTTTTGAACTAATGTGATCATTAATTATTACGATCGAATGGACTTTTTTTTCATTTACATTCAGACCATTTTAAAAACTGTTCTTGAAACAAAGAATTTAAAAAAAAAATCTAGTTTTGATATTTTTTATGGATAGAATACCGATCAAGTCAAGTATTGAAAAAATCATAATTATTTTTAAATTTTGCTTTGATAACTACTTATTATAAAATCACACGAGAAAAGGTTATTGTTAATTATTGAATGAGCGACATGAGCGTAGCTCTTGTTTTAACTTGACCATTTGGCATTTCATATGTTCGTAAATATGTTTGTGTGTTCCGTCGCCACTTTTTTTTTAATTTGCTGCATCCACATTAGTATTAAAGCAATTCTTCCTTTGACCACTTTAGGTGGCTAACTTTGACCATGGTTCAGATTAGATTATTTTTAAAATTATCTATTCGAATTTCAATTTTGTTTTCGATAATGAATGAATTCTAATCTTTGAAGCGGAAATTAACGCATCTCCCGACATCCAATCAATCTGAAGCTCGGCAGATAGGCTCGTAGTCGATGCCAATGCATCATATCAACTTTTGGTGGCAATCCCGTACACACACACGCACGGAGGTATAGATTCCTCTGAAATCGGATTACATAACAGCAGTTAATATATCAAATAAATGTCGGTCCCATCGGCATTTGGCTAGGTTGGCAAAGTTGTCGACTTCAGTTCCTGTGTAGGAAGGTTCAATCATCAGTTAAACCATTTTTTTTATTTCAGAAGACATTTTAAGACGGATTTATTTGAAAAAAACTTTGTTGCCTGAAGAAAGCTTGGAAAAAGAATTTCGTTTTCTTTGAACAAATTGTATAATTTCTTATTTGAAATAAAAATAATATAATTCCTTATTTGAAATACAAATTGTATAATTCCTTATTTGAAATACATTTTTTTACATAAATACAAATTGTATAGGAGTATAAGTAAAGATTTAGAGTTAAGTAGACGCTCGGTTTTTTTAATTGTTTTGAAATGTCATTGTTAAGTATGTGATTATTTTATCTTTGGAATTAGTTTAGAAAACTGGAGAAACTAAAATCTGGTATAAAGACAGATATTTTTAAAGATAAGTCGCTAATATAAATTTTTTATGTAATTTTTTTTTTGTTATAGATTCTTTGTTATAATTTCCACTATTATTAAAAACATTACAAAATAAACATTTACAACAAACAACTTCTAAAACAAAATTTTTGGAAGTTGTTACATAGTTAATGTTGAAGAAATACCAAACATTGAATTTATGAATGCTAGATTTATGTAATTCCGATAAATGTGTGTAGAAATTGTTGGCTTGGATTTTAGATGGAACTGAGCATTTTGCTTGATCTTTCCATGTCATTCTGGGATATCTCCGACTACTTTCACCTCCGTATGCGTCATGTAAGGCACTATAATAATAGATATTTATTTAATTTTTAATTAGATGTCATGAAATAAAGTAGCTATCCGCGTTTGTCTGTTTATGCGCTTAGTTCTTCTAAGCAACGGATTTTGATAAAATTTTCACTATCATTTATAGAATTTCTTTCTAAAGGTTTATGTGTATAATTAATTAATCTTATATTTATAGAAAGTAGAGAAATGTCGATGTTTTGTAATCAAGTCGTAAGAAAAATATTTTCGGGCGCTTAGATTGCTAACGTTGGCTAAACCTTATGAGATATATCAAAATAATGTACCACGGAATTGTATATCTTAAAAAAGCCTACAGAAAAGTCTACGATGGTATATGTCTATCTCCTAAGGATAAGCCTCAGCAGCCCCGGGTATAAGTCAGCTAGTTATATTCTATGCCCATATGGACTTTTACAAAAATGTGATAGACCTACATAATAATTTAAAGAAACTGTAATCAATAATCTTGAAGTAAAATTTGCTATTAAAATTATATAGAAACCATGCAGAACAATAGAATTATTATTATTGAGATATATTATTATAGCCTTCTTGTAACTATATTCCGTGCAGTTGAACACATACTATTTCTGCGAAAGTATTGTCAACTTCATACTGTCCAGGTACAAGCGAGTACCTAAATGACTCAGTCCTGATATTGTTGTTGCAATTAAAAATAATATTCAGTCGAGTAATTCCAGTTGATATGTTGAAGGTGAATAGGCTCAGTAAATCAGGGCTGTCTATAATTCCATTAACAAATTTAAAAATAAAAATCGGTAATAAGTCTTCAAGTACAGGGTGAGGGGACCAGATAGAAGAATAATGTTCGACTTTACTTAAGAAGAATATAAGATCTAAGGACGAGTTGTTTTGGAGAATTTGAAGAATTCATCAAATTTCAACGTTCATTTTCAAATTCTCCGAAACAACTGGTCCTTACAAACTAATAACACTTTTAAAGTATCTGCCATAACGGAGAATGAAGCCAAGCATTTTGAATCTTTTTTTTGGTACTGCATTGATGTGAGAAAGAAAATCAAATTTGGAATCGAAAATAATACCAAGATCATTTATTTGATTGACAGAGGTGAAATATAAATTGTTAATTTTATATCGATACAGATATACACCCTTCGCAGTAAATCGTAGACAACCCACGTGACAATTGAATCGAAAACCGCACGTGTCACAAGTCACGACGATCTCTGAAAAGCATCTCAATTTTTTCAACGAAATAAGTTTATTCAAGTGCTGATTTTCGTGGCGTATGCTAAACGGTGTTGATCACATTTGCATACAAAACACATTAGGAACCTTATGTGTTAAATACATTTACTACTTAGCGTGTGCCCAAAAGCGTCGCTTTGTTTTCAATGCTCTATGTTATTGAAGGAACTTCTTTCTTATTTATTTATGAGTGTGAAAGATAAAGAAGTCTTTAAGAATATTATAACTGAAATGCATACAAATGCATATCACCAATCGCAGTAAAAGTCAAAACTTATTTTCATGATGGTTAACCACAGACCAAAGAAAGGCTAGACATGCGCCGAAGAATATTCCGCACGACTTGTGTCAATTTTAATGCATCAATTGTATCAATTTTGATAGGAGTGATAATATTAAGAATTTTAAGGATCACTCGTACTGAACATCCTAGCACCTTTTGATCAAAGGATTTTTCCTATGTGGAGCTATACAAGGTCACGGGCGCAAGAGGGCTATTTATAAGCGATCTCGTAGGTGGTGAAATGTCAGATTGCAAATCGCCTTCGCGATTTCCCCAAGGGCTGCCTTAATGTCATTGCTTATTTTTACGCACGTTATAGCTATCGTGGGTGGACGATTTAGCCAGCTTTACGACTTCCAATGGTAAATTAATAAGCTCCTTGGCTTTAGGACCAGCATGTCTTCAAAACATGGCGACAGTAAATAAAAATGTAAATAATTTCCCTCAGGGCCTATTTCATCTTTGGGGATGCTGTGTGGAGGGGTCTTTTTAAAGAAAGAAAGGAGAGGAATTGCAGGGAAGGAAGCAAGGTATGATTGCGACGTAAGGCGATGGATCAAGAGAGACCTAGAGGGGTCTAAGGGTCTCCCCAAACCAGCCTATCTCGATCCGGCACGCCACACAGCAGGCGCATCATGAACACACCTCACCCGATACACCCGGGCACCCCTGCTAAATCACCTAACGTAGCGAAACACTCTGGGTGACCTATGGCAAAGGTGTTGGTTATCCAATAAATGGTTCCTGGGGCGGCGCTAAACAAACCCGCCTCCCAATGCCAATTTATGTGTAAGTGTGACAGAATACATGAATAATAGCATAACTATATAAAAACAAAATCAAATACAGTTTAATGTAATATTACTTAAATGATCTTTGTTCGTGGGTGGAGTGTTTTAGTGTAGTCTTGAAATTCCGCCTCCCAAAAATTGCAGCCCTAGGCAACTGCCTAGATTGCCTAGGCCTAAATACGGCATTGTGTTTGTGAATGAATGCCACTATCACACCGCATTATGATTATTACGTTAACCTTTGGTTTATATCTTTTTTATGTTATTATTTCCTTTCGAGCCGAGATAAGTGTACTTTGTGAGAGATAGCTTTCATGAATAACTTCGCATCGAAGATGATTTATGTTTGGTAATATCTTATTTCTATCATTTCGGGATGTATTTACGTGGGAGTATTTCGGGGTTTTATTTCCAACACCAGTATTGATAAATTTTTTAAGATCATTCACATGAAAATATCGATTCAATATTTATTTAAAAAATATAGACTACGCTTAGTATTTTAATTGCTTGTGAAAGTGAAAAACATGACGTCGAAATCTTTCTGCGGGAAATCTGAAATACCAAAAAGCGCCCTTCTCTTTCATTATTCATATTTTTCAATTCGATGGCCTAGCGCACACATGTGTCAAGTGCAATTTTATATAAAAAAATTCAAGCCCTGACAAATATTTTCCAAAGCAATACAATTCATTTTTTGTTGTTTCATAATAAATATTTTTCGGGAGCGTTTACTCCATATTTCTTACCATAATGCAAAATGAGATAGCATAACCTTTATAAGACCGTGTCAGGCTGAGATATATCTCTCAATAAGACTCTTTGTTGTCCACAGACAATAATATCTCCCAAAATTACCAAAGAAATGATTTAAATCTGTTACTAATGTAATTATGAAAATATAAACTGTATGGCTGATAATAAAATTATTGAGTTTAAAAATTAGAGTCAAGTCGTGCGCAAATCATAAACAGTTTCGATACAAGTGTTTATACTTTAGCTCACTTTCCTATTTACATTCGTCGGAGAGTTATCGTTTTAACTATAACAAATTAGTTATTGAGGCTATAATCCCTGAATAGTTTTGTAGTATTCTACCGATAGTTTCTTATAAATTTGTTGCATTTATGTAATGAAAATCAGCAACGACTTTGGAGAATTTGTTTTTTTCTTTATGTAACAAAGCTCGACAACTTTTGGTTTGAATTAATTAACTTAAGATTTGTAAATATCTATCTACTTTCAAACCATAAATTTTTTTCTAACTTTTAAAAAATTTTAAATAAAGAATTTTATAATTTGTCTAAAGAAACCTCATTATATCAATGGCAAATTGATTTCTCAATCTTTCTGCTGACAGGAGGGTACCATAATATTGATTATTCCGATTTGACAGCTCGCAGAAGGTTCCACGGTCACGCGAACTCTGGCCGGAGAAAAAGGCAATATTCAACACGGTCACCATCTTCACACAGAAACGGAACGTAGCAACGAACAAATTTGCAGACAGGAGAATTAAGAAAAGACGTCGCTACGTTCAGTCAATTACTTAAAAAATATATTAATTACAGAGTTCTATTACGTCACTCAATAAAAAAATCCTAGAAATATGATCTTTAAAGACTGATTTCGGCAAATTACACTAGACATTTTCGCAACTTCAGACTCCTCGGTCCCTGACAGGCGAATAAAACTGTCTGTTCAAGAACGAATTTCAATATTAGGTATTTGATGAGTTTTGTAAACTTTACTGTCAGATATTTAAAAAAAATATGCACAAATCAATTTAAACATGTTTCAAATACCTATATGATCCAATATAGTCATGTATTTCTAAATAATGAAGTTGAAGTATATATTGAAGTATAATATCTTAAAATTATTCGTAATCCGGTTAAAAACGGGATTGCAGGCCCTTAATGAATTGACATGTTTTCTAATAAAATATCAATGGATTGTCACGATGTCGGAACACGTGTTTAAAAAGTCCTATCATTTTCGGATTTTGTCATTATTATCAAGTCAAACACAGATGCATAAAGGCGTGTTCTGATATTATTGCAAATATACTAAAAGCTTATCAGCAAACGGTCTGCAATCCAGTTTTTAATCGGATTTCTAATAATTTGAAGAGATTCTTAATAAATTAGCAAATTGCTGTATTTTAAAATTACTATCGTCCACTTATTTTACATTAATTCCACACGGGAGTTCCTAGGAAAATAATTTCCCTCAAGGGCCACGCCATCTTTGGATATGCTGTGTGGAGGGTCTTTTTGAGGAGAGGAAGGAGTGAACATGGGTCTGGAAGACAGTGAGGAGGGAGGAAACAGAGAGGCCTGAAAAACGTTCACCAGCCGAGCTGTTGCACTCAAGAACTAGTCGTAGAAACGATCTTTAAAAATCTAAGCTCCGACCACAAAACTTCATCGTTTCGAATCTTTTTTTCTTAATTTATCGGTTTCAATCTTTCGAGTCATTTATTTATTTTCTTTTAAAATACTCAGCATAGACTTCAGATTAGATTTTCTTAATTCAAACAACTTTTCAAGTGAATTATTAATTAAATATTTTTTCTCACTGTATGAACCAGGCTTTATGATTGCTACATAAATTTTTAGAAATAGATTTTCATTTCGTACCCAGTGAAGTGATGAAGTACATATTGAACGAGACGATTAATAATAATACAGTGCGCGTACATGGCTTACGTTCGCAGGCCATTATAAAAATAACGCTAATGCAAAGTTACATTCCTAAAGGTTATTAAATATGGGTAGGTACCTAACACTTAACGTAGTTATTTGTAACAATCGGTCCTTAGATTTTTATTACGTTCTCATTTTGCACAAATATATCCTCACCACTCAAATAATATTAATTAAATGTGAAATAATCGGAAATGCATTAGACACGTTTGCTAAGAACGACTCATTGATGTTGTATTCAATATTGTGTTTATTGAAGTATGGTAGGATTTGGAACAATCGGTACTCGAAAAATGCATTAGACACATTTGATAAGACGACTTATTGATTTATTTACGCCCTAATGGGCTTTTACAAAGATAGGTGACAAATAATACAGTTGTGTTAGGTACATAGTTAACAATAAATATTGATTTATGATTAAATTAGGGTAAATTAAAATTAATTGTGTAGATTATGGAAATGGGATTAAGCAAAATATGTATAAAGAAGCATAGAAATGTAAAAATAAAAAAGTGTATTCACTACGGAGTCGTGAATTCATACATCTCAGTAAAATGATTAAAGAGATTTCATTTTATAACTAATACGGAATCTTTAAACATATCTACAATATAAATTCTCAAATTTATTGCCGATATGATATAGTCTATTTATAGGTGTATGAGCTTCATAGCTAGTTTTAAAATTGTCACAGAAAAAGGTAACACTTTGCCTCGTATTTCTGGTCGGTACGTAAAATTTTATTTTGGCGAGTATTTCTGGGTTGTCAATGCAATTATTAATAATTTTATTTAATGGTACAAGATCGGAGATGATCCGCCTATCTGACAGCGTTATTAAGATATTATTGATATTGTATTCAGTATTTTTCTTAGAAATAAACCAAATGGAAACACTACAGAGCTCATTTATAATACTATAGTAGCTCAACATTTGGATTATTGCTCTACTATGTTATATTTGGCCAATGAAGGAAATTGGAACAAACTAGATGTTATACAGAATAGAGCTATGAGATGTATACTGGAAAAGGGCAAATACGCAAGTATTAATCAAATGAGAGAGCAGCTAAATTGGATTCCAATCAAAAAGAGACTGTTATTTAATGTGTTCATTTTTGTACATAAAGTCATGAACAACCAAATACCAAAACATTTCAAAGATGAAATTGTTTTTTTATAGAGATGTTCATAATTACGAAACCAGAAATGTAAATAGAATTAGATTGCCACATGTGAAGAAATCAAAATCACAGAACAGCCTAATGTACAAAGGACTAAAAATGTATGATGAAATGTCTGAAGAATGAATGTATTTAAAAAGAAATGTTATGTTTATTGTAAAAATATTTAAAGTTACAAAATCAAATATTATCTTGTTTATATTCAAATGTTGTATAAACTAACTCAATAAATAATAAAAAATAAAAAAATGTGTTAATTAAAGTATGGTTAGATTAGGTTAGGTTAGGATTTGGAACAATGGGTACTCGAAAATCAAAGAATGCATTAGACACATTTGCTAAGAACGACTTATTGATATTGTATTCAGTATTGTGTTAATTAATGTAAGGTTAGTTTAGGATTTGGAACAATCAGTACTCAGTTGTACATTTAACATAAATATATCCACGTCACTCAAAGAATTAAATTAAATGTAAAAAGTCGAAAAATGCATTAGACACGTTTGCTAAGAATGACTTATTAATATTGGGTTAATTAAAGTAATGAATTTTTTTATTTGCTTTCGTGTAGGTAGCGCTTTCGAATAGTATTCAGTACCCCCATGAATTAGAATTACGTAAAAACACAAGCCGCAGCACATGTTTGTAAACGATTCGGCGTTTTCAGCTATTCCAAACCTGCTGCGCTTAAGGCGAAGCTTAATGCTAAATCACTATTTTGTTTAATCTTTATAACGAGTTAGTGTACATTATGAATACCAAAAATATGCTTTAGATAAATTAAAGGTTTTACCATCATTTCATTTGAGTAGAATACAAATAAATAAAAAAATATATAAATGTAACCTAATAAAAAAAATATTCAATAGAAATGTATGATCGCGTAAAGGAAACAACGTTAAAAAATACAGTATTATAGCTAAGATTATCTGTTACAGTTTCACTTGATTAATTTTTTTGCTTTCTTATAAGATAATTTACAAAATAAATTTTAAAAAAAACAGTATTTTGCTTGAAATCGAACGTTTCTAGACTCCGTTTTTAAAGCGATTTTAATGCCTACAATATAAGGTATACCAAGAATTTAGACATTTTTGGCTTTGCTGGTGGTTAAACTCTAAGGACGAGTTGTTTAACAAAATTAGAACAATACATTAAATGAAAATTTCTGCAAAAGTTCTATTAAAGTTCTGTTATTATTTCATGGTGGGCCAATTGTTTTACAGTACTTGGACTAAGCAACGTTATTAGTTACTACCGGAAGGGATTAAATGATGACAATTATTAAAAAAATATATTTAAAAACATTTTATTTTTACTAAGCTAAAGCTAAATAAATTACAGACGCGTATAACGACTTTATTTTAGCATAATAGAGATAGAGAAGAAATACTTTTATTAATAATAACTATAAAATAAAATATGATGTAATTAAATGCACAACAAACGATTCGACGTACCCAAATCAATCTAGGCGTTTACAATATTCTTTAACATAAAAATATAATCAATTAGCAAACGTTACAATATCACAAATACGTGAACACCTCAGCACAGGTTGTCCTAGTGAGGTGTTCACGAAACAGTACAATAATATACAGGGTGTCCGGGGGTAAAGTGGTGATTCTTCATGATTTTACTCAAAAAGTTATTTTTAAGTACAAAATATAAAAATAACTCTTTTCGAAATTCAAATGTTTTAAAGTAATTTTAAGTCAAAAAATTAAATAATTTGAATGGGAAAAGAAATATTCTTCTCTGGATTTTTTTAATACATATTATCCATTTTTCAATGATATAACTCGATGCATAAAACCATCTATGAAACAAATGACAACACTACAAAATAGAGCTCCGAGAATTATACTCAAGTATTCTAAAGTCAAGGAAATATTGAAGAAGTTAAATATATTGTCATTTAAACAAATTATTTACTTCGATACTTTATTTTTAATTTACAAAATAGTTAATGGCCATACATCAATTGAATTACTAAAAAAATTAAAACCTGCAGCACAAACACACGTGAGACGTGGAAAAGAAATCAAGTGACTCTCCCATAGAAAAAAGAAACCATAGTCAAAGTCGTTGATGTAAGAAGCAATGAAGATATTTGGCGAATTAAAATTAAAACTAAATTGAATTCGAAGAAAATATGAACAAATTTAAATGAAATGTTTTTTTATATAAAAAAGTATAAGGATTGTATTAGGACCAGTGGTGGCTAGTGATTTTTGAGCGTGATAGAGTGGCATCTTTGAAAAATTTGACACTGTTGCTGATGATTACGCCAAAACGATTTTTTTTTTCGAAAATTCGGTTTTTTGGTGTGAAGATTTTCAGGAAATTTCAGTACGGCCGTGCGCCGCACGGATTTCCCGAAAATCGTCATGCAAAAAATCGATTTGTTGAAAAACAAAATAGAAAATATTTTCAGCTACGAAAACATCAATAATGCCATTTTTGTAATATTAGCACTCTAATACACCCAGTCACGAGCCGCCACTGATTAGGACATAGGTAACTATGTATCTATTTAAAAAAATAAATATATTCCGATTCTCACGTTTTTTTAACACGTTGGCAAAATGCAGAAAAAATGTTTTTGGAAGTTGAATTAATATAGCCATTTATTATGAGAATCAGAAAACTTAATATAATTTTCAGGTTACATCGAATTGATTGTCGTACATTTAATTACACCATATTTTATTTTTATAATCATTATCAATAAAAGTATCTCTTATCTATCTCTATTATACTAAAATAAAGTCGCTATCCTCGTTTGTCTGTTGGTGCGCTTAGTTCTTCTAAGCTACGCAACGGATATTGATATGGTTTTCTTTATTATTTAGAAAATTTCTTCCGGAAGGTTTATACACATAATACGTGCATATTATATTTGTAGTAGAGAAAAGTCCAGCAACGCCGGGTACACTTCAGCTTTATGTAAATATATCTAAAATTTGCTACATTCGTTATTATTTATTAGATAATAATCCACCGCGATATTCTTTGAAAGTTATCGTCACAAAATAATGTAAATTATTTGTGGTTTCTTTATTTACCGCGTAACAAACAAACTGACAAAGGCGCGACTATCAGATTTATTTATTAAAATAATGCACATTTCTTATCGGATTCATTTATTTTTAAAATTACAATCTTATCAGATTCTGAATTAACAATGCGAATGTTGTTATTTCTGCATTTGAAGCTAATATAAAAAAAATATTCTAACTGAAACCTTCGAACGGAGAGGACAATAATTATAATAACATGTCATCATTTTTAAATTACACACCTAACCTCGTCAGATAGTCATCGAAGACATTATTAATACATTATTTGCGAGTTTGTGGGTTTTGCATTTTTGCATTACGATGACAACAATATTCATGTAACGTTTGCAACAAATATGACTTAGGTATAATATTCAATCTAAATGATAATTAACCCGCTCTCAAACAGTGCCAATTTGAATGTAGTAAATTAAAATTATTTTACAATTAAATGATGTGTGTATTTGCTTGTATTTTATGTGAACGCTTTTTTACATCTTTATTGGAAATACTTTTACGTATTCATAACTAACTAACAGTCACACGATCAACATTTCCGCGCTAGGAAGGCAGATAAGACGAACACCACACATAACAATTCCTTTATTCTATCACATAATTTATATTCTGTTATTCCGACTTTCGAATTGACTCAACTCAAATCTTAATTAACTTGATCGTGCCATTTCTTCTTAGAGTATCTCCAACTACTTCTCATATCTCCTTGTGCATCATATATTCTTCATAGCATGATTTATACAAAAAAATATAAACAAAGATATTTGATGAACTGCCGATAGCAGTTATGGTGTTAGGTGTAAACCAGCTTGTGTTATATGGGTATATTGCAATATTTTTGATTTTGCATAAAATTCATTCATCATAAAATTCATTCATCATTAAACCATTTGCCGAAGATATCAATAAGTAGCTATGAATGTATTCATTTGTACAATCACAGAAAATGATTCTTATTAAAATGTATATAGATGAAAATCTTACCTTTTTTTTATAAAATGTTCACTTTATTTATGGAACAACTTATTAAAATTATTTTTAAATAATCAAAAACAACAATTCAAAGCAATCTACAAAAATTTTCAGAAATAATTTAAATTTGGAATGATTGAATTTTTTCAAATGTTTTAAAAACTTTTTGGTGTAAATATAATATATGTTTTACACCAACTGCGCGACCGCTTCAGACTCGTGCTAAATGAACTGTAATCAACGGCTCGATTTGTTTTTGCCTCTGGCCTGAAAATACGTTGGCGCTGAAAAAATCGACATGTGGCTGGAAACGGTCGGTAATATCCGCGGAGGAAAAACACACCAAAGGTAAAAACGAACGAAGAGCGTTTTTTAATCTCGCGATTTTGTTGTTTAAAAATTTACTCAAAAAACATGACGGTTCCAAAATTATATTAATGAATATTATTGTCACTGATGTTAAATTAAGGTTGCAAGCTGTCGTTGCTGTCTTAAATTATCTAATACAAGTTTTGGTGAAATGGGGTAAAATTGATCAAAGACAGTAAATTTATTAATTATACTAGCTGTACCCCGACACGCGTTGCTGTGACTCAGTCTGTCTGTACAGATAGAGAAACAATAGCGTATGTTTTATGTCCAACAGATGGCGCTGTTTTTAAAAACAAACATGTTTTTACCTGTCGCAGGTGACATCTATATGATTTTCTTAATATATAAAAATCACGTGTCACTGTGTTCGTACACACTAATCTTCGAAACCGTCCAACCGATTTCAATGAAATTTTGGGAATGTATATGGTTGAGTCCAGTTTGAAATATAGGTTAGTTTTTGGCCTGATAGGTGGCACTGTGGACGAGATCTAAAAAAAAAGTTCAAGTTATTTTTTTTTTCAGTTTTCACTTCCCTACATAAATGGCGGTCTGTGGCAGGACGACGTCTTATATTATAAAATGTATTCCAAATGGTTGAGTTAAATTCAAACTAGTTTCTAATTTTATCTAAATAGTATAACATAAAGCCGCTATCCGCGTCTGTCTGTTTGTGCGCTTAGTTCTTCTAAACTACGCAACGGATTTTGATATGGTTTTCATTATCATTTAGATAATTTTTTGCATATCGTATTTATAAAAAGTAGCGAAAAGTCGATGTTTTGTAATCATGTAGTAAAAAATATATTTTCGGGCGTTTACATTGCTAAAGCTGGCTAAACTTTAAATTCTAAAATTAACAATCTCATAAATTTACTCCAAACAATTCGTAACCTTGAGCAACACCGAATACACCTTAGCTAGTAATACATAAAAAAATCAGCTTGCTTATTTTTGTGATCGAAAAACTCGAAAAGAAGTTGACCGATATCGCTGAAAAAATTTTATATTTCATTAAAATATAAAAAATATTTTTTATATAATTTTTTTTATATAAAATATAAAAATGTTTTAATATTTTAATATAAAAAATATTTTTTATATTAAAACACAAGCTGATTTTGTGTTTTGCGAACACAAAATCTTAAATTTTGGCACTGTTAAAAAATCAGCTTGCTTATTTTTGTGTTCGCAAAACTCGAAAAGAAGTTGACCGATATCGCTGAAAATTTCCAACTTTGTTGTTAAGGAGATGCACTAAGTCGTGTAATATTTTAAATTGAGCCGCTATCAATAACAACCCTTACGTAGATGGCGGTAAGGTTTAAATTCCCGCTTAACACCATCCGCCTGTTTTGATTTATGCAAGAAAAAAACATTGCCAAAAAGTGCCTTTTATTTTATTTTGTGGATGTTCAGGCATAAATATTTTTTTTTTTTTTCGATAATTTTATAAATAACTTAATTTGCCACATTATACAATAAAATCATAACCGAAAATGGGTTCGTAAGTAGGAGATTTTGAACTTTAAAGCAGTTTTCACAGGCCTTATATATTATTTTTTTCTGGGCTTATAAAAAGACTTATATAAAAAATACTCGATTATTTCGAAGGCCAGGATGTATTCTACTCGCAGAATTTAATTAAAGCATCTGAAACATTTCTAGGCGACCAAATTTTCAAACCAAAAACACATGATTTTGCATTACTACGTATGGCATCGCCTTAACAGTGCCAGGAGTGTTTTGGGGTGTTTAAATGGTAGAACATGTCGAGGGCGCTCGAGGGGTACTTAACGCAATATCTCTGCATTGTAATGAGATACGGAGTCGAATTAAACTCGACGTAATGTAGTTGGAAGGTGGAAGAAGTCGGAGACGCCCGAGGAAGACATTAGCAATACCGGGGCATTGCGGGGATCCACTAGTAGGTATATAAAATAACGCGTATTCAAAATTAATTAATTTACAAGTATCGGAGATTTAAGATTTTGAATAAACGAACATTAAGGCAATGCCATTCGTAGTAATGCAAAATCATGTGTTTTTGGTTTGAAAATTTGGTCGCCTAGAAATGTTTCAGATGCTTTAATTAAATACTGCAAGTAGAAAACATCTTGGTCTTTGAAATAATCGAGTATTTTTTAGATAAGTCTTTTTATAAGCCCAGAAAAAAATAATGTATAAGGCCTATGAAAACTGCTTTAAAGTGCAAAATCTCCTACTTACGAACCCATTTTCGGTTACGATTTTATTGTATAGTGTGGCAAATTAAGTTATTTAAATTAAATATTTATGCCTGAACATCCACAAAATAAAATAAAAGGCACTTTTTGGCCATGTTTTTTCCTGCATAAATCAAAACAGGCGGATGGATGGTGTTAAGCGGGAATTTAAACCTTATCGCCATCTACGTAAGGGTTGTTATTGATAGCGGCTCAATTTAAAATATTACACGACGTAGTGCATCGCCTTAACATTTTTATTTATAAAGATAGTTAAATAGATTTTTTACATTCATTTCGTCCTTTTTATGTTTTCAGTGGTTTAAATGGTATGAAATCACTTTTTTATTATTGTTACCAATTATGTATATAAAGTGTAAATCTGGATTTAATATATTGAATAAATCCATTAAATATAATCGTAGGTAATATTATTTCATAAAAAGGAATTCCAGTCAATTAAAAAATATATTTGTATGACTTTCAGTTCATTTCAGACTCACACTTGATAATTTTTTTTTCAAATGTCGATTTCATCATTAAAATAATTTACAAGGTTATTATTTTTCAAAGCACGCCAAATCCTATACATCGTCTTTGTCGGTTAATAGTAAAATAAATCCTAATCGGTTTGGTGTGAAATAAATAAGTTACATAATATATTTACTATTTACAATATACTTTTTGTAACGTATGTTAACTCTACATACTCAATAATAACAATGCTTGTATTATAATATTTATTTGAAGAAGACTATCACGGTTCTGGACTGAGCGCTCATTCCCGCTCATACGATCTCTTATATACGTCTCGTACTCGCTGTCTCGCTCTCATGCTGTCCCCCTTACACACATACACCACACCCCCACACTTAAATCATAATTACATCTTTTTATTTTTACAAATTTATATAAGCCAAATATATTTAATTATTTCCATTATGTATTTAATTTCCAATTTATATGTAATTATGTATGTTCTTGACTCTTCATTCGGTGTAGCATGGGCGTTGTCCTCGAGGGCGTAACCTCCCCTCCCATGGTGTAGGTGACCTGCAAAAATCAGAGGAATTAGGAAACTTGGTCATGTCCACGTCCGAGAGTGGACCCAGGTCCAGCAAATCATCAGACCTGTCACTCTCCCCCCACCTAACCTTCCTCTCTGAAATTTGATCATGGTGGCGTTTCCACACTTGTCCTGTAGACATAATTTTTACTAAATAAACCCTATTCCCCAATCTTTTATAAATTTCTCCTAAAATCCATTTGTTTTTATCACTTCTCAAATCCCTGGTTAAAACTTTAGATCCAACATCAAAGTACTTTTTAATTTTTTTTCCTCTATAATACTTTTTTTGTTTTTGCTGACTCAATAACATCTTATCTTTAATCGTGTTATCAATCCCTTTAAAACCTTGACCTTCAACATTATCTAATATTGGAATGATTGTATTAAAAATTGATCTAATTTTCCTTCCCAAAATTAATTTACTAGGTTCAATCCCCGTAGACATAGAAGGCGTATTCCTAATATCAACCAAAAATGTTAAAAGTTTATCCTCAAAATCAGCAGGCAATTTATTATTTATCATAATTTTTTTTTAAAAATTCTTTACCGTTCTAACCCCATTTTCGGCAAGTCCGTTAGAAGCTGGATGGTTGACAGGAGATGTCAACGATTTAATATTAAAATTATGACAAAATTCCTTAAAAACTGTTGAAGTGAACGCTGTACCATTGTCACTTACTATCTGCTCCGGAATTCCGAAATTAGAAAATAATCTTTTCAAAACTTTTATTGTACAAAACGAATCTACTTTATTTACGATGTGACAGTCTATCCATTTTGTAGTTGCATCAACGATTATCAAAAAATTGTAACCACCAAAAGGTCCCATGAAATCAATATGCAATCTATTCCATATTAATCCACTGATTGGCCACGGCTGTAACTCAACTTTACATGGAGTGGGTAAACACTCCAAGCATCGAACGCACTGCTTCACAGTTGCTTCTACCTCTGAGTTCATACCTAACCAAAAAAAATAATTTCGAGCAAACCTCAGTAGTGACCGCAACTTCGAAAAAAAGTAATCTTAAATTATCTTTATTCACGCGGCCGGCCAACCCGTGAGGTAGCTGTTTAAGCGCTGTCAGAACCCGCTGACCAATCACAGGGCGTTTGAGAGTCTCACGGTTTTTAAATGACGATATATTAATAAGACGTTTAATTGTAAACAATAAAACTTATATGTTCAGAATCAGCGTTTCTTAATCTTTATGAAAATATGTTTTTTTAAGTCATAATATATTTTACTCAACTTCCTTATTATTACACTTTTTGTAGCTATTTTATCAGAACTACTTTATGTTTCTTGACACATTAGTTTCAATTTTGAAAATGACGATTAAAATATTTTTTTGTTAAAATATTATTTTAATATGTTTCTAGGTATTCAGGCCCGGCCCTATGCGGGCACAACTGGAGCAGTCCGCGCCCGTTACAATGATGTATCTTTCAAACACGTAAACTCCTGTAAAATATGAATTTAAAACACTGTTTATAACGCTAAAAAATAAATATTTTAAGAAAGTAGGTGTATAATACTATGACGATTTTATTAATTAAATTAAATCAAATCGGGGTAAGACTGACACAACACCGGTATATTGATTTATTTATTTATTTTTAGTGATTATAAATTTTGAATATTGAGTAACAGTGTATGCAGGGCCGGCCCTATGCAATTGGGTCAGTTCGGGAGCCGAATTATCAAGGCGCAAAGGGGCTGATAATACCTAGCAGTCATAACACATCACACTTGAGACTTAAAAAAAAAATAAAAACAGCGCTACACAAAAATACAAATCATCCAAATATAATTAATTACTACCTACCTTTAGTTTTTAAAAAATTTACTCGCAATATCTCGTTTATCTCCCAGGGCCGGCCCTTAGTTTATGCGATACTATATGATTATATATTTTCAATATTACGTGCCCTTAAGGGCTTTTATATAAATATATTTAATAATATAGTGCAATCGTAATCATCATCAATCAATTTAGCTCATATAATTATGCAGAACCCATATTTATGATAATGTAATTTTTTTTTTAAATCACAAGTTAATTAAATAGTGGTACAAGTAATACAGAATCAGAAATAGGTATTTTGACACCCTGGGCCCTAATTAAAAAACTCATCCAATTTCAGAAAAATGCATGTATTTGTGCCACCGAAGAATTCATTGTCATCGACAACGTGTCTATCTTTCGAGTTTCAACTTGATCAGATGTCGGAAAGTGGATTAATTGTCGCTTCCAAGATTCCACTTCATTAATTTAGTCAAGAAAACAAAATCTAAATTCAAAAAGAAAATAAATTGAGCCGTGAATCACACAAGTCCAGGTAGTTTTGTTCATCAGGGTGACAACAACATAAATATGAATTTCACCGAATGAAGCGTAAGTAAAGAAGATGTACCGTATCCACAAATTGATGTAACCTTCAAATGTACATATCTACCTTGAGAATATGAGCTATTTGTTTGAGATGAGAAGTCAGCGGTGAGCAGTGAACAGCGTGTGTACACGTAGGTACACGTAAGTACACGCACATCCCATAACGTATCTCTACACGTAGACGTATGGTATGTGGAATTAAGCAGGTTGTCCAGGCATAAACGTAACAGCAAAGTGATTGTTTCAATTGCTTTCATGGCTAATTTGAAATGGCGCGAGATATTGTGTCATTTTGTGTAATAGATACCCACTGCAGAGTGGACTAGAAAATGCAAAATTTAGAAAAGTATTATTTTCATAATGTCTGTCAGTTTACGATTGTTGTAAACGTTCCCTGAAACGGCATCCCCGATAAGAGAAAGTCAAAAAGAAAATTTATATAACTTGGAATTTCTATTTTATAAGCAATAATTATTAGCCTGAAACTAAAATACCACATGTCTTTCTGTAAATTAAAGATTAATTTCTGTAAATCAAAGAAATATACATGCATCTATGTTTTGTGTGTGTGTGTGTGTGTGTGTGTGAGGGTGTGTTTGTGTGTGTGTGTGTGTCTGAGGGTGTGTGTGTGTGTGTGTGTGTGTGTGTGTGTGTTTGTGTGTGTGTATGTGTGTGTGTGTGTTTCTGTAAAAAAAACCAATCACATTGATCTCTATAGATACTTTTTATAAGTTTAAAAAAAAAAAAAAAATTTTAAACACCACTGTTTTATCCTTATACTATAATACCCACGCTCAGGCTTCGCCTTTGTGGGATTTTTTTGTTACTCTTTTTCTATATTACTATGTATGTACCTCAATTGTATATGTATCAAAAATTTTGTTAATAAAAAAAAATAAAAAAAAACACTCATCCACATTAAAAAATCTCCTGATCATAGACATATGAATATTAGTAGACCTGCCCTAAGTGATTAAAAGCGTATTATCCCCACTCCCCATACCGGTTCCATTGAGCCGGCTGGGCTCGCGTTTGGCCTCAAATGAAATTTGAAAACGTGACGTCATCATTCTTGTGCGAACTATGGTCGAGGCATCATCGGTTCATTTTACTAAATAACACGGCAAAATTTTGACTTGTACTATGAAAACTGGTAAAAATAGATGTGAAAAAAGAGAATAAACCCAATTGTCGTATTACATTCCATATATAAGCATTATTTTACTTTATTTTAAGCATATTCACATCGTATAATATGAATCAGTTGTTACTATCACATAGAGAAACGTCTGGACGCGAAACACAAAGCTGGTTGGTTGCTGGGAAGTAAATTATGAACATTTATAAAAGTGTCTTAACTAAATACTCTGAAACTAACTACGACTCTGAAAATAAAAGCTGCCTTACTTTGCCGAATTTGGACTTCGCAAATTTGTTCATAACGTGGCGAGTAATTTGCGCTCCCATGTAAAAATGTCTATTCATTCAAAGCAGATTTTACTTTTAAGAAGTAAATGGTGATATTATAATGCGAGATGCCTATTTACTGTCAGATTGATTTATTGACGAATCACAGTCAGCTTCACTCGTTCCCTCGTTCCCTCGTTCTTCAACAGTTGATTTTACCCCTCGCCCATATCTTCTCGTCTATTAATTCCTATGTCTGTGCTCCTGATAAAAGATACATGACGCCAACGGGACTTGAACCCGTGTCCTTTCGATTTCCGGTCGACAGCTCTGACCACTGAGCTATGGCGGCGTATCTCTTATCCGCGAAATAATTCAATATATACTAGTGTTTCATTCAACAATTACTGCTTGTTACATTTTTTCACCTGAAACAACCAATTTTATTTTATATGAGAAAGGCATTGAAAGTGCTAACTCTCTCACTAGATGGCGTCGAGACAAATTGTCTACATTTTTTGGTGAAGATACTAGAACTTGTCAAATATTAATTATAATTTTTTTGGTAAAATAAAGTTTAAGACAAGATTTTTTATGCATAGCACAAACGGTAACAATTATTTTAGATTTTTTTTTTTTTTTTTTTCAGGCTAAAAATTATTTATTATAAAATAATTGTTACCCATTGTGCTATGCATAAAAAATCTTGTCTTAAACATTAGTTTACCAAAAAAATAATAATTGGAATTTCTGTTTCAAAAACTTTTACACATTTTTCCGACTAATTTTCCGTCAATTTTTTCCCACTCTTCTATGTTTTTCCTAAAAAGAAATGTTCGGTTTTTATTAAAAATTTTCTGAGCCAAATATTTTCCGATTTTTTTAATTTTTCCTGAATTTTTTTTGCAGAACAATAAATATTTCCCCAACATGGAAAATTTCCAAACTTCATAATATCAAACAGATAAATTTCTCCCAGATGAATGTTTTTCCAGAAAAATAAAGATTTCAAAGCAATTCACAAAAGATTCTTTTGATTCTCAAACATTTTGTACACAGAACTACGTACTGGTTATTTATGTGCCTGCAAACTCTAAAAGAAACTTTCATTCTCAAAGAAAATATATTCTTACAATGTTGTTGAAATTTCGATCCATTCATTATTAACTTTGACCCCAATCAACAACTGAAAAATGACTACTGAGTTGTAATTATTTTAAAAGACAAACCAATAGCAAGTGTAATTTTGCTCCACCCATTATACAATGTGTTCTGGGTCTAGGTTACCACGTGGTGCGTTTCTGCATAAATACAATAACACCCCATCAATTTATTCTTGTCTTATCCTTAATTAATGACAATCACAAAGATAAATGCTTCCCGGGAAAACAACTATGATAATTTACATTCGTAGATGTAATGTAATTTTGATGGATTATTATTTGCCAGCACTCAAAAATACGTACTTGGTAGTTTACTAATGCAAGAAATACAATATATTCTTTAAATTCTATACGGGTAGTTAATAAATTCTATACGAGTAGTTTATAAATTCTATACGGGTAGTTAATAAATTGTATATGGGTAGTTAATCAATTGTATACGGGTAGTTAATAAATTGTATACGGGTATTTAATAAATTTTATACGGGTAGTTAATAAATTCTATATGGGTAGTTAATAAAATCAATACGGATGGTTAATAATTTCTATATGGGTAGTTGATAAATTCTATAGAGATAGTAAATAAATTCTGTACTGGTAGTCAATAAATTTTACACGGGTAGTTAATAAAATGTACAAGATTTCTTTTAAAAACGTTCTTAAAGTTAATTACATATATGAAACAAGAATTTTCGCAAACCTTCGAAAATACCTTCACTGATTTTCAAACTGCATCTATTTTTAGACATTTTGATATATTTTATATGATTTTAAGATTAAATTTTGAAGATTTTAGTGATTATACATTTTCCTAACTACCTGTGTAGAATTTATAAATAAATGTGTTGTATTGGTTGAGCTAGCAGACTACAGAGTTATGTTTAGGGCAAATTTTTCGTGTTGAATACAACTGAACCTTAAGGCGATGCCATACGTAGTAATGGAAAATCGTGTGTTTTTAGTTTGAAAATTTGGTCGCCTAGAAATGTTTCAGATGCTTTAATTAAATACTGCGAGTAGAATACATCTTGGCCTTTGAAATAATCGAGTATTTTTTAGATAAGTCTTTTATAAACCCAGAAAAAATAATCTAAAGGCCTATGAAAACTGCTTTAAAGTTCAAAATCTCCTACTTACGAACCCATTTTCGGTTATGATTTTATTGTATAATGTGGCAAATTAAGTTATTTATAAAATGATCGAAAAAGAATTAAATATTTATGCCTGAACATCCACAAAATAAAATAAAAGGCACTTTTTGGCAATGTGTTTTTCTTGCATAAAACAGGCGGATGGTGTTAAGCGGGAATTTAAACCTTATCGCCATCTACGTAAGGGTTATTATTGTCGGCGGCTCAATTTAAAATATTACACGACGTAGTGCATCACCTTAATTAATACTCGTTGTTGGTGACCATTTTTTTTAAATTTAGTAATCAATATATTGAATTCATGGCACCAAATGCTTTAGTAATCAATATATTAAATTCATGGCACCAAATGCTTTAGTAATCAATATATTGAATTCATGGTACCAAATGCTTTAGTAATCAATATATTGAATTCATGGCACAAAATGCTTTAGTAATCAATATATTGAATTCATGGCACCAAATGCTTTAGTAATCAATATATCGAATTTATGGCACCAAATGCTTTAGTAATCAAAATATTGAATTCATGGCACCAAATGCTTTAGTATTCAATATATTGAATTCATGGCACCAAATGCTTTTGTAAATTTTTATTCAACTTTTATTTTATTTTATCATCTATATATTTATCATTAATTCCTCTGAGGGTCGTTATTTCAGTTGCTTCTAAAGCTTGCTTGATAGCGCTTCTCAGGAAACCTACCTGCTAGCGACTTATAACGTAAATATCTCTCAAGCCCAGCTTAAAAAGTAACTGAAAGACACGTTTATTAGTGCTTGCTTGTTTTGTAGATTTTTTTTAAAATTTTCCTACTCGTTTTTGTTGATGATAAAGAATTGAAAAGTAACACCGTTTTTCAATGAGCGTGTAATTTTGTATTGAATCAGGACGGAGCCATCTGTTGTTAGAAATGTAAAGTGTTGTGATAAGATTTTCCGGTACCGTAAAAAGGACCAATTTTTTCTTCTTTAAAATATAATGAACTTACTACAAACTTTCCGAGGATTTGCTGTCATGAAATTAGTTTTTTTTTTATATTTTCATAGATTTCTTAATTCATTTTCCATTGCTTCTACATTAGAATAGAAAACTTTCGGCAGTTTTTCGTGAACATAGTTCGTAGAAATTTCACCAGGTGGCTTTGTAGAAAGATATTTATAAAAATGTTTTTTTTTAAATATTTTCTTTTAACACCCTTGAGTTTCACTAACCAAGGGCTGAGTGTTATTGCTTGACAATTAATGTAAATTATTGTTTGGAAAGAAAAGGAAAAGGGTACTCGAAAGCCTGTACATTTAATTTCCTTTTTTTTGACTGCCACTGTTAGTTTTTGAATTTTTTTGTGAGTACCTCTCAGTTTAATGTGTTCCCAACCGTCCAGTGACACTATGGCTTCTCCAATTGGGAATGTTATAAGGCCGTATGTAGTGGGAAGAGAAAGGAAATGGGGAAGAAGGAAATGGAAAAGTACCTGGCGTTTCAAAGCTGGTCCTCAAACACCGACAAAGAACATTTAAAGCAACGTTTACTTTCTATTCATTTAATTTTTTATTATTATTTGTTAACCAAAACTATATTATTATCTACAAATACTTACATACGGGAATAACATATATATTTTGGTATAAACCACTTCACGGAGGTAGAAGAAATTTATTGAAGTTTAATATCATAAAATATGAGTAAGTATATTATTACAAATATACCTACTATAATGTATTATTTAAAATAATTAATTGTGAAATAACACAAATTAATCAAAAAAAAAAAAAAAAAAATTAATCAGTAAAACCACAAAATGTAATATTTATTTATTGAAGACAATATTGGCGATTTTTAAACGAAAATTTGAAAAAGATAACTCATAGAACTTGAACCCAGGACCTTCGTCTCTGCCGGGCACTGCTTAAAATATCAATAGGATATATTTATCTAACACACTGAGTTGCATTTAGTTCGTGAAGAATCTTGTGATCATTCATAAAGATAGCAGCCAATAAAATGTGCGGTGAGAAAATTAAGATCATTTTGGTAGTTCGTATTTGAAGTTTGATACCGTTAAATACGACCAAAGAAAATAGGGTCGCAATGGCTCAGTTTAGTAGATCCGCGCCCCGGCAAGGTGAATATCCTGGGTTCAACATCCTGAATTATCTGTTTCAAATTTTTGTTTAAAAATTGTTATGTTCTTCAATAATTAAATAAAATTGACTAGCGTACGCTGATATTTCAACTCCCGATTGGTAGCCAAGGTTCATTACGACACCGCTATTTATTTAAATACCTACAAACCAACATCATTATCCTCAGACCTCCCTCATAATCAAAATCCACCAGTCGCCGCTGTAACAACATTAATTTGTGTGGTGGGGAAAGAAAATCCTGGTACTCCTTTGTAATATCATTTCTACTCCCCCTAACCCGTTTATTTCACTCCCCCGTTTATTTCACTCCCCCGTTTAACACACTCCCATTTATTTAACTCCCCCGTTTATTTCACTCCCCCGTTTATTACACTCTCCCGTTTATTTTACTCCCCCGTTTATTTCACTCCCCCGTTTATTACACTCTCCCGTTTATTTTACTCCCCCGTTTATTTCACTCTCCCGTTTATTCCACTCCCCCGTTTATTTCACTCCCCCGTTTATTTCACTCCCCTGTTTATTTCACTCCCCCGTTTATTTCACTCCCCCGTTTATTACACTCTCCCATTTATTTAACTCCCCCGTTTATTTCACTCCCCCGTTTATTACACTCTCCCGTTTATTTTACTCCCTCGTTTATTTCACTCCCCCGTTTATTACACTCTCCCGTTTATTTTACTCCCCCGTTTATTTCACTCTCCCGTTTATTCCACTCCCCCGTTTATTTCACTCCCCCGTTTATTTCACTCCCCCGTTTAACACACTCCCATTTATTTAACTCCCCCGTTTATTTCACTCCCCCGTTTATTACACTCTCCCGTTTATTTTACTCCCTCGTTTATTTCACTCCCCCGTTTATTACACTCTCCCGTTTATTTTACTCCCCCGTTTATTTCACTCTCCCGTTTATTCCACTCCCCCGTTTATTTCACTCCCCCGTTTATTTCACTCCCCCGTTTAACACACTCCCATTTATTTAACTCCCCCGTTTATTTCACTCCCCCGTTTATTACACTCTCCCGTTTATTTTACTCCCCCGTTTATTTCACTCCCCCGTTTATTACACTCTCCCGTTTATTTTACTCCCCCGTTTATTTCACTCCCCCGTTTATTACACTCTCCCGTTTATTTCACTCCCCCGTTTATTTCACTCCCCTGTTTATTTCACTCCCCCGTTTATTTCACTCCCCCGTTTATTACACTCTCCCATTTATTTAACTCCCCCGTTTATTTCACTCCCCCGTTTATTACACTCTCCCGTTTATTTTACTCCCTCGTTTATTTCACTCCCCCGTTTATTACACTCTCCCGTTTATTTTACACCCCCGTTTATTTCACTCTCCCGTTTATTCCACTCCCCCGTTTATTTCACTCCCCCGTTTATTTCACTCCCCCGTTTTTTACACTCTCCCGTTTATTTCATCACCCCACAGATACGACTGTAAAAACACCCTGGATCCTTGTGTACGGAGAAGAACTACTAATATTGAATATTGCCAATTTATTAAGAATCTCTTCAAATTATTCGTAATCCCCTTAAAAACGGAATTCCAGGCCATTAACGAATAAAGTGATAGGTTTCCTGTTCAACTGTTAACTAAAAAGGAATGTGTTATCACGATGTCGGAAAACGTGTTCATTAAAATCATTATATTTTCTCATATCGTACGGAGAAAACTGATGTTAAAAAATTAAATTTCTCAATAAAATATTAGTCATTCAGAATATATCGAGAACACGTGTTTATTTTTAATATCAGTAAGTCAATATTAATATCAGTATTTGTATAAAAAAGTGTTCGGCCGTCCTCATAAAAAATCTCTTTTAACTGATACTTTGTTAGGAACTCTGTCAATTCATTCGGCAAAGGCCTGCCGTCCAATTTTTTAAAAGAAAAATATACAATTTGATCAGATTTTTAATAAATGAATAGTTGCAAGATGAAATTGTTAATTCTGAATTTAAAATATGACGTTTAATAAATAGATCACAATGGTCGAGTGGTTAAGACGCCTGTCCCGGTAAGACAAGAGGGTTCAATTCCTAGTTGTGACCGTTATCTTTTAATTTTCTATGTATGGTTCTGTTTTATGTTTCGTTTAGATTTATTTATATTATCTTCTACTTTAATGATAAATTAACAATATTTCACATCACTATCAAGGCAATGCAGGTGCATGAACATGTGTTCCTATATATTATCAAGGCAATGCAGATGCATGAACACGTGTTCCTATATATTATCAAGGCAATGCAGATGCATGAACACGTGTTCCTATATATTATCAAGGCAATGCAGGTGTATGAACATATTTTTTATATATTTTTTTTAAAGAAAGACAAATATTCCCGGGTTACTAATAACCTGACAATACTTGAAAATCTCAGAGAAAATCAGTAAGCGGAAAATGTTGCTTGTGTTGTGATGGAGGACTTAGCCAGCCGAGGAATTGAACACACTACGCCTGGGTGAGACCCAAGCGCGATGTCAACTCGGCCACCGACCGGTCAATCAACAATCCGTTACGAATAACTAGTGGACCACGCAAAGCTTCGCTATTACTTATGTCTTTCTCGGCCGTCTCCGACTTCCACCTTTCACTACTATATAATTCGACTCCTTATCTCATTCCGGTGCTGAGATATTGCGTTAAGTATTCCTCGAGCGTCCACGCTTCTTCTACCATTCAGACCACACTCTAAAAACTCCTGACTTTTTTGATATATAAACCCTACGGAATAAATTCTCTGAATGACAGTGAAAGCAATATCGAAATCTGATGTGTAGTTTAGAAGAACTAATCGCACAGACGGACGTGGATAGTGACTCATTTTATATTATTTATAGATTTTTAATGAATGTACAATACTCATTTTTCTCCGTGTATTTTGTGGTGTGATCATCATATAAAAAGTTACATAATCAGAGAATATATAGCGTTATATAAAAAGCATTCTTGGTGGTTGCCACTTTGAACCTAGCTACCAATTTCTTCGTCGGTGTCACAGTTGGCATCCATTCATTGGACCATTGGACTCAAATTATTTAAAAGGATACTGTACAACAGGCTGTGTGAGGGTTGTCGACCGTAATATCATAATTTTATTTTAATTTGTCTTCTTCTTTTTGTTCCTCATTGCTGAGGATGATGACCTCCTCTCCCTGGTGGCCAAGGCTCCCACACTCGCGTTTCTTCGCTGCGTGGAGTGCCAAGAACACTGACGTACCGGACGCCAGTGATGATTGGTCACTCTAGCGATTTGGTGACCTTCCTCTGCTTCTTCTGCCAAACACAGCGACTATAAGTATCTCCATGTTGGATTCTCACTTTGGCAACAACGTGTTCTAAGTATCTAGTACGATACAGATAGACAGTTGAAAGTATATTGTGGATGTCTGACTCTTTCAGAATATTTCTGCAGCACCACATTTCGAAGACGTATATCCGCTTCCTTTCGGTGGCTCTAAGTCCATGTTTCATGGGCCTAATTTTTGATGAGCGGCAAAAACTTTCGAACTCAAAAGAAAGAATTCAAAAAATTCATCAAATTTCAAAGTTGATTTATAAGTTCTGTGAATGTTATATTCAAGTACTGTTTTTATTTCAGTTTTATGAAACAACTAGCTAATAATAATATATCTTAACAGAACTAAATAGAACCTTCACAAAACTTGAAAATCAACTTTGAAATATGATGAATTGTTCAAATTCTGTGAAACAACCAATTCGTAGTGGCTACCACCTACAGCTTTTCTGTTTGAATTTTCCAAGTCATATTTTCCGGTCGGAATTTTTTTAGTCACTTCCACACAGAGAATACTTACTGATATGAAATATTATTAATTTTTTGAAATTCCTGTTAAAAACGAGACTAGTGGTCTATGACGAATGATTTCACAAATTTCATTACAGTAATGCACGAATATGTTATGAGTAAGTCGGAACACGTGTTTTTCAAAATAATAATATTTTCGCATCTCGTCCATTGTGGTTAATCGGACAAGGTGTGTAACACGTGTTCAGATATATTCTGAATGACTGATATTTAATTCGGAGTTGGTCACGCAGTCAAAATTTTAACAGTGTCATAATAAAAAAGACGTACTCATTTTCTCAGTTTCCCTTTTTTTTACTAATTTAGCATCATGATATAAGCTCAGCTTCCCCTTTTTTTACTAATTTAACCTCATGATATGAGCTCAGCTTCCCCTTTTTTATTAATTTAGCATCACGATATAAGCTCAGCTTCCCCTTTTTTATTAATTTAGCATCATGATATTTCTCTTTGGATTTTCTAGTTCAGTGCTACTATTTTAATTTTGCAACGTCACGTCCATTGGCTTTGTTTTATAGTGCTAAATACTTTCAGTATGACCCTGTGAAGGTGCTTGAAATGGCTTTAGCCGTTTTCGGTGACCAAATATGAAATGGCAGTTACTTTTTCACCTTGCTCTTCCCCCTGTCCATTCCCTCCCCACTACATGCACCCTCACTACACATTATCCCCACATTTGTATGAAGATTTTCAGGAATTTTCAGCAATCCGGGAAAGTGTCCCAATTTTGATTGAAATCAAAAAATGATAAATCTTCATAAAAAAATAAAGCTGGTGATATAACTTTTTTGGTTTTGAGTTTTCGCTTTCGAATAAATAGTTTCTAACATCTATGATCTAAATGTTTTTTTAGGATGTAGTAGAATCCCCAGTTTCAGACTTATACCTCTAATTTCCGTACACAGTGCTTGTCAACATCTTCTTAGAACAATATCAGTAACTTTATTTATCTATATTAACGATCTGGTACATTCAACAGTCAAAACCGACGTTCTTTAAATTAGCTCCACACAGGAGGACATGATGGAAATAATTTCCCTCAGGGACTATGTCATCTTGGGGGAGTGTATCCAGGAGTGACGGACGTATGAATCCATGCCTCGTAACTGCAAGGCGATGGGTCGTCTCCCTTAAGTCTTCAGTCTCTCTCAGCAGGTGAGCAGAATCATCCGCCGCCCAGACCTATGAATGTAGACAAACCTCACCCCATCAACCCGGACAAGCCTGCTAAGTCGCCAAGCGTAGCGAATCACTTAAGTGACCTACGGCAGAGGTGATGGTTATCCAATAAATTGTTCCGGAGCAGCAGTATCCACACCCGTCTCTCAAATTGTTCCCACTGCACAGCATCACCAAATATAATATTAGTTTCTTTTTTTATTATAGCGACTATTTAAAAATTTTCGAAGCTCATTTTATATCATTCGATTTAAAAATTCTCATATAATATCTAATTTGCCAGCCCTAATCTAGGACTGTGCGTCAATGGTGTGTTTTGTTTATCGTAGCAGTACTAGCGTCATGTATTCCCTTCTCCCACCCCTTTCCCCACTCCCCACAATATCCTTACAGAACTCTATAGAATAACACAGAAGATGCCCCCTCCGCGGGACCTAATGGAATGATTGGCCAATTTTCATACTCTTTTAATGGATCAAGTCCTCATCGGTTGTGATTTCGTACATTGGCTTGCGTACAGGAATCACAAAAGTAACGTTCAACTAAAAGTTATATGCAGGTGTGCCAGCAACAAAAATGTAGAAGTCAAAGTTTCTTTTTTTTCAATAATAAACAAACAAACAAAAATCCATCCCACGATGCCACCGGGTACAGCCTAGAAGTTCACGTGATACGCATTCCGTCTCGTTCCAGTTTTCGTTGCTTGTTGCTTGCCAAAGTGAGAATCCAACTTGGAGAAACTTATCACTGTGGTTGGTCATCAAAGCGCCAGAGTGACCAATCATCACTGGTACTGGTACTCCAGTACGCCAGTGTTCTTGGCAGTCCACGCAGCGCAGATCTTAATCCCGGGATTGCAGGATTTTTATTGGTTTCAAGACCTTTACGACTTGTTTCAACTGTGTAAATATCTTTCTTTTGGCGGCATGTCGCTTATTGCACAGCATTCTAATTAATTTTTATTTTTATTATTCTAATGAGAAAAAAGATTTGCAGGTAGGTTACATTTATAAGGCTGTTTCTTAATAATAGGGAAAGTTTTATTGAAGCCTGAATAACATTCATTATCCATTCTTGTGTGGTTGGGCGTTTGAACAAAACTAAAATATCTCAATGATTGCTGACATGTTAAAATAAGTCCAAGAAGAGATTTGTGTCGGATTTAAACATTGAAATTGTAGAGAAAGTGATTTAAAAAAGTCTCTACAAGAAAAACTCTATGTAGTTACTGATCGTGGATTTAATTCCAAAATCTCTTCAAAAATAAGAAAAGCCTATGAACAACAGAACGTATATGAAAAATTATTGAGAGCAGCTAGAAATTCGGAATTCGAAACGCAGCGCAGAGTAAATCTAGAAAAATTCTATGGCTACGAGAATTTAAAATCAATACCACCTGCAAGCGTGCAATCCGAATGGGATTTTTCGGGATCTAGAAAAATAGCGACTTCATCATCACTACATTGAGAATATTATATGAATATAATACATGTCTCCTTATGTACAAAATAAATAATAAACTCATACATACAAATACAGAACTCATTAAAACGTCCCAAGTACACACACTTTACACGGCAACACGATAACATACATTGAACATCATACATACTCACAATGGGAAGCAATCCATTGGTTGCGAGGGGGGCAACATATATAATTGCCTTCCTGACTAAATTAAAAATTAAAAAAGTGTAGGTACATTTAAAAAAAAATTGTCCACTTTTATGCTCAATCAACAAAACACTGGAATAAATATTGGTATGTAGTGTATTTATGTGTAATGTATTAGTGATTTCTATTTAAATAAATGAAAATGTGATTTTCTTTTATCTACAAAAAAACGTTTGAAAAAATTAAACCTTGGATACTTGTTCATATAGAGTTCGTATTTTAAGTCTCAAATTTTACGTTTTCTATTGATTATTATATTTTATATTATTGAAGTTTTGTTTATAATGTATGTTAATTAATCTATGAAAAATAAAAATAAAAAAATTGTTGCCACTCCTATTTTTTAATAATAATTTAAACATTTGAATTCGCGGTGCCAGGACCGGAATCCTGGGATTGAAAAATGCTAGCAGCTAATCCCATTTATGAAAAAACTTCCCGGGATTGAAAGCCGCAGTGCCGACCAATATTTAGCATATTTATACATCAAAAGGAAAATTCATCTGGATAATATGTAAACATATGAATTTATAAAGTAATTTTTTTTTAATTAGGATAACAGCAGTATATATAATTTATTTATCTTTTATTTAAACGCCCTAATGGCTTTTACATGCAATGCAGTACATTTTAAAACAATTTACATCTTAGTTTTAAATGACATAATAAAATTACATAAGAGTTAACATAAAACATTAACAAGTAACATAAAAATAGATCATCTGCCAATGTCCTCCAGTTCAACACAATAAAAATACATAAGAGTTAACATAAAATATTGACAAGTAACATAGAATAGATCATCTGCCAATATCCTCTAGTTTAACAAAAACAATAATAAAAATTTAGAAAATTGTTGTTAACACTCATTTATAAAATGTGTAGAAATACATAAGGTGTTTAAAGTTAGCCAAGTTCAAATTATTGTCAAATACATCCATATCGTTTGAATTTTTGTTACCACGACTATCTAAACGTTGGATTGGAGAATGCCAACTAAAGTTGGTAAAAGATGGATGTATAAAATTTTAATGTTTGTCTAGTTTTTCTTATAATAACGATTAGTTTTTTCAGAAGGTTTTTCTGGTTACTTTAGTTATTTATAATGATATTTTTTATCTAATTCTACTATTACTTATATATAATGGTTCAATTCCTGGTGAAATAATAATTTAAAAGTACAAAAACATTACAATAATTCCTAACGCTAATATACCCGTGTGGAAGCCTGTTTTAAAAAAATAGGCAGCATACAAACTATCCATTATTATTTATTTTTTTATTTATTTTAAATGCTTACATGTATTATTATTACAATAAGAGAAAACAGCAAACAACATTGGGGACATTCATGTATTCGTAATTTAATTATTGACGACCTTTACAAGGTCTTTTACACAGGAACAGTAAAAATATACAGTGTTTTCTTCCTTTTTATACATAACTGAACTACTCCTTCAACAATCTTTCATATTTACTTGGTGATAAATTAAAGATGACCACTGACTCATTTATTTCCCTCCACTGGGCAATGAGGAGTATACATATAATATACAGTGGGTGGCCAAATTATTATACTCAAACAAAAAAACGTCGCTATCTGTGAAAGTGGTGGCTATAATTAATTTATTATTGGAAAAATGTTATGGTTTTTCAATTTACTGATTAGCCACTATATCTGGCAACACTTTCATCAGTGTGGCAACACATAAATGTTTTTTTTATCAAAATGGCGGCTGCTAGTATCAGTACATGTCGAAAATTTTACTGTGCTGACTTGTGAGAAGTCTTCGAAAAAAATCTTGGCTTCAGTGTTATCGACTTATTATTCAGTAAGTGTTCGATTTTTTTACATTTAGAATTATTCTAGTACTCGATCAATACATTGTGATCATGTTTTAGTTAGTTTTTGTTTTTTTATTGGTTGTCAACCGACCTAACCTAAAAATGTTTATTAACAGATATGGGGAAGTGTGCTGACCTCACACCAAGGAAAAAAGCACAGATTTCGACAATGTTACGGCATTTTCAATATACCCAGCGTCAAATTGCTGATTTGTGTGATGTATCACAGTCCAGTGTGCGTAATATCAAGCAAAAAGTGGACGCCGAAATACCGATCAAGGAGGATCGAGTCGGTAAATGCGGGCGAAAACGCATTACAACACCTCGAACTGAGCGAGAAATACGTCGCATTACACTTGAAAACCGTCGAAAGCCACGGCTCGTCATAAAACAAATTCTTAATGATAATGGAGTACAAATATCAGAGCGGACTCTCAGGCGAAGATTTGTAGAAATGGGACTGAAATGTTGTCGGCCACTAAAAAAACCAAAACTCACTCCTGCCATGAAGGCCAAACGTCTGGCCTGGGCCAAGGAGCATCGACACTGGACACAGGAAGACTGGAGCAAGGTTTGAATAACCCTAATACAAGAATACACATGCTTAGAGTATCGTTTTTTACACATTTATACAAAAACAATTTCTTGCAGGTTTGTTTCTCGGAGGAGTCGTCAATACAGATTCTCCAAGATAAAACTGAGTTTGTTCGGCGAAAGACGCATGAAAAATTCAATGAAGACTGCATTGTGGAACGTGTAAAGCATCCTGCTTCAGTGATGATATGGTCCTTCATCAGCAGAAAAGGGACTGGAAGGCTGTACATCGTCCAAGGAACTATGCGTCAGGATCAGTATAAGAAAGTTCTGGAGGAAAACTGATCCCACAGGTAGCAGAATGGTTCCCTAATAGGAATTTTATATTCATGCAAGACTCTGCTCCCTGTCATAAAGCCAAATCTATCACAGAATACCTAAAAAACAAACAGATTAATACCCTGAACTGGCCTGGAAACTCGCCCGACTTGAATCCTATAGAAAATGTGTGGGCAGTCCTGAAAACTGAAATGTCAAGGGATAAAATTATAACAAACAAAAGAGAACTGATTGAGAATATCATTAGAGTATGGCACAACACTCCAAAACTCCAAGAAGTAGCCATATCATGCATTGAAAGCATGCCACGCCGCGTTCAAGCCGTCATAGAAGCTAAAGGCGGAGTAACCAAATACTGAATAATATGTATTTCTCTTTTAATAGACTATTCAACTTATCTACACATGTTTAATTTTTATTCCTAAATACACTTACTAGTATTAAAACAATATATACTAGTATATATTGTACATATTGTTTGTTATTTCATAACAAACTGACAAAATACAAAGAAATAGTTTTGAGTATAATAATTTGGCCACCCACTGTATGATGGGTTATTTTCAATTTGGGAGGCGGGTTTGGGTACAACCGTACTTGGGTAACTCTGCCATCGGTCACCCCGGGTGGTTCGCTACGTTTGGTGATTTATCAGGGGTTCCCGGTTCATCGGGTGACGTGTGTTCAGCTTCGTGGCGAGCCAGATCGAGAGAGGCTGGTTTGGGGCGAATCTTTGACCTCTCCAACTGGTCTCTCGACCCATCGAGTGCATGGCAGTGGAAGGGTTATATTAATATGTCTGTCACTTTTGGACACACTGATCTCTAGATTCCTATCCAATCATCATACCTTTTACCTTCCCAGAACTTCCTCACCTCCCTTTCCTTAAAAAAGACCCTTTACATATCATCCCAAAAGATGACATAGTCCCTGTGGGAATTTATTTTCCTCAGGGCCTCATGTGTGGTGTTAATCTAGAATTAACTAGACCAAAATTTCTGCATTGAAATAAATCCCAACTGCTAGTACCTGTTACCTGGTGGAATCCGAAAGCTTATCAATGCGAGCAAATCTGGACCATCAAATGCATCAGTTAGAATTTTATATAGAAATATTAAATCAGCGAAAATTCTGATAAAAGTATAAATATTATAAAATTATTTCAGTATCGTGAACAAGACTTTCGGTTTCCTGTGTAGTGATATAGCAAGTATAATGATGTAGAGTCCATCGAGCAGATTATTGCGACGGCCGCTGTTCTCAATAGGTCGCCAACTGCCGAACGCTGCTGTCTCTCCTCACCAGGTATTGTTCCCTCACATTAATTACAATCATTCTCAGTGTCCCTGTCTCACGATGTTATCTGTAGTACTTCTGTAAATCTATCCGCTAACCTCCTTCACAGAGGATCGCGAACGAGAACGAGAACGCTCTCGGACTAAAGATACCCACAGCACTCGCGTAGCTGGATCGCATACAATGAAATAGAGAAATAGAACGAACCCTTGAAGTGTAGCAGTGAGACAAAAGAGATACGAGAAAAGGATTTCATTTCCCGTGATGGCCAGCAACCCGAAAATCCACGACAAACCCAAAAGGAAAAACAAGAGAACAGACAGACGAAGCTGGGACATTACCAACTCGGGATCCACGGAACGTCTTTTACCGTCAGGCCCCCGGAGGATAGATCGCATCACCAAGACAAACACCGTCAAGTTAGTCACTATTATACATCCCACTGGAAGTAACACTGTGAGGTACAAGTTAAGGCCCTGCGGATAGCATATAGCGGAAGAATCTCGGATCAGAACGGGCGCGGTTCCTGGAACATCTTTGGAGACGACATTCGAGGGTGGCAAGTATGCCCGAGGACTTACTATTAGCAGAATTACCACCGGAAGAATGGGTAAACCCCATCCAGCTAGAGAAAACTTCAGCATGAATCTGACTGGTCGCTGTGCCCCCAGTACCCGAACGTAGCGGGCAAACTGTAACAATGCGGTCAGCAACATCCACATGAACGCGGCAAGCACGGAATAGTGCAGCATAGCCCCTAAAACTGTGCACTCGATGTCTGTGTTATTAAGTGCATCCTGCGAAACCATCATTATTGACTGCAGCGCTATGGCCGCAGAGAGCTGGAGCAGGACCTTGGATCCGGCCTTCTGTCGCCAGGCTGGAAACACGATAGCCGTAGCTGCAATTCCAGCTATCCCTACCAGGGACAAAGAACAGCCCACAAGAGTGATGGCATTCAACGCTCGACCATGGTAGTACAGCACTATGACTTCGCCCCCATTCTCACCGCTGCCGCGATACCCCAGAACCAATTGAGCAAAGTGTGTAAGATGTAGACAAGCGCACACATCCATATCTTCGTGGCTCCCCAAGTGATAACACCCTTGCTCCAACCACTGTCCATCGGAATAATGAGTGCTCCCATAGTCCCAGTAAGCGCACGCCCTCTCCGTGCTAGTATTTTCGTCTAATCTTTTGTATATCAATATCAAAGGAAGGGGGAGATCAGACTCATAACCGGGAACTGAAACGCTCATGATTCTACTGTTGATTATGTCTTTAATTTTTTTTGTTTCTTGAAAAATGATATCGCTAAAAAACGCTTCGATTATAATTTGCGGTTGAGTTATTCCCGGGTCAGATGTGATGTTTGTCGATCGATTCCGAAATTGTATAGCATTTAATAGGTCCTGAGTCATCCAAGTGGCTACTTCTAGGTTTGGTATTGCCAATACGTCGAAAATGGACATATTAGACGTCAGCGAAATAACGTCTAAATCTGTGAATAGTGACGAATTAACACCAGGTCTACGAGCAAGAGCTACCCCGGAAATATTGTTTATGTGAGGAGAAGACATGTGGGTTAAAAACAGAGGTGTTACTGAGAGGTCTATTCCCTCATCTTTGAATTCATAACTGGCGTTGTTACTTTTATTTAATGCTATCATCGACAATATAACCTCTACCGATTCGAGAAGCATATTGGAAGAATTCATTGTCTGTGCTAAGTTCATAAAATCCTCGTCAACTTCCATCAAACTGTTCACAGCCCTGGCAATATTCATGGAGTCACCCCAGTCAATAAGACTAATATTTTCATCTGACATGTGTACAATTGTTTTCAATGACATTGCCAAGAAATATATGTCAGCAGGAATGAGGTCTTCTTTGTCGGCTAATACGGAAATTAAATCGTGGGTGAGAAACGACGATGTGGTTGAAATGTCTGTATACCCTTTCGCTACTTGATATAGAAACGTAGTTCTGTTGGTGGGTTCATAGTTTTCACTGCAGTTTCCTTCTACGATTCCCCACGTCCCACCTTCTAAGAAAGAACCGTGGCACTTCCTTGTGACTGGCAGTCCATTACTTTGCATACAAAATTCCTTCGGTGCTACATTTTCTCCAATAGCAGTCAATTCCCAGTGAAGAAGACAGTTCTCTACTTCCCCAAAGGGTAAACAATACTCGGTACTCTTCAATGAAATCAGATTATGCGTAAATATATTCTTGCACATATCTAACAATAATGAGTACGTATCGATAATTTTGCAATATTTGCTGTCGCAGTTAGAGCTGCTAATCAGTTTGACGCTCAAGTGAACCGTCACTTGCATATTAAAAGACGCGTCAATGCTATCTATTTTCATAAATTTAGCACTTCTGACAGTCAAATACTGTTTAATTTTTTCGGCTTCATTTTCCCAATTAGGTTTACACATAGTTATATCCGGACAAATGTCGATTAGTGTGAGTTTCATAACAAAGTCATGTCTATCTAATTTTTTAGAGGGAATGACTATCTTGTTGGACTGAACTAATTTGAAGTTTTGGGAGTTGTGACCTTCGCACCAGTATTCTCCTGATTCGTCACTTATCCGCTCGACTTCAAACACAGTCTTTTCTACGTCGTAGGTTTGGTCAGTATTGAGATTCTTGCTGAATCGTAATTTCACTTGCCTGTACGGCTCGTCTTCAATCTCGGCTTTAAGAACAAATCCTTTAGCATTGGAGAAACATTGTACACCAGGATCTTCTGGGACTTTCCAGAGGCTATTTGGATGGTAAATAACGAGATGCAAAACGTCCGGATCTCCGCTCGTTTGCAGGGATACTTCGGCTTCTTTAATATCAGCTCTTATTTGACATGCCATACAAGACAAGTTTGTATGTTCGTCAGCAAGTAACCAAAGATGATTCTTGCTTATTATTCCTTTTGTATAACTAGCATTTTCGTAGTTAGTCTTGCGATCCCAGTTGATGTAAGAAACCGTCGTATTCGGGTACCATAAATATTCTTTTTCTGACCAATACAATCCAGACCAACAATGTGTCATCAAATCAAAATCATACGTGGACGCTATTTCGTTTACCAGGTGGCCTTCCACCTTGCTCAATATCTGTAAAGGATTCGGACATGAAGATTCAATGAACTGGCGCCAGGTAGAGCCGGGTTCATAAAACTCGATGCCGTAACACAAACCATCGCTGTGGCCGTATTTAGCAGCCTTATATCCTTTGGGGCAGTGAAGCGGCAGCAAGTGCTCCTTCCAAGATAAGCAGAGAGATGGATACTTGAAAGAACAGTTCTCCGTCTTCATCGTTTGCTTTTCAAAGTCTAAAAGCAGGCAGTCTTGAACAATAGAATATCGCGAGAAGTAAAAATTGTCATCAACCGTTACAGCCTCCCCCCATTTCTCCCCTGGGAGAGACCAGACCAAGGGTCCAAAGGGAATGGATCGTTTGACTGGCAGCCATGCTAGCTTAATGTCTTCAAAAGCCGGCTTACTGATCAGAGCTTCTACCTCATCATAATCTAGATCAAAAATCGTCAGCGTAGATCCTAAGTTAAAGCAAGGGTTATCCCATTTCGAGGGCTCTGTCAATAAGTAGCAGAATCGTATTTTATTTTTTGAAGTAAGCACTGGGCTAAATCCCGGAGGACATAGTTCCGTTGAGGTTCTTGTTTGCGTGCGCGCGCAATCAGGAACCTCGTCGTGTTTTGGGATCCAACCGGTTTCGTCGCACTCTCTTGTCACAAGTTCTTGGGCCTCGGTGATGCAGAGTGGCTCCGAGTCCACCTTCTGTTCCTTCGTGAGAGACGTCAGCCATATCACCGGGTTCTTCTGGTTAGTGGATTCCTCGGAACAAAGCTGTAAACAAAAAAGGAAAATTATTTATTTCACTTTGCCAATTCGACGTGCGTGTAGTTTTTTGCCGCGATAACAGCGGAATCAAAATCGTAATTTCTTTTTAGATTATTGATCTACGATAAGAGTGGAAAAATTAGTTTAATTAATTTGTGTATTTCCTCACCGTGTTACCTAACATCTTTACTGTTTCATTATTTTATTTTTAACTCTTAAAATCATTAGTCATTTCTCAAATAGATATATGTACTTATTTAAACAACTCACTTTTCAAAAATAATATATTTGAATTAAAGTTATTTGTACACTGTTTGCACCGACGAAGACACGAGTAGCTTGAAAACTGTTAGGATTATGAAGAGTTATTTTAAACAACTCACTTTTCAAAGATAATATATTAGAAAGTTGTTTGTACACTGTGTGCACCTACAAAGACACGAGTAGCGTGGAAACTGTTAGGATTGTGAAGAATTATTTTTAATAACTCACTTTTTAAAGATAATACATTTGAATCAAAGTTGTTTGTACACTGTTTGCACCGACGAAGACACGAGTAGCTAGGAAACTGTGAGGATTATAAGATTTTTTTTTAAACATGAATGGTGATGGACCTATCCATTCAAAGTTATTGCGTTTCAGTATAAACCATTCATCGCAAAATTAAATAATTACATATAATATATATGTATAAAATTATGTCTATTTTTTTAAATTACTAATTTTCTAAGACATTGATGCCAATCAGAATAACAGAAGGGATGAATGAATGTAAATGAATCAATTAGTGTGTGCCAAGTTCGAGTAGTTTGGCGGTTCGTTCTCTCTGCGTACTGATAGTTAGTTATTTAGTTTACGTAATAAAATGTACTTCACTAAGTTAGGTAGTAAGAAATAATATTTAAAAATTTTATTATTTTAACTTTTTAGTTAAGATAGTGAAATGTGTATGTTTCTTTTAACTTAAAATCAAAACAAAATAAAAATAAATTGTTACCTTTGAATCCCAGACATCTTCTGTTTGTGTCCCAGCCGTTGAAACAATAAGAAGAATTGTCAAAATTGTAGTAAACATTTCTGAAACGTAAAATGAAACATAGTTAATAACACATTTACACGTCCGCTACGCAAAACAGGAAAATAGTGAAAAGTAATTCATTTTAAAGAAGCACTTATCTTTACACCCTTGTACCTACACCCCTAGAAGTGTTTTCACTTATTATTATAAACCTATATTCCTCTATATTTGGTAGTTCTATTTAGGTATGCAATGTGCTTACTATTTAAAATTAACGATTGTCTTAAGGCAACATAAGACTCCAAAACGGGGGTTTGCTCTGCGCTCACATTTTAATTAATCCTAATGAAGTATTATTAAAATCGCAAATGTTTCTAGAGGGATCCCCGCGGAAAAAAGCTATTTATATTTAAGGTCAATAGAAACATGACCTTACCATTAAAATGTTTTATTGAAAATGGTTTTAAAATTTTATAACAACATTTTATTTATCTATTCGATGAATTAGTAATTTCCCGTAGGATCCCTCTAGAAACATTTGAGATTTTAGTAATACGTTTATCAAATGTTGTTTTACACGACTCACTTATGTCGGTAAGATTCCTACTTTATTTTAGAGATTTGCTAGGGCAAATTCAACCGTAGGCCTGTCCAATAAAAATAAATAAGGGACGTACCTACTTGACCTATTTTAACCAGTTATTCCTGACAATATTTGCAGTAAAAAAACGAAATTTTGGTCTTCGGTGACCGTTATGATTTTTTTTCAATTAAAAAATCAGTAGGTATTGAACAGTACTGATCGGGCGAGAAGTTAGGCGTTTACTCGACTGAGAGACAGTAACGATATAAAACTCAGAATCTGGCTCGTAGTGCCCGCTGGCGTTCAACTGAATAAGTTGGATGGGCCATATGGGGGTTTGGCGTTCCACAGGTTAAATGTACACTTTCAAAGGCAAATTTTAATAAAAATAAACCTATGAACCTGTCAGTTAACGTTAACCATTATTTAAAGAAAACCCGAACCGGAAAATGGTGTAGAATATTATTTAGCGTTTTTTTTAGAATTTACTACGAAAAGTAGCAATTCACATACGTCAAACAGTAATTGAGAGAATTAAAATGATAAAAGCGATTAATTGGAAGTTTAAAAAAAAATGTGTACAGTTGCTGTTTTTATAAAAGTACAATATTTATTAGAAATTAGATTTTTTTGAAATATTTAACAAGAACCGTTGCATGGACCCATGAAAAAACAACTAAAAAATAAAATAAAAACTTTTGGGAAAAACAAGCATCTTTAAGGTTTTTATTCCAAGTTCTTTAATTACTTAAACATTCGGCAAAATATGTTTTATCAGTTTTTGTTCTATCAACACCCATTTCCATAACCAGAACTATCCAAGGCATCATTTTTTTATGCTTCATCGGGAATTGAACCAGTGATTTCTCGATTCGATGGCAATAGATTACAGTGTGCACCACTGGAGCAGGTATGATCATTAGTGGAAGGCTTTTTTTACCTTTCCTAACCAGTCGGCGTTTGGTGTTCAATGGTAGTAAATTTACGAGTAAATTTATGGACTTATCTTTATTAACATTTTATCTCGACCTTTGGGATTAAATTTATTGAGCGGGATTACAAACACTATTGCGAATAATTCAATAAAAATGAGAGTTGCTTTCATACGCGGCGTCCGGAAACACGTGGTAAAAACGTGTAACCAATCAGAATAATTAAGTACATTAATTAAATAAATAAAATATGAAATAAAGAACGTTTTTAAATATTATAAATATAGCTGAAGAAGCTAGGGCATAATTAAAACTTTATCAATAAACTAAAAATAAAAAATACATCGTTTTTAAAATATCATAATTTTAAACAATGTTTTGTCAAGTCAAGCTTGTAACTTTCAGACTGAAAGTTAGGTATATTATTTTTAAGCAAATATTTTTAGCTACAAAAACCTTTTAATTGTAATATGTAAATTGAAAAAATTTTGAAGAGTGTCAGCAGGTCTGGCACGGACGATCGATAAAGCCCTATGTCAATACGGTCTCGACGAAATCCGTCGCCTATGGTCAATTAGCGATATTTGTGAGCACGGTCAGAATGTGATTCCGACAAGGGGCAGCATAGCGCGGCGTACAAGGGGTCGGATAAGCTGTTAATATACACAACTTTTTGGATACTGTCGCTCGTTATGCAAAATAACTGGTTTATTAATGGACGGGGGTGAACTAAATAAGCTCTTAGAACTGAAAGAAATCGTATAAACTATCCATATACTTAATTTATTTATCTAAGACGCGCTCAATTGATTCCGATCCAAATTCGAGAAACAATAGTTGTTACTTATGACTTACGACCTTATAAACTGATTAATGCGAGACAATACCCTAAAATAAATAAATGAAGCAACCGTACACAAAATTTTGTATTGGGTAAACCTGTGTTTGAATTTACCTTATCAAATCTAAAATGGGAATCTTAACGACATAAGACGAACCTACGGTCGGTTTTGCCCTGGCAGGCCTAGAAAATCGATCTTTAGCTGGAGCTTATTTGAATTATTTTTGATGAAAGTATTACCGCTTATATAGTTGGAAAACGTTTTATAAAATTATCAAACCGTTTAACATAAAATGTTATGATGGGAAGGTCCGGTTTTTCTCAATCTTAAATATAATTAATTTACATCCGTAAGGATCCCTCTACAAACATTTGAGATTTTAGTAATACGTTCATCGGAAATAATTAAAATGTGAGCGTCGAGGAAACCCCCTTTATTAGAGTCTTATGTTGCCTTAACTCCCTTTTCCGACCACAAAAAATCATTAATCATCTCTCGATAGCGCAATCCATTCACCGTAACTGTTGCTCCAGCCTCATTTTCAAAAAGTAATGTCCAATGACTCCGCCGGACCATAAACTGCACCATACAGTCACACGTTGAGGATAAAGAGGCTTTTCAACAATAATTCTTGGGTTTTCCGAGCCCCAGATGCGACAATTTTGCTTGTTGACGAAGCCACCGAGGTGGAAGTGGGCCTCATTACTCAAGATGATTTGCATTTGATTCACTCAAGTGAATTTTAATAATTTCAATGCGTTGTTTAAGCGCGTATCTTTCCATTTTTATAAATAACGTAGTTTCTACTTGTCAAATGTCAAAAAAAGACGGCTTCAATAGTCACATCTACCGAAATAGCGGGCCATTCAAAATAACACCTCTTATTGGAAAATCCTGTATATTATAGTTTCTGGACACCGTGTACCTATATATTATATATTATTGATTTGTTAGTAATAATAAGAGAAAAAATGGAGCCTTTAGTGAAAAGGGAAGAAAGAAATGTTACAGCTAATAGTTGATATGTTTGTTACTGTACTAGTGATTTTCACATCAAACCGTACAACCATCGAACCAAACTTTTGAAACTTATTTTAGCAAACAATAACAAAAAAGTCCTAGGGCTAACCAAATCACCCTCATGTATGTTCAGCGATTTTTCGTAGTTTTCGAGTTAGGATTGTTAGGATGTGTGTGTCATCTGTGATTTTACCTCTAATAAGACAACATATGAAAAAAATCAAATTTGTAAGAAAATAATACAAACCAAAAATTCGCTTATGACAAGTAAGAAAATCCCTTATTTTATTTTATGGAGTCTATTCTGGTTGTAATATTCGTCCTAGACATGTAAAAAAGTCAATAGATGTCGCACATTATAATAAAAATGGATATATTTATGCAACAAACTATAGATTGCAATTTAATTCACAAAAATATGCGTTAATAAAATTAAGATAATGTCGGTAGCTCTCAATCGAAGTATGATACAGTTAAAAACGACGTAAGTTGAAATGGTAGAAAAGCATTTCCCCGGAAAGAAAATCCTGGGTTCAATTCTTAGATACCTTGTTTAGTATTGAAACAGTTTTTTGGATAATACCTACCATTTTTCCCATCATATACTATCCATCTCCTTCCCTAAAAACAGCCTTGCCCACATTGGAGAAATTATGAAGATATATGTTGCACTGTAAATTGTCGCAAGTCAGTCGAATTCGTGTCGTATAACAAGAAGGTGCCACCTTAGTATCGTCGTTGTATTATTCACATGCAAGTATCAAAATTCTCTAGTTTTTCTCGTTGTGGAGGAAATTTCACCCGAACAGTGCAAGTGCATCGAGAGCCCTATTTGCCCGGATTCATGGGAATTCCAGGTAGGCTGTTTCCTTCATTCCACTTTTCCCGTGATTTATTCAGAACCAATTGAATGAGCTTTTTAATATAAATTTGATTTGCAGTTCATTTTAATGTGTAATAGAACACGTTACATACCTGTTTTTTTTTCGTTTCATTTGTGAGTCGTTAATACTATCCTCAATGCTAGACAACATAATATCAGTTAAAAAGAAATGAATTGTTTGGGATATTGCATGAAATCAACCCGTGCTTTAGTTAGTAGGCTCGTAATTCTTGTGCTTTAGCTGCTGTATAAAACCTTCTCTATCCGGTATCATTTTATCGCGAAACGATAAAATGAAGTGGAAACCACTCACAACTGATTCTTTTCATGTTAAACGGTATAATATTAATTATGTAGTCTTATAATTCCATTCTTATCACATCCAGTCATCGATGTAAATTATTTTGTCGATGCATTCAACATCACACGTTTTTAAATACATCTATTTTGTATCATTGAAGAAGAAAATAATACTAATAAATCTAAACGAAACATGAAACAGAACAAGACACAGAAAATTCAAAAGATTGCCGTCACAACTAGGAATCGAACCCAGGATCTCTTGTCTTACCGGAACAGGCGTCTTAACGAACCTGAGTTCGATTCTTAGTTGTAACCGTTTTCTTTTTTATTTTTCTGTGTCTTGTTCTGTTTCATGTTACTATTAGAGTTATTAGTATTATCTTCTTCTTCAATGATATTTTACATTGTTAGGTATAACCTTAAAAACAAGTTTTTTTTAAATTTGTTCCTGAACATGTGTTATTAAATTCAGACACTAAAATTTAAACCTTTTTTTTGACGTGTGTATTTCCAGTAGGTGTAATTTAATACATGCGTAATTTTGTCCATCTGTTGCATAATATATTAGTACTTTAGTACCTACTTTAGATGTTATTCTCTCCATGTGTAATTCTAGCCGTGTAATATTGGTAGGTGAAATTCCTGTGTAATTCCGTCCTGAAACCTTATTTCTCTCTGGAACGAAGAGAAAATATACAATACTTGTTCTCTGCTACCAGATCACTTACATATAGGTAAATTAAATGAGAACAATAATGTATTGTTTTTCTCTGTGCTAGTAAAATTTATTTGGCCAAACTGCTCTCTCTCTTTTTTATTTCGTTGTTATCTGCAATCTACATACTTCTCTGAGTTCGAACGTATAATTTTGTTCACTGATGCGTCACTTGAAAATAAGTTAATTAAAATCTGATGTAAGTAAACAAGTGACGAAGTAATTTCATTACTTCTGCGTCTGTTCGTTTAAAAACCGTATTGTGATAAGAACAAAGCCTTAAGTCTACCTTGCCAGATGAAAATTGAAGCCTACCTGGATCCTGTACCCTACTAACAATTTTTTTAGTATTTTATCTCATTGTATGATTCAATACTTATCATTATAAAAATTCATTTGATTGTAAACTTATTTGGAATAAATGCCAGTCTACATGCTATGAATTCCACTAAGGTACATTTTTTTCCAAAATTCATAAGGGATCCAAAGCATTTATTTTCATTTCATGCTACTTGAAACTATAATAGTTTTTAAATAACGTATAAATGATATATTACCCATGTCAATAAAAAAAGTTCAACTAATTTTCAAAAAGAGAAACATGTTGAAAGAGATGCATGTTGAAAAAAATTCAGATTTTAGTTTTTATTTTTTATTTTATCATAAATATCTCATGTGTACGTTTTAAAATAATAATGTAATATTATTACACATCCAATATTAAAAACCAAAAATTAAATTAGATTTTTTAAATATTTATGTTGAGGGATCAGTAGGATTTATAGGCCCTGTTAGGAGTTCTACCGAGCCGAACCCTCTGATATGAAAATATCTGTACGTTTACGTGTAATATGTGTACGTTTTAAAATAATAATGTAATATTATTACACATCCAATATTAAAAACCAAAAATTAAATTAGATTTTTTAAATATTTATGTTGAGGGATCAGTAGGATTTATAGGCCCTGTTAGGAGTCCTACCGAGCCGAACCCTCTGATATGAAAATATCTGGAGTCGGTGAATTATTATCCCATTTGATCTCTGGTGATTTGACGTGTTGTTCTTGTATTGTTTTGTATTTATTTTGCTTATATAATGCACTTGCATAATGTTGATTGACTAGATGATCATTTGTGGAAAAGTTTAGGTGGAAGGGTTTAGTTTTTCCTATGGGGAAGATTTAACCCGGACATAAAATCGGAAAAAGAAAAAAAATATATTTGGAATAACTTAAGAGGAGGCTACAAGCCAAAAATGTGTATATTCTTGGTATACCTTATATTGTAGGTAATAGGCATTAAAATCGGTTGACAAACGGAGTCTAGAAAAGTTCGATTTCAAGTACAAAACTGTTTATTTTGTAAATATTTTTTTTAAGAAAGCAAAAAAGTAAATCAAGTGAAACTGTCACAGATAATCTTAGCTATAATACTGTATTTTTTTTTTAAATTGTTTCCTTTACGCGTTCATATATTTCTATTGAAAAAATGTTTTTTTTTGTAGTTTACATTTATATTTTTTATTGAGTAATTTATTTTTTTATTTGTATTCTACTCAAGCTCATATTTTTTGGTATTCAAAATGTACACCGATTCGTTATAAAGATTGATCAAAATAGTGATTTAGCAAGCTTCGCCTTAATGAGTGAAACCTCAAATTTTAATATTTAATCAAAAATACGATATTAACGACGCACAAACGAAAAATGTAAAATCAGAGAAGACGAAGAGTCGTTAATATAGTCTTCGATCATAAAATTGATAATTGGATTGTTATTAAGAATCCGTTGACAAACTGGACTCCATTGCAATTAAGTAACATTAAAAATATATAAAAATCCGATTTAAAAAAAAAGAAGATTACTTGAACTCATTGTTAAGTCCGAGTTAATTAAGTTAGGTGTTTTAAACATATAAAGCTGTCTCCATAAGCTATACTTTTTCCACCAACTCAACACGAGAAATGGATTAAATAATAACGTACATATTTAAAGCGGCTCGATTTAAAACCTCTGTTTGTTCAGTTTTAATAGTTTTACAGTTTCAAATGTCAGTTTAGCCTACCTGCTAAAAGTATGACCAAAATCACCTTCCGTTTCTCTTCTGAATTGGCACATTCATTTCCCACTTTTTTGGAGCACTAAACTAAAATTAACCGAAATAAAAAAAGACTTTTAAGGCTACAAAACTATATTGAAGGGCTTCAAAGGGTTGTGTGCAATTATTTCAACAATCGTGCGTCAGGTTCGACACCAACTGGATAATTGTTTGATACTTCGCAACTTCAGTACAGCCTTCCCGTGTTAGATAACAACCTGTAGACGTGTTTACATGGTTTATTCGTTTATTGCGTTATCCGGAGACTAAATAATGATAATGGAGCGTTGGGAAAATAAGTACTGCTTTCCACTATACGCTTTTTAATTTACTCAGCCGATACCACTTCCTTATATCTTCTAGGGAGGATGCAGATGATCGTGCAGGTTTCCAGAAATCGATATAATGATCACAAACTTCTAAGTAATTGATTTGTAGCCTAGATAGTGTCTTGGATAAACATATTCGATTTTTATTTATATGGGAAACCTATTGACTTTTTCTAAAAGTTTAAATAAATACTCAATTTTTATTGAAAAAACTTTTCTTTCACTTTTGAAGGTTATACCGACCAATGTAATATATCATTGAAGAAGAAGATAATGCTAACAAATCGAAACCAAACATGAAACAGAAAAAGATACATAACATTAAAAGATAACAAAGGACTACGTCTTTATCCACTTGATACTTGGGACCTAATTATTATACGTCATATTAGTCGGGCCATGTCAAGAGTCCGTTATAGAAGAGTTTTTTATGAGACGATGTATGAATATGAATGAGGCAAGGAGTTTGTGTCAAGGCCAAGTTTTGGCGGTCCGTCCTCTCTGCCTACCCCTGCGTAGAAACGGCGTGATGGTTAGATATTCAGATGTGCAACGTCGAAACATTTCAGTTTTGTGTTTTGTTATTGTAGTTGATTGATGTTTTTATTTTAAAATAACATGTTTTTGTCTCCATCATACCATTAACAGACATGTCCTGTTGTTTAAAAGATATCCTATTTTAATCTTTCGGATATTATTGTCAGGCCTTTTGAACCTTCGTGTTTTATCACTAGATATAGTACCATCATAACTACCCAAGCAATATAATGGTTTGGAGATGTCGCTTTTTATTCCTGAAGCAAAACAGACATATTATTGAGAAAGGTATTTTTACAACATGTTTATCCTGACGAAGAAACGATTAACAATTCGATTATTTTGATTAAATATTGGTACGCACAAAGTGAATTATTTTCTTTAAAATAAAATGTTTTTTTTTTAAAACATCAGAATAAATTAATAAAATTGATATTAATCCACTTCCCGACATCCGATTAAGTTGAAACTCAGACTTGTTGTCGATGACAATGCATTATATCAACTTTTGGTGGCGATCATTCTCACACACGCGCGTATACAATTAGCACTTAGACCAGGAGGAATGTTCAACTAGGTCTAAAATTGAAAATAAATGCATTATAGTAAAAAAAATTAATTTTAAATTTTAGAAAAGACAAGGTAGGAAAAGTATCTAAATTAGTCGATGTGGATGGAAATGGTAACTAGCACGTTCGATTGGTAAAGGGTTTATCGATAACGTCGGTAACTTGTCATCGTTCGCTTAATTTATATGACGAGCGCTGTTTTTGTACGTTAGCGATCTGCAGTCGTGCTCGGGAACGATGACAAGTCATCGACATTATCGATAAATCCTTTATCGGTCAACTCACAACGGTGGGTACAAAAAGTGCCTCTTTGATTTAGCTTTATAGGTGGCAATTGGAAAGCTCGTACCAACAAATAAATAACATTTGCACTGAGAAGAAAAGCGCGAATGGCTCAGGGTGGTCACCATTTGAACGAAGAAAGGCCCCCTGATTGGATAGAGAGGTAACGAAATAATGACGAGATATTAAAATAAAAGAAGAAGATTTCTTATAAATTATTATTTCTTATTTCTTATATTTATTATTTCTTATTTATTTCTTATTTCTTTTATTTGTTATGATGGGTTTTTTGGAGTAGGTTTCGTATTACCAAATATTAAGGTTTTTTCAGATAAACAGTTATTAAGGTTTTTGGAGTTGTTTTCATATTGCCAAATATTAAGGTTTTTTGGAGTAGGTTTCAGATAGCAAGTTTCTTAGAGTTTTCTAGGGTAAGTTTCAGATATCCAGTTATTTAGAGTTTTCTAAGGTAAGTTTCAGATAAATAGTTATTAAGGTTTTTGGAGTTGTTTTCATATTACCAAACATTAAGGGTTTTTGGAAGTAGGTTTCAGATTGCCAGTTATTTAGAGTTTTCTAGGGTACCTTTCATATATACAGTTATTTAGAGTTTTCTAGGGTACGTTTCAGAAAAACAGTTATTAAAGTTTCTGGAGTTGTTTTCATATTACCAAATATTAAGGGTTTTTTAGAGGTAGGTTTTAGATTGCCAGTTATTTAGAGTTTTCTGGGGTACCTTTCAGATATCCAGTTAATAGAGTTTTCTAGGGTACGTTTTAGATATACAATTATTCAGTGTTTTCTAGGGTACGTTTCAGATAACCAGTTATCAAGGTTTTCTGGGGTTGATTTCATATTACCAACTATTAAGGGTTTTCCGGAGTATGTTTCAGATAGTCATTTATTAAGGTTTTCTGGAGTTGATTTCATATTACCAACTATTAAGGGTTTTCCGGAGTATGTTTCAGATAGTCATTTATTAAGGTTTTCTGGAGTTGATTTCATATTACCAACTATTAAGGGTTTTCCGGAGTATGTTTCAGATAGTCATTTATTAAGGTTTTCTGGAGTTGATTTCATATTACCAACTATTAAGGGTTTTCCGGAGTATGTTTAAGATAATCAGTAATTAAGAGTTTTCTGGAGCAGGTTTCATATAAACAGTAATTAAGGGTTTTCTGGAATAGGTTTCAGATTACCAATTACTAATGGTTTTGTGGAGTTGGGAAACTTATGTATCTTGCATCGAGTTTCGATGAGAAAACACAAGCCAGTATTCTGAAATATGATTTTTTGACAACCAAAAAAACTTAACATGTTTCCACTCAATCTCGTTTGCTCATATCAGGCGAATACTCTAATTTACTCATATTTGTTTACAGTACAATAAGCGGTGAAGTTATCCACACACAACATGCGATATACTACTCGAATAGATCCAACTGCGAAGATGTTTTATTACGTAACTCATTTCTCTCTCATGATCATGAGACTCGTGTAGTGCAATCATAGGCAGGTACAAAGAAACACAATATTCCCACTCATCCTGTACAAACTCCATTCAAAGCTGGACCTATTCATATTGTATCAATCCTGACCTGTTATATTACAGGATGTGGCTTCATGAATATGACCTTTGCATTAGCATCTCGAATAGGACTCTATAGCACTTGAATGGAGCTCTGCAAGTGTTTGGTAGGATTGTGTTTGAACAAGGAATCTGATAATGATAACACTGCGTTCAAAAGAAGCTTTTATCCTGAAAGCTCGATTGGGTTGTTTACGCGGTGAATTAAGCTCCCGAATAATTCTCTTATCGAGTGGATTGTATTATTAAATAGAGTAGTCAATATAGCAGCTTTATTCATAGTAATAGTGATGTGTTTTTCTTGGATATGATGATGGGATAAAGCTTTCTAAAATGTTAAAGCTGGCAGAGATAAAATTGATGTCATTTATCTGGGGAATAACCTATTACATACTTACTTACTTCGTGTCACCTTATATTTTCTTCTCGATAGGCTATTATTGTGACAAAGCAAAAGCCGAGATTAGGTTCAGATAATACCGCTCATAAATTAACCGCTAATAAGTAACAGCTTAATCTATTTTTTTTAAATCAAGCCGCTTGTGTCCTTGTTGCCTATATATGTTGCGATGAATAATAATTATTATTATAATTGACTGACTCTTTCTTCCGTTTCTCTTGTATGTTCTCTGTGTAGAAACGGACAGTCGGTTTGATAGATTCCTCTATCTCGACAAACTGATTGCAATCTTTAGAGCACAGGCGTCGGGTAGGTATACTGTCTTTGTTCTACAGGTATTACAATGGAAGATGCTTCGAGGAATATTGATTGGAATATTGTCATTTGTCACATGAGTCGTAGAAATGACCCGTTCTTGAGTTTCGGCTGTGAAACGATTTGCTGGCCTCTGTGTTTCATCCATCCTACAACATGGGTCTCTTTAAGAACATGGGTATCTTCAAAACCTATGTTCACTCCTTCCTCTCCTCAAAAAGACCCTCCACATAGCATCCCCAGAGATGACATATGCCGCGAAGGAAATAATTTTCCTCATGGCCTCCTGTGTGAAATTAATTAAAAAAATATATTAGTTTGGGTTGCACTCATTACTTTGTGTATTTATTTTTATTTTATTTTATTTATTTATTTATTTAACGCCCAGAGGGCTTTTACATGGTTGGTAGTATAATTTTAATTTGACAGATATTTTGAAACATGAAAAATAAGAATAAAATTACATTTGATAAAAGCTATGCAACAAGTCATAGGTATGACAAGAAGCCGGGTAGACATGATTTTGTCTTGGGGGGGGAGTTAAAAGGATTAAAAATATGCTACACGTAAATATTATTTTAAACTTTTTAATTCACAATTATTAAACATAAGTTTTTACAGATGTTCTCACAAGGGTGTCAACAAGCCAAGTTCAAAAAGTTTGGATGGGTACATAATAAATTATGGACCAATTTTTATTGCGTCCATATAGCCACTAACGAAAAATCACAATAATCACTTTGCGCACTTAGGCATAATTTGATATTCAACAATCAACAATGTTTATGTGACCTTTTTTTAAATCTATGGGGTACCTATGAGAATCCTATTACCTATTGCGATGTCCGACAAATTCTTTATTATTATGATTTGCAATAATTCATTATTTTTTCATTTTAGGAAAGAAAAACTTCAGGAAAATGGCGGCACTACGTGCCACACTACTTCTAGCCATCGTGGCCTGCGCCACGGCTAGTGTATTGAAAGGTTACCAACAGAAATTTACCAAGGTGAGTTTCATTTCTTCAAAAATTGGATAAATAAACATCCAGCATGTTTGAAAAAAATCGGCGGCCATCTTGGTTATCGTTATAACTACCCCGAATCGTTTTCAATTAAATCCTCCATTTTCCAATATTTTGTATGTACTTCTATGCATCCAGGTGCGCTTACCCCGAAGCATCGACCTAAGCGCCGCTCACAGCCTGATTAACGAGCCCAAGCTGGACGGTGAGGTGGTCCCCACGGGCTACAAGCTCGAGCTGGAGCCGTACATCGGGGACGGCATATTCAAGGGCAGTGTGATCATCAACATCACGTGGGCCAGGGATAGCGATGAGATGTCGCTGCACGCGCATCAGGACCTGCACATACTGCAGACGGAAGTCAGGGCCAAGCTGAATGACCCCAAGTAATTTTTTTAATTGATTATTTTTACAAGTTCCACAACAAAACAGAACATTGAAGAAAAATAAACTTAATAACCTAACCGTACCAACTATTTACCATTGATTATCACAACTACAAATAAAAGTACGTAAATTGTCAGATCTATTGTATCTACATAATCTGCAAAATAATAAAATAGATAGTCCTGAATTGCTATCCGTCATTGGTTTAAGTGTTCCAATGAGGCGTACCAGGCGTATAGGTAGTTCCGGATTGCAATCCGTCATTGGTTTAAATGTTCCAATGAGGCGTACCAGGCGCATAGGTAGTTCCGGATTGCTATCCGTCATTGGTTTAAATGTTCCAATTAGGCGTACCAGGCACACAAGTAGTTCCGGATTGCTATCTGTCATTGGTTTAAATGTTCCAATGAGGTGTACCAGGCATACCGTGCATCTTCATATGGAAGCTTACTATACTAATGCAACAAATAACTTACTAATTACTTCTACGCGCGCGATCACAACTTCACAAACTCCGAAAAATTACTACATTTTTCATGAGGCTTTGATAACATACGAAACTATTTTGTTAATTTTTTTGGCGTGTTTACTCTTAATTTTTAACTAATGGAATTTATGTTATTATTACTCATACCTACAATATTATTCATTAGTAAGGATTAATAATTTTTATCTCAGACGAAATTACCGGGACATTTTAAGGACATACGATATATAATAGGAACATTAACATGTACAGTACCAAATAAAAATAAACACACTCTGAGGGATACATACACATACTGTTAAAAATGTATGAAATAATCAAAATTATTTTTCTATTTGTGATCGTTGCACCAAAAATAACTATTATTGATTTCAAAAACGATCTAATCGCAAATTCCTAAATGGATCGGCTGTGATGTAGATAACGTAACTAATCAAGTTAACTACTAACTACTGGCTGCTACTATAGCTGTCACCGTAACCCGGGACGTCCCCTGAAAAATACTAACTATTGTTATTTTTTCAGAATTCCCGGTGACGGCATGACTGTGCTCACCGTGACACGAGCTGACAGGAATCCAAAGAGGCCCATATACGTCATCCACCTGTCCAAGGAAATTCCCAAAGGCACGGAGGGAAACATCGAAATGACATTTGAAGGGAAACTGGAAACGGACAAATCGGAGGCCTTTTTCAGGGCACCCTCCGCCGTTGACGATAAGACAAGGTAATTTCTGGAAAACGTGCTTAATTATCATTCGGGTTAAAATGTAAACTTCTCTGGGATAAATTTTCAGGCATCACAATATCTAGCATTTGGTAACACAAAAAATCAGGACTCATTCAAGAACTCAGCTTTCAAAGAAACGTTAAAGTACTTATCACTTAAATCTCTTTACTTTCCAATCTCTTTTATACCTACCACTAAATTTATTGAATCAATGTAACCTTAAATACGTTGATACTCTTATGGATAAGTACCATTATCAACCAGTTTCATAGCAACTCAGTACGGTGACAATTCAACACACTTTTTAAAAGTAATATATAGACAAAAATGATGAAAAAGAGCCTACAAACCTAACTTAACGTAACCTATTTAACCTTCTTTTTTTCATCACTTTTCATGACATTATATCACTTCAATAGTGTGTTAGAGTGTGTTGCCCGGCATTTTTTTTTTACATAATGTAATAGGTATTCTTGTATTATTATTTTATTTTAATAAAACTATTTTTAGTTCTATTTTCATTATTCAGTTTAATTTTGGTAATTATTTCCCTAACCGCAGAACTTTTAGGCACAGTTACAGTTAGGCAATTACAATATGATGCAATAGTTACTACAAGAAACAACTATTTACATGCACAAATTAGGTTATTAGTTTCTTATATTGTGGTAATTTATGCATATTTAGATTGAAATGAAACTATCGCAAGTGTCATTCCATGCAAAAAAAGTGCAAAATGGCAGCAAAGGAACCATTTTATAAGGTGAATCTTGAACATTGATGAAGTAAAAATATAATTGTAATGCTTCTTTTACCATCTATCCCTACGTAAATCGTTGTCTCTTGTAGTAAAGTCTAAACGAATTGTAATTTCCATAGAATGTGCTTATTAAAAGTGCGGCGATTAGTGAATTTTAGTTTTTATTGTGATTTATGTTGTTTCTACACAATACATTATTATTTAAGTTAGTACATTATATTTATAAGAGTAAGATCCTGGGATATGGGGCCGTTCAAGTTTTACGTAAGCAGATTTATTACAGTTATTTACCCCCTCTTCCCCCTTGTCACCAAAAGTAAGCAAAGCTCTTACCCCCCCCCCCCCTCCCATGCTTACGTAAAAATTAGTACCTATATGCAGTGTTGCCAACGGGTCTTGGCCTAATGTAGCCGAATTTCTATAAAAAAACATTATGTGATTCCCCACAACACAATTTTATTTTGAAATCCATGCGGGAAATCCTTCGTTGGCAACACTGCCTATATGCATTTTTCTGTTAATGTATTCTGTTTTTTAAGCGAGTATCTAAACGCGTATTAATTATTTGTGGGAATATGTATGAACATAGACAATGTGTGGGTTGCCAATGTGTAAAAAAAAAAACTATTGCTGAGCAGTGCTGACGTAATCACTATATCGACCCCCCCCACCCCCCATGTCATCAAAAATAAGCAAAGCAAAGACCCCCCTGCCCCCCTATAGTGCTTACATAATACTTGAACGGCCCCTATGTAAAAAAAGTTTAGCAATAAATATAAAAAAATAAAATAAAAGATCAACATTAAATTCCAGAAAGTATTTGATAGATTTAATTACAGGCACATTAATTTACTATTGAACACCATCAATTTATCTTCAGTTTAAAGAAGTCTAGATATATTCATATTATAGAAAGGGCCTGGAGTATTTAAAAAAAAACAGCGTAATACTAATTAACCCATTATTATTATCACTTCATTTAAAAAATGCATTATTTTGGTTCTAGGTCCACCGTTGCGCTTCAACTGAGGCCCAATAATGCGAGAAGGGTGTTCCCCTGCTTTGACGAGCCTTCGTACAAAACCCCATTTGATATCAGCATCCTCAGGCCTACGCATATGACCACCCTAGCCAACATGCCACGCAAGAGCTGCGATGAAGAAACGTTAGTAAAACTTATAAATTTATAACAACATTAAAATATTAAATTTTTTTTGCACGTCTAAAATGTATGAAATGCCTTCCAGTTTGAGTCACTCTTGTTGATTCAGTCTTGTAACGTTTTTCGCTCTTTTATCTTTCTTGTTTTACTATTTTCTCCATTATATTTTTCAGAACTGTGACTACCAGCAATGGAGACGCTACATATGTTTGGGATCACTTTGAGAGAACTCCTCCGATCCCCACTTTCTCCGTAGGACTTGTAATGACGGACGTCCAACCTGTTGGCAATACTACACTGAACATGTTCGGACAGGAAATTAGTAAGTTTTATTATTTTACTTCACTTTCCACCATATCTCTTCTTTATATATTATATGGCTTCTGTGCTAGTTTTCCCCTTTACTTCTCTGTATTCCCTCCATAAATTCAGCTGCCAATAATAACAGCGTTATTAAAATAATACATCAGAATATCAGAAGCATATCGAATCTTGATGATTTTACAATTTTTCTTGATCAATTTAATTCCTCTTTTGATGTTATTATATTAACTGAATGTTGGATAAACAAAGATTACACATCCAAGTCAATCCCCAATTACTCTGAACAACACACCAAATTCAATCTCAACAAATCAAGCGGTATTGTTATATATATTAAAGACGGTCTACAAGCTCAAGTAGAAGAAATTTCACTATCGCAATCAAACTGTATGAAAATAACATTGAATAATAATATGTGTATATTTGCTATCTACAGGTCACCCTCTTTCCAAAATATCGACCCCTTTCTGAATTCATTACAATCAATCATAAATAATTCAAAAAAAATAGAAAGACAAATCATTATAGGAGATATTAACATTAATACCATCCCGGATTACCATCGTCAAACAAATGATTATCTTTGTCTGCTTGCGGAAAATGGTTTCACTCAGACAATTAACAGCATTACTCGTGAACAGGGCCTTAGTAAATCCTGTATAGATCATATCAATGTGAAAAAAATTAATTTTATCGACTCTTTTGTTATGCACACTACTATTTCAGACCATTACACAACAGCGATTTGCCTCAAAGAAAAGCCCCATACCTCTACTAAAATTAAATTCGTTTCTCAAACAAACTTCAATAATCTACTTGACGAATTGAGATTAGAAAAATGGCAAAAAGTTCTGGACCAAACAGATACTGATGCAGCAATGAATGAATTTGTTAACAAACTAAATGAGTATATTTCAAAACACACAAGCATTAAACCCATATCTAATAAACTAATAAAACTAACGCCATGGATCTCCCCGGGACTAGTCAAATCGATCCACAAAAGAAACCAACTGCATGAAAAGGCGAAAACGTACCCAGAGAATTTGTTATTACAAGTTTATTATAAAAAATATAGGAATTTGTGTAAGAATTTAATTAAATCAGCGAAAGAAAAATTTTATAAAAAAATCATTTACGAAAACAACTGTTCTCCAAAACATTTTTGGGAATCATTTCGTCAAATAACCAAATCTAAAATTAACAAATCTTCAGAAATTAAATCTCTATACATCAACAACTCAAACTCTCAAGTCCCAAAAAACATGGCAAATTATGCCAATAATTATTTCACATCTGTGGGAGATACACTTGCGAAAAAAATTCTCAATAAATGTATGACAACAGAAACCGATCTAGCCAATCTATCTATCCCTAATCTCAGTCACAAAATAGAATTAATCCAAACATCTCCAAATGAAGTAATGAAGATAATTGACGACCTCAAATCTTCAAAAGCGTGTGGTCCAGATAAAATTTCATCAAATCTGCTAAAAATCATTAAATCATACATAGCCATACCCATTGCATTCATTTCTAATCTAAGCTTTAAAGCGGGTAAATTCCCTAACCATTTGAAACACTCAATAGTTATATTACTACACAAAAATGGGGACAAATCACAAATACAAAATTACCGACCTGTTTCATTGCTAAATTCTGTATCTAAAATTTTTGAAAAAATTGTGAAGAACCGTCTCAGTCATTATCTTGAAAATAACAACATCCTTTCTAGCAGACAATATGGCTTTCGCAATGGTTTAAGTACTGAAAATGCCATTGCCAATTTGACAAAAATCATCTCTAATAATCTAGACAAAGGTATTAAATGCATTGCACTCTTCTTGGATCTAGCCAAAGCATTTGACACTATTTCACACAAAATTCTGCTGAGCAAACTACAGAGAATCGGTATCCAGGGGCAACTTTTAAAATGGTTGGTCAGCTACCTAGAAAATAGGAGCCAAAGAGTGGAAATTAACGGTACTCTAAGCGATCCAGCAGATATAAAATTCGGTGTACCTCAAGGAAGTACGTTAGGACCTCTTTTGTTTAATGTTTATATAAATGAGTTATGTAATAGTTCCTTTGCAGACCATATTATTACCTTTGCAGATGATACAGTATTATTATTTGAAGGAAAAACCTGGGAAAAAACTCACAGTAAAGCAGAAATTGGCATTAACAAAGTTAAAAAGTGGCTTGACAGCAATCTCCTCACTCTAAACTCGGATAAAACTAAATTCATCTGCTTCAGCGCAACTCAAGCGGGTCAACCTAAAGAGATGCATAACATTTTTGTACACCATTGTAATGCCATAAATGTATGTAAATGTAGTACATTAGAATGTGTGGACAGTACTAAATATCTAGGAATTATCATAGACAAATTTCTGAGGTGGGACAAACATATAGACTTAACTTCCTCAAAAGTCAGGAAACTTACACATCTTTTCAGGGCTATTAGAAATATTCTCTGCATTAAAGACATGAAAAGAATTTACTTTGCCATGTGTAATTCCTTATTAGATTATGCTTCCTTAGGTTGGGGAGGTTGTACTAAAACAATACTTGATCCCTTAGCAAAAGCTCAGAAATCACTTCTTAAAGTTATACTTAAAAAACCGTTCAGATACCCTAGTGATTCATTGTTTGAAGAGTTTGGTGTTCTAGATGTGAGGCAATTATACATGAGGAAAATCATATTACATACCCAAAGAACGCGTCACCAATACACTTCCGTACTCCATTACCACGATACTAGACATGCTAAGAGGAACCCAGTTGTTCCTCCCACCACTTCTTCATCCTTAGCTCAAAGACAATTCTCATACTTAGGCCCTAAATTGCTTAATCTTATTCCCGATGTATGGAAATCAAAAAGTGCTAACATTCTCCGAAATCTGGTAAATAATTGGCTTCAGATCTTGGGGAGAGATGAATGCGAAAATATGCTAATTAACAGTAATTAATTTGCTTTTCTTAAATGTCGTTTTTTCGAACTACACTGTATTTTATTTTATTTTATATATATATATGTATTACAGCAAATTTATGTGTTTACCATTGTAAATTTAAAATCTTCTTATAACCTTTCTTTGCATCTTTTTATTTTATTTTTCCTTTTTTTAATTTCTCAACTCTTTTTTAAATTTTAAATATTAATTTCATCAAAATATAAAGCAAAATTTCAATTTTATAAACTCATATGTCAATATTTTTTTTTACGATATTGCTATTTTTGTATTATCGTATTTGTATATTCTTTTGGTCTATTCAAATACAAGTTAGCAACTTCTTATACTATTATTTTTTTTTCTTTTCATATTATTTATAAAGTGCAATAAGTAAAAGTCAATACACTAGACTATACATGAATCGCTTTCAATAAATATGCCTATTTCTGACTGTCCTAAAACAGGTATTCTCCTAGTTGGACAGCCAAAGATCATTGTACTATGTAATATGTCATGTTTTTTAAAAAACAATAAATAAATAAATAAATAAAGTATTAAAAATAAGAAATAGTTTATAAACAAAGGCAGCATGTCACACTTCTCTTTTACATCACAAAGTCACATTAACATCAACTTTACGCTCCCCTCCGTAACGTACAATTTTATGAACATCCTGTAATAATTTATTTAATTTATCAGATATTACCGTCTGGGCCAGAACCGACTTTGCAGAGGCTTTGGAAGGAATTATTGAGAAAGTGGAAAAGGTGTTCACAGAGATCTCCGAGTTTTGGGAGCTTCCGCTACCCATGACCAAACTGGATATTGTGGCGCTGCCCAACTACATGGGGGTCAAGCCTACGGACAACTGGGGGCTCATCATCTTCAAGTAATATTAACCTAAATTTATAATTTCTCTTTAAAATCACAACAAAATAACCTTGATGGCTTATGGACAGAAACTCACTGAGGGAACTGGTAGGAATACTAACAGGACACTGCCACCTCAAGAGACACATGCAGCTGTTCGGAGTGGAAAACGCCAATAGATGCAAGAAACGTAAAGAGGATGAAGAGACTCCAATTCACCCATAGTGTCAATGTCCCACCCTAATGGGAACAAGGACAGATACAACTCAGATACCTGGGAAGACACATTGTGGAACCAGGAGACAGACATAGCTAAACATGCGATGAAAATCCTGGTGAACTTTATCAAAGAGACCGGGTTACTGTTAAAGGAATCAGGTGAAATGAGAGATAACCCAATGGGCCCATGGCCTGAGTACTCACGGGAGCTATCCGTAAACTGTCTCCACCTCCAAACTTTGACAGCAACAAACACATTTGTTCTAATTTCACATTGTCAAAACTATTATCCATATTGCAGCAGGAATCAATCACAAAGCTTCCGGATTCACATCAATTATTGTGCTAATAGAATATTAAATAATAACAATTTTCCGCACTTTCATTGGCTTGTTTAAAATGCAACATTTCTCTTGCAACACTCTAGACATATTTAATTTTGTAGCTGATTGAATTATAAAACTATCTACCCTGATTAGATACTTCAAGTACCTACCTTATAGACCGAAGCAATAAGTTAAGAATAAACTTTTATTAAAAATCTATTTATTTCTTACCTGCCAAGGTATGTACTTAAAATAGTATTCAAGTGTCGACAGGAGCAGTCATTATACTTTATTTTTAGGTAAATTTCTAAGCTGTCTAGCTACATATTTCAAGTAGGTCAATCTCAGGAACTGTCAATAAATTTGTTTATCGTTTTTCGTGCTTTTCACTAAAATTACTTTCATTTTGTATTTGCAGGGAAAGTGAGTTGGCCGCTCGTGGCTACCTTCAGCTGTCGCAGGAACTCAGCTACCAGTGGCTGGGAGGTCTGGTGACACCGGCTTGGTGGAGCGATGCACACATCAACAAGGCTTTGGTCGGATATTTATCTGCAGCTACAGCCATCAAGGTTAGTCAATATCTATAAATTAACGTAAATAAATTACACCCTGAACCCTCTACCATCAACCCTGAAGCATGTACTTCCAATTTTTTCCAATCATTCTTTCTGTGAAATCTGTCTGTAATGTGCACATTGCGTGAGTTTGCATGGTGTTTGCTGTTGACTATCCTTATTCCGCTTTCGTCTTCAATTAACAAAAATAATTATTGATACAATTAAATTACATATTTACGTTTGAATGAATAAAATTTTTACTGCTTTAATTATCTTAGTAATCTTTGTCTACTTGAAAATTGCCCACATCAATGTCGATTTTACTTAAAGTTTAAATAATGTTATTTTGCTTGTAGCTACAAATTACACAAACGGTTGTTTGAATCACGGAGCGCTACTCACAGGCGTCAAAAATACAATTGAATTTGACGGACGAAAATGTATACACATACATGATAGCAAAGTGATAAAACTAAATAAAGTCATAATAGTTGTTGCTGGAAAGTTAACGACATAAGTTAGTTAACCCATAGAAGCCGGCAAGAAACTACTAAAATATGTACCAAGATTTTTTTGTTTAAGCCCGCTTCATAGGTTATACCATACTTGATAAAGTAACATTTTTGTCTTTAGTTAACCTAGTAAAGGTAACATCCGAAGGCAAAATGAATGTATAAGGATGACACAATATAGGGCTCCGGCCCCTAGGGGTTAGCAAAGAAAATTTCTGAAAAATTTAGATTTTTTTGATTTCACAAAAATTAGAATTGTTAGTGAATAATATAATGGACAAGTGAAATTTATCCAGTAACGAAAAATTGATTCTGTTTATTTATTCCAGATTGACAATGGTTTGGAAATGGACGGCAAATGGCCAATGACGATCCTGTACTCCCTGTACTATGAGTTCAGCAAGCGCTACCCGCACTCCCGCATCACGGGCATGAAGCAGGAGACCACCTGCAGCAAGATCGAGCTGGTCTTCCGCATGCTCAACTATACCCTCGGGGAGCAGACCTTCACCAGGGGACTGCAGAGATTCATCAAAGAAAGGTAAAACCTACTTTTCACTCGTGTTATGTTGGTGCTCTGTCTAAAACAATGAACTGGTATCATTAAAATTATTAACAATTCCTCTTTCATACTGCAGCAATTTTAGGACAATTATTTGTTCAAAACATTGATTTGTTCTCCAGATTATTTTAATAAGTTGCGGGAAATGGGCTTTACATGATGACATGTTTACTAATGTGATTGAGTTTGATTAAGAAAGATATTTTCTGCTAGGATATCATTATTTTCACTAAAATTATTAACGCACTTCCAGCGGGAAGGGTAGTTCTATCTTTTACGCCGGTCATACTTGAATAGCGGGAAAGGCATTGCTGTCCGATAATTTTATATCAATCTCTTTGTAAGGGTCCCAACTATACAGAGTGTCCGGGGGTAAAGTGCACTAACTTTGGTGGGTGATTCTACACGATTTTAGAAGTAGAAAAAATAATAACTTTTTTAGAGGTAGATTTTAGGTAAAAAATTTGAATTGTTTTTATTGGAAAATAAATATTCACTTATGGCAAAAAAAATTGGAATTTCGAAAAAGTTATTTATCTTTTTTGCTTATGTCACTTCATGTAGAGTCACCTCCCACAGTTAGTTAATTTTACCCCCGGACACACTGTATATACTTTTTTGTTATTTGTTTTTGCGGTGTTATGCCGTGTTGCGCTAACTCCTTCTTTAGCCAACGTTTCGGACAACATTGCAGTGTCCATCATCAGGGCAGATGTGTTATTCAATAACACATCTGCCCTGATGATGGACACTGCAATGCTGTCCGAAACGTTGGCTAAAGAAGGAGTTAGCGCAACACGGCATAACACCCCAAAAACAAATAACAAAAATACTTTTGGCCGTGAAAATCTTAAATCATATTTCACTGTATATACATTTAAAAATGTTAACCAAGCCTTCCCAATCTTCAACTTATCGTCTCTTGTGTGTAAGAATATTTTATCAAAAGGAAACTATATTAAACCCGTAGAGCTGATTAATAATAAACATCCTTACACTTTTCGGACCAGAGATTTTTTTTTTTTTTTGTAATGATTTGTGCAAAAATGAAAAAAAAAATTGTAATCAAATAAAATTCGTGCAAAAAACATCATTAAATGTAGTAAAAAATTTCACTCAAATCATGTAATATTTTCAAAGATGTAGCTGTTTAAAATAAAATCCATTTTCTCTAACAAGACCCTTGTTTTCGCCATAAAGTGTATTAATACTATTTTTACATAACGCCGTTTTGATTTTATTGCGCTAATTTTGAGTTCCATATCCACAAAACGCCACACTATTTTCCTTTTAAAACTATGAATGCTATTATTTTCAATTTTTTGAGACAAGAACCGAGTATTGCTTTGTTCTTCGTCCACAATGTTTCAGTCGAACGATTCAATACCATTTTTCAAAAAGGATGTGGAACAACCAATATGAAAAAAACTACATCGAGATATGGAACTAACCAACAATAATATACATGTAGTGGATTTTTTTGTGGATGTGAAACAAAAATAACCTAAAAATGTTTTTAAATCTTACGGTTTCTGTTTTTTTTTCCTGATATATATCAAAGCAATACTAAAAATTAGTTTTAATTTAAATAAATTCAGTTTCATCAAAAATGGTCATAGAACAAACCAATATGTGGTTAGCGATATTGTATGCATTCTTGAAATAGTATGCTATGCGATCTCAGATGAATGGGTATGATGATTTTTATTGTTATGTCTATGATAATTATTTGGTATCAGCACTGAATTGTACAATGCCACTAGAAATTGCTTAATCACTATTTTTTGTGTGCCTTGTGTAGAAAAAAGCTGTTGAATGGTTTTTCATAATTCTCCTTCTCGTGTGTGACCTAAAATTTTTTTATGTTTTAATCTGAAATTGTTTTATTGGTTGGCATTGTTTTTGTTAAGGAAATAATTTTATTGGCAACTTTTATCAGGGAATATGGAACATTCACATCAGACGATATCTGGAAAGCATTGGACAAGATTGCTCATGAAGACAAGTCAATTTCTAAAGACATGAGTGTTGTTGATATCGGCTCTTCTTGGATCTCGAAGGACCGGCTTCCGGTCATCTCAATCGAAAGGAATTATGGATCAAAGAGCGCCATTGCGCAACAAGTAATATAATAAGATTTTACCTATCTTTACATTTATTTAGCTTTATTTGTACATACCTATATGATTAGTAAGTGCATAGTATGTAGATCAATTTTATTCAATATTTTTATAGTGGAATAACTTGTTGAGTAAAACCTCAAATTGTGTGTATAATCACTGAAGATAATTTTAAGAACTCTCAGAGGAAAAATGTGAATAGAAAAATCAGAAAAATATTCAGTCGCATCTAGGAATTGAACCCAGGACATTCAAAAATATTACAATTTGAGGTTTTACTCAATAAGTTACTCCACCATAATTTTTTTGAATATTCATCCTGGACAATAGATGTCGCACGTAAAAAAATAACAGTGGATATGTTTATTCAAGACACTATCTAGATTGCAATTAAATTCGGGTAGAATCTTGCAATCACTTATAAAGATAGCTGCAAAAAAACAAAATAAAATATTCATCCTAGACTTGTAGAAAAGTCAATAGATGTCGCACATTAAAATTAAAATGAATATACTTATCCAAGACACTATATAGAATGCATTTAGTTGGGAAAAATCTTTGCAATCATACCATTAAAAAGCTGAAAATAAGAACATGCATTAAGAAAATCAAGATAATGTTGGTAGTTCTTATTCGATGAATGATACAGTTAAATATGGCCGATGTTGATTGGATCGAATTAGCTCAATGGTAGAACAAGGACCCGTCAAAGTCCTGGGTTCAATTTCTAGATGCTACTGAATCTTTTTCTGTTTCTCATTTTTCATTTGAGAGTTGTTGATTTTGACTTCAATGATTGAATTTTATTCTTTTGAGCAAAAGAATGAGTTGTAAAAATGACACATTCTCACCGGGCATATTATGATAACTGTGTACAAATGTTAAGCATGCATTCAGTGTGTCTTCAAATTGTTTACAAGTGGGAGACACGCTGAAGTATTACAAACACAACATTCACTCTCTGAAATAAATAATTGAAACAGCTCATACTGCAAAGATCTTACTGTCAAAGATCAGATTATAAAAAATAGTATGAACATCTAAAAAAGTTGATTTGATGCTTTACAGAGAGTATACCTGAGGGAACGGCCTCATGACGTTCCTGGCCAAGACAAGCTAATCTGGTGGATTCCTCTGGTCATTGTCAAGGAGTGCAGCCTCAATTTCTCCAACACCTCACCCACTGTTTGGATGAAGAAGGAGAGAGAAATCAAGATCTTGGATATGCCGATGAATGACAAATTCATCATTGTCAACCCTGAGGAAATTGGTACTAATTCACCATCACTGTACATCACTGCCATTTAGCCTCCCTCTGTTTTGTTCTCTAAATTGATTTATATGTGCTACCAATATCTTTACAATACAAATAGTCATGTTATTTTATCACAAAATTAACACAAAATGTAGCAAGTATTAAACACTCTTATGTGTCCAGTAAATTCTTAATTCAAACGTTGTTCATGTATGGCAAAGATAGCCATTCAAAGAATGTGTGTGTATGAATGAAATAAATATAAGACCGGCCATCGTTTACATACTTAAAGATGCGGCAAATACCACATCCTACATCACCGGTGTAACTGAGATGGCAAGATACTTATTCGTTTACACTAAGAAGAATAAGGAACGCAATATGAGATGACCTACTGCCAGTAGGTTGTCCTTCGTATTCTTATGTGTTCCTACGTTTGCTTTCTTTAATGGGACTGAAAATCTTCAGGAAACGATTGAAATAATTATATTATTTATAACTAGCTGTACCCCGCCACACTTTGCTTTGGCGCAGTCTGTCTGTGCAGATAGAGAAACAATAATGTGTTTTACTTTTACGTCCAACAGATGGCGCTGTTTTAAAAAAAAAGCATGGTTTTTACCTGTCACAGGTGACAGCTATATAATATAGGTATATAAAAACACACGCATATTCGAATACAACGTTGTGTCAAAATTTCAAAGCAATCGGTTAAGAACTTTCAGAGATTTAAGATTTTAAGCAGACGAACATTAACATTTTTATTTATATAGATAGATAATAATTAATTTGAATGTATTTACGAAAGAAATGTTGTTCCTTGGCTTTTTCTAATGTTTACCGTGTTACGAAAATTTATATCATGTCTATAGTTTGTAATGTCATTGCTTGATACTTAATATTTTAACAGGTCCCTTCCCCGTTAACTACGATGTCCGTAATTGGAACATGCTCGCCGTGTATCTTCAATCACCTTCTCGTATCCACATCCCGGTTTACACGAGAGCCAAACTATTGCACGATGCCTGGAACCTTGCATACGCAGGAGACCTGGGCTTTGCTACAGCTCTGAACATGACTCTATTCCTGAAGGAAGAAAGACATCACCTTGTCTGGGACCCTGTATTTACCATGATCGATCACATCGGAAGACATATCGACTCATCGGAAGTTCACAAGAAATTTGAGGTAGTTATTTATAAAGTTAAAATTAAACATTGTACAATAGGACATGCCATGTGCCTGCTGTCAAATACGGTCTCAAACATTTCGCAGTGGAACACTCCTACTGATCTCCTGCTGCCTCCCTCCAATTCCTCGCAGTTGAACAAGGATGGGGTGTTAGCCTGCATAACCTATGGCCTCATTGATGTAGGTGTTCCGACACTCCTTTGCCCTGCAGTCTATGTGTAATAATTAGGGATGCGACGGATATTAAATTGGCCGGATATATAAATATCCACCCAGTACTAAGCTTAAATTGTGCGCGCAAGAAATGATTCTTTCATGGTCAAACTCGCAAGGCTTAGGAAGTGGGCGGCATGGTACAGTTGACGGCACGAAATGACGATCAGTTGTGTGACTTTGTTAACTAACTAACTAACTAACCATCACGCCGTTTCCCCGCAGGGGTAGGCAGAGAGGACGGACCGCCAAACAACTCGGTCTTGGCACACACTCCTTGCCTCATTCACATTCATACATCGTCTCACACATACTCTTCTATTGTTCTGACTCTTGACATGGCCCGACTCAAGTATCTGATTCACTTGGTCGTGCCATGTCTTCCTCAGGCGTCCCCGACTTTTGCTACCATTCACATTTGCATCGTATATTCTCCTTACACTCCTTTCTTCGCTCATTCGCTCTACATGCCCAAACCATCTAAGCGTCCCTTTCTTGATCTTACTCATTACGCTTACATCAGCCTTGCACTCTTTGCGGATATCCACATTCCTCACACGATCATACATGGTTTTACCACACATACGCCTCAGGGATCTCATTTCAACAGCATTCAATCTACTTTCATCCTTTCTTTGCCAGTTCCATGCCTCACTTCCATACATCAGGGTAGGTACCAGCACTCCATTGTGGACTGCTAACTTCGCTTCTTTGGACAATTTTTTGTTAGCCAACTGCGTTCAGTCCTCCATTAATGGAGTTACCTGCATTTACTCTTCTTTCAATATCTCTGTCAGCCTTCCCATCTCTCGTAAACATGCTTCCTAAATACACAAACTCATCCACCTGCTCCAAGTATTCCTCATTCACAGCTATATTGCACACTGTTTTCGTACTCTCTCTTTCAAACACCATTACTTTAGACTTACTTACATTCATCATTAACTCATTCTTCACGCATACTTCGTTCATCCTAGACACGAGAGACTGCAGATCATCCATACTATTAGCAATCAGCACCGCATCATCAGCAGTGACTTTGTTCATTGAAAAATTTGTCTTTATTCATCATACATGTATTGACATTAGTAAATTTTAAACTCAAAGTTTTTTAAACCTAACTGGTCATGGTTTTTTTTTTATTTTTTTATTGTGTTTATTTCTTGCTAGAGCAATCCCGATGAGTTACAGAACGCATTTTAGGACAGGAGGAACTTACAATTCATATGTAGGAGGTAGTAGGTACAATTTTACAACGGTATTTTGATATCAAATATAAGTTTCACATTCAATACAGCATAAAAATTAAAAATTAAAATAATGACACGTTAAGTAGAACAAACAACAATAGAAAACAAGTACAGAAAGAAAGAAAAAAAAACATGGATAAGATACAACAAGAAATGACAACACAGTTACATATTTTCATTTTTAAATGTAGTTAAAAAATATTCTTTTAAAGCATTGCTTTGCAATTTTTTATTATGGTGGATGTGTTTGTACATATCTGGAAGCGAATTATATAGTGTATAGGCAATATAGTTCAGTGATTTTAACCCATATTTTGTAGTGTGTGTTTGAGGAATGCGGATTTTATTGTTATTTCGAGTATTTTGGTTGTGGATGTCTTGATTGTAAAGTGGCTTGATGTTGGTGTGAGTTGATTTTTGGGTAATTTGTAGGATGGTGCTTGTGATTTCATATTTAGGATGGATTGTAATTGGAAGGATACCAGAAACTGAATGTTAGATGTCCCTAACATGAGTGTCCCATGGAAGTTCAAACACATTTCTGAGAGCTCGGTTTTGAACCACCTGCAGGTCAGCTATCAATTTCTTTGAGGCAAAACCCCAGATACAGCAGAGATAGGAAAGGTGTGAATGTACCATGGCATAGTATACTGAAGTTAGTAAAGGAATGGGTAGTAATCCTTGAAGCCTATATAGTACACCAGTTATAGGGGTAATTTTCTCTTTTATATGATTTATATGGAGATCCCACGAGAGTTGGGAATCTACGATCAGACCCAAATATTTTGTGTTCATTTTCTTTTCGAGGCAGTTGTCTCCAATTTTAATATCGAGGCTGAAATTTTTCTTGTTACCCAAAAGTATATAATGGGTTTTTTTTACGTTAAGAGTTAGTTTGTTTATTCTCAACCAGTTTGTGAGATGGGAAATATCAGCATTCATCTCCGTTTCAAGCTCCGCTAGGTTCAGTTTATTGTAAAAAATTACCGTATCATCAGCATAAAGTTGTATAGTTCCTTTAATACCTCACTTTGTTATGTCATTCACGTAGATTAGGAATAGCAACGGTCCAAGAATTGATCCCTGTGGTACTCCACATGTTATTTTACCTAATTCACTCATTTTTCCTCCAAATTCTACTGCCGAAAAGCGATTTGATAAATAAGATCGGAAAAGCTCCAGAGGTGTACCAACAATACCCAAATGCTTCAGTTTTTCGATCAATACGTTATGATCCACCGTGTCAAACGCCTTCTTTAGATCAATAAATATTGCCGCCGTAAAATCACCGTCATCTATATGTTTCTGCAGATTTGATATAAAATCGAAGGCTGCACATTTAGTGTTAGATCGTCGTCTGAAACCATATTGTTTTGACGTGAGAATTTTGTTGTGTTTGAGATATTTCAATAGTCTTTCTTTAATGACACATTCAAAAATTTTAGAGATAGCTGGAAGTATAGAGATTGGACGATAATTTTGGACATTTTTTTTACATTCATCTTTATGTACAGGAATAATTTTTGCAATTTGTAATAAATGTTAAGAGAAAAATAGATTTTGAATACCTGTTTTATTAAATTTTCAATTATCTGGCCAACGAATACAACAACATAACAACAAAATTCTTTACAATGGAAGATTGAAAAATAGTAGATTAGGAATAGTACAATAAATAAATGAAAATAAGTTGAAGCGAACTAGGCAGTTTGTTCGATTAGATTTGTTGTTGTGCTTGCCGATATAAATTCTACTAAGACCTGTTTATATTTAGTGATTGATGTGTTAAATTTTTCAACAGCATCCTTATAATCACTACCCTATGTATATGTCAAATATTGATTTTATGATTTTAGAACCATGTATAATACTTTATTGTGCACATATATGACTTATTTTATTGCCATTTGCTCTTTCAGACGTACGTTCGCATGCTTCTCACCCCGCTATACGAAGAGTTGGGCACACCTAGCCCCCAGGACGAAGGTTGGAAGGTGAACCTGAGAGGGCTGTCCAAGACATTCCTGTGCAGGGCCGGCTACAGACCTTGCATTGAGGAAGCCCAGTCAGCCTTCAAGCTATGGATGGATGCAGTTGATCCAGATGAGGGTAATCCGTAAGTAAACTAAGACTTATATTATTTTTATCAAATGATTTGTGAAGATTTTTGTTTATTCGATATAAACAAGTAAACAGAGAATGTCAACTAGTTTCAAAAAAGTTTTTGAAACTAGTTATGAACACCCGTCCAAAAATGTCTAAAGTTACCGGGTGCACAGCGATGTTATCAATTCCTTTTAAATTTAGATTTGTGATTCAATTCAACAATGCTCTTCAATGTTTTTTTGTTTCGTTCGTCAAGTAACTAAATTTTTTTTTACTATATTTACATCTAGTTGGAGTACATACTTATGAAGGGGTTTTTATAAAATTTTTGATCTTGGATCTGTCTTGGCTGATGATCCAAGACTTGGTGTCTGTTTTATATTTCAAAACAAATTTGTTCAGTCTAATGGCTAGTGGGAGAGCATTATATAGCCTTGTTCCAAAATATCTAAAATTTCTCTGGCCAAAAGATGTTTTAGCAAAAGGGATTTGTGATTATGTCCTTTAGTATCACAAGCAGTTTGGACATTGTCAAAAGTGGTTTTGTGTTTGAAGAGGTATGCTAGTATGTTTTTGGCATAAAGTTGCCTAATGTCCATAACACAGATTTTCCTAAAGATTTCATCCGAGCTGCTTCTGAGCTTTAGAGATTGGATCAATGGCGGCAGCGTTTTCTACTCCCCATGCTATAAATGAATGAATGAATCTGATAGTAAACAGGCAACTCGCATTGTAATATCACTATTCACTCCTCGAAAATAAAATCTGCTCACGAATTACTCCTTTTTACAATGGGTCGCTAATTACTGGATGCGTTAAAAACTTAACTACAAATCCCGAATCAATGTGTTAATCAAAAGTAGGAACTTGTTTCCAAAGTTGATTATTTTGTTACAATAGAAATGTGTTGTAATTTACCCATCTCACTTATTTTTAGCATTGCTACGCCAGGAGGTTCGTTTAAAAATTGACATTCAGATCCTGCGTCGAAAGAACCCACAGTGTACTGAGCTGCAAACCTTAGCCTTACTTTAGCGAATTTTAATTTTCTGCACAGAGTTTGGTTATTTCAATTTGCACCCTTCGGCGGTCAATGTGAGACTGATGTCTTAGTTTATTCAAAGTGTACTCGAACCCTCCTGGTGCCAAAAATATGGTCACATGGTTTGCCTCCAGCTCTTGATACCCAGATTCCATGTTAGGGCAAGTGTATCAATTTGGATGTATATGCCTTAAAATGATTTATCTATCCGTCCTTACAGTTTTTTTGGAAATACCGTTTTGTGAATTCTTTACAAAACTGGATTCACATGTGTCGAAATATTCATAATTTCATAAGTGTCACTTCAATGGGTTATTTGTCATCCTGCTATGTTGTATTTCCTTGCATAATCTCTGTAATTATATCCCCACTTCCATTTGCGGTGGCCATCCACTTCCATTTACCGGAGTCTACAACTTTAGCTCGATAAATAAGACTCCAGGTTCGATACTAACCTCCTTTTGATACTCTCGCATTTTAACTCAAAACTAGAAACTTTCAATTTTTAACTGTTTTCAGCGTCAGCAATCAATTCATCTGCCCCGTATTCAAGTGGGGATCCCAAGAGGAATGGGAGTTTGGCCTGCAGAGGATCATCAACTTCCCCCCCGGCAGGAAGGCCAGCGAGAGAACTTACCTGCTGAAGACTTTGGCCGGGTGTCCCATCACCTCCTGGAAGATACAGAAGCTCCTGAACATCACTATCCTGGAGGAGAACGGCAACTTCACGGAGAATGATATCTACCTGATATTCAGCATGCTCACTGGTGGCTCCAGGGGTTACACCACACTCTTTGATTTCCTGCAGGAGAACTGGGATACAATTAAACTAAGGTAAAACATTTTGCTCTTTTTATTATTTTATCAATAACTAGCCGTACCCCGTCACGCGTTGCTGTGGCTCAGTCTGTCTGTGCAGATAGAGAAAAAACGAACATTCGCATTTTTATTTATATAGATTTAAACATAATTTTTTAGTCTTGGTTGAAACATATCCAACATTATGAAACGATTCCTCTTACATGATAGTTCTTTGCATCGACCAATCATAGCAATTCTTATAGATATATGAAGTTATGGATATACCGGTGCAAAAAACTTTGACTATTTAACTTAGTTTTTTCTTGACCGTAATAAGTTTATAAATAATGCACTATTCCATTTGGCTGTCGTCAAAGATATTAGAAGAATGAGATATGCTATGTTGGCCGCCAGACCGTAGGCGGAGTACTACCTAATTAGGGTACTTTGAATACTGTCGGGACATGTACGCACAGAAATCTGTTCTATGTATTAGTGCGGATACCTTAGCGTAAGCGAAGGTGTGCAGTAGTATTGGTGAACAAAACCGGCGACACTCGGCAAAACAATTCCACACAGTATGAACTGCTCATAGCACATCTCGTTCTTCTAATATCTTTGGCTGTCGTATACCAGCCTGTTATTTTTGGAAGATGCAACACACAAGTCTTGTGATTTATTTTGTAGTATCTTTCTTACTGTATCCTGGTTGATGATGCTTTGATGGTCTTCGTGGTTGAGGGGTAAAGGCTTTAGACCACAAGTTATCAAACTTATTTCGACCACTGCCCACGTTAGGATTATAACAAAATCTTGTGCTCCACATATTTTTTAAGTTACCTTTTTTCATTACCTTCTGTTTTATCTTAAAAACAGTTATTGCAAATATAATTTTTAAACATGCATTATTGTATGGATAGGAGAAATAGGATGTGACCCTTATCCTAGGTAAATAGGGCACATTGGCGATGACAGATTTGTAGAATATTCAATAAATTATTTAATATAGCCCAAACTGTAAACTTCTTCTTTGCTTCCGACATAGTTTAGAGATGAATAAACTATTCGGTTGAAAACCTGCTACCAATATGATGATGCAATACGTGCTAAAATGCTAATGAAAATAAAATAAACAATCATTGCCTTTATATAAATTGGAAATTACAAATGCGCCGACAGAAACAAGATAAACTTGCAACCACTCGTTTACCTCATGTGAGTAAACGGATTCGTACTGAGCAAGTTAGAACAAGTAAGATAATTTTTTCCATAGATGCAGGGTTGTAAAAATCGCATGTTTAAGAAAAACTTGTTCCAACTTGATTGCCACAAACACTGCACGAACTGAGGGTGGATAGTCCGATACAGTTTTCCATACAAACTTTGAGGATCCAATGACGGTGATAGAAAAAATATAATTCCGTCATGTTTTACTTACTTTAAAAACTAAAACAAAGTGGCGATTGCCCAGTTTTGTTATAACAAACAAACTATTATTATTTAATTCAGCTAGATTCCGTCAGAATTGCGTAGATAGAATTTGTCTGCCGTCGCCCCTCTAGATTTCCTTAACGCCCCCTAATTTTCTTTGAGCCTTCTACTGCCCCCCTGAAAGCCTCCAGCGCCCTCAAGGGGGCGCTTTTGCCCACTTTAAGAAAAACTGCTCTAGACTGTGTATTCAAATTACAGCAAGTGCATGTAAATTTAATTTAATAAAAAATTTGTTGTATTACAATAATTAATTAATTAAAAATAATATATTATAGTATACTTGCGGCATGTCCGAGAGTGGAAGACACTCTCAGTATCGCCATAATGAAAAACCACCACTTAGAATTGAAATGTTGCTTGAAATGGCTTTAGCCATGTTTGGTGACCAGCTCTGAATACATTGGTGCTTCCCCACCTACTTCTTTCCCATATCCCTCCCTACCTCATACCATTCACCTTCACAACATAACCAATTGGGAATGCTTTAGTTTCGATGGCTCCAGATGGTTGAGAACAGTTGAATGTTGTGTCTGGTATTCATATAAAAAATTAAAAATTTGAAATTAGTTATTAAACAATACACTCTTTGTTTGTAGGTTTGAGAACAAAACAAATCTTTGGGACAATCTGATTTCTTCAGCAACTAGTGTATTCACGACCCAGGAAGGTTTGGACATGGTAACAAAACTCTACGTCGAGCGCCAAGGAGAGTTTGGCAGCGCAGAACACATAATTGAAAAGTCTTTGAAGAACATACGGGAAGAAACCAAATGGAGTGATGATAATTTACCTGTCATTGAAAAATGGCTCGACAATTATTTGAGTGAAATCAAAGTTGAAGATAAGAAATTTATTGGATACGAACAATGACAAATTAATTTAAGCCATGAGATTAGATTCAAGTGATTGGTGATTATTAAAAATATACTGTATTAGATGTAAAGATAATAATATCACAATTTCATGTAAAAATAACATGTATAGGTTTTCATGCTTTGTATTTATTTTATTTCTTTTCACTCAGTAGAAATAAAGCATTATTATTTGTACCAACCAAATTGGTAAATAGTATGTTCTTGTTTACCCTTTTTTTTCGTTGGTACCCCAAAGCAGTCTCTGGAGATCAAAAAACTTTCTGGATGGTAAGCAGTATAAAACGGGTTTATTATCAACAAGCTAGCAATGCCAGCAATGCCACCATGATGCCACGAGAGTGGTATATTCATAAATATACCACTCTCAGTATATTTATGGATGCCACCGACTTCAGAGATAAGTGTGACAAGCAGCAATTTTTTATTTACATATAATATATTATGCCGTATGAAAACCACTCACGGATAAAATAAAACTCAAGGATAAAATATCCACAACTAATAATATACTAGTAGGTGAGTACCTACTCCACCAGTAATGTCGATTTATTAATTTATTGGCAAAACTAAAAGCATAAAAAAGCAAGGTAGAAATTTCTCTTTTATCTATGGAGATGTACTGTCAATTAGAGGTGAGTTGCACTAACTCGTCTTGATACTTGGAACAACAAATACAAGTATGAATAAATACCTAGTCAAAATACCTGTTCCCTAGTATTTGGCACTTGTACTTACTTTTACAAGTAATGGTATGCCAAAAGAAATTATTGTATGGGGTATTGGGGTATTTTTCACTCGGTGTTGGATTCCCCACATTTAGAATCCATGGGGGGCTGATAGATAATTTCTGCCCCCGACGATTCCCCACAATAATTTTTCGAAACTATGAGGGGAGAGATGGGGGGAGGGGGGTGTTAGAGATTTTCTAAGAAAAGTAATTCCACACAAAAATTTCTGAGTGCATTTCCGATGTATGATTCACCACAATGATTTTTCAAAAATCCATAGCGGAGGTAGCTAGAGAATTCCCTGTCGAAAAATTCCCATTTTTTCGTGTCCTCTGGTGCATTTGGATAATTCATATTTCGGTTGGAGGAACAATCTTCTCAGCGTCTTGCACTTGGCGAATATTGTGTATACGGGACGCAAAAGACGTCCAACACTCGAAAGACTCGCACTACGCGCAAGAAGCGCAATACTCGAAAAACATGCAATACTCGCAAGACACGCAATACTCTCAAGACGCGCGATACAAGATCGCGCAACAAATGCAAAATTACAACTTTGGGGATCAATGGTGAGGCACGAAATGAAAGAAGGTTGTGAAGGTCACATGTGTTTATTGGTGAGTCAGTGTAGCCGTAACGAGAGTTGACGCTGGACAGATGTAGAATATTCCGGATGCTGGCTGATGATGTGCTGGTCAAGCGCGGGTCAGTGAGTCGACGCCGGGCGCTGGTGACCGGGACTCGATGTAGGTCAGGCACTGGCGAAGAACGTAGGTCTTCAGGCACTCCAGTGCTGACGAGACGGCCGAAGGTGCGGCGGACCTTGTGGGCAGTTGAACGGGAACGGCGTGACCAGTGAGGATGCTGCGTGTCCTCGTGGTGGTCATGGTTGCGTGGAAGAAGCGCTGGTCAGAGACGCTGGAACCAGGGCGCTTGTAATCCGAGTAGCGCTGGCCGCGGACGTGGCCGAGGCGCTATGATGATGTCCCGATAGAGTCCATGATGGTAGGGGCGAAGCCGGGTACGTTGTCCCTCGCGCTAGTAAGATTAGCGCGGGTGATCACTCGTTGAGCCTCGTAGACTGGCGGCAAAATTATGACTGACTGACTGACTCGCTGCGTCGGGCTTATTTATACTACTCGGCCGACGGCGGCAGTAGGTAGGTGGATGGCAACTAAATCGAAGACACTCGCTCGATCTGGATCATTCGCGAACTTTCGACGGCTTGGCAATTATGCCTAGGCCGTAGGCTCGAACCTTCTGGCGAGTTCTCGTAGTATTCGAGACGGACTGCAGTGTTATTGTCATCAATATGCAGGTAGGTACTTGAAGTACGTAGATTACTTTGTTTACGATTTAACGATGCAAGTACATAATTCGGGAGTAGATACTAAGTAGGTCAAGCGTTTTATTATTAATTATTCAATGGATTAATATCGACGCTACAGACACCCCCTTCCCAGCAGCTTTGCTGAGGGCTGCGATAGAAGAAATAGCTCGGAGACGAATGTCTTTTAAACTGTGACACTTCATAAAAAAAAAATTTGCAAAACACATGTTCACAACACAGGTTGAAGATTCACTCAGATAACCATGGTGGCACTATTATCCGCACTTGTGCGGAGATGGTCTGGTGCGTGATGCTCCGTGATGCCTTAACTGATCACCCATTTTGAGACGGGGCTGCAGAATCATGTCGGGCTGCAGATCACGTCGGGCTGCAGATCACGTCGGGCTGCAGATCACGTCGGGGTCACCACTTTGGGGATCAATGGTGAGGCACGAAATGAAAGAAGGTTGTGAAGGTCACATGTGTTTATTGGTGAGTCAGTGTAGCCGTAACGAGAGTTGACGCTGGACAGATGTAGAATATTCCGGATGCTGGCTGATGATGTGCTGGTCAAGCGCGGGTCAGTGAGTCGACGCCGGGCGCTGGTGACCGGGACTCGATGTAGGTCAGGCACTGGCGAAGAACGTAGGTCTTCAGGCACTCCAGTGCTGACGAGACGGCCGAAGGTGCGGCGGACCTTGTGGGCAGTTGAACGGGAACGGCGTGACCAGTGAGGATGCTGCGTGACCTCGTGGTGGTCATGGTTGCGTGGAAGAAGCGCTGGTCAGAGACGCTGGAACCAGGGCGCTTGTAATCCGAGTAGCGCTGGCCGCGGACGTGGCCGAGGCGCTATGATGATGTCCCGATAGAGTCCATGGTGGTAGGGGCGAAGCCGGGTACGTTGTCCCTCGCGCTAGTAAGATTAGCGCGGGTGATCACTCGTTGAGCCTCGTAGACTGGCGGCAAAATTATGACTGACTGACTGACTCGCTGCGTCGGGCTTATTTATACTACTCGGCCGACGGCGGCAGTAGGTAGGTGGATGGCAACTAAATCGAAGACACTCGCTCGATCTGGATCATTCGCGAACTTTCGACGGCTTGGCAATTATGCCTAGGCCGTAGGCTCGAACCTTCTGGCGAGTTCTCGTAGTATTCGAGACGGACTGCAGTGTTATTGTCATCAATATGCAGGTAGGTACTTGAAGTACGTAGATTACTTTGTTTACGATTTAACGATGCAAGTACATAATTCGGGAGTAGATACTAAGTAGGTCAAGCGTTTTATTATTAATTATTCAATGGATTAATATCGACGCTACACAACAAATACTAAGTACGAAAGTATCTTTAAGATATATGTTCCAAACATCTGTTCTAGTATATACGCGCACCTCTAACTGTCAATAGTGTCAATAAAAAATGACAACCTCGAGCGAGAATTCGTTGAGGAGTGTATTTTTAAATAATTCTATAAGTATTCCGTTATTTACGTCTTTTTTCAGCTGATCATTCTACAAAATTCACTAATAAAGAACTCCAAAACATGGTATTATTAATCTCAGATATAAATTTGATAGTCTGAGGCTAATAAAATCAAAGTACGAATACATTATTATATTTGTTTTCACATGAAAGAAGTGTTTATATTTCTGGAAGAATGTTTTCTTTTTTTCTGTTGTAATTTAGTGTCCATTAACATTTTAACTTTCTGTAACCTTGAGCTTTGAATGAATTAAACAAAAAAATATATTTTTTAACCTCTATCACATTCAAAAGTCACCTTGTTGGGCATGCTTGTTTGGATACGGAACTTGCACTCATGAAACAATTATTAACATTGTAAAAAATACTGTAATTGATTACTGAATAAAAGTGAGTAATTTATTTTATTTTATTGTGCTGTTTCATAAATTGGAAGATTTACATTACTCTTCAATGCTGAAGAAAATTATCCTTGTGTTTGAAATAGAATTGGCTTAGCATGAGAAGGTTTTCAACGTTTCCCTGCTTATTTATCCGGTGGTTGAAAGTACGTTTATTTCTCTAATTAAATATAACACACCTCAAGAAGAGTTATTTTATATTATCAAAATTGTTGTTAATGAAGAATTGATTTTATCTTTAGTTTATGCTTTAAATGATACTGCAATCATTTTTAAATCATCTTGTAATGAATGACCTATATTTTTCATGTTTATTTTAATTAAATGCGATTTTATTGCTTCCTAATCGCAAATATTGCATCATCTAATATGTGAGATAAGAATTTGGAATTATCTAGTACCTACGTTAGATGTTTTGGCTTTACCTTGAATGTTATTATCCTTAAGCTTTTACCAATGTTCTGTGTTTCGTTTACAGATGAATCATTCTTCTTCAACTACTAATGGCTTCTCAACAAAGGACAGTTCTGTATTTGTTCCGGAAGCATTGCTATCACTGAATCAAAATGGGACAAATTACGCTGTTGTGATTTTGAATAGGCCAATCAATTACCCAGTAGACTTTATCATACCATTTTGGAACAAAGGTCTGTATTATATTGAATTTTCGCAATTAAATTTTGTTTCACAATATTAGCGACTCGCATTTTAGTACAATACTCTCTCACCAATCCGCCACCCCAAAAATTGGGCTAGTGTTTAATTAGTGAAAGCTCCTGATTATAATACAAATGTACAAAATATCCTAAAACAACAATAATGAACCCTGGTGACTGGTAAAATCATATCCATCCAAAGTAAAATCATATACCTGCATTTATGTGCTTAAAAAAAAATTTTAAACACATAAATTATAAACTAAACTTACACTTCTCAAATTATACCGAATCCATTAAATTTCATAATTTTAACTCCCTCCAAACACGACGTCTAATTTTTGATCAAATCTTATTGTTTATAATCCTAAATAATGGTCTGGACTCATCAGAACTTACCAATTAAATCTTCATATTCCGTCTAGATCAACCCGACAATCTGATTTATTTTATCTACCCTCGTGTAGAACAAACATTCGAAAAAATTCCCCAATTCCTCGTATATGTGCACAATATAATACAAAATTTTACAGCATTGACATTTTTGGTAATAACCTGAAGAAATATCGATATGAAGTAATGCGTACGATCGATTATTAATATGAGAGTATGGAATGTATCAGGAGCATCACCTATCCTCTTCCTATTTTCCTCTTCCTCTCCCCTTCCTTTAACGCAATTTTTTTTTATTTTTTTTATATTTACTCCACACAGGAGGCTCTGAAGAAAATAATTTCCCTCAGGGCCTACGTCATCTTTGGGAATGCTGTGTGGAGGGTCTTTTTGTGGAGAGGAAGGAGTGAACATGGGTCTTGAAGAGTCCCATGTTGTAGGAGGGAGGAAACACAGAGACCAGCAGTTCGTTCCACAGCCGAGCTGTTGAACTTAAGAACGAGTCGTAGAAGCGACCCGTTCTCATGTGACAAATGTCAACGGTGTACAAATGTTGGGCGCGCGTTTGGCGTGTATTCCGACTACGCACCGGTGCCGAAGGGATTAATGACGCTAGTTCCTCAGAGCATCTTCCATTGTAATACCGAAAATATTAAAATATTAAAACTTCATTTCCGATGAACTTTAACATAAGAAACTTCTGTGGCTTGACTTCAGTTAACTTGTATATATCATTGTATATTATATAAAAGCTGTTTGTTTCTTACAAAATAAATAAATAAATTAATAGACTTGCATTACATGAAATCTGGGTATCATTTCGAAGAGCTGGAGGCAAACCATGTAACCATATTATTGATACCAGGAGGGTTCGACAATGCTAAGAATAAACTATGACATCAAACGTACATTGACCACTGAAAAGCGCACATTGAAAGAACCACACCATGCGCAGAAAAGTAAAGTCCGCAAAGGCAAAGCTTTGCGGCGCTGTCTTTTGTTTACCTGATTTGGTGTATGTAGTTAAGTTTTTTACGCAGCCAGCAATTTGTGCGCCATTGTTAAAGGGACTAGTAATTCGTAAGCAGATTTTATTTTCATTCGGCAGACTACTGAATTTGACTTGCGAATTCTGGCAAATTGTAGAGCTTGATTTTGTGCTTTCATTTAGTAAAAATAACAGCTGATATATAATTGAATTTATTCACGACATAGACTATATTGTGAACTCGAAAGGCTTCATTTCCCTATGATTAATAGAATGTTATGTCAAAAGTACCTCTTTTGATAACCTCCGTAAGAGATAGATCAACTCCTTGGCTCTGAACCTTCTATTTGCGCAATTGAAACTAAGCATGGGCTAATTAAAAATGAACTTATTTTTGATGTGGGTTATTGTATACTAGAATTTAATTCAAATTAAATTTCTACTTATCGTTTATTTTCACTTTATAGACAACATTTAGAGTAGAAATTATTTTTGAAATGGATTTAGCTATGTTAAGGGCCCAGACCTAGTCGGTTACTTCTTAACCTTTCCCATTTCCTTTCCCTCCCCAATCTCTTTTTGCCTCGCAAGATTGTCCAATGGTATGCCAGAGTTCCATTGGCCCAGATAGTCAGAATTCTTGTGTTGATAAAAATATAGAATAACTCAAATGAATCTAATAACCTTAGATTAGAAGCTCAATTATTGATTACTTTTTTTATTTAATTTTGTTATTTTTTAGATACTAATAATTGAAATTGAATTTATAATGAAAGTTTCACGCTTTTTAAATACACCTATTTCACTTTTCTTTTCGGGAATAAATAAATTGAAATCTTGGAAACGGAAGTTAAGCCACTTCCCGACATCCAATGGAGCTGAAACTCGGCAAATAAACTCGTTGTCTATCAACTTTTGGTGCCAATCACCCGGAAGTACACTCGTTTCTCCGAAATTAGATGACATTACAGCAGTTAATATACGAAATAAACATCTGTCCTACCCGTTCGGCATTTGGCGAGGTTGTTAACTCGATTTACTACAGTCCCTGGGATGGAAGGTATAATCCTCAGTCAAACCAAAAAGTTATAAGACATTTTAAAGTAGACGTATTGTAGTAAAAAAAAAAACTTTATTTTTACTGGTTATTCTTTTTCAGCTGCATTTAGAATAGCTGTGGACGGTGGCACGAATAGATGGTTCTCCTATTTAGAACGGAACCAAGTCCCAATAACTGATGTGTCCACTATCGATATTGTATCGGGTGACTTTGATTCCATCGATAAATCTCTCTTCGAAAGACCAGACTTGCAGAATACAGAGGTACAGATTTTATTATTTTATGATGCATATATTCAAAAATAGATTGTTCATAATAATATTATACGTCTCATAGCTCTGAGGCATATAATTTCTAGTTTGTTTAAGTTTCTTATTATTTATTCTAATAACAAGACAAAAAAATTAAATAACAAAGATAAGGATGGTATTTTAAGCAAATTAGGGGTTTATAAATTAATTTGTAATGATTGTAACTTTTTTTACATAGCTTTCTAGAAATTTTAATAATAATTTAACATTTTTTTAAATAAAAGGTTAAAAATTTTACATATGAATACAATGGGTTTACAATTAGATAATGTAGAAATTTTACAAATTACAAAAGTGTTAATAGTCAATGAAATATTATTAATAACCATTTTTTTTTTTTTAAAGCCATATCTTAAATTTATTTTCAAATTGATTCCTATATTGATAATATTTTTATATTTATACATCTCAGTTACTCCTTGATTGTTTTATGTTAAATTTTAAAAGTTTTCGATTTAAACATAAATGTGTTATTTTATAAAAAAATTGCTATATCACAAATGTAATAATGAACCATTTTATGATAATTGAATTTATTTTTAATATAATAACTAATTAATCACCTTTCATTATAATATTCTAGTCTATATGTACTTTGTGTATACTTACCTATTTTTAAATTCGTTAATTTTGATTATCCTGACGAAGAAGCCATTTGTTTTGTAACATGTAGATTATTATTAATTAAAAGTGGTGTAAACAAAGTATTTTATTTGTGTATAATGTTTAAGTTTACTTCAATGACCAAATATAATATTATAGAGCAGTAATCTAAATGTAGAGCAACTATAGTTATCTGGGTCGTGCTGTGACGTTATTTTCCCACTGACAAGTATAAATAATAATTAGAACAAAGTTGCTATATTCAGAATATCTATAACCCATATGTTTTATTATAGAATATAGAAATATATTATATTATAGAAATCTCACATTTTGTTTAAGCACACCTTTTTCAATAACAAAAAAAATTGATTTAAAAAAATCTTTTCGACTTGATAAAAATACGTACCACATTTTTTTTGCATGCAAATTAGCAATAATCTGATATAAGTTATGGCATGCCACTAATGTAATCTTGCGTTATGCATCAATTGCCTACTTCTAGTAAACATAATTATTGGCTTTGAACTGTGGGCCTTTTAATTCAAGGCAAACTGACAACTCTAACATCAATCATATTATTTTCAATTATTTTACAAGCAATAATTTTTTATTGCTAATTAAATTATTGCTTGTAAAATAATTGTTACCCTTTGTGCTATGCATAAAAAATCTTGTCTTAAAAACATTAGTTTGCCAAAAAATAATAATTCATATTATTTTCTGTGAATTAACTTTTTGTGACTGAAATATGAATAGTTTTATTTTACACATAACATTTTTTTTTTCTTCAGATAATTCACACCCCAGACCAAAATGAGACTGATTTCACCAAAGCATTGAGAGAATTGTCAGCTCATTGCGCTAAGAAAAAAACTAAATTGAGTAAGTAATATATTTCATTTTTCTTGCAAAAGGTTATGTATTTATAGTTTTCGGTATGTTGTATGTACTTAGGTCAAACTTAAAAATCCAAATTTTGTGACTAATGGCGCATGTGCGCGCGTCAGTATGACCAGATATGTGTCACTATTTTAGGCTTTCGCTATATAACTCTTAACCCCTCGGGCTTCTGGCGTATTCTTTCAGAAGATCAGAAAATTTTTCGCTTTGCAAAGAAATCCAAAAACCATAAATGTTATGTAACGTTTGGAACACCAGACCCTTTTGAGGGAAAAAAAAATAGAATCAATAATGAACTATATATTGTTTCAAGTGCAAGCGATTCTGTTAAAAAAATTTATGCGCTTTCTCATGGCATACAGGTTTAAATCGCATATCAAAAAATTCCAGCTAGAGTGAAATTCCAATGCCAGCAGCGCATATATTATCGGTCGGAAAAAATTCTTGTCACAGAGGAATGTCACATAATATTTATTATATGTTTTCTGACAAATCACGCATGTTCACACGTCGGTACAACCAGATTTGTGTCATATTTTAGGTTTTCGCTAAATAAATCTTAACCCCTTAGACCTCTGGCATATTCTTAAGGAAGATTAGAATATTTCCTCTTTGCGAAAAAATCCAAATACCATAAATGTTATGTAAATGTCAAATTGTATGTCACGTTGTATGTTTTTTTACTTTTGTTTGACAATTCGAGTGGAATATTATTTTTTAAAGCAGATATAATGCAAATGTGTATACATAGTGCGCTGACAAGAAATTGAATAAGTCAATTTGAAAGAAATACCTAACGGACAAAAGGCACTAAGTAACATAGTGTTTTTTTGCCAAAAAAAGTCTGGCAAATTATGTTAATTGCTACCATCTTGGACTTAAAAACTTTAAAAATCGGCTATTCGGCATTAAAAATCAAACAGACCCAATGAAAAAGATATTCCCACTTAATACTCGGTTTTTTTTAACAAAAATGAAACTAAAAATATCAGGTTATTTTATTTTTTAATTATCAAGTTATTTTATAAAATAAAATATCAGGTTATTTTATTTTTTAATTCAGAGTTAACATAATTTAAAATTCACCAGTTCAAAAAAAAACAAAACAGAAGCAATAAAAAATGTAAAAAAACTTAACCATATTCAAAAAATAAAACAAGACTAACTATAATAAAAAATAAAAACAATAAAAAAATCTGGCGAGCCCAGTTCGTTTGTTTATACAAGTCAAAAGACGCGAGCAGTGTTCGGGTTGTCGCGGTACGATACACGCGCCGTCCGCGAACACCGCTCGTTCAAAAGCATTAAGTGGTTAATTGAACACACATCAAGATGTCATATTTTTACATCAACACAAACTGCAATTTAATTTGATAAAAAAGTTTAAAGTTGGTACAAAACTTAAATGCTTGTTTTCTCAAAATGGAGATTTTAGAGTTAATGTTTTCTGCCAGTATACCCATAATATCTACGGGTTTTCCTCTATCGGTAACCTTATCTGAATATAATTGTAATATCAGAAGAAAAATAACAATTGTTGGCAAATTAATTCATTTTTTCTTGTTTGCTGATTTAGATACCGTATTTGTGTTGTGCCAATCTTCCGGGCGTATGGACCAAGTGATGGCCAACATCAACACAATGTACAAATTCTTGGCTGAACGAATGATGAACGATACCCCAATCTACCTCTTATCTGATAACTCCATGAGTTGGCTTCTTGACAAAGGAGATAGCTTGATAGTAGTGCCAGAGTCGTTGCTGAAAAGCAAAAATTCTTGGTGTGCACTAATACCACTTGGTGGCAAGTGTGAGAAAATTACTTCAAGCGGACTCAAGTGGAATCTTAGTAAGTATTATCTACACACTATCGAAGTTACAAACCTTGGGACAGTATTAGCCGCTTCCAGGAGATGTCTCCACTCTGTCTCCAGCTATTTCTCTCCAGTTTCTTATCCACTGGAGCGATAGCTACCCAAATTTGAGAACCACCGCTAATGCTCTTGAGCGGTAGCTATCAAATTTGGGTAGCACCGCTAATTCCCTTAAGTGATAGCTAACCAAATTTGGGTAGCACCGCTAATTCACTTGAGCGACAGCTACCCAAATTTGGGTAGCACTGCTAATTCCCTTGAGCAATGGCTATCTAAATTTGGGTAGCACCGCAGATTCCCTTGAGCAATAGCTACCCAAATTTGGGGAGTTGTAAGTAGGGGATTTAAGTGAATTTATTTTAAATTTTACTTGATTAATCTTCTATAGAATTCCAAAAGATGTCACTAATATTCCTCTCATAAACTATTACAAATAATGTTTTGTACCATGTAGTTTGTGTGTAGACGCCATTTTCAATTTTTTTACAAAAAAAATTATAATCTCCCTACATACAATTTTTTAATTTTTTAATGGCTTGACTATAGACATTTCCGGTAGACCGTAGACAATATACAGAAATAGTAATAAAATTTAAATACAACATTTTCTGGTAACTCTGTTCTGGCTTCATCTATGTTCAAGCAACTTCTGATAACATATCTACTCTTTTTATTATTCGGTTCACTTGATCATGTCATGTCTTTCCGGAACATCCACCAATTCTTATCTTCTTTTGAAATAATTTTTAAGCTATAAAGAGTTTCCAATACAATAAATAACCCCATGCCAAATTGTTGAAAATTACTATTGCCATTGCTAACTTGTGATTTTCAAAAAGCAAAACTCTTTACTCTAGAAAAATTGTGAAAAAGTTATCTTACAACTATAGACTATTGCCATTCAGGTCTAATCATTAAATCAATTTCAATTTCACCAAATAATTGGAGGCATGAAACAAAATTCAATTGAATTATTTATTTTTACATACTATTGGACCCCGCAATGCTTCGCTATTGCTGATGTCTTTCTCGGGTGTCTCCGACTTCTTCCACCATTCACTACTATATTTCACAATGTTATTGTTAAAAAACTACATTACATTGACTTAAATTTGACTCCGTATCTCAATCTGGTGCAGAGATATTGCGTTAAGTATTCTTCATACGTCCCCGACTTCTTCTACCATTCAAACTATTCTCTAAACACTTCTGGCACTAATAAGGACAAACTTTGAAATTTTCAGCAATATCGGTCGACTACTTTTCGAGTTTTGCTAGCACAAATATAGGCAGGCTGAATTTTTATATATTAACACATTGTTTGCGGCTAGTTTTTCATCAAGGGCCTCCATAAAGCGGGCGATTTTTTAGATTCGCGCGCTAAATTAAGTTTCACGTAAAATAGCTATAACTTCTGAAGTATCGATCGTATTTGAATAAAATTTTCAGTATCTTACATTAAGGACGGGTTGTTTCGGAGAATTTGAATAACTTCAATTTTCAAAGTTAATTTTCAAGTTCTGTGATAGATTTTTTCAAGTTCTGTTTTTATTTCAGTTCTGTCAAGAAACTAGCCTATAATGATATAATAACAGAATTTGAATAGGACTTTCAAAGAACCAGAAAATGAAAGTTGAAGTTTGATGAATTGTTCAAATTCTCAAAAAAAAAACTCGTCCTAAATGAAATCTTTTATTATATCTTGTTACAATTTCTTATATTTTTGCATACAAAATTATGATATTCAAGGTTAAATTTTAAATTTTTGAAAAAACTGTACTCTTCTCATATTGTCTAATAATTATACATTCTATGCATGTTCAACATAATATGTATATATTTTGTAAAATATAAAAGGATTAACACTAATATTGTTTCAAAGTATGATATGTGTACCCGACTAAATGTCGTGTGCATACAGACTGTAAAAATAGGGGTTAGTTACACGCCTCAAACGACTTTGTGAATGCAAATCAATTGACTTTCGTCCTGAAAAGGACGTTTCTGGTATATACACGACTTTTGTAAATGCAAATCAATTGACACTCGTCCTGAAAAGGACGTTTCTGGTATATAGACGACTTTTGTGCAAAATGCAAATAAGTGAAAGATCGCCTTTAAAAAGGCGGTTAAGTATGTCAGGGTCTTAAGCCTCGTGGTTTCCGCCGGAGTCTAGTCGATGCAGGATTCTTCAGTCGAGGGAGAAGGGCCAATAAAATTCTCAGAACTCGGCAGAAAGGGGCTGCGGCAGGTAGCTGGTAGATGCAAAGGTCCGAGGCGTTGGTGACCCAATGGAGAAAGAGACTTTAAAATTTAAAATTGCTGCTTTTTGTCAAAGTTGCGACTCGACAAAGGCACATAAAAAAAGGTCGGCCACGGTCCAGCTGGTTACGCACTGATCCACGCGCCTACTCTGCATTCGTGGCAAACAGATTGGGTGAAATAGAATGGAGCGAACGAGCCAGCCTCGGTCTACCCACTTTCTAATCGCTACCCGCCGGCCAATTGTTTATTGTTTATTTTTTACAAGTTACATTTTTTTACATTTCAAGGAATTTGACAATCTTAAAGCTAGGTACACAATGCAGGGTTCCGTGAAAGTGGACAATTTCAAATAGTTTATTAATGTCACATCCACGGATTAACATTGTACACAAAACAATATCTATGCGCCTTTGAGGTGATTTCAGTGCCCTTGAGGTGATTTTGCACAAAAACGGCGCTATACAAGTCATCCAATTATTATTATTATTATTATTATTACTTCTTCAAATATAAAATAGTAGCGACAGATATAAACAAAAACAATATAAAACTCAATTCTTAAAATATAATGCACAAGCGTCCGATATAATATGGTTGGAAACAGTTCCCTTTATGTAACTGCACGTCACAGAATTTACACATATATCGTGTTTGGCTACGTACATTGTAGGCCAAGCACACATGACATCTCCTTGGTAGATTCTTATTTGTTAGCAGTGCCGTCAATCTTTTCCAACATATGTTTTCTCATCAGATCATCCATAGAAAGTCTTGTTTGTTTGTGTTTGCTGCGGGTCTTGAATATTATCCGCCCAAATCTGATCGGTCATTGCTGTGTCCTTGTTGTAAGTGATGTATGTAATAATGCACAATTTATTACATACATCATTTGTCTTTTTGTCTATTTAGTGATTTTTCGTAAAATGGAGTAATAAGATAGATATCGGTCTGCTCGGTCATCACCTTTCATGTGTTTATTAAAATCGATAGACGGTCTGCCACCCGGCAATAATTCTATGCATTGCCGGGTACCTAGTATGTACATGTCTCACGAGAGTTCGAGCCTAATTTTTACTTCACTGAATAACAACACGTCTTTGCGTTACCCGCCGTCTACTGATAGTATGTAGATACAAACAACGCTTTTAAGCGTCTCCCGCAAATGTGTTAAGAAGAAGATTACTAAGTATTTTTTTTCCAAATGATGGTCTCGTATCTCAACCACAATGAAGAATACCAAAATAATTAAAAACTTAAACCACACAAACAGTACGTAATATCTTAGATATAATTGCATTGTTTTGACATTTTACGCAGTTTTAGTCAAAAACACAGGTTTCGAAAATATGTTTCAAGTTTATATGAATTAGGTTATTTTACTCAACCCCGATCTATCGTAAATTGTACATAATATGTATTACAATGTTTTATCTTTTTCAGATGACTCTATGATGGAATTTGGAAAACTAGTCAGCACTTCTAATACATTTGATGGGTCCAGTTCAGTCAGAATAAACACAAGCGATATTTTGCTTTGGTCCATGAACATTATACCTCTATTTTCTGCATTGTACGGTGTCTCAGATGAGGAGAGTTAATAACCACCAAATTATTTAGCTAATGCTAATTTAAATACAGTGCGCTCTCAGTAATCTGCTGTTCAGTAATCCGACAAATACTATAATTCATTGTTATTTTTACTAGTAGATATCACAAAATCAAGCTCTATAATTTTCCAGTACTCATACGTCTAACAAGGTACTCTGTCGCATGACTCGACTCGAGTGCCAAGCTTTGTATACCAATGTATGGTGCTGTAGAAATTGTATTGGAGGTACTTCCCGTCTCCTGGAGACAAGGTTATAGGACGGGAAGGTAGGGTGTTAACTATTATAGAGATAACAACTGACCATATGTAAACTATTAGAGATAACAACCGACTATATGTAAACTATTATAGAGATAACAACCGACTATATGTAAACTATTATAGAGATAACAACCGACTATATGTAAACTATTATAGAGATAACAACCGACTATATGTAAACTATTATAGAGATAACAACCGACTATATGCCCGAACACTGCCACCCGGTTTTTTGAGGGGCGGATTAGTGATAGAGCACCGTACTTACATAGTATGAATTTATGCATTTAATGATTTCCGAAATGTTTTTGATACTTTTTTTTGAAAATGCATCTTGTATTTCTTTTTTCAAAATTTATTTATGTATAATTTAAATTTGGTATAAACTAGCGATGGGCATAATTGAAACATCAAACTCTGTAATAATTGATTGATTTGAATTCATTGCTCGGTCACAGACGGAAATGCAGATTTTAGCCGAAATTTAGTTAAAAAAATAAAAAGGTTAAAGTTTCATGTATCATACATAAAACATTTTTTTTCGTATAAATGCACAGCCTGCTTTTTCAGCGTTTCTTCTTTATGTTGTCATCTTTATTTTTAATCTCATAATCATTTGTAATCATATCAATTTATTTGATTTAATGGTTTTCATTAATTTTGAATAATTATTGTTTTTAAAATAAAATGTTGAATTAAAAATGGAAATGGAAAATACATATCTTGATTATGTCATTTGTTTGTCTTGTTTGAGAACCGGTTTTTAATTTTTATATCTTATTATTTATGGTATGGTATTATGAAATTATTTTGTCGATTTAGAAAGCACAGATCGAAACAGCTGTTTGTTATCCGTTGAGTCAATTTGTTCACTTTTGGGAACAGCTCATATATATGGTCTAATATAAATCGTGTCTCCCTTAGCGTCATAGTGAGAAATATGATTTAAATGGTTTTAGAAAGAGGAAACACCACGCTTTATGTATATTCAAATCTACACGTTTACCCCAAAATAATTGAAATATACACATCTATGAAACCAAAGGATCCAACCGAAGAAAAAATTATGAATTTGTGAATTTTTATTTCATTATTTTTATATGAAATCACAAAAAAGTGAGATGACATTGTGTTTATAATACATTTATCTAATATTATAAAATGTGTTTCTTTGTTATCAGTAATTTTAGTTCAGTAATTAGACACAAATACATGTAAAAAAAAAATTATGTTTTCATTGCAATTTTAATATACAAAAAATTATATTTTAATTTCTATTAATAAAATTTTAAATAATATTTCATTACCTTTCAAAAACAGTTTTTAGTTTTCGGATGCATTCAGAAATATTTATCTTATTTGGATTATATTACACAGCAGAAATACAACCGAGTTCTTCGACCATCTGATAGCGTCTAAGAAATTTGATGGTCTGTCAATATGCCAGAGGCCTGAGGGGTTAAAGGAAGAGCAACGCTAAATATTTTCAATGTATGCACTTGCGGTACAAATTTAATTCTAAATTTATGTTATAGTAAGAAATTGATTATTGATTTACAATTATAAAATTATTTAATTTAAATACCAAAATGAAAAAAAAAAAAAAAAATTGAATCTATTGGGCTCTTTTAAAATTCACAAGGCAATGGGATGCGGCGTTTCATTTCTTTGATGCGTGCGAGGGAGATGTATGATAATGATTGCTTTTCCCTAGGGAGAAGCAGACATACATACATCATTTGTCTGATTTCAGCTCTTTCTGCCACATTATTAACCTGTTAACTGAGTGGGACATATAAATACGTCAAACGTAAACAGTATCAAGTACGGGTAGGACATATGAATATGTCCTTGAAATATATGTTCCTCCCTGGAACGGGCGGGACGTATATTTCCGAGCATCACACGGAAATTGAGTTTTGAATTTTTATATATTTCAATTTTTAAAACTCAATGTTTCTATTTTATTTGTGTGCTTTTGTTAATTGTTCTGTAATTGTTACCTTTGTTATATTTTTTGTAATTGTTTGTAAAATGTCAAATTTTTTAATTCGATGTTTCCATTTTTATAAATTGCATAAATAAATAAAATAATAATATGAAATTACGTCCTCCGGGCGTGACGTACGGACACGTCCTAGTGAAAGAGTTTGCGCCCATTATTTGTTGCGTAATTCAAAACAGAATTCCCTGGTTTACAGGTTAAGAAAGAGCTGCAGCATTATTGCGATAAAGACCATACGTTTTGTTTTGTATATGTTTTTGTATGTGGAGTTAATGTAAAAAATATATATTATTGTATAATTTTATAAAGTTGTGATTTGTTTTTAAAATGAAAAGAAATGGTACTTATATGCTGAAATCTGCCACTTTAAAATGGAACTACATAACATAAAACATTACATCATTGGTAATATAATAATTTTTTGTTAAATTTTTCTTAAATTAGATATTTTTATCATTATCATATTTCATTTTTTATCATTCCACAACTATTTAGCCGTTACCATTGTTACAATTATTATTTATTTTTATCCTTATAAAAAGACATAGAATAATCTTATAGTGTTACGATATTGTTGAATATTAGTTTAATAAATTATTCTGTTACAAAAAAAAAACAATTTTTTTATTGCTGAATTTATGAATGTTCAATCATATTTATTATAATTATATTTTTATTATTAGAAAGCAGTTGACAAGGCTATCTGCGATTAATAATTATTTGTGTTGTCAATAATTTTGTAGGGGAGACCTATACAAAACCGTATACCGGGGTAAAACCGTATTTCTCTATAAAAGCTTTATTTCTTTAAATATTCCCGCCACGCACTCCACCCGTGTTAAGCCCCCAAATCAATGCAAGTCAGCAGAAACTTGTCAGTACAAGCCTGCCCGCTGGAGAGATAACACGCTTATTAAGTTTTTCGGTGATCTGATCTAATTTTACGGATACATATTGAAATAATTAAAAGTGAAGTTTATATCATTTGCAGGTGAGTGACATATCACATACCATAATTATGTATATTTTAAATTTGATTATGTAAAACTTTTGGGTGATTTTCGTGACAAGTTTTACATTTGTGAAAGAATGTGTGAATAGAAGTTTCTCGGGCACAACCGTACGGGGTAAAACCGGCCAGTATACGATTTTGACCCGGAGTTTTTCGTTGAAGCATTTTTTTATTTGTTTACAGACATTATCATCATGCCTCGTAATTACCAAAGAAAAACTACAAGGCAAGACTGGAATACGGAAAAAATGAGGAAAGCCATTATGAGTGTTGTCCAAGGAACTATGGGTTACCTAAAAGCATCAGAAATCTACGGAGTGCCGAAATCCACTTTGCAAGATCGTGCCAACAAATACAGACAAAATTAAGATTTGGCTCTATCTACAGTAAAAGGTCTAGGCTGTTTTAAGTCCATATTTTTACTATCTCAGGAAAAATATTTGGTTGATCACGTTTTAACCATGGAACGTCGCCTATTTGGGATAACTTACAAAGATCTTCGAAGCTTAGCATTCGAGTTGGCGGAATCCAACAAAATAGTGCATAATTTCAACAAAACTGTGAAACTGGCAGGAGAAGATTGGTTAGCCGGTTTCATGAAACGACATCCAGAACTATCTCTTCGTGCAGCTGAGCCAACGTCTGTGGCAAGAGCAATGGGGTTTAATAGGGTAAGTGTGAATAAATTCTTCAATTTGCTCGAGGAGCTAATAACAAAAATCTTCAACGTGGATGAAACTGGTATAACTACGGTGCCTAAAAAACAAAGCAATGTTATCGCTTTGAGAGGAAAAAAACAAGTCGGCTTAGCTAGTTCTGCGGAAAGAGGACAGCTCACTACAGCTGTCATTTGTGTCTCTGCTTCCGGATTTTATGTTCCTCCACTCTTAATTTTTCTACCTCCGCATGAAGGCGGAATTACTCGATGGTGCGCCGCCGGGAACGATTGCAATCTGTCATCCCGGTTGCTGGATACAAAGTGAAATATTTGTTGAATCGCTTGATCACTTTATTTTTTCAATGAAACCAACAACAGATGACCCAGTGCTTCTTTTGTTAGATGGACACTCGACGCACACTAAAAATCTACCATTGATTGAAAAAACGGAGTGATTATGTTGAGTTTACCTCTTCATTGCACCCATAGGTTGCAACCACTTGATGTTAGTTTTATGGGTCCACTGAACACATTTTATGCTCAAGCTGTAAACGTTTGGCTTAGAAATAATCCAGGAAGAATTGTCACCCAATTTCAACTTTCAAAACTCTTTGGAACAGCTTACTGTAAAGCTTCGTGTGTTCAAAATGCCGTTTCTGGCTTTTCTAAAACTGGCATCTTTCCAACAAACCGTAACATATTCGATGATGCTGATTACACTGCAGCTGAAACAACGGAAATAGAGATAAGTGATTAAAACCCGATACCTTCAACCTTGAATGCACCAGAAATTAACCAGATGCCATCAACCACTACGGCACATATATTCCAGTTACCATCAACTTCCAGTGTGCCACAAACTGACCGGATGCCATCAAACTCCACTACGCCACAAATAAACTTGTTGCTGGCAACTTCCAGCATGCCACAAATTGACCAAATGCCATCAACTTCCACTGCGTCACAAATAAATTCGTTGCCGTCAATTTCCAGTGGGCTCCAAAATTATCAGATGTCATCAATATCCAGTGCTCCACAGAATGACCAGATCCCAACAACCTCTTATTCACCTCAAATTAATCAGATGTTAACTCTTCAGATATCTCCAGCTGATATTATGCCAACTCCTAGATTAAATATGGATCAAAGAAGAAAAATCACCGTCGAGGAAAAACGGCAATACTTACTTCGTCTCCATATAAAAATGAATTACTACTTAACATTTCCAAGAATCCCTCCAGTCAAAGCAATAAAAACGGTCAACGATATTTGCTTATATTGTTTAGGAGAGTATGGCTCGAGCCATGTGGATCAAGGCTGGGTTCAATGCACCACGTGTAAGTAATGGGCTCACTAGGGCTGCACAGGCTGGGGAACCGAGGAGTTGCATAAATTCAAATACAACCGTTGCTAGGTTTTCCAGGGCAAAACCGGAAATATTAGAGATTTTGTTTTTTTTTTTTAAATACATTTACGAATAAGATTTCCGTAAATTTTGCCGTGCTCTGGGGAGTGAGTTTTTTTTACATAAATAAAAGAATATATTTTTTGATTAAATTTTATGATAGTATGCAAAATAAATAACAGCCGATATCTCTGTCGATAATGATGTAAAATGTTTAAAATTGGTGTAAAGTTACAGGAATATGCCCATAGATGGCAATACGATGCATATTTACAGAATATGCATCGAATTAGAATATGCGACCCATGTCGTCCATAGCCGTCCATACTCCTTTGGCGAAAGTGTGTACCGTCGTTCATTAGCGTCCATACTCCCGGAAAGGTTAATAAATTGATTAATAAAAATAATTGTTAACAACCTTATTTTATTTTTAATTACTGAACTACAGAGCTTCTGCCTTAGCTATACGGTTTTGGACAGGTCTCCCCTATATATTAAACAAGGACATATGAATATTAATATGTCTATGAACAAGGATTAATTTGTGGATTGGGGCCGAGGTTCATAGAAAATGTTGGCTCATATAAGCACTTTTTGAAAAAAAACGCATCGGTGCGCTCATGACGTAGCTCGAAGCCCAGTTGGAGTATTGTTTTGCAATAAATTCAAATCTCGCAGTGGAAAATAGACTTCTAGCTACTTCATGACTTTCTAGCCAATCACCGCCCTACTCCCTCGATGAGCTAACCTTGTTAAATATATTTTCTATGGACCTTGGGTTGGGGTGTGAAGACAGATAAGTCTAAAGTTCAAATTTAAGGTTGTGGTATTTTCAAGACTTCTTTACTCCACAACCGATATAAGAAACCTATCAAAGTAACTTTCCTTAGCAAAATATAAGTTTCTTTACCAAATTAATAGATTTATAAAATGTTTGTTTCTTTCTCAACTGTTTTCACACCCCAACCCACGAATTCATAATATACTTCTCTCGCGTCTATAAATATTTATTAAAAGTGCAGGCACGCATTCAGTATTATTATAAAACCGACAGCATCCGGTCGTACTAGAAAATAGCAAAATTTTCAAAGACTTTTTTTTTATTTTTTCCCAAAAATATCACTAATATGAACACCGATTAATATGATGAATTTCTCCACCGTTACAAGACGCTATCAACCGACCAATGTTTGGTTACAGCAGCCCACTGACGGGCGAGCATGTCGTCACAGGTGAGTGATCAGCATTTTCGTATGGATGTCCACCGGTAAATAAAGACTGCCCGGATTCGAAAAAATTCGTTACTTCAACCTTGAAATAATAGGCGAAATATGGGGTTAAAACAGGCGCAATAACTGTCGACGAGCGGGGTGATATTTCTTTCTGTTTCGACTACCGTTTTATTTCCTAATATTTTGCAAAACAATACTATTTAATGATAGTTAAAACTTCCTATGAAATGTAAAAGGAGCAAAGAAAAATAACGACACTCTCCGTAAAGGGCCGGTATATCAGTATTTTTTAGCAATGGTTTCATTAGGCTTATGTATCTTGCCATGGCTAATAAATCAACTATCTACCATGGCTCCTATCAGAGAATAACTAATAACTTGATAGACGTAAATATCTCTCAATCCAAGCTTAAAAGGCAACTGATATACCAGTTCACTTTATGTTCGCTATGAGAGATTTATGTCCGTCAAGTTGCTGTCTGGTAGGAGCCATGGCAAGATAAGCCTAGTGATACCATTACTAAAAATACTGATATTCCGGGCCATAGCCAGATAGCTACATTAGTTTATAAAAAACATTAGAAATCCTCTTATCGCAATGTAATATTTCATAAACACAATCCATTCCAGACAAAGTAAGTTTATTCAAATCAGCCTTTAACCTATCGTGACCTATCGCTTACAGATGGCCAGTGGCCACCATAAATATACTACTCACGTGGCCACTGAACAAAATGCATGATTAGACAAAATCCCCCAGATTTCTTACTTTTTCACAAAAAACTTCCTTTCTCCCTTTGAAATTCAAAATCCCCCAAATGTGGGGACTTCTCCCCAGACATTCCATCCAGTGGTTCTGGTGGGCCGCGTACACCGCGCGCCGGCGCGTGCAACTATCTCAAGTTCGTACTTCTTTTCTCTGTCGCGAGTATTGTATTGCAGCCTCGCCAGTGTTAGGGGTTTCTGTACGGATCTAGGGAGAAGCAGAAATTTCCAGGGAATTTTTTCAAATTGGAAGAAAAATTAAAGAAATGAAGTGTCTGAACTGAACAAGTACACCCAGGGCCGGCCCTATGTGGACGCAATTGGAGCGATCCGCTCGGGGCGCCGAATTGCCAAGGCGCTGATAATACTTAACACATCGGCCTTGAGATTATTTTTCAAAAAAACTGCGCTACACAAAAATACAAATCATCTGAATATTATTGCTAACTAACAGTGATCATCTACCCAGGCGTCTGCTGATTTTGATAAGGGATGTCAACATTTTACTCTCGCAGGCGCCGTTTGGCTCAGGGCCGGCCTTGAGTATACCACTTAAAAGATAAACCAACGGAAGCATGTTATAGGCGTGTCAAAGTGCGCAAAGTAAGCTCAATTTTTCTGGTGAAATGGATCAAACATTTTCAAGAAAAATTGTTGAGATAATCAATTCCTTAGAAGTCGAAAGGTCTTACATAAACTGGTGAGGTGACATTAGTTTTCTTTCAAATTAATTCACCGCAAGGCTGTCTTCAATGTTTTCTAAAAGAGAAGGAGCGTAAATCGGCGTATCTAACACCCCAAATATCACTCATGATAATACGCCGTGAGAATCTAAAATCTTATCTAAATCTGGGGATTTTTAAAATTATTTTATGGGGATTTTTTGGTGCCTTTGCTAAGGAGTTTCTGTTTTATATTTTAGACCTGGCAACGCTAAGTTTTGATTCGCCCCCGCCGATGTTCCGCATGCTGTTTTGTTTATATTGTGAAATGTCTACAAACTACAAACGAACAAATAACGTAAATCAGAATGCCATTTAGTGTTAATCGGCAGCTCAGTTATACAATTGTTTCGGACTGATTGGGATTGTTGAAAGAGAAATCAACTGGTTTGTTTTCATGTCAGTGACCCAGTGTGTGAGAACGTTATTATGTTTTTTTGACAGCACATACTTCAAACCAGCAGTCAACTGATAAAGGTAAATATTGTATGTTTTATTTTAAATACGTACATAGAACTTTCTTCAGTTTATGTAATATCGAAATTATAAAATTATGTTATACAAAGAAGTTAATAAATATACTAGTCTTTATTCAACGAAACATACGTTTACGTATTTATTTTAACCTTAGGTAACCTAATACATAGCTTAACTGGATAAGAAAGTTATACTCGTTTTTTTCATCAATGTGATAATAATTGTTTGCCGTTTTCAAATGGCGCTAAATTCAAATTATTAAGCGAAAAACTCCTCAAGCTAATTTGTTCGGTTTTGGGAACATAATTTATTACCCGTAGAGACAATCTGTTCGCTTTTCGGACCAGCTCATATGGTTTCATAGAAATCGTTGTGTCTCCCTTACCGTCATAGTTAGAAATACGATATAAATGGCGTTAAAAAGAGAAAACAACAAGCGCTGCATTAAAATATGGAAGTTAACCACAGAATAATTAAAATATACACCTCTATGAAATCAAAGATTCCGGTCGCAATTTGAAAAAAAAATATGCAAATTAGTGAATTTTTTATTATTTTTTTCTTTCTGCATAATAATTATTTATTTTACAAGCAATAATTATTAGCCTGAAACACTCATCCACATTGAAAAATCTCCTGATAAAAGATACGTGACGCCAACGGGACTTGAACCCGTGTCCTTTCGATTTCCGGTCGACAGCTCTGACCACTGAGCTATGGCGGCTTATCTCTAAGCGATAAGCTCTAATAATTATTGCTTGTAAAATAATTATTAGCCTTTGTGCTGTGTATAAAAAATTTGTCTTAAACATTAGTTTACCAAAAAAAAAAATATATTTATTCAAACGCCATATAATGGCTTTTACAATACAGTGACAAAAGAATTACAAGCGTACAGTGGTAAACAGGATAATAATAGCAATAAAAAGTAAAGCTGGCCTCTCAGAAGCTGGGCGTACTGTACAGGGCCCACAGATACTTTAATAGTACACAACTGCTGACCCTGTACAAATCGCAAGTGCGCCCTACTGTCGAATTTGGCAGCCATCTCTGGTCCGGAGCCCCTAAATACCTGAAAAAAACCCTTGACTCTGTGCAAAAACGGGCGGTCCGTTTGATAGATTCCCCAATCTTAACAAACGGACTGCAATCTTTAGAGCACAGGCGTCAGGTAGGTATGCTGTCCTTGTTCTATCGGTATTACAATGGAAGATGCTCTGAGGAACTAGCGTCATTGATCCCTTCGGCACCGGTGCGTAGTCGGGATACACGCCAAACGCGTGCCCAACATTTGTACACGGTTGACACTTGTCACATGAGAACGGGTCGCTTCTACGATTCGTTCTTAAGTTCAACAGCTCGGCTGTGGAACGAACTGCCGGCCTCTGTGTTTCCTCCCTCCTACAACATGGGACTCTTCAAGACCCATGTTCACTCCTTCCTCTCCACAAAAAGACCCTCCACACAGCATCCCCAAAGATGACATAGGCCCTGAGGGAAATTATTTTCTTCAGGGCCTCCTGTGTGGAGTTAATAAAAAAAAAATAAAAATAAATAAATTAAAGAAAAAATATGTGTAAACATAAACACTATTGCAAGTGATGCAGTTATTAATATAAGTGCAGTAAGACAAATCATAATCAAAAAAAATATATAGGTACCAGTTAACCAGTGTAACAATAGTTGAACTACTTTATATTAGGTTTGTATGAGTCCTATAAGTCGAAGTATGAGGTGAGGTGAGGTAAGTTATTGTTACCCACAAAATTAATTGTACTTGGAATAGCTGAGTAGGCATCGCAACTTGGCATTAAGAATTCAGGGCTGTCAGCGATTCAATGATAATTATAAATAAGAAATAATAAGTTTTAATAAAATAATGCGTATGTTATTTAACACTATATGATATCAAGGAGCCATACAGAAGATTATTAACATTCCTGACATTGATTATTGTGTTTGAGGTATATTATTATAGCCTTCTTATAACTATATTCCGTGCAGTTGAACACATCTACTACTTCTGAGAAAACATTTCCAACTGCATGCAATCTAGGTATAAGCGAGTATCTAAATGACTCAGTCCTGATATTTTTGTTGCAATTAAGGCGATGCCACACGTAGTAATGCAAAATCATGTGTTTTTGGTTTGAAAATTTGGACGCCTAGAAATGTTTCAGATGCTTTAATTATATACTGCGAGTAGAATACATCTTGGCCTATGAAATAATCAAGTATTTTTTATACAAGTCTTTTTATAAGCCCAGAAAAAAATAATGTATAGGCCTATGAAAACGGCTTTAAAGTTCAAAATTTCCTACTTAAGAACCCATTTTCGGTTATGGTTTTATTGTATAATGTGACAAATTAAGTTATTTATAAAATGATCGGAAAAAAAAATATATTTATACCTGAACATCCACAAAATAAAATAAAAGGCAATTTTAGCCATGTTTTTTTCTTGCATAAATCAAAACAGGCGGATGGTTTTAAGCGGGAATTTAAACCTTATCGCCATCTACGTAAGGGTTGTTATTGATAGCGGCTCAATTTAAAATATTACACGACGTAGTGCATCGCCTTAAAAAGAGTTTTGGATCGACTAGTTATTTTAGGTATATGGAAGGTAATTAGACTTAATAAATCAGGCTGTCTATAATAGATGTTACTTTTGGACCTTACTTTTTGAAAATGAGGCTGGAGCAACAGTTACGGTGAATGGATTGCGCTATCGAGAGATGATTTTTTATGGCCAGAATTGGATGGTATTGATCTGGACAACGTTTACTTTCAACAAGACGGCGCTACGTGCCACACAAGCAACGAAACCATTGATCTTTTACGATTGCATATCAAAATAACACCTCTTATTGGAAAGCCCTGTAGTAGTACCTACCTGGTGTATTATATATTATGATATGGTATATTTGCACCTCTTTCCAGTGTTGCAGGATAGGTAGGTAGGTACCTTAGGTATCGCCCTAATGAGATATCACCTTTAGAATAGAAGCGTTGATTGACGCGGCTTTAGCCATGTTTGGTGACCATATATGAATAAGCAGGAAACTTTCTACCTGCCTCTTTCCCATCTTCATCACTCTCCCCACTTCTTCCAAACTCACAACGTGCCCGAAGCTCTACGCCGTTACTCTTGTACAGTAATCAACGTTGCTTGACATGGTTTTAGCCGTGTTTAGTGACATTATAATGAATCTTTTTCCCCTCCTATTTGTAACACAAATTAAACAAACTGTGTTTAATCGTAAATACTTGTGGGGAATATAAACAATCAATGTAGTTAATATATTAAGCTACTGAAAATTCACAAGCGGAGATGAACAAACCACCGTGCTTACTTGTTTATAAGTTAATCGTGTTTTCATGTTTATCATCTGTGCAGTGTCTTAACTCTAAAATAAATAATTGAGGCATTTAACATAGTAGGCAGAAACATGCAGGCCAAAATAGAAACGTGTATGCTTCATTCATATTACAGGCCTGCCACCAGAGCTCCGTTTTAATCATAGAAAATGAAAACAAACGATGATATGGCATGGAACATTTAATTATACCGACTGCGGCTCTTGCCGTGCAACGAACAAAGTGCACGGATTTAGGGCGCTCGCAGACGAGAGACTTTATTTGCAACAGTTGCGGGCATAAAAATGCTTTACAAAAAATATTCAAATTCCACCCATACTACTATATTTTCTCCAAGTACCCATGCACAATTTAATACTTAGACCTATCTAATAATACCAATAGAACCATTTTCCATTTTTATATTTTTCTTGCTCTCCGATCATCGACCGAATGAGACCAATCCTCCAATGAATACATAGACGAAATAGTTGCCGCAACTAAAGTCTCTCGTGTGCGCACTCAATTTGAAGACGGCGCACATAGGAGTATTTCGATGTGAAATCCGGTCAAAACTATTTTATGGTCATTTTTATAATAAAACAACTTATTATTATATAATACAGTCTTTAATTAAATAAAAAAGTACAAATATTTACTATAAAGCAATTTTTGATTATTTTCTTCAGTTTCAAAAACTCAAATTAAAAATATTTAATCGTACTCGTCATCTTCATCCTCTTCCTCCATATTTTCTAGGCTAACATCATCTTCTACATCTTCATCCTCTTCCTCCATATTTTCTAGGCTAACATCATCTTCTACATCTTCATCCTCTTCCTCCATATTTTCTAGGCTAACGACATCTTCTTCATCATTTAATGTAGAAGGCAAAGATGACGGTGCAATCGCGACCATCAGTTTAAGCGCTTCACTCGAAAATGCTTTTTTCTTGGTTTGACTCTTGGGTCTAATGGAGCTTAAATAAGGATCGGAGCTTAGCAACAATCTATTAATGATGTCTCTATTACAGGCTTCTCTAGAAAATTTTCTTGCAAAATTAAGTCTATATTGTCTAAAATGTTTATTTCGGGCCTCAGCCGCCTCTTCTGATAATTGACCAATTGGTAAAATTGCATGGCTTATAACTTGGGACCCATGAACTAAAACTTTGTGAATTGTACGTGACATAGGGTGCCATCCATATAATTTTACACACAATTTTGCAGTTTTGTTGGCATAGGTATAGCCCAGTCAATGAAGGGAAAAAAAGACCCAATGTCGGAACTAATTCCCCGGAAGCTGAATTTTTGACAGATGTTAGAAGAGCTTAAGACATGTATTTTTACAAAAGTCCCCGACTTTCCCCCTTGTGCTTCCTTCCCCACCCCCTCTTGAATATATTTTTCAAAGCCTTTCGGAATACGCTAATATCTCCTTAATCGTTTTATAAAATCAGATTATTTATTTTTTGTTTAGTTTCTAATTAGTTACTCTAAAAAATTGTATTCTTTCATTTTTGCGAGAAAAGCTATAAAATCTCTACAATTTATTAGCAAAGGAAAAATATCAGTTTTTAAAATAGTATTTCAGAATATATTTGCACATAACTTTTTTCTGAGCCTGTTAACGAAAAAAAATAAATCAACAAAACTTGTAGACAATATTTTTAACTATAAAATGATGTATATAATGATGGGTTTTAATTTATAATAAGGCACGTAGGCTGTTAATAAGGAGCACGGCGCGCGACGCACAGTGGTTCCAAATACCCCAAAACTTGGAAACAATTCACAGGACGGATTTACAGGAAATAAAAGGTGATATTATTTTTTGGTATGGGTAAAAAAAATAAAAATATTCAGTTTTAGTAAGTTTTACTGTGATTTCTGCATTTTATTAACAAAAATATAAAATTTAAAATGTAAAAATTAAATTAAAATTACAAAAGTTCACATCCTTGGAAAATACAGGCCGAGTAATGTTTAATTTTTATTTTTTAACATTCTGATGCAGACGATGAACAATCATCATCATCATCATCGGTGTTAAAAATACTTGAAGAATTAATATTCGGAGGAATTATTAAGTCGTAAACTTCCTTAGGAAAACGATTTAATTGTTTTTTTGGGAGTTTCCTGTAACTAGTTATGACAGGGTCAGATGTTACTAACATTAAATTAAAAATATCCTCATTACATTTCTCTCGAGAACATTTTCGAGAATAGTTTTCGCGATATTTTTTAAAATCTTTGTTCCGAGCTTCCTGAGCCTCTTCTGATAATTGGCCAATCGGCAGCAATGCATTCGATATTACGTCTGGCCCGTGGATTAATAACTTATGCACAGTAGGGGGCATATAATACCACGGATACAATTCAACGAAATACTTAGCAGTATCAAGAGAAAACTTCCTTAAATTGTCAATATTAATATCGTAACCACTTGATATTGTTACTAAAATGACATGCATTCTTTGTATATTTTTTTTATCTACGCCTGTGATCTCTGATGCCAAATCTGCGTTGCGGAAAAATCGCCTGGCTGTATTGCCGTCATTGGAATTTCCAAAACCAGGCTTAGGCTGATCGACTATTAACCCCATTCGATTTTTGAATTCCTTTTGTATATTAGCTTTATGTTTCGCCACAATTTCCTTGTCTTGATTTCGGGCTTGCCATTTTTTTATTGGAAGTTTATAACCCACATGCAAAAGACATTCGAACAGTCTAATCCAACAGTGTAACACTGACAAACCAAACTCTAAGGTTGAAGGTTTATGTGGTCTTGTTAACATTTTATCTATAGAATTAAACTCTTTAGAACTGGCACCACAAATGTAGCAACGTTGTGTAGAAGCTGTATCTGTCAAGGCGTTACAAATTTTCCCATCAACCATTGTTAAGATGAGTTCATGCGACACCATTATAATTTTTCCATCAAGTGCCACGGGTGAACTGGTAAGATTTTTTATTTGCGCACTTATTCTGTTCTTTTCAGCAATCGCAAGTTGTGTCGACTCTTTGGAAAAGTTTATCTTAATTGGGCGGCAATATCTGGTGGACGATGGGCGAGGATTCTGCCACACAACGTTTGTATTGTCAGAGTTCCCGCATACTAAACGTATGGGTACGATTGAAGATATAAAAACGCTTGAATCATCCGCATCCGCTTGCGTCCCAATGAACATCTGTTTGTAAGAACTATACCCTGAACTGCCATCAAAGCCCCACTTTGAAATCAACAGCAAATTGTTTGATTGTTTACTTTTCAAACCACAAATGATTTCTTTTTGCACATTGATCACACGTTCAGAAGTGTGATTCAAAAGAGCTTGAACAGTTACTTCTGCAGATGTAGCAGTGATTGTTATTTCTTCTTTTTTTGGATAGCACGCTTTTTTTGCTTCAAGTACTATATTGTATGGTGGAAACCTTTCAGGATCTTTGGATCTTATGACACTGTACTGGTGCTTTGTAAGCTTGGCTTCCACCATGGTTGAGAGGGCTTCCTCCCCAGACATCCGTCTAGAGTGAGTATCTTCGAATACCTCGTACGCTTGTCTGTACTTAGATGCACGCCTAGGTGAACGAATGATGTCTTCTAATAATTTTGATGCAACCGGTTGTCCAGAAGCTCTCAAATTCATTTTTGTTGCAAACGCCAAATGAGAAAGAGGTGAATTTTTCCGAAGATCTTTAGTTTTTAAGCGTTTGGATCGGTCAGAACAGTGTTCAAATTGTATTTCCGGGCGACCGCTTCTATGTTGTTTCCCATATAATGTAAAACTGATAGGCGTCTCAAGCCATTTTTTATTTTGCATCACAAATTTAGCCTTAATTCGACGAGCAATTACCCATCTTGTTTTAAAGCGAAATTTGAAGCCCGCGATCTTTTTACCGAGTTTATCCAACCCTTCTTTAGGGCAATTGGTGAGGTTTATAAGTTTTTTTTTCAAATATAAAAATCGTCTGTCCATCTGTTGGCACTTTGAATTCATCAGTATGTCAAATAACTCCCTTTGTCTCAGGAACAAATCCCTTGAAACCGAACCTGTGACAAAAATAATATTTATGAAGCACAAAAATTTAATAGTAAGTAAATTATGGAAAAATTACTGGACCGAAAAGGGGCATAAAAGTAGCAAGATTTTTTTTCTTAATATGATTCTAAAATAGTTTAGCTACAAAAGTGTATCAGCACTTTTACGAAATTCTAGGAAATATGTAACTATAACCTTAACTGTTTAAGAATTTATCGTATTTTTTTTCAAATTTCACCAGATATTTTTAAAAAATATATCGCAAATTTGTCACATTAGAAAATGAAAAAAAAAAAACATTCCGTATTTAGTACATACCTGAAGGTATTGGATCCATGTTGAAAAAAATATGCCAGCAAGCGTTATACAAAGTTATCACTCCCTATATAATGTATTATAAATGTTGCACTTTCACACAAACGTCTTGCCTGCTCGGGAAGCCGATCTTTACTGACGTGGTACGCAGCGACGAAACATTTTGCTGAGTTCGGTGGTGGGGGGAAAGATGCGCTAGGATGTGTCGTCAAGATATAGCAACAAAATTTAGTGGTCCCTGTAATTTGAAATTTTGAATTGTTTCCAATGCTCCCATACTGGTAAAACCATAGTGCGACGGCTCGAACGCGGAGCGGTTCGCGGCGCAGCTCAGCGAGAAATTACAAAAAAAGGAAAGTAATGATTCATGTGTTTGCTTTATTTTATAACAAATTCGTCTAACGTTGAAGAGTTTTATTGTTATTTATCAGTTTTAGTTCGGAGGGGAGGGGGGTAATATAAATATTTCCCCCTGCCCAATGAAGCGCTTTCATTATCCACCAACCGCCGTGCCCTGGTCTGGCTAAACAGTCATATTATGTTGTTTGATTGTTTGTAACTTATTATTTAAATAAAGTTATGTGAAATAAGCCAAAAATACCTAAAACAGCGTGGGACTACCCTTTCACAACATTAAAATATTGCAGACCTTATGTTATGGCGAAGTTCTAAAAAATCTTTTGTGGAAATTCTCACTTGTTTTACTATGTGCACCTATCAACAATAAAATACCGAAAAAACAAATCACTTAAAATGGTGCATAGAAGCTTCTTAAAATATACCTCAAAAAATATTATAATGACAAAACGGTTTGTAAATTATATTTTATTAATTATATTTATATACTTATCAATATTATCTATGACAAAATTAGGCAAATATTCAAATAATTTTCTAGTCAAGAGAGTCTTCCATTTATTCGTCATACTGGGGTGTGTTCAGACATGATAATCCGTTACGGTTGTAGCACATGGCAGGGCAGGTAAATCCAGATTTTCTGCAGCCACAGTAATTTCCACATCCAGACTTGCAGGAACAGGACACCAGAGAAAGAAGGTCATCAGGAGCAAATGGTTTCAAAAATTTCTTCTTTCCACCATTTTCATCTACATTTTCATACCTCCACCCCAGTTTATAGGGTTTAGTTTGTTTCCTAACCAAAACTGTACTTGCAAATAAACTCTCAACAAATGTTGATGACACGAGTCTGAAGTCGGTGGTAGTTTCGCCAAGTCAAATTTAGATTTAAAAGCTGATTTTGTCGTTGGTCTGGTAAACTGAAAGTGCCGAGCTTCGTTTCAATTAGAGTAGCTACCAAGACCATACATGGCGAGAGCGAATTTTTCTCCATTTTGCAACAAATTCTCTTCAGTTGCATCTTTTTACAGAAATGCCTAAGCTGCGCGTTTTGCTTCGGGATTGTGTTTCATCATGTCAACAGCTTTTATCTTTCCTAACCCATATAAAGATGGGGTCGTATCACAGCTCGTAATGGCATGGGTAAATAGCATGTGTTTTCGAATATCTTTATGTAACATTATAGGTTTCTCTATGATGTAGAAAGTTCTTGAAGGGGCCTTTCCACCAACATCTTTACAGAAAAAAATAGATTTTTCTTCAGGAGCAAGACTTACAAGTAATACCAAAAGATCACTATCCGTGACAACAACAATCACTTTTGAGAAGACGTTGAGTTGTTCGATGCCGGTTAGTACAATGTCAATATCGGCATCACCTGCGGCCGTGACTGTTTTCAAACCAGATTCACTAAATTCGTGACACAGTGCTTCAATCATTATTTTTGTTGTTTTTCTTATTAGATAAGATAGCTTCCTTCTTAGTCAAACAACGTGTAGTGAAGTTTAATTCAATATCGCCCGATGAGTTGTTAGCCGACCTTCGTCTTTGCTCTTCATATTTTACAGTTGGTTCTTCAGGGTATCCATCGAAAACGACAATAGAATGTTTGCCAAATTTAGTATGGACGAAACGAGAGTATGATTTAATGATGTCTCCGTAAGTAGTTTAAGTTTGCCAAACAACAGAGTGTAGGAGGTATCCCCCATCGATGACTATTGCAGCATTTTCCAAATCAACTTCGTCATGAATATTTTCGCTAAATACTTTCGCCATACATGATTTTGTTCCTTTACGAAGGGAGATTTCATCAAAAATAGAAGGGGTCTTGAAGCCAATTCATATCCTAAGTAGGTCTAAAGCTTGCTAGGACTATCACTAATGCACAGTATTCTGTTAAATAGCTGCTGGGGGTTTACTGCAACTTTTCTCATCCTAACAGTTGCGAATTTGAATCTTGCAACTGTTAGGTTAGTATATCTCCAAAATTACATCCTTTCATTTTTTGCATAGCTGCCAGGCCCACCTCATAAGCGTTATCACAATTGACACTATTATCTGAAATAAACCCTGAAGATAAAGACACCAGCTCCCCCGAGAGCTTGGTGAACGGGCTGTGCTGTCTTAGCCATGGTGTATATTTTCCTATATCAAGCTCATCCCTTTTCTTTCGTGATTCGCGCAGCTCAACATGCTGTTCAGTAAAATTAAATTCAATAACGATGAATTCTTCAATGCTCTCTTGCACTTTCACGCAGTAAGTGGTTCTATGTTTCCACTTGACAAAGCGCTGTCAGTGATTCCGCGCCCATGTGTCAAACCTCCCACTGATTTCATTGGTCGCATGAGACACTGCTCGATGATCATGTCCGTCTACGTAACGGACCAATATCTGTCGCTTCTTCTTATTGTAAAGTACCCATTTTCAGCGAATAGTTTATATTCTTTAGTTATTCTTGATTCGAGTTGCAACATACTTTGAACGTACATCTGTGCTGATTTTGCGTATGGTAAATGTCCTGCCGGGTGGAAAAATGGAAGCATATCAACAATAGTATTTAGGTGCATTTTCCGATTCCCGGACATCTCTTCAAATATAAATCTAAGCATGAGGTCGATGCAATGTAGAAGGTAAAGCCACAACTTGGCAGTCCTACTCGATGATTCCTTAATCCTGTCTTCACTTGCTTCAGTATATGAAATCGTCTCTTTTAGATTGTCATCATTATTAACCTCCTCCATAACCCTTTTCCATGTACCTAAATCTTGATACATATTTTCTATTTGTCTTAATTTCTCATCAATATCTCGGTATTCTTCTCTCATTACGTGGACAAGAGACGCTGCTGTTAAAGTGTAGGCTCTGTTTGCCCGAGAATATTCATGTCCATGGAGCATGTGGGTTACTGTTGAGGACGCGTAAACTGATTCCCATAAATTTCCCAAATATCTTTATTTAAATAATAAGTAAAAAAACAATCATCCAACATAATATGACTGTTTAGCCAGACCGGGGCACGGCGGTTGGTGGATAATGAAAGCGCTTCATTGGGCAGGGGAAAATATTTATATTCCCCCCCTCCCCTCCGAATTAAAACTGGTAAATAACAATAAAACTCTTCAACGTTAAATGAATTTGTTATAAAAAAAGCAAACACTTGAATTAATCATTACTTTCCTTAGGATTTTGTAATTTCTCGCTGCGCCACGAACCGCTGCGCGTTCGAGCCGCCGCGCGCCGTGCTCCTTATTAACAGCCTACGTGCCTTATTATAAATTAAAACCCATCATTATATACATTATTTTATAGCTAAAAATATTGTCTACAAGTTTTGTTGATTTATTTTTTTTCTTTAACAGGCTCAGAAAAAAATAATGTGCAAATATATTCTGAAATACTATTTTAAAAACTGATATTTTTCCTTTACTAATAAATTTTAGAGATTGTATAGCTTTTTTCGCAAAGATGAAAGAATACAATTTTTTAGAGTAACTGATTAGAAACTAAACAAAAAATAAATAATTTGATTTTATAAAACCATTAAGGAGATATTAGCGTATTCCGAAAGGCTTTGAAAAATATATTCAAGGGGGGGTGGGGAAGGAAGCACAAGGGGGAAAGTCGGGGACTTTTGTAAAAATACATGTCTAAAGCTCTTCTAACATCTGTGAAAAATTCAGCTTCCGGGGAATTAGTTCCGACACAAAACCTTCATTGACTGGGCTAGTAGCAAACTTTTCGGTATCTATGCTAATTCCACTAGAAATCACTTCAAGGATTGTTCTGAATCGCTTGATGAGTTCTAAATTGATACTGGTTATTTGAGAAGATGTATCAGGGTCAGCAAAAAACCTTCGTGCTGTATTGCCATCATTAGTATTTCCAAATCCTGCTTTAGGCACGTCTACGAGCAGTCCCATTCGTTATCTGAAATCTTTTTGCACTCTTTCTTTCGTCTCTTTGACAGTTTTTTTTTGTTCTGGTGTACGCGCCTGCTATTTCTTTAGGGGGATTTTATAGGCGAGGTGGAGAAGGGACTCGAAAAATCGTATTCTGGCGTGGAGAACAGATAGTCCAAACTGCAAGGCTTCGACATTTACTTCTTGTACTTCCTTCAGCTTATTAAAATCTTTTGAAGTCTGTCCACAAATATAGCAGCGCATAGTTGAAGATGTGTCAGTAGCAGCATTGCATACCTTGCCATCAACCATTGTAAATAGTAGCTTATGATTTATTTTCACCAATCCACTGGAAGGTATATATATTTCTGTTTGTGACAATTTTTTTAATTGGTGATTAACATAAGCTATCTCATCCTTATAGTACGAGAGCCCACGACCAAAACCATGTCTCATAGCAATACGGCAAAAACCCTATAAAATCGTTAGATTGTATGATTCTGAACCCGACTAGGTGTGTAGTAACGGTCGAAAGTGTAGCAACTGCGTGGGAGGCCATTTCTGCTGTGTCAAAAAAAAAGACAGTCGGTATTATAGCAATACGTCTGATAGTGAAAATGTACATAGATTTTATAATTGCATTACGAAAAAGTTTGTTTTCAGACATTTTGCGCGTAGCATATAGCCTGAGCGCATTTTTGAAAATGTCAACAAATTTAGCCGACCTGTATCATAGCAATACGGATAATTTTTTTTTTCAATTTTTCGTATTGCTGCCATGATTACCAAAAATCTGTTTTCAGACACTTTAAGTGTAGCATATACTCCCAAAAACGAAAATAACGTTTCGGAGTCGCCTGGCCGACGCTTCTGTTCAACTTCAATGTTATAGCCCAGCTACACTACTCGCGAAGTTGATCGAAGTTGAACGAATACGATAGTGTGGGCACGAACTTCGCTTCGCTTCGGGCAACTTCGCTTCGCTTCGCCCGACTTCCGATTGTTGTCGGTAAATGCGCCCGAGTCAAAGGACTCGAAGCGTCACGGCATAAATAAACCAATCACTGACTGGTTGGACTGAGTTACTTGCGAAGTTGCACTAGTGTGTGGGCACGCACTTCGAACTTCGGCTAACTTCGTCGAGGACTTCGTCGAAGCGTCGAAGCGAGTAGTGTAGCTGACACTTTACGGTTTCGGGTAAATTCTTTGTTAATTATCATCTAATAAATTCAGGGTCGCAACGTATTCATTGGTTTGTAACAGAAAATTCAAGATGCCTCAATACGATTTTTAAATGATATCTGAGTATCGAAAAGTTGTCTGATAGAGAAGGTGCTACACTTAATTTGTCTGATATAAATTTTTTGCACATGTGGACAACTTATTTTATCATGTCCAACAATTTTCAGACATATTGCTATGATACCGATCGGTAAAATTTGTTAACATTTTCAAAACGGTCTCAAAATTTAATGCGTTCACATTTCCGTCTGAAAATTGTTTTGTTCGCATCAAATAACCAAAATTTACTAATAAGAAAGATTTTCAGACGTATTGCTATGAGACATTTTTTTTGTCTCATTTTTAATTTTTTTAAGTGATTTTACGGGTTTGCGCTACACCACTAACGTCTGAAAAATATGTTTCCGGTATCTCAGAACTATCATTCAACTACAGTCTGCAAATCAGACATATTGCTACGATGCAGTTCGGTAAAATTCTTTGACAATTTTGAAAATTCGGTCAGATCAAACGCTACGCGGAAAATGTCTGATATTGGTATTTTCGAGTTCAGGATAATCGTATCTATCGATTTGATGCGGTTTTGGCCGTATTGCTATGAGACAAAAATTTTGGTCGTGGGCTCTCGTACTATTAGTGATATCTTTGGATTCACTTATAAATCTTATCCGAATCGGTCTACAGAATCGAACTGAAGATGGCGTCGGATTTTGCCAAATTAATTTCGTTTCGCCATTTACATTTACATTCAGTCGAAGAGGTACGAGGGAACTTTGAAATATATTAGCGTCACTATCTGAGCTATTTTGAAATCTCTGCTTAAACTGCGACTGCTGTGATCCATCACATCCCCATTTTGATATAAGTTCCAAGTTTTCTTTTCAATCGTTTCTTAATAACTCTATTACCTCCGCAAGGTACTTATATAGGCGAGATGCCGTATGATCCAGTAAACCTTGAACCTGAATTTCCATACACGTTTCAGTCACACGTATTGTTTCTTCCTTGGGGTAACTGTCCTTTTTTGCTTTTTGGATTAATGAGTAACATGGGTAGATACTCTTATTAGCATTATAAATTATTTCCCATTGCCTCCTCGTAAAGTCGCCTTCTACAAATATTGCCAATGCCTCTTGTGGTGTGTGCTTTTTCACGTTTATTTGATTTTGGGATAGAGAATAAGATTTGCGAATTTTTGATGCTCTTGTTGGCGTTGCTACAATCTCTTTTATCAATACTGAGGCATCAGTATTTCCAATAATGCGTTGACTGACTCCAGCTGCATAAACAAGTTCTTCAGGAGGTATTTGCTTCCGTATCTCACTGGTTTTTCGTCGCTTACTACGCTCACTTAAGTTTTCAAAAGATTTTGTTGGCCGACCCGTTTTAGGTCTACTTTCCTCGTTGAACTTTTCCAACTGAATAGAAGATGTGAGCCATGTATCATTTTTACGTAAAAAGCGCTCTTTATTCCGACCTGCTGCTTCCCATCTTTGCTTAAATTCAGTCTTAAAATATCTCAGGCTGCGACTCAAAATAAATCTTTTATCCTCAGGGCACTGGGTTATTTCAACTAACTTTGTTTCCAAAAACACTAACATTTCTTTAATTTTATTTGCTTTGCAGGCACACATGATGTCATGTAGAGCTCTTCTACTAAAATTAATGGTTGATCCAATATTATCTGAAAATAAAAAATAAAATTCATTAAAGCGAAATTTACCCAAATTCTACTTTACCACTTTCAAATGATCGAAAACAAAAATGGTGCAAATATAAGCAGATTTTTTTTTTGTATTCATTAGATAATATCCTAGTAAACATATTAATCATAAAATAAAAGTTTGACAAGCCTCGACACATAATCAAAAACGTGATTATCTTAATATTTTTATACAATTCTTTTAATGTTTTCGGTTAATTTTGCTTAATTTTTTAAAACACTTTAATTCTACATAAAGTAGAAAATTGGCATGATAAAATATTCTACGTACCTTCTACTTCCATATTCGTAATAATTTTTTTCCACAATTTAGCACACCAAATCACAACTGCGACTACAAAATAATGAAAATAACGAATGCCGAGAACAAAGACGTGCGGTCTGCACAACGACTGGGTTCCGACTGCCTGCGCGAGAAAGGACGGCTAACTGAGTAACTAATGTATCACTCATTCATTGACCCGGTTATTAAGCTACAAAAAAGAGCGACTTTAATAGGTTTTTATTTAACTTCGTAAAATCGACTTTTAACCGGAGTTTTAATGAAAATACTCCTATGTGCGGCGACTGAAGAAATAGCAATAAATACAAAAATATCACTTATGTATGGGTAGTACTTGGGTGGGTACTTGGAGGAAATGTGGTAAGATGTATAAGACTTCAGATGTAATCGTTTTGCCACGGAGGAAATTGCGGTTGCCGACAGCCGCAACTAAAACGTCTTGTAACTCAAAAGTCTCTCATGCGCACACCTACATGGCAGATCAATATGCAGTGCAAATGACACTAATTAAAACCCAAAAGCCGTAATGACAATTATTCTGAAAGTATCAGTAAGATCTAGCACTGACCAAATCTTCATCAATCTTAACATCATGTCAATTAGACAACTCTATTCTAAAATAATAATCCTTTACAAGAATAAATACAAGACACTATAAATAACTAACACGTATTTTATAAACACTAGATCTCACACTCAAAAACATTTCAAACAAGCAACTACAAATACAACATTGAAGAATTGTTCAAATTCTCAGAAACAACCCGTCCTTAATGTTCCTTAAAATAAACAAATTCCACTCTCAAAACCATTCAACTGCGCAAATAAAAAACCGATTCAGCTGTTGTTCCTAACTTTTCCAACGATCAATCTCAGGCTCGAATCAGACGAGTGATTAGTTCAGTAACGTTCGATTCGCCTGTTTCCAAACATCTTATCCGTTGATTATCTTAAGTGGTCCCGCCCACTTTCATAGACAATAAAATGACATCAAAGAAAAAACTTTCAATGTTAAATTAATCATTGTATTTATTATTAATACATATATATTTTTTTTAAATACTTTTATAATTAAACCGATATTTAATATATTTTTTGAACAAACTTATGAAATATGTTAAAAATAAAGTGTTAGATTGACTTTAATTCCACCGCGTCTGTGCGTCGCGAATATTTTTCAATCTGTCGACAATTTTTATAACTGGTCCTTTACCGAGGCAAGTTTAATCCAGTAGTTTGGCCTCCTCCACGTCGTGTATAAGGCCATTTGCCAATTAGGCCGAATAGGCTGACCCAGACAAGGCATTAATTCCGCTAATGGTAACTTTGAAATATTTTTTTTATGAGACCCACCCATAGACATATGAATATTAGTAGACCTGCCCTAAGTGATTAAAAGCGTATTATCCCCACTCCCCATACCGGTTCCATTGAGCCGGCTGGGCTCGCGTTTGGCCTCAAATGAAATTTGAAAACGTGACGTCATCATTCTTGTGCGAACTATGGTCGAGGCATCATCGGTTCATTTTACTAAATAACACGGCAAAATTTTGACTTGTACTATGAAAACTGGTAAAAATAGATGTGAAAAAAGAGAGTAAACCCAATTGTCGTATTACATTCCATATATAAGCATTATTTTACTTTATTTTAAGCATATTCACATCGTATAATATGAATCAGTTGTTACTATCACATAGAGAAACGTCTGGACGCGAAACACAAAGCTGGTTGGTTGCTGGGAAGTAAATTATGAACATTTATAAAAGTGTCTTAACTAAATACTCTGAAACTAACTACGACTCTGAAAATAAAAGCTGCCTTACTTTGCCGAATTTGGACTTCGCAAATTTGTTCATAACGTGGCGAGTAATTTGCGCTCCCATGTAAAAATGTCTATTCATTCAAAGCAGATTTTACTTTTAAGAAGTAAATGGTGATATTATAATGCGAGATGCCTATTTACTGTCAGATTGATTTATTGACGAATCACAGTCAGCTTCACTCGTTCCCTCGTTCCCTCGTTCTTCAACAGTTGATTTTACCCCTCGCCCATATCTTCTCGTCTATTAATTCCTATGTCTGTGGACCCACCCTAAAACTGTCTGTGATTTACTCCCACTCCAAATTATTTCTGTGGATAAGATATCAACGTCAGATTTTGATGAAGAATTTGAAGAAAATCTAAATATACGTATTAATTATAACTAAATATTTTTTTTTTATGTGAAGCCGTAAAATAATCCCAACTGCTCCTAACCGTCAGGAGCCATTGAGACTGTGGCATCCCTAATTGGGGTATGTTATGAGGCTGAAGGTAGTGGAGAAGGGAATGAGACCTGGTATTCAGATCTGGTCACCAAACACTGCTAAAGCCATTTCAATCAAAGTTTCAAATGTGAATGGTGGTCTTACACCAGGGCGATATTGATAGTATCTTCCTCTCTGAAACGTGCTGCAAATGTACTATATATTATATTACTTTATATGTATATATGTACTTACCTAATACTTTTAAATTAGAATGCTACCCAAGCAGCAGTTAATCTTATGTTTAATGTAATATTTTATTTTATGGTATTTCTTCTCTTTGTTATTCATATTTATACAAACATGTTAGTATGCTTAGGCACCAGTTAAAAGTACAAATACCTATTATTTCATTATTATTGTAATACTATACTTATCAAACAACTTATCAAAATGTTAATACTCATACTAATTTGACTGTCCTAAAACGGGAATCCTCCTAGTTGGGCAGTCAAAACATTTCTTAAATAATGTATTTGAATGTATAATCTTTTACTAAATAAAAAAAAAAAAAAAAAAAAAAAAAAAAAAAAAAAAAATTAGTAAATTGATTGAACCCGTGACGTCTGGCTTGCTAGTCGAGAGCTTTACCCCTCGACTACGGAGGCCATTACTCATGCATGAGTATCAACATAACTTTGTTCTGTGTATTACTATAACTTTAATTAAAACCAGATTTTAATTGAATTAAGTCTTTTTAATTCATATCCCGCTAGGACTTTCTATTGCCCGGTATATTAGCTGATTTTAAAAGCTTAAGCTCGGCTTGGTTGGAATGTCGAGTTTAGCACGGCTTGGAACATTACCCGTGTTTAGGTCGGAAGCCTAGATATTAGCAATATTACACGTATTGTCTTTGATTTTAAAAGAGGAACATGTTTGATTTTTGTTTATAAAATTAAACCACTGTCTACGTGGGTGATTTATCTATGACCTCTGATGTCATCGCGAGATCGCGAACATTCAAAAAGCCAACGACAGCTGTTTTTTGGCGGTTGTAATTTACGAGTAGATTTTTCATAAAGTTCCCCACGTCAATCAGCATGCTAGGATACTAATTTCAAATAGTATTTGTTTTGCTGGAGCAATGCACTATTCATAAAATTATCACAAACAAATCGCTGAAAACATTGTCCTGGCGTTGAACAATTCCTTTCATAATACCTTACCAGACTATTTGTCTATTTTAGAATGATTATCAATTATTAACGTCAACAACCATCATCGCTCGATGAAAATAACAGTCCATATTGATAACATTATGTAATTTACGTATATTTTGATCTGTACGTATTAATCACGTAAACGTCATTTTTGGCATTTGTTTTTACAAGCGCCACGGTGTCTAAAAGCGAAACTATTCTGCGGTTTACTAAGGCTTAAGCGGCAGATTTAGCCAAAACCTCGTAGATCACAAGGCCGGGACACTCATTCAAAGCAGCCTCCTAACTTGTATGTTCTCTTACAAAAATTTTCGTTTTCTTTTGTTTTTTTTCAATTTGTTCTTATGTATTAAAACATCTTACAATGTTTTAGTTAATTTAAAAAAAAAAAAACATTTTTGGAGGATCTCATCTGGGGGGTGGCTAGAGAATTTCGGGACATGTTTAAAATTGATGTTTATGAAGTAGCTTAATTGGCCGACCAGTCGCCTTTTAGATTTTTTCGGCGCCGATTCTCGCTCTGAGTAGCCTAAATGGCGATATATCGCCCTTGTTGGCAACACTGGTACTGACGTTTATACATTCCGAATGAAAAAAAACGAACGTTTGCGCTAGTATCACGGAATTCCGAATACGGAAAACGAATTCGGAAATCGAATACGGAAAACGTATGTATGCGGCCAGCCTTAAAGAACAGAATATACCTAGTGAGCTATCGAAAATTATACAAAAAAAAATAATGCATAGTTTAACTGTAAACTGATAAACTGAAACAATATTAGTAAAACCCGCCCTTGAAGTGATTTTGCACAATAACGGCGTTATACAAATCATCCAAATATTATTACTATTAGTGTTTTTAGCGCAGCTGTGTGGTTTCTATTTCAGTCTATATTTGGTGTTGGTATGCTATATCTGATCTCCCTATATTTTGGATCTATCTTTTTATTCGGGTTTTAAATGTTTGTTGTTGTAATTTTTGAATGAGAGTGGTATTTATTTATTTTAAGAAACATTAACAGTCTTGATATTAATATAATATACAAAGGAGGATGGAAAATAAACAGATCAATTATAAATGTTCACAGATGGTTGATTTGGGTATATAAAACTAAGTATTTAGTGAATATAGTCTAAAACATAAAAAAAAAACAGAACAAAGTAACAAATATAAAAGCCGAACTAAGTAACAAGTAGAACAAATAGGGATTTTGTACCATACCTGTACCAAATTTGATTTCTTGTACTATAGTATAAGAATTTTTTCTATCCAAATGTGGTATTTCTAGTTGCTTGTTGGATATGTTTTTGACCCTGCGAGATCTAGTGTTTCTAACGTGCGTATTTGTTGTTATTTCTTGTCTTTTGTATTTGTGAATGCAAAAGAGTTGTTTTAAGTGTTGAAGATTCCGTCAGTGGCAGGGACTTTCAGTATAAGTTTAATTATGGCTTTTTGGGTTCTAATGGGTAAATGAAGAACATTATCGTTTGCACTGCCCTGTCCGATAATATCATAGTAATAAGAAAAATTATAATAATTACACGTGCAAGAAAAATGTTCTATTCACCACAATTAACATTAAAATGTACACATTTCACTTCTTCAAATAAAATAGTTACCTATTTTTTAAATTCAGATAAAACCTACAATTTTACTTATTTTTATGACCCTTGAGCTGATTGTTAAACGTTGCGGAAATAATTGAATGACGCTTATCGCTGCATTCGCCAAATACTAAATATTAAGTCTTACTTGGCAATAAATGTGCGCTGCTGATGAAATAACGCCCTGCCACTGAATTGTGTATTTCAGTATCTATTATATTGTTGAAAAAATTGTTGATATTGCTGCGTATACATTTGCGAGCTGAGCATCGAGTCTTGGGAGAGGAATGAACATCAATGCAATTCTCTGTTGTCGCAGTTTAGACGCAATAAATCATAGTTTTGGTGCCGATGAATTACTGTACTTGATACTTGGATACACCATTAAACCCCAGAAACAAAAACACAGACAAAACAGTGGACTGCTTGACCACCCCTTTTACTCACCAGAGCTAGCCCCAAGAGACTTTTTTGTTCCCTCGGTTAAAAGTTGAGCTCGAAGGACAGTCATTTTCGTGGAATAAAGAGGCCACCAACTTCGTAAACAACTATTTTTTAGAGAAAGACTCCAACTATTATTTGGACGGGTAAAAGAGATGGGAGCATCGCTGGGAGAACTGTATAGCCTTAAAGGAGATTATGTTGAAAATATTTTTTATTTTATCTTATTTCTTTGTTAGGTCGGAAACTTTTCAGACTACCCTCGTACAATACATTCTCTCTAACCTTTCCAAAATTTGCGTTGAAATTGACGTTTGATACCTTCACTCTATAACTAACATTCGAGTATTTCGCAGAATCTTTAATAATTTAACGATTCGTTCAAACTCCAATCTATATAAATAAAAATGTAAATGTTCATTTGTTCAAAATCATAAATCTCAGAAAGTTCTTCACCGATTGCTTTGAAATTTTGACACAACGTTGCATTCGAATACTTGTGTGTTTTTATATAGATGTCACCTGTGACAGGTAATAGCATGCCTTTTTTTAAAAAGATCGACATGGGGGTACATACGATCGGACCCCCATTTACCTCAAGTCAACATTTAGGAGTTCCGTAAATGACACAATAGATCTAACACAAATATAATAGACTGAGAAACTACTTATTTGATATTTGTATTTTTATATTTCGTAAAGTTGTTAATTGAGGTATATAAATAGAGTCTACGTTCCTTTTCTCGTCAGAATTAATATGTTCAAGCAAAACATTGCACATTGGAAGCCGCTAATTTTCCTAGTTCCCCAACTTGTTTTTGAAAAACGTCTAGGGTAATAATGACGTTCAACATTTAAATGCACTTCACACAGACTAAACTGAGTTTGAGGACATTTTGACTATGGAAATGGAACGTTGAAGAATCGGATATCATGTGACTAGAAGAACAGCTACAGAAAGAAATTCCCGTTGCTTATCCTGCTTCATTTTCATTTGGTGCAATACCTCACAAGGGCGCCCCTGTCTGCACAGTGTAAAGACAGAGGAACTATACCGCCACCCGGTTGTTGGACAGGCAAGGGAAAAAATTTTTACGAAAAAAATAAATGATTATCACATGGGACGTAAATAGTTTTACGAAAATTCAATATTCGGCAGGCAGGGGGTCTACGAAAAAAATTTTTTTGGCAAGTGGTCTACGGGGCAAAAAAGTTTGGGAACCTCTGTGTTAGACTAACATGTTTTTTTTAAACAGGGTTATCTGTTGGACGTAAAAGCAACAGCAACGCAAATGGTGGGGTACACCTAGTATAATAATAATATTTTGATGATTTGAGTACAGCGCCGTAAAATCACCTCAAGGGATTTGTACAAATATACAATATATTTCTACAATGATCTATCTTATTACTGTCTATAAACTACGCATCAACTTATGGCGAACTATGTTCGTAGATCACTAATACAAAACTATATATACAATGCATTTGACCAATGAACTTATATTATTATTTATTTATATTCTGTACAAACAGTTAACATAAATACAGGACCACACTTACCTGGGAGATCACTTGAGATTACACTGTTTGTGGTTTATTAGTTTTATTAATTTAGATGAAGTTCGCATGCAGATGACATAATTGGAACATATTTAATTGGGAATGCCATCATTAATTCCGGTATTTATTTTAATGATATTTATTTATGTTCTTTAGAACCCTTCAGTATTTACATCATTTCGTTAGATTCGAGGCAAACTGGAAAGAATTATTATTTCTCTTTCTAAAGTTAAAAAATAATGTATTTCCGAATGATAAAAATAATATAAAAATACTTTTATAAAATATGGATCCCCGGTCATATATGACCATAAAACGCTGGAGGGTGAGCATGTTTAGCTTACAACTGTACAAGCATTCGATTTGTATTTGAATTTGTCTTCCTAAATGTGATTCGTCAATTGAATATTTTTTATAGATTTTTAATATCAGACGAAGCAAGAACAATATTATAATTGGCAAACTTTATTTCATTGTTTGCAAGGAAATGTAGCAAATGAATATTCGGGAGATAGGTGTATTGGCTGTTTAACTGGTCACACGAGGTCGCACTGAAATAATTTCGCAACTTATTGCCAACTTTAATTTTATTGACTATAAACGCAGCTTGTAACTATTAGACTTAAAATGATTGATGTTAATACTCTTCTACGATTATATTTTATATATGCGCTCGCGAGATCTTCATGGGCAATTGTTTTGTTTATTGTTTCAATGGCCCTGCTAACAGGCTATGCCGAAGAATTGAATTGAATGAAACAAGCTAAAATGGTATGTTGTTTAATTTTTTTACCGTTTATTTAATATTTCTAAGCTCCTGGTGGAAATAATGTTTCATATTCAAAATAGACGTGTTGACCTAGAAATCCCAAACTGAAAAAGCGACGCAAATTTCATGCTCACCATTTGGGAGATATTTCTGCTCGAGACACACAAAAAAAGGATTCTGCTAAATAGTAAAAAACTTGATATTATATATTTTTTAAATTTAACATAAGTGTAGAACCCTAAGGGCCTTACAAATAAAAAAAACAGGGGAATAACAATAATAAAATCTTCTCTGCGCATGTTTGTGCATTACATAGTAAATGTGCAATTAGATTCAAAAACATTGATATCCATAAAAAATAATATTATGAAAACCATAGACATATGGATATTAGTAGACCTGCCCTAAGTGATTAAAAGCGTATTATCCCCACTCCCCATACCGGTTCCATTGGAACCGGCTGTGCTCGCGTATGGCCTCAAGTGAAATTTGAAAACGTGACGTCATCATTCTTGTGCGAACTATGGTCGAGGCATCATCGGTTCATTTTACGAAATAACACGGCAAAATGTTGACTTGTACTATGAAAACTTGTAAAAATAGATGTGAAAAAGAGAATAAACCCAATTGTCGTATTACATTCCATATATAAGCATTATTTTACTTTATTTTAAACATATTCACATCGTATAATATAGATCAGTTTTAGAAACATATACTATCACATCGAGAAACGTCTGGACGCGAAACACAAAGCTGGTTGGTTGCTGGGAAGTAAATTATGAACATTTATAAAAGTGTCTTAACTAAATACTTAAACGAAATATTCGACTCTGAAAATAGAACCGAATTTTTTTGCCGAATTTGGACTTCGCAAATTTGTTCATAACGTGGCGAGTAATTTGCGCTCCCATGTAAAAATGTCTATTCATTCAAAAGCAGATTTTACTTTTAAGAAGTAAATGGTGATATTATAATGCGAGATGCCTATTTACTGTCAGATTGATTTATTGACGAATCACAGTCAGCCTTACGCCCTTCGTTCTTCAACAGTTGATTTTACCCCTCGCCATTATCTTCTCGTCTATTAATTCCTATGTCTGTGATGAAAACTGAATTTAAAAATGTGCGAACCTGGAAACATTAGATTTTTTTACATAAAAAAAGTGTTTATTTAAATATTACAGCATCTGTCTCTTATGTAAATACAATATTTTGGCAAGGATTTTCGTTTAGCACAAATATAAATGTTAAGCATATACAATACAAGGCTAGATAAAACACAATGACAAAGTCAATTGTTTATATTAGATTAAGTGCGCACGGGGCGTGTCGTGGAAATTTTAACGATTTTCAAAATTAACGACCTTCGTGGCAGAGCAAGGAAAACGAAACACCCACCTAGTTCACAAAGCTCAGCGAATACCGAATACTTAATTTTCGTAAGAGGGTAAAAATTTTCGCGCCGAGAGTTTTCGTGCCGAGAGTTTTCGTGCCGAGAGTTTTCGTGCCGAGAGTTTTCCTCCCGAGAGTTTTCCTCCCGAGAGTTTTTCTTTAGGAGTTGGCACTTGACACCCGGTCATATATTTTGTAGCTCAAAAGTTAATGGTCAGATTTCAAACTATTTTTGTTCTCCTTCTGTGCCCTCTCCTGCTGAATGTTGCCCATAAACAGGAAAATCTTCACCCTGCGGACTACAGCCTGAAACACACTCCAATATTTTAAATAAATTTTTAAATGTATCTATTTTGTTTTCTCGATTGAATGAAATGGGATCTTAGGAAGACAGAAAAAGATTCAGTCGCATTTAGTTCGGGCAGAATCTTGCAATCATACATACAGATAACAGCCAAATATATGCGTTTTTTTCTCATCAAGTTGTTCAAAAATATGTTCCGATATCCGATCGAGCTGAAATTCGGCAGATAGACTAATTGTTGATGACAATGCATTAAATCATCTTTTGGTGGTACTTCATGCACACACGGATTTTTCTGAAATTGGATGAATTTTAAAAATTTACAGCATTTATTTATCATATGAAATAAATTTCGCTACTATCCAATTAGGATTTGGCATAGGTATTAGCGGTGTAGACTACAGCGCCTTTGAGGTGATTTTTCACAAAAACGGCGCTCTACAAATTATCCAATTTTTATTATTATTATTAGACTCGACTCCCTAGAGAGGGAGGTTCAATCCTCAGTCCAACCATTTTTTTTTCTTTGAAATTGGTTACCAGCCGGATCAAGAGATGGCGCAACTAGTTCGAAAATTGAAAATAGATGTATTTATAGTATGTATTTTTTGATACCTTTTTTTTGGATATTCTACCATCAAATTAATATATTGTTGGCATGTTTGCATACGATCTTTTATAAAATTCATATAAATTATCGGAGAATTTTGTGTCGTTATTATCTTTAACCTTCCGATGGGCATTGTGGCCTGGCCTGGCCATTTAGATTTTCAAAAGGGATTATCTTTTTTCCGTTGACTTTTTTGCAAGCGGTATTAATAAACACATATATGAGACGTTCATACACACTGGCCTGGCCAGGCCACATTGCCGATCCAAAAGCGTAAAAGCACATTGCCCATCGGAGGGTTAATGGATTTAAAAGTCATCGTTACTTGTATTTTCTTGTTGACACCGATGGAGTATACAGTAACTCTCTCTAAATATGATGCTAAATTGTTGTGCCCCTTGTTCTATGCACAAGAAAAAACATGAAATAAACTACAATGTGGCTATTGCATTTTTTGTATGCATTACTTAAACGTATCTGTTTGAAAAAATAATGCAATTTATGTGCCTACACACATTGATGCATATACACTAACCTCATTGCCTACACACCTCAATATATTATGTTGTTTGTCTGCCTTATTATTATTATATTTTAATTAATACAATATTATGAATGCCTCGGTCCATTCATAGTTGTTTTAATATTCTGCACTGAATGATATTTTTTACGTTACCGTTGTGCCCAATGTCCGACAATGTGTGTCAATGCAAACTTGTTTTACAGAAGTCTAGTAGTAGTTGTCATTAAACTCACGACGTAAAATATAATTTGCCAATGAGTTAACGCCAACGAGTATTATTTTATTATTCATGAGAATTTCAAGTATTAAAATAATGCAGCTCATTATTTGATTAACGGACAACCGAAAAAATTACACTGTACTTACATAGATTGGAAATACTTTGTTTTACGAATGCGTTTTGTGCTTATTTTTTTTTTAATTTTAAATTTTATTTTTATTTTTTCAGGTAAGTGGTTTAAAATGCTGTGTTCAATTGATGAAAGAAAGCTACAAAAATTTAGTAAAAAGTTTTTTTTTTAAATTTATCTTTATTTATGAATTGAGAATTTTCTACTCATGAATTGAGAATTCCCTGAAAATATCGCGTTTTTGTTGAAGATCTCTTTTTGTGGTTTTTTTTAGAAAAAGCGGTGGTATTTTGCAACTAAAGTGATGTTATGTTAAGTTTTGGTATTTTGCAACAAAAGTGATGTTAAGTTAAGTTTTGGTATTTTGCAACAAAAGTGATGTTATGTTAAGTTTTGGTATTTTACAACAAAAGTGATGTTATGTTAAGTTTTCGTATTTTGCAGCAAAAAAAACTGTGGAACTGCTTTTTTCCAAAATTGGAAAATGAATAATAAAGCATTTTCAGAAATACAAAGCATTTTCAACGAGAAGTTCGCTGCATTCCATTTTATGACTTTCCATAGTCATGTCAAAGACAAGAAATATTTAGAAGGTGTAATATTACTTTCTTACTCGTATTCTAAAATATCAGAAAATCCCTTAAAAAACATAAATATTCGTGTTTTTGCCCGAAAATTGCCAAATTCAACTTATTTTCGTGAACACGGTAAAACTCTCGCTTTTCGCTCAAAAAATAAGTATTTCTCGTAAAAATCGCATTATCGCAAACGCGAAATTTTCAGGTAACTGGGTACTCGTGGGTGATTCTCTATTCATGCTGCGTTTCTTCGAGTGATTGTTGGGAATGAGTCCTGAACACCTGACCCAACCTGAAAACCTTATGCATGAAAGTAAAATAATTCGATGGTATTCCATTTTCATTACCGACACTATTCTATCCTACTACGATCATAATATAACCTGACGATTTACTGTAGTTATACGTGAAGGTACAGTGCAATGGTCAAGAGGGATGTACAAGCATATAATTACTGTAGTTATACGTGAAGGTACAGTGCGATGGCCAAGAGGGACGTACAAGCATACATTACTGTAGTTATACGTGAAGGTACAGTGCGATGGCCAAGAGGGACGTACAAGCATACATTACTGTAGTTATACGTGAAGGTACAGTGCGATGGCCAAGAGGGACGTACAAGCATACATTACTGTAGTTATACGTGAAGGTACAGTGCGATGGCCAAGAGGGACGTACAAGCATACATTACTGTAGTTATACGTGAAGGTACAGTGCGATGGCCAAGAGGGACGTACAAGCATACATTACTGTAGTTATACGTGAAGGTACAGTGCGATGGCCAAGAGGGACGTACAAGCATATACTTACTTAGTTATACGTGAAGGTACAGTGCGATGGCCAAGAGGCACGTACAAGTATATACTTAGTTATACGTGAAGGTACTTGGCACTACCGGCATTTCAAAATAAAAATCATATTTGTAAGCACATCACATTTTGTTAGTTACATTTATGAGTAGGTACAGGTTACACCAAGAAAATATTTACAATTATTAGTACTTAGGTATAAATATCATACAATACAACTGGGAAACCGATTAGCTGTATTGCAAAACAGTCTCCTTGTTTACATTTTTCATCAAAATATGCTGATTGGTTTATGGTTTAAGCACCGAGCGAGCAAGCACAGGAGTGTGTTTATTCTAAGCCGGTAGTAGGTAATACGTACTATAAACACTAGGTATAAGTAGTACTATTCGTGGCACGTCACACCGTCGCGGTTTACCGCTGCGGTTTGGCTTGAACAATGCCGCGAGATGTTTAATTTGTCACGGTCTCTGGGCCGCTAAATTGCCGCTTGTACTTAATTCCTCAAGGTCGCGTACTTGATCAAACATACGGGACAGTTTTATACGTTACGCAAAATTCGCATAAATATAGCAGATAGTTTAGGCTATTTACTTATGTATTATCTGGAATTGTTAAGAAAACCAATCCTTACACGGAGAAAAAAGAGTATTGCTAATTTATTAAGAATCTTTTCAAATTATTATTGGTAATCCGATTAAAAACGGGATTGTAGGCCTCAAGGAATGTAATAACAGGTTTCTCGATAACGTTTTAGTCAATTACGAATATGTTATCAAGGGAAGTGCACGTGCATTTTTGCCTTGATAATAATATCATGACGAAATCCGTAAATATTCGGATTTTTATGAACACGTGTTCCGACATCGTGATAATATGTTCGTAATTTACTAAAATTTTATCAGAAAACATTCATTCGCTTAGGCCTGCAATCTTGTTAATAATTTGAAGAAATTCTTAATAAATTTGCATTACTCATTTTTCTCCGTATACATTTTTACTTGAATACCGCATAAGAGTCCCATCTTCCATTGCTGTAAGTTTGTATGTCTGATGGGTAGGGGCAGGAGGTAGGGAAGAGGTAGGTTGGGAAGTGCCCGGCTATTTTGATGTGGTCACCAAACGGCTAAAGCCATTTCAAGAAACGTTTCCATTTTGAGGTCTTTCACCAGGGCAATGATAACAGTGTCTATCACTCTTCCCTCTAATCTGAATCTTTCAAAATGATTCCTGATTAAAAGTATAGCTTGACAAATTTCTATGCAGTCGGGGGCGTCACCACCCACAACTGAGGATATTTTCGAAAATATAAGTAAAAAAAATCATTCTATACTTTGTGTTTTGGCTGCATGCAGATATAAGTATGTCAATGTGTACCTATTTTAATTGCATAATATTTTGTCGTCTTTATATTACATACGTTTTTTATTAAAAATCTCGTTAAATCACATTTTCTTCAATTCTCTGCGGATAAATAAATAAACCTCTTGGTAAAAGTAAATAGTATGACCCAACCATCTTTGCAAATAAAACTGGTTTTTTACGTTAAGCTCGTTGTTTAATTTGCTAAAAATGGTGATGTCACAGCTTATTTTTATTCATATTCGCGTGATAACTTGGAAAACTGCACGGTATGTGAAGATATTCTATCGATAGTGTTAGGCATACAAATATCGGAGTTTTCCAAATCTCGGTATAAATCAAAAAAAGGATTTCCTCCTATAGCTTTACTATTTTCTCTTTTCTATCTTTTTTTTAACATTTTTTTAACCTATTTTGAAGGTCATACCCAACAATATAATATATCGTTGACGAAGAAGATAATTCTAATAAATCTAAACGATACACAATACAGAACAAGACACAGAAAAATAAAAAAGATAACGATCTTGTTCTGTGTCGTGTTTCGTTTAGATTTATAAGTATTATCTTCTTCTTCAATGATTTACTATTTTCTGTTTATTTTTCACGTTCATTTTTCCAAATAGTGTTTGGTTTAATTTTACGACGCCTTTATGTGTTTTTTATAGATAAATATTTCGACTGAGGACCATGTGCTCCTCTCTCAAGATCTGGCACTCAACGCAGCTTGAGGGCAGGCGCATATCCTGAACACACCTCACCCGATGACCCCGGGCACCCCTGTTAAATCCTATAGGGGTTACCTATAGTAGGGGTGTTGGTTATCCAATAAATGGTTTCCGGGGCGGCGGTACCCATACCTTCCTCCCAAATTGAAATATCTGTGTTCGTTTCAACTCTGACTGCGAACCTTTACGTATTATGGTCACATATTTTAGAAACGAATCGTGCAGATCTAAACGGTTGACACGAAATATTCTATTGACGAATCAATTAGTAAAATGATGCGATAAGTTCCTCTACGGACTACGGACTTCATGCCCGCCAATTTAGCCAAGTGGTCACGGACGGACACGGAATTGGAAAATGTTTTTTGATGTATTCAGTTACAGGTTGTACCTAATAGTTGCAATTAATTTGATCACATTAAAAAATATATATAAGTAAACAAGACAAAAGAATATACATTAGTGCAAAGTAAATTAAATAAATTAAGAAGAAACATAAACAAAAAACGTGTTATGCAGTGACCTCATTAAGAGTAAACTTAAAAGGATTCATAATCTGCTCTTTGATAGATGGCGCTAATTTAATTATTTCACTGAAATACATGTTTTGCAAGTTATGCTTTTAAATATTAAGACGAATTATTTGGTTGTGCCCGTACATACGCAATATGAATATTAATAAATAGTTTTGTCGGTGATTCAATCCAATATTGTATTTGTATGCCTTTCCTGAAAGAATTGAGTTTTTTTACCGACTAAACTGTTTATTCATATTCATATTGCGTATGTACGGGCGCAAACAAATAATTTGTCTTAATATTGTAAAGCAATACCTTGCAACAAGCGTAATTCAATAAATTAATTGATTGCCGCCATCTATGAACACGTAGAATATAACAAGCGTCGCGTTTACCCTTAATTTGATTATTAGAAAAAGGTAACCAAAGTTCAGTTTTATTCTAGAATGCTTCTAACAAGAGATGTCAATAGAATTTCGAATATGTGAATATTTTTTAAATAAATAAAGAGATTATGCCATTAAACCTATCTTTGTCCAACAGTAGTCAATAAAAGTAACAAAAGGTAGTGTTTACTTATGTTGGGCACGCCTGACACGTTTGTTTAGATGTTTTAATTTATCGGTTTACAAAATCTTTTTCTTTGTGGTAGACAAAACAAATATTTTAACATCTGTTTTCAGTCTTAAAGTTTTCCTTTGAGCGCCACGCTAATTATTACTGCATCGAATTTCAGGATGTTTAGAAAGAAGTTAGTATTAGCAATACTTTTGGCGGGTATAAACAAAAATTATGGCGTCTGGAAAATGTTTAAGAATAGTGTTATTAGCTAAATTGTGAAGGAATAACAATGCTTTAAAAATTAAACAAATATCGCTAAGAAAAGAAGTTCATCAAGAAAAATTGTTTAAAAAATGCAACTTGAACAGATAATCTCATGTGTGATTCTTACAGATTTGAACGAAAACTATTAGTAACAATTTACATAAGACTTTTCGACTCCTGAGCCCCTATTGTATTCTCTCATGTTGGAGAGAATTCAGAAGAAATTCTTGAGATTTATCTACATGAGGGAGTATGGCTACTACCCGTGGCTCTATCCCACTGACTTTCTTTTGGGTATGCTCGGAATGAACTATCTACAGGTCAGGAGGGATGTGCGCATTGCTACACATTTCTTTAGACTGATTCGTGGATGGTTTGAAAACTCGGTCATCATGGAGAGCATTCATTTCTATGTTCCCGATGGTTATCTACGTCACCGATAACATAGACTATTCTACTATCTCCCGGCCTGCAGGACTAACTTGCCAATGGTCATGCCGGTGGGGAGAGCAATATTAACAGACCAATTATAATGAACAGAATCAATTCGGATATCGACATTTTTAGCATCAATTATTAGCTCTATTATTACTGGTATAGTTGATATACACACTGTTTATATTAATGTAAGAATTATTATTACCAAATGTATTTTAAAAACGCATTAAAATTAACAATTTTGTAATGTTTTTAAAATTTTTTGTAAAGTGAAAACCTATTATTGGTTAAATAATTAACACTTAATACACCATACTTTGTAATTATTATAACTGTTGGTTTTCCAAATAAAATAAAATAAAATAAAATAAAAATAAAATAAAATAATAAACTGAATAAATAAGCATATCGATAATCGTGAACGATCGCAGATTGCCAACGAACTGAATTTTTAAATACATCTACAGGGTTTTCCAATAAGAGGTGTTATTTTGATATTCAATCGTAAAAGATCAATGGTTTCGTTGCTTGTGTGGCACGTAGCGCCGTCTTGTTGAAAGTAAACGTTGTCGAGATCAATACCATCCAATTCCGGCCATAAAAAATCATTAATCATCTCTCGATAGCGATCCATTCTTCGTAACTGTTGCTCCAGCCTCATTTTCGAAAAAGTAAGGTCCAATGACTCCGCCGGACCATAAACCGCACCAAATAGTAACACGTTGAGGGTAGAGAGGCTTTTCAACAATAACTCTTGGGTTTTCCGAGCCCCAGATGCGACAATTTTGCTTGTTGACGAAGCCACCGAGGTGGAAATGGGCCTCATCACTCAAGATGATTTGCATTTGATTCACTCAAGTGAATTGTAATAATTTCAATGCGTTGTTGAAGCGTGTATCGTTCCATTTGTATTAATGGCGTAGTTACCTTTTACCATCCCAGTATTTCCTTTCCTTAAAAAGACCCTTCACACAGCATCCCAAAAGATGACATAGATATAGACCTGTGTGGGGTTAATGTGAAAAAATGTTGGTGGCACTCACGCACACACGTTTTTCTATGAAATTGGATTACATAAGAATTTTCAGCACTTAAAATACGAAATAAATCTCGGTACCATCAAAATTAGGATTTGGCTTAAGTGATAGCGCTGTCCACTCGTTTTCCTGAGGAGGTAGGTTCAATCCTCAGTCAAACCTTTTTGTTGTTGTTTTAAAATATATTTTCTCAGCGTGTCTGGGGAGGAAGGTTCAAAACTAACAAAAAATGTATATTTTTAAATACATCTATAAATAAAAATAGATGTATTATAGAAAAAAGACTAATTTCTACGGGTTGGGGCATTTAGTCGACGTGAAAGTTGAAATATAACCGACATTATCGATAAAACCTTTGTCGGTGTGATTGTGCTAGGGACCATACTTTCCACTGCTGATAGTAAATTAAGTGAATTTATCAGTTCGAAAATAATTTGGGGTGTGGGAAGGTTGGAATGGAACGTATCACGATAAAGGGCTTGGAAGATAGATTGAATTATCTAGTGAGTGCGATTGTGTAATGAAGTATTTATGTTAAATGAATTGAAGGATTAGCTTATTTAGAATTTAAAGTTGAAGTCTATTATTTGATATGACCGGTCCAGTTATTGTAGACGGCTCTATTGGACCGAGACGGTTCGACTGATCGATTAGCAGCGTCAAGATCTGCTGACCTTAGCCGTCTGTGGCTTCGTCTCGCCGGATACGCAGTTCAGATATCTAGTGGTGCCATAGATAATAGAAACACAATGTCTGGAACCATTCCCAGCAGTGTATCGTTAACTATTCTTTCTGTACATCGAAGCTAATTCTGTACGTTATATTTTATAAATAAGGTCGTTACTGTTATCCAATGACGGAATCTACAAAATAGTAAAAAAGAATGTCAATTTTAAGTAAAGGGTATGGATTAAGCAAAGATAAATAATGAAAGAAATCAACAAAATAAAATAGAAGTAACAGGTCAATTCAAGACATCGCTGGAAGTCATACACGGAGAAAACCTACTGATATAGTGCTCTTGTGATGGCAGCACTGGACTTCTGGCAGGGTCCCATTTACAAGCGATGGAGCCAATTCCCGATGTCATAGATTTCTAAAAGCTTAACTTTATTTATTATTCTTATTTTGTATATATTTTATTATTTTTCTTTTCTATCCTACAATATTTTTATTTTTACTACGTATTATACAGAACTCGTGGGATTGCACCACCCGCCCCGAGATCTGGAATAAACAAGGCAAAAAAAATTGCTAGTTTATTAAAAAATCTCTTAAAATTATTTGTAATCCGGTTAAGAACGGGACTGCAGGCCATTAACAAATGAACTTACAGATTTTCTGTAAAAATTTTAGTAAAAAAACGAATGTATTATCGCGATGTCGGTACACGTGTTCCTAAAAGTCATTGTTCTTATTACATTATTTACTGAAAACATAAGAGTGTATCTTACTTGCCAAATTTTATCTTAATTTTGTGAGACAATAACAAAATCTAGATATATTGTAACGTCATTGGTTACTAGTAGTTCTCCTTGAAAATAGCGGGGTTTTAACTATATCTCCTTTGACTGCTACCGAAACCTAAATAGCTGACACTCAATTGTTTTTCACGGTTGTTCACGGGCAATGTTTGTCACGGCTGTTCACGGGCGAGGTTTTTCACGGCTGTTCACGGGCAAGATTTTAAAATATCTTTACTATACAGATTATACTTAAGGATATATTTTCTAAAAAGCTTAGAAACAATATTAATTTGTTACACTTTTAAAAATAGCCTGCCAAATTAAGCCTTATAGACGTATATTTCAAGAATAGTGTAAAAATAATCATCTGGTAAAATGATATACCATAGGTATATGGTATGTCATTTTAGGTTTCAAAAGATTATTTTTATAATATTTTAAATTTCTTAACACTTAGGACCGCTTGTTTCACAGAATATTAATTTAAACGCGCTGATGGGTTTTTACATTATACATATTTACACCATTTGTTGCATAAAACAGTGCCAACAGAAGGATTTTATTTTTAAAACAACAAAATTAATAACCAAACTCTTAAAAAATGAACATAATACATGGTACACATAATTATCCATATAGATGTATATAATATAAGAAGAGAGAAAAATAAATAAACCAGTTTTAAAAGTGCAGATGGCATAGAAATAATATTAATTAATACAACAGGTTAGTAATACGTAATTTACAAGTGAATAGGTACAAGCAATTTACAATAAAGAAGTAAACTAAAGGAAATAAATGTAATCGCTCCTACGCGATACTCCTTAATGCACAAAAACGGCGCTATACAAATCATCCAAATATTATTATTAATAATATAAGCTACATAAAAAACATCATTCGGGTATTTCTTAATACTTTATAAATTATAATTTTTCAGTCATTTTAAATACATTTAGGATTACGAAAGATTTTTTAAATATTTATGTTGAGGGATCAGTAGGATTTATAGGCCCTGTTAGAAGTTCTACCGAGCCGAACCCTCTTATATGAAAATATCTGGAGTCGGTGAATTATTTTCCCATTTGATCTCTGGTGAGTTGACGTGTTGTTCTTGTATTGTTTTGTATTTATTTTGCTTATATAATGCACTTGCATAATGTGGATTGACTAGATTCACTAGATGATCATTTGTGGAAAAGTGTGTGGAAGGGTTTAGTTTTTAGAAAATAAATTATAATATTTAGTAAATTTATATATTAATAAACATATGTTAAATATGTCGATATTTGAGGTGAATTCATTTCCAAGTGTATGAGGGCAAGATATAGGTGCATGTATGTGGTAGTTAGACCCGGAATTATTATTGTAGAATAATATATTTTGCCTGGTCGGTCGATTTGGTAATATAAAGTCGATGAGATGCAGGAGTCCACAACAGCCTAGTTTGTAATGAATAATTTTATGCAAAAAAGTTGAATTTTCTAGGGTATTTATTTTAAGCGTATTTAGTAAGAATGTATAGTATAATATATGGGTTGAATAGGTATGTGAAGTTTGAAGTTAATAAACCGTAAACATTTGTGCTGAACACGTTCAATATTTCTTGAAAATGAAATATGAAAAGAATATGAACAATTCATGAAATTTCAAAGTTCTGTGGAAGTTCTATTCAAGTACTTTTATTATTTCAGTACTGCAAAGCAACTGACCCCTAATTATGTAATAACATAACTTTAGTAGGTCTTTCACAGAACTTTAAAATGAACATTGATATTTGATGAATTGTTCAAATTCTGTTATTCGGTCCTTAAGTAAATCAGTTCGGATTTCGAAAGTGTCATTCTCGTACGTCAATGGAAGTTGGGAACAAATTTTGATCGTCATAATATGCAAGTCCTGCAAATTATGTTTTGCAAGCGTTTATAATTTACTCGTGAAATAGGCCATAAGCCATTAGGTAAGTTTTTAGATTTTCACGGCCAAAAGCATTTTTGTTGTTTGTTTTTGGGGTGTTATGCCGTGTTGCGCTAACTCCTTCTTTAGCCGACGTTTCGGACATCGTTGCTGATGGACACTGCAACGATGTCCGAAACGTCGGCTAAAGAAGGAGTTAGCGCAACACGGCATAACACCCCAAAAACAAACAACATAAGCCATTAGTTTGGTCGCTTTTATGAACACTTTTGTTCCCGGAAAACAACTATTCCTCCAAGCTGGAAACCTTCAGAATACGTGCAGAATCACATTAGAGGCAAAAAAATACTTACTTTTTTTTTTATTTTTTTTTTATTAATATCAATAGCAAAATTTGTACATTATGTAGGTTTAAAGTATAATATAAGTATATTTTTTTCACAGTCCTCCTCACTAGGGTTTCCTGTTCTGAGGCGGCCTGTAGTTTTTCTTAAATTTTTGTATTTAGTTTTGAATTGTCTTTACATTGTCTTCATAATGTTTGTAAGTTGATTATTACTTTGATCTCTAAGCCATGTTTTGACTTTTGTTTTAAATATACTCATTTCGTTTATTTTTTTGGTTTCATTTGGTAGAGCATTGAACAATTTTATAGCATGGAATTTATTATTTCTCTGTCCAAAGGATGTGTTCAAACTGGGAGTAATCAGGATATTTTCGCTTTTTGCCCTGGTTGTGTATTTATGTTGGGCAGTGGAGTATTCGGATATGTTTTTTTTCAGTTTAAATAAAATATTTTTTGAATATAGTTTCTGTACATTGTAAACATTGAAGTTTTTGAATATTTCTTCTGTCGGAGTTCTAAGCGGAACTTTCAGTATAGTCTTTAATACTCCTTTTTGTGCTATATTGAGCCGCTCTGTGTGAGTGCTCAAGGCAGACCCCCATCCAGTTATTCCGTACTCTATTTGTGATTGACACAAAGCATAGTATACTTTTTTAATATCGTTTATATTGAGGATATTGCGAATGTTTCTAAAGAAGTATATGTACCTGGTTAGTTTTTTTGTAATAAATATTAATTGACCACTTCGCCATTTTACTTCGGGAGTAGGCGGATAGGATGAAACGCCAAACAAGTCGGTTTTGGCACGCACTCCTTACTTCATCCACGATTGACTTACATGACTCACTTCTATTTTTAATGTGATATTTTTGTTGGCCGAAGGTGTGAGTCGGATTAAGGAAAGGCTGTAACGATAGAATGACGAATGTCGGTATCTCGATTCATGTGAGTTAAACAACGAACGTGAGTCAACGAAACAATTTTTGCCGACATCGAGTGTCAAACGAATGTTCACATATATTTCAGGTTTTCGGCTTGTACTTAATCGTGCTATATAATATTTGGAGCTTTCTTCATACCTACTTGACCTACTTGATAAAAATAAGTGTTATCGAATACGAAGTACGGAACTGCAATATAATTATTGGAGATGGCCATGAATAAAATGCTATTGTTTATCCATTTCTGGTTGAGTGGTTGATGCTAAGAAAGTGACGAAAGACAAATGTTCAAGAATTCAAAAGTTTTTAGCCATATTTAGTGACCTGGTCAGCTTCTTAACCTTCCGTTTCTTCATTTCATTTCCTTCACCAATCCCTTCAACCTCACCATATACCCCAATTTGAGATGTTTTTAAAAATGTGTTATTGCTGTCAATAACAATAACTTTGCCAGATTTTCAATTTGGCCAACTTTACATCGCCGATATCGACTTATTCCATCTAGACCGTAGAATCGGGAGCGTAGGTAAACGGCTTTAATACAAGAACCTTAATCGTAACTACCTACCTTTGCTTACACTAACCGATTACAGCAATACATTGGATTCATCATCACCCGAAAAAAGATATTTATTTTCAATCAGCAACCGTTCAGATTTTATCATTCTGAATTCGTGTAACAGTATTAATGACGGAAGTAACTACATATAGAAATAAGCAACTTATAGCAATTAATATGGTGTATTTGGTAGAATAGCTTATCTTCTACCAACACAAGTAAAGATGGGCTTGTACTTTAGCTTAATCCAGTCCCACCTAAATTATCAGAAATGTGGCAAGCACAAACATTACATACTTGAATGTTTTACAAATAATACAAAATAAAGTTATAATTTTTTTTTAATTACACCCCGACGAAAAAACTGTACCAAGAAATTAACGCATTTCGTCATTATATATTATCAGGGCAAATGCAGGTGATGAACATGTGTTCCTATATATTAAGAATGTACTAAAAGTTTATTAGGAAACGCAGTGCAATCCCGATTTAACTGGATTTTAATAAATCATCAATTCTCATTTTTTTCTATTATAATATTTCTTCACTTGCTTATTGCATACAAAAAATTTTAGACTTGTTCCAAAAAATCAAGGTGTTGTTTTGAGTTGACCAGTCTACACATTTTGGACAGTGGTAAATAGTATCCATTATTAGTGGAGTGTTGAATGTATAAGAACAGTTCATTATTTCTGAGTCTACGTGAGGGAATATTGGAAGGGTTGTTTTGTAGTAAAGTAGGTTAATTAATAAGTCAACATAATCATAGTGAATAACCAAATGATATCAAATTTGTTTCTACGGTCTTCTAAAGGAGAAAAGTTTGAAATTATTTCAATTTCATCATATCAGTAATTTTGTCTGTTTCAAATCCGAACCTCCTAGCAATCCACCCTAAGAACCTATGTTGAACAGATTCAATATGACGACCAAGTACTAGTAATTACGAATATATACTTTTTAAATAATTATAGATTCTTAATAATACGACTTCTTGTCTTATATTTTTTTACAAAGTTCCATAGCTCAAGCTGGAAATGGCTTTGTGGGTTAAAAAAAATTACATTGATCTAGAAATTCCAGTCACTTAACATATACAACTTTTAAGACGCCATTTCACCGTACGGCAGTTTTTTATATACAGGGTGTATCGGCACTAACCCGACAAACTTTAACCAGCTATTCCTTGGCACATTTGGAGTAAAAAATGTTATGGGCACTTTGCCGTCCGGTAGCATTTTTTTTTCAATTAAAAACAAAAAAAATAAAAATTTCCACACTACATCACTGTCATTGGCATTGCTTTTCGTGTTCAACAGCTGTTATAAGAAAGTATGTCGAAAAGCGTCTTCGCTCTTTCGCACACACTAAATAATAATAGTTAGCTGGTTAAAGTTTGTCGGGTACGTGCCGATACACCCTGTATATATATTTTTTTATGAGTTTCCACCGTAAAGTGTTCTAGCCAGTGAGTAGATGATGGTAGTGAAGAGTAATTGCAATTACCTACATTGCGTATAAAATACTCTAAGTACACATAATTCAAGTTATTTTTTTTTAGTTCGGAGGTAAAAATTAATCTAGATACTTTGCTTTGGAAATCTCACGAGTGCGATTATAAGTAGTTGATGCCGTTAATTTTAGTTATTCCTTCCTTTTATAAGTACTCCTTCTTTCGTGTTATAATACTATGAACATTCGGCTCCGTTACTCCTGACCTACACTTTTTTTCAGTTCTGTGTGACTGATGTTTGACTGTTTCAATGTTGCCTTCGAACTCTTATAAGTATATCGCCTACAATTACCCAATTGCCTTTCAGATTGAGAATCGACTTAACTGATACATTGGAAGTAGCCCAAAAACCCAGTATTGTGGTTTTCCTAGCTGGTTTTAGATGTTTCAACTGACTAGCGCGTTGCCATGACCATTCCTTTGGCCTTTATTAGCGGTCATCCTGTTAATTCCCAGCTCTTCATATATATTTAGGATGTTTGAAATAGTTATGAATATGACTCCTTCAGTACAGAGCTAGGTAGAAATACTGTATATTATATAAGCAAGTGTACTAGCTTTACCTCACTATTTCACATCCTAGCTCTCAGCTAAAAAACACGTAGCCGTAATCATCGTACATGTTTATTAAATAAACTAAATTTTTAATATCTGAGTATTATTATATTATTATTATATTAAACATCCACCATTGCATTAATATAACTGTGGCAGCGCGATAATTACGGAAGAAACCCGATTAACATCAGGAAAGGAATACCACAGGTAAAGCGACGAGCAACTACTATAGATATGTACGTTTCATTTGCCATATTCACATATTTAATTTGGTTTTATTTTAGACCGTTTTGATACAGTAGCCAAATCATAATTTTTTTAGTCTTATCGATTGCATATTTTTCTGTCGTATTTTGTAATATTTTAACCATATCATTTATATAAAATATAAACAATATTGGGCCCAACATGGTTCCTTGTGGCAACCCTAGCACATTATTATAAAACTATAACAGTGAGAGGTTTTTTTTTACTGTTCTATGCAGAATGATTCATATTTTATAGTTTTCACATAAACTTTACAACGCTGCTTTTTCGTGTTTTATGGCATTTGAAGTACATTCTAGAGATAGTGTTATCTTATCGTTTTTGTGTGGAAACATCAAACGCCGTAAAGCTATTAGAAGGCAGGCGCTTGTACCATCTTGAAATGACACAATGCTTGTAAATTACATTATGAACATCTACCTCATTTTCGAATAATTACATTGCTTAAAATAAATGGATAATTTGTAAGCAAAAAAACGTAAGTACTTAATTACGTATTGTAATGTTACATGAGAGCATACAAGAATGATGTGATCTCTTTTAGTAAATGATACGTCCATAAATAGAAAAACGGTAATTTTTTTTAAAGTTTCATTATATTATTAGTCACGCAAAAACTTGCAGCTTCGATTCAGTCACCTTCGATTGTTTTTTTTTTGGCATCCGTATAGCAGGTATGTTACCCTACCCATATTTATAATATGTATAAATTTATATATATACAATATACGGATACCAGTACTTTGTTGAATCCTACAAATTAAAGTGGAGTTGGTAATGTAGTTCTAGTGATTTGTCTTGTTATGTGGTATTGTTCTAGTTTCTATTTTATTTTTCATTTTATATTGTGTATAATTTTCGATAACTCACTAGGTATTCTGTTCTTATAAACCATCTAAAAGCCCAGCTGGGCGTAATACCAAATTAAATAAAAATAAAAACAATATTTTTTTTTATTTCATTGAATTTGTGATCAGCTAATTTCACACGTAAAATTTCCAAGACATGGTCCGGTTGTCAAATATTTTGACCGAATGCTGGCTCTTCTTAATTGTATTGCCTAGGTCAATTTACCATTGGCAATAAAGTTAAATCAGAAGACATTAAGATGTTGGTCCACTTTCAGAGATGCTGATTACGAATTCGTCACGCTGCAGGCTGGTGTGGGCTGCTGCGGGATTTATTGAGTGTGGAATCCGAATGTAATGTTTAATATTGTGCGAGGTCAAATATTACTTTTGCCAACTACCAGTGGAAATGTTGGATTTTCTGCTCTAGCCACACTCAAACAATTTCTCATCCACTTTCTGAACGTTCTGGATGTCGGCATTTTCACTGAAAATAAATTATTGTAAGCAATAATTAGTTGCCTGTAATATCAATACAAATTGAAAATATCTCCCGAGTAAAAATAAATGCCGCCGACAGGAATTGAACCCGCGCCTTCTGATGTCCGGTCAGACGCTCTGGACCACTGAGCCACGTCACGTTGCGATGTTCACTGAAGATTTCACACCATTACCCTCCATTAGTATTCAGGGCAAGGAGTATTATGGTAGTTAGTTCCAGAATTTCAACACTGAAAAAGTCTACTTCTGGTATTCGTGGAAACTTAAAAAAAAAACGTAAAAGTAACGGAATGGAAAGCATAAAAAAGGAAAAAACATGCACAAACTTTGGCGAAATGTCCAGATACTTTATTTAAAAAAAATAAAGGAAAGACAGTTTTTTTAATGTGGGGGTGAAGTGTCAATATTCTTTCAAATAGATTCAACCCCTAGCGTGTAACCATCTCTTAGGTCAAGGTTCAGCCCCTATTGAGTGTTCACCATTTCCTATTTTAGCAGGATTTTTAAACTTTGGAAACGTTTTGTTTTAAAACCGGCGACAATTCGTGATATTTATGGATTTTAATGAGAAAAGCAACTTCAGCGGCTGTGTGAGAAGAGACTAGAGACTGAGCCTACTTGCGTTCAACAGCTCGGCTATGGAATGATTTGCTGGTTTGTGTTTCCTCCCTCTTATGTCGGTCTATTAAGTGACATGATTTCCCTCGGGCCCCCGGACGGAGTTATTGTAGAAAATACACCAGAAGACGTGAGGTGTTCCACCCTATCTCCATACATCTAAAAAATGGTGCGACGGATATTAATTAAAGAATTAATTCTCTTGACATCTCGCGCACCGATTTTACGTAGTACAGACATACGAGACAATACAGATTTTGGGGTCTGTAAAATTATATACGAGAGGTTTTTATAAAATAAAATAAACTTCGATGCCTCATTTTAATACCTCAATGCCTGATACACACGCGGAATTTTTATGCCAGACCTGCTTTCACATTATAATTTATATGTGTTTTTAATTAAATGGTTTATGTTTGTCTGATTTTTGACACATGAGTGCCTTAGTTTTTAACACCTTGTTAATACGCTCGTGTTTATTTTAAGGTTGGGTTGTTAAGTTGATTAAAAAAACGCCATTTTCACTAGATAATACAATTGATTGAATTATTATTACGTTTATATAAATGTTTACATACTTTTCAATAATTTTCATTAAAGCACATCAGGATCATTGTCCTATGCCTATTATATAGTCTTTTGTCAAATAAGTTTGTTGGCCCCTGTCTTGAAAAAACAAAACTAAATTTAACAGAGGAAATTATGATTTCGTGAATATGATTAAACCGGCTACAATAACCTAAAAAACATAGGATAATAATGATCCTGTTAAAAAAGTGATTGCATGCCACTTTCCTGATAAAATATTAGTCATTCAGAATATATCCAGAACACGTGTTCTTTTCCTAGTAAATATCATGACGGAATGCGACGTATCAGTATATCAATATTTGCATGAACACGTGTTCCGCCGCCCTCATAAAATATTCGCTTTTGACTGATACTTGGTTACGAACTCTGTCATTTCATTCGTTGAAGGCCCGGAGTCCCATTTTTAACAGGAAAACGAATAATTTGACCAGATTCTTAATAAATTTAAGACGGGTTGTTTCGGAGAAATTGAACAATTCATCAAATTTCAACCTTCATTTTCGGGTTCTGTGGAAGTCCTATTCAAGTTCCGTTATTACACCATTATAGGCTGGTTGCTTGACAGAACTGAAATAAAAACAAAACTTGAAAAAATCTTTTGCAGAACTTGAAAATTAACTTTGAAATTTGATGAAAAATTCAAATTCTCTGAAACAACCCATCCTGACAGTATTATATAAGTGAGTTTGCTCCACGCAAGGGCGTCAAACTCATTATTACCAGGTGTAACTCAGGGTTTTCTAAATAATTAACCATTAATCATTTCCTCGCAAGGGTAAGAACGTAAGATGGATCTAACTGAATAGAACTCTATCCTGGCGCATACTTATTGCCTCATTAACATTCATACATCGTCTGATACGTAGGTACTCTTCTGGAATTCCGAATCTTGACATGACTCAATTATCTAGGTTAATTGCAAGATATCGCAATGCATTATGCAATAAGTTAAAAAAATTTTTTTTTAACTTATTGCATAATGCATTGCGATAAATTATGCAATAATTTAAAAAATTTCTTCACCTTCAATTTATTAATATTTTAATTTTACTACTTGAGAAAAACGACTAGTTTAAAATTGAAAACTCAACGGATGTATTATCACCGATTTTTTTCTCTACAATTATCGGCCGGACTCTCTTGACCCGTCGCCTTGTACCTAGTAGGAATGATAGGTTCATACGTCCACCCACCCTTAGCACCTTTTTTCCTTCCCAGAACATCACTTCCTCCCCATCCTTAAAAAAACTCTCCACACAGCATCTCCAAAGATTACATAGGACCTGAGAGTATTTTCCTCATGGCCTCCTGTGTGGAAAAAAAACAGTCCTTTCTTGCCTTGCTGAATAAATAAATGAAGTCATAACTTAAAAAGTTTTAAAAACGTATTGGTTTATTTAATGATAATCATATTATTTTGCATAGTAGCTTTTATAGGGCCATTTCCAATGAATGTAATAAAGTTTTTCAAACTTTTTTCACAAATTTAACACGAAATATTTATTGAAACATTAAAAAAACTTTATAGAGATTTTTTTAGGTTAACCCCACACAGGAAGCCCTGAGGAAAATAATATCCCTCTGGGCCAATGTCATCTTTTGGGATTCTGTGTGGAGGGTCTTTTTAATGAAAGGAAGGTGAGGAAGATCTGGGAAGGTAAAAGGAATGAGGGTGGAGGAATCTAGGGATCACTGTGTCCAGGAGTGACGGACATATGAATATATTCCTTCCTCTGCTTAGATGGGATTACAATATTGTGCCGATGATTCAATCCAATATTGTATTTGTATGCCTTTCTTGAAAGAATTGAGTTTTTTTACAAAACCGTTTATCCATATTCATATTATATTGTGTATGTACTGAATGTAAGGTATGGAATAACAGCTTGGGGATTTTCCTGTAAAACTAATATCGACCATGTTCAATCCGTGCAAGATTCATTGGTTAAATTATTAGCTGAAAAAAATGTATATAAAGAAAGGCATAATATTCCATACTTCTATCAGAGTCTCAAAATTATTTCAGTGACAGCAATTCTGTAGTACAAAATTATATTTCAGCACATAAATAACTCTTTATATATAAACAGGCTAGAACACAATAATAATACTCGTTTTAACTTTAATGAAGGACTTATTGTTCCTAAGCATACAAATAAATATGGACAAAGAACGTTAATCGATATGATTCCCAGTTATTTTAATATGTTACCTGCTGAAATAAAAAAAACTGTACCCAAAACAAACAATTAGTGAACTCACTGAAGACTTGGCTTACTGAAAGAATTAATTTGTATTAGCTTGCAATGATATATTTTTCTAAAGACTTTTAAATTAGTTATTTATGTTTTTCATCATTTTCTTTTGCTATATTTCTTTAAAATTTCTAATTTTTTGTTTTATATAATTGTAAAAATGTAACTGTAAACTCACTGTAATAAGATTTTTAATGTAAAGAACCCGTTAGGCAAACTGCTAAAAAGTAGTTTATCGGGACTTTTTGCCTTATATTTGTAAAGTGTGTTAAAAAAAACGCCATCTATTCACATTTAGAATATATAAGTTCGTTTGGTATTCGTTCCATAAAATCACGCTTGTTATAATTTTTTTATAAAAAGATGGATGTCAATCTTCATACATTTTCACATTTGAACAGAAAGACCGAGCTTTGTAGTAATCCCGGCAGGAGTGGGCCTTGGCTTTGACAAAATAATTTAGTATATAAACACTTTTATAATGCGCTCAAAGTAAAAAGTTATTATCTAGGAACTCGAGTGGTTAAGTGAGACCTAGTTAACTAATAGGTTCTAGTTGAGTTGTAATTCTAGTTGATTAGTAATACCATAAAATGAGGTTACTTTGATCAATTTTCAACTTTAAAACTAAATACAAGTGTTCAATTTTTATAAAATTATTTGTGTCAGAAAATGTCATATTTGTTGCACACGTTTGAACTATCAAAATATATGTTTAGGGAATAAAAAAAACATGGTTGTCAAAATCACCTTTCGGAGTGGGCGATTTTTATTTACGTTTTTAGTAAGCTTGTTACAACGATAAGCCAATCCCCAAAAAAATACAAGTACCATATGTAATAATGTTTGGATTGTTTCTATAGTGCCGTTTTCGTGAAAAAATCACCTCAAGGGTGCTTTGTAGTTATATACATCGATAGGCACTGTTAGGCTTTACAAAATAAATTACACTAAACTATTTTAAAACGTTGAGGAATCCAAAAATATCTTTACAATTAAGTCATCAATACATTAGAATTGAACTAAAAACAACTAATTTGACAATAATTTTCGAAAGTTCATTGTATCCACGTTGCCCTAAAAAAATCTTTAAAAAAAGCGAGTAATGTCTGAATGGTAACGAGAATGTGGAAGTGTCCTATTTTAATTAAGATGTATTGTATTTAAAGAGTTAATAACGACAGTGAAATCATTTTTTCAATATTTCCAAAAATTACGGAGGTATGAGCTTTCAAATTCAACTGGTAAAACGTACACAGAGTAACGTCACACAGACATAATAATTTATGATTCGAATGGCCGTGCTGCAGTACCGCCGCGCACGTACCGTGATGTCACATGCTTTTCTGCCGGCCGCAAATATCAACATTTTGACGACTTATATTTCAACAAGTTCTGGTCTCAGCGTGCTCTAATTGATATGATAAATTTGTAAATTACATTAAATTTCATTCGGTCTCGGAGACAACCTCACCAAAGTCACAAGTCACCCCCGATGCCCCAATATTACGTTACGTTACGTTAATTATGAGCAGTTGTAGTTCAGGAGGAGCCTCTTCGGCCACGCTTTGCCCGGCGAACGCTAGCCGTGACAGTGGCGCTATAGTCGGCATCACGCTCTGCAGCAGCGAGTCACGGGACCAGCGATAAGCCTCGCGGAGTCAGCTGCTCTGTCAGTGCGCCAGTCGCCCGCCGACCTCCAACCGTTAAGTCCGCGCCGGTACCACCGCCCTAACGCCCGGGGCAAGTGTTAATAGTTGAATTATTCAAGACCGGATCGATCGAGGCGAGAGTAAGTACGCTGATTGATTTGTTTCTCCATTCGTTTAATATTATTTTATCTTGCGAAGTACGATCACGTGCGGTTATTGCTGCCTCTTGATTTTTTCGCCACGCTCTGAGAGCCAAGGTGAGGAGGCGACTTTTGATGGTGGTTCCCCTTTTAGCCTTTGGGGTCGTTCCGCTTTGATTTTGGACACTGGTAACATTTCTGGTAAACTTTTTCACGCACCTTTTATGATCCACCTTCATAGAACCAATTTCAAATGCAGTTAAAATCCCTGAGAAGTCTGTGTGGTTAAATAAAGGGGACCTAAAGATTTGATTCATCTCTTAGCCTTAGAGTTGTTCAAAATTTATTTTAAACACTAGCAACATTCCCTCAAAACATGTTTTATGCACTTTTCAAGAGTTTACTGAAAAGTGGAAATGCGATCCCTAAGGCGTATGCATGGTGAAACCGAGGTTACATAATCGGGCTACCTTCGATTGTGGTTTTTCAAAGCTGGGGTCGTTCCGTTTGCATTTTTTACACTATGGCAATATTTCCGCAAACCTGTTTTCGCTCACCTTTTCAATTCATTTCTAATTAGAATGATGCAGTTGAAACTAGTTCCCCGAGATCTGTGGCAAAATGTAAGAACGACTGTGTGAGAATGAGGAGATTCGAAAGTTGCAAGAAGAAAAGTCGAGGACGCTTCAGGAAAACTCGGCCCGGTCGGGTGAAGGAAAAAATGAAGCCAGGCCATATCAGTAGATATCCTACGTATGACACGGTGCATACACCGGATTGAATCAAGGAGTGTGTGTGTGTCGTGGGCGTTCTGTCCTCTTTGCATACCTCTGCAAGGAATTGTAATGGTTAGTTAGCATTTCGGGTCATTGCTAGGATATTTTAAACGTTAGCACTTTCGCACTGTCACAAACACCAACCTTTTGCATTTTTAGTGCACTCCTTGAACTCGTATTACGTGAAATCCTGACGTCCCACACTGTTTTAAAGACCTTACATAAACAAGAAATATCCGCCCCTTGAAATTAGCATACCTGAGTGATGGTCTATGCCAGGGATTCTCAATCTTTACTACACCGAGACCCACTTTTTAAATACATATATTTGAATTTCTCTTTTGTTTTCGTGAATGAATGAAAATCTTGGAAGTGGAAAATGACCCAATTCCCGACATCCGATCGAGCTGAAACTCGGCAGATAGATTCATTGTCGATGACAATGCACTATGTCAACATTGGTGGCAGTCACATATACACACGTGCGGAAATGTATGCATTTTTTCTGAAATTATATAACATTACGCAATAAATGTCCATCTTATCCAATCGAGATTTGGCTCGGGTAGTAGTGTTGTCGACTCCATTTAAAAAAAATATATACATTTGAAAATAGGTGTATTATAGTAAAAACATTTTACGGATTGATTTTTTCATTTAATAGGTCAAATATCTCACCTTATTTATCACTCGAACCATTAATTTGAATTACCTTGAATCTACGATTATTTTTGATTTCAGAATTTTGATTAGTCCCTGTGTTATGTATGTATCTATTGGCTGATATTATTGTACTGGTACTCCTCGAATTGGAAATCAACTCTCAGGCGAAAAGCTTTGTTCTGGAATAATTTAGCGTTAAAAGCCTTATTTTTCTGCCCTAAGCAACGAGTTCAAGTAACTATTCCCATGGTGATTTGCCAGTGTTCATTTAATCTGTTGTGTTAATTAACACTAACATTTGATATAATAAAGTAAATATAATCATCGATATATAAACTCTAGATAGGCGTGTCCTACAAAGCCGGTTGAATAATTTGGCCGACCTATAAGTTTGGTCCTTTCAGACCAACAAAATATAAATATACAATACACTTTGCACTCGATGCACTTTCTTTTCTATAATTTTGGATTCCGTGTCATTTTCACCATCCACTCGCCCTATCTAGTCTTTATTGGTCGATGCATATAATGTAGTAATTTACAGTATTTTATAAATTAGTTACTTTTTGGAGTGACGTTATGCAACTATTATTGTTTCCTTTTTTGCGGGAAATCGCAAAATAAACGGTAACCACACCCCTGATTGCAAACATAAGTTTATGAAGTCAGTCATATAGTTTAGGAACGGTGCCCCATAGGTTCAAGACATGTCTATGAAATACAGAGCTAAATGATAAAATGCGACCCACTGGTGGGTCAGAGTTTGGAAACAGTTTGCGAACCACAGACCGTTGCTTCTGTGCTATTGTTTCACAATATTGATGACCACATTCGACTCGTTCTGATTCCAATCTTCTCCGCAATAAAATTATTTCCGCCAATATAATATTATTAGCAATGGCCATTTAGGTTCTATTTACATGCCATTGAACTTGGACATTCTTCATAACCTAACCCTATTATACAAGAAACAAAAACAGTTTATTTATAAACAAGTACTGCTGTGTAGTTATTATTACGCGTGACAGCTGTTTCGCCTTCTGAATGCATTAGCAAACTGTTTTTTCTAATTTTTTTGTTTAATCATAATATTGTTGAATACACAGGGTGACCTGGGGTAAAGTGCACAAACTTGGGGAGGTGATTCTACATGATGGTAGAAGTAAAAAAGATAATTAACTATTTAAATTTTTTAATTAAATAATTATTTTTTAAAACTTTACCCGCAGTCACCATGTATAAATAAAAATAAAAATTGAGTTCTGCCAATTTAACTTGATATCAATAAAACAAACTATTATACACTCCTACACGCAGAAAAATGATCCTTTTAAAAAAATGATACATGTTCTTTTCCTAATAAATATCTATGAGGTGATTTTTCACAAAAACGGCGCTCTACAAATTATCCAATTATTATTATTATTGACCGAATGCCACAATTCAGAATGTCAATATCAATATCAGTATTTGTATGGACACGTGTTCCGCCGTCCTCATTAAACACTTTTAACTTTGTTAGGAACTCTGTCAATTCATTCGTTAAAGGCCTGCAGTGGCATTTTTATCCTCATCGTCTTACGTCCCTTTTCACCAGATATATTTAATAATGTCCGCCAGTAAATATTATTAGCAATGGCTACACATGTTCGCCCCCGTAAACTTAACCTATTATAAACACCTCAATTGTTGGATGTTAATTATCATCTAGGCCCTTTTCATCAGATTATTTCATCTAATTTCCGCCAATAATAATATTTTTTTATTTATATATTTTTGCTTTTATTATTTTGTCATCTTTTGGTATTGCGGCGTGAAGGATGGGAATTTCTGGGTAGAAAAACGGTACAAGGGGTGGGTAGGAATCTGTGGGTTATTGAGTCCAGGAGTGACTGACGTATGAATCCATCCCTCCCACTGCGGTGCAAGACGATGTTCCGAGAGAGTACTATTGGAGAGATCAAAAGGTCTCCTTCAACCAGGCTCTCCCCACCCGGCCTGCCATGAACTTGGTGGCCAGACACATCCACCGCCAAGACCCGGATAAACCTCACCCCATGAACCGGGCAACCCTGCTAAGTCACCAGACTTAGCGAACCACTTGGGGTAACCTGTGGCAGAGGTGTTGTTTATCTATCCTTATCGTTTTACTCCACTTTTCATTAGATAATTTTAAAAGTGTCCGCCATTATCATATTATTAGTTATTTTCAAAGGCTATTTATAAAAGTACCTACCCACACTTACTTACAAATTGTGCTTGGCCAGTGACACGACCAGTCCTTTACTCTAAGGTGGCAACGTAACCCCATTACTGATACATCTATTTTCCTTATCATATTATTATAGTTTTCTTCTGATATCTTAATATCATCTAGACCGTAAGTTCTCAAACTTATTTCGACCACCGCCTGAGATTAAAAAAAATCTAGTTCCCTCCATATTTTTAACTTACCTTTTTACATTACCACGTGTTGCGTATTTTAAAAACAGTTAATGCGAATATAATTTTTAAGTATGCATTATTATATGGATAGAATACATAGGATGTGACCCATATTCTATTTAACTCTTGACAGGCCAAGATGCCAAACAAAACGTCTGTAACCAAGTGGGTCTTCAGACGACCCCATGCATTTTTTGTCTTATGGGCTTTTAAACCATAGAAATATCAATTATTCATTCGATTATTAATGGTAACTTATGTATTTGCGTAGAAATACGTAAAATACTAAAATAATATGTCAAGTATTTAAGCTAATATAAGGAGGATAGTAATTTTGGGGACTACCTACTCCCCCACTTGGCTGCGGGATAGTTAAGAAATCAAATAATGTTTCAATGAGAGGATATAAAATTCGTAATTAACTCACACTGTTATAAAGAAGTAAATTAATCTATTATTATTTAAATCAGCTGGATTCCGTCAGATTTTTATAGATAGAATTTGTCTGCCGTCGCCCCTCTAGATTTCCTTAGCGCCCCCTAATTTTCTTTGAACCTTCTACTGCTCCCCTGAAAGCCTCCAGCGCCCACTAGGGGGCGTTATCGCCTACTTTGAGAAAGACTGATCTAGACTCTATGACATTGATTGCCTAGTTGTTGTTATGATTGTTGTGAAATGACCGAACCTGATAACATTCGTACCAAGGCCCCACGTTTGTACCTCTGTTTCCAGGTAATTATTCTTTATCATCTAGTTCTCTGTGTGCCAAGATTCGCTCAGTAATCAGACTATCATGATCGTTAGGTAATAGATACTTATATGGTGCTGTTCAATCGTGCGTGACTAATTAGTGGGATACGGCAACGGCAACAATGATAAACGGGATGAAAGCTATTTTATGACGAATTTTAATATTGTAACACAAATCTATTTCACTTCGATTTAAAAAATCTGTTTATATCTTGGAGGATTGTAATTATCCCCAATTTTAATGGGTTGTTGGCTAAATGATTCTGTGGCTCTCCAATCCGCAGAATCCAAGGTTGCGTGATTACTCTCGGTGTGTACAAATTAGAATTCAAATATTTTCAATTTATTTTAACAAAACTCACGTTACAATAATTTTATGAACAAAACAGATTGCGTTCGTTAGAGGAGATTTAGGGCTAAACCGGCGGCTAGACCACTGGAGAGAGAATGAAATATTTGCCGCGCGAGGTATCGCGTGACAGTATACAGTGATACCAGTCTCACATAACTGTGGGTAAAAATAATGTTGTTATTAGTTTCGGGAGATATAAACTCCCTATTATTTACCCTACAATACTCTCGTATTATGTTCCAAAATAATAAAACTTCATTGGTCGTGTCTAGTAAAATGAGTTTTACAACTCTTTGGTATTGCTCAACCATGAAAAAGAAATGCTTAGTTTGATAATATTATTAAGCATTTTATTTTCAAATTTCTCAAAATTTTTGGTACTCGTTCATAAAAATCGTATTTTTAGTGAGTTAGTAAGCAGTTGTAAGTTTTAACAAATAATTTATGTGCTATAACTTTTATTAGTCTTATTTATCTGACAGCTGTGAAACCTGTTAGTATTACTTAATATAAAGTATTATTGCTTTTTCTTAGAATTTCATTTTTTTATAACGTAAAATAGATTATTTAATATTGTTTTTTTTATATTTATTTATTTTATTACTAGCTTCTTGTTGTTGTGAATTATAGTGTACCGGAAAACAGGGTGTATTTTTAAGGTGGAAATTATAGTATTATAAAGAATTAAAACAGTTTACCGGCGTCCTCGACTTCTTCTACCATTCACTTCCACGACACTTCCTTACCCCATTCTTCGTTCATCACATACGCCACATTTTACCACACATAAGTATTTGGTTAATTTCATCATGCCATGTCTTCCTCCGGCGTCTCCGTCTTTTTCCACAATTCACTTCATGGTGTATTGTTAAATCCACATTGTTACTGTTAAAAAAACTACCTTATATCGTCTTTAATTCGACTCCGTGTCGCATTCCAATTCAGAGATAATGCGTTAAGTCTTCCTCGATCGTCCCCGACTTATTCAACCATTCAAGCCACTCCTGACACTAATAAGAACAAACTTTGAAATTTTCAGCGAAATCGGTCCAGTAGTTTTTGATTCTGTAGGGGACGAACGGAGAAACATTCATTTTTGTATTATATGTATATATATTGTGACAGCTGTATCCCTGTTTAAACGTCAATGGCATTGATTTTCCTCCGTGGTTTTATGTATATTATATTGTTCTTTCTTTTGAAGGTTGGAACAAGAAACGGCGCACGAGTATAAACGGAGGATATAACGGAAAGATGTTGTTTCTGAGAATATCTATGGAAAACCGACGACACGAGAAAGAAAAAAACGACTGATGAATCTACACCCCCAATGTCACTATGCAGGGACATTGGGTGTCTAGAATCTTTTTATAATAAACGTAGAGTCCTTTAACCAAAAAATTGAGTCATTGTGCGAGCCCTGAAGGAGTAACCATCTGTTACTTCACCAGGGCGGTAAGCGTTGGATAATCTGCAGTGTTCTTTATTTTTTTCTATTTTTTTTCAAAGAAAGACAAACATTCCAGGGCTACAAATGGTCTGAAAATATTTGAAAATCTCCTACTACCACCACAGTAAGCGTAAAAGGTTGCTCGTGTTGTGATGGAGGACTTAGCCAGCCGAGGAATTGAACACACTACGCCTGAGTGGGACCCAAACGCGATGTAAACTCAACCACCGACCGGTCGAACGTTCTGCAGTTCCTTTAATTTTTCCTCCCTGGTTTTATGTATATATATATATATATATTGTTCAGCAGTCCCTTTAATTTTTCGTCGTTTACATTTCTTTGACATCTGTTTTTCCCCATACATTTTATGAATGATTTGTTTATCATTATCCCGTTTCGTTTCGAATGATTTCCTGGAACTATCTTCTATAGATAATGGATAGCATCATGCGCGTCATAGCCCAACGATTTACCTAGAGTAATTTAAATGAAGTGCCAAGTATTTCACCGTATCTGTGTGAACACGTCAAATGACTTAAACACTGAGTGGCTGAATGACAATCTAGTCTTATCAGTATCACAAAACCCTCAAATTACCTGTTATTATCTACGTATAAGTCGTATCGTGATTGACGTGCTATTTCTACCTGAATACAAAAGAAATATGTATCAACTCTTCAAATATCTTCTTTCTTTTTTTATGAGATGTAAAGTGCAAATTTTCTCTATTCGTGAACAAATTGAATGCAAACGACTGTATATTAGTCAGTATTGTTGATTGCCGGATTTATTCCTTATAGACCCGGTATATCAGTCAGTCTGTATCCTCGCTTTGTGTGACATTCCTCGATCAAATTCAAGCAGGCTAAATCGGCCGCTTAAGACCTTATAAGCCGCAGAATAGTTCCCTTTGTAAACACCGCGGCGCTAGCAGTAAACAACATGCCAAATATGACATTTACGTGAGTAATTACGTCACATCTCATCGAAAAGTCCGTAAATTGCATATTTTTTATCAATACGGATAGTTATTTTCATCGAGCGATGAGGGATGTTGACATTATTAATTGATAATCAATCTAAAATAATTAAGGTCTGGTGAGGTATTATAAGAAGAATTTTTTAACGTCAGGACAGTGTTTTCAGCGGTCTGTTTGTCATGATTTCACGAATAGTGGATTGATTCCAGCAAAACAAAAGCTTTTTATAATTAGTATTCTCGCAAACAGCACCATGCTGATTGAAGTGCGAACAAAATCATCTCAAAAATCAACTCATAAATTACACCCGCCAAAAACCACCCAAGTAACAGTAGTTTGATTTTACAAAGAAAAAGCAAACACCTCTCTCTATTTATATCATAGACAATACGTGTAATATTGCTGATATCTAGGCTTCTGGCATATATACAGATTCCAAGCCGTGCTAAGCTCTATATTCTAAACAAGCCTAGCTTAATCAACTGATATACCGTGCCATACCGATTTAGAATTATCACGAATCAGAAATTATATCCTGATAAAAGCTTATGGAGTATGTCATTTTTTTATAAGCTGGATTAGTGTCCAAAGTAATTAATAAAAATATTTAGGGTACATAATAGCTATTTGTTATGTTCTAAAAAGTCCCAACTGCTCCCAGCCGTCTGGATCCAGTGAGATAATGGCATCCTTAATTGGGGTGTGTTGTGAGGCTGAATGTAGTTGGAAAGGGAAGGAGATGGGGAAGAGGAAGGTGGGGGAGTACCTGGCTATTCAGATCTGGTCACCATACGGCTAAACCCATTTCAAACAACGTTTCAATTCTGAATGGTGGTCCTTACACCAAGGCGATAATGAGTGTATCTTCCGTGCTGTGGAACATGCCGCAAGTATACGTATTATTTTACAAGTAATATTATTTTTAAGTGAATAAATAATAAAATAACAGAAATTCAACAAATAAAATTAACTTGCGCACGCCGGGATTCGAACCCTCGACCACGGAAGCCTTCAAGCATAGATTTTTTGTAACATAATTGATGTTACAAATCAATCCATCAATCAATCTGTCAAAAACCTAAAATCTCGAAAAGCTTTCAATTCATTTGCCCTTAAAATTTAGTACCGCAGATGTAAACAAAAATTTAAGCGGTAATTAATCATTTCTTTGTCACATTTAATCCCATAATTTGGAAAAGTAGCTCAGCGCACACAAAATGCTATTGATTGAATTTATTAAAGTATTGCGAAAACAATGCTCTGTAATCTTCTATCTATCTATCTATATAAATATAAATGCTCGTTTGTTCAAAATCTTAAATATACGAAAGTTATTCGCCGATTGCTTTGAAATTTTGACACGGCCTTGCATTTTAATACGCGTGTGTTTTTATAAATTATATAGATGTCACCTACGATATGTAAAAATATGTTTTTTTTTAACAGCGCCATCTGTTGAACGTTAAAGCAACACGCGCTATTGTTTCTTTACCTCCACAGACGGACTGTGCCACAGCGGGGTGCAGGTATTATAATATAAATATATTATATTGAATATCTTCCTTTTAAATACAGCTATGTATTTGAATTTCACATATGTTTTCGGAAATAAATTAATTAATGCTGATGTTGGAAGCGGAAAATAACCCACTTCCCTGTATCCGATCGAGCTGAAACTCGGCAGATATTCGCGTTGTCGATGACAATGCATTCTATCAACAATGGTGGCAATCGCGTACACACACGCGGACATGTACGCATTTGTCTGAAATCGAATAACATTACAGCAGTTAATAAACGAAATAAATGTCGGTCTTTTCAGTTTATTTGTCTCAGTTAGTAGAGTTGTCGACCCCAGTTCCTGGGTAGGAACACAGTCAACCAATTTTTTAATTATTTTTTTTTAATGTTTTAGTAGACATTTGATAATAGATTTACTATAGTAAAGAAACATCGTTATTTACGGGTTGATTTTTGCATCGTCTTATTAATTTTCATTATGAAATGCCGACATTTTATATCGAGGAAAATTACTGTATTAATTATTGTGTACTATATCTTATATTATTGATTTTTTCTCTGAAAGCAAAGCGGTATTGTGAAAAAACTTTTTCAATATTTAATTTTTAAAAAGAAGTTCCACTTCAATTTTCATCCATCAAAATCTGACAGCCTCGTACAGTAAATTATGAAACATATATTTTCGTCACGGAGTATATGCTCTCACGATAACATATTTTTTACAACTTATTCTAAAAATCGTACTGCACGGACCATATTGTCATAATCGTTGAGGTCGCTTTCATGTATGTGGAATACATGCGGAACGTCCTTCATACCGCGGACAATGATGCGTGATGCATGATATAAATTATAATAATAGGATTCTAGTTAGGTACATTTTTTACGAGGAGTAACATTGAATATTATTTTATGAAATGTTTATTCATGTAATGTGTAATGTACTGTAGTGATGGCTGGAAAAACCTCGAAAGTTAAATTATTATTAGGTGCCTATTTATTTTTAATATTTCCGTTCGGACTCACAGTTTTTGTTTTTAATGACATTGTTAGAATATTTGGTTTGGTCGTCCATATATATATATCAAGTCATGCAAATTAGTGCAATTTTTTTAGCACCTTTCTCCCTCTTTACTATATAAAATTTAGCTTAGACCTACTTTTCAAATTACAATCTGCATCGAACCCTCATTCCTACTGCTGATATTAGTAGAAAATTAAAAGATTTTAAGGCAAATCTTAATGCTAAATCACTATTTAGATTAATCTTTACTACGAATCAGTTTATATTATGATCACCATAAAATATGCTTTTCATAAATTGAATTTTTTCCTATGGTTTCCCTTGAGTAAAATTAATATAATTATGGCTATATATATATATAATATAATGGCTAAGATTATCTACGACAGTTTCCCTTGGTTAACTTTTTCTTTCTTATAAAATGGTTTTCAAAATAAATAAAAACTACCTGCCCTTCAAAACGAGCGTTTCTAAATTCCGTATGCCAAGCGATTTTTATGCATACTACCAATATTCGTTGTGCTATACTCGTAAAGCATACTAAGAATATACACATTTTTGTATTGTGTGAAAGTTTTAGTTCATGAGGTAGGTCACATGCCGATCCCCCTCCCCTTTATCTTACACAATATATTTAGAGATAAAGTGTGCTTCCCTCTCTCCTTATTGCTTGACGTATTTAAATAGCAGCTCCTACGAACATCTCCTTTTCCGTAATCATTGATTATCTATAGATTGTATATTTCATATACAATCATCGAAACAAAGATTTTATCTGGCGGGAGTCAAAGTCTGCTATTGTTTTTCCTTTTTTAAACAAAGTGGGGCTAAAGTAATGTCGAAAAATTTTCTAGGTTGAAGCGCAAACCAATAAATGCTCTCGATTTTTATTTTTCGGAGGGTCAGTATCCAAACAATATTTAGACGAAAATAATTTAGTATTTTCTTAAATGGAAATATTTATCTTTTTTAAAACGGAAACACTCAAAACATATCAGCTTAACCGGCTAGTATCCGAGTGGATAAATGTGTAAAATTCCCATCTAAGCGTCGCTACTTCAAAACACTGTCAGTCAGTCAGTCTCAGTCCTGTGTACCATTTTCACAGCATCCCCGAAAATGACACAGTAAGCCTTAAGGAACTTACGTGATCTCCCAATACTCCTTCTTTGAGCAAGTTTATTAAATAGAATCCCGTCAATGGTCGGCTTACTCCCTTTCTTGCTACTTGTTACAACCGAGATCGGAAAACAAACTTGTCCAGGCCGTCGCCCAGTAGCAGGGCGCGCCCCTACACCATAGATGGAGAATTACCCTCAAGCCACCGTAAGGGGCATCAAGTGCTAAATATGTTTTGTTTTCAACTTTATATCATGTAATTTATTTAGATGTACGTTTTTATATGACAGAGTATTGCACTCACCGCTGTGTTCAGCTGAAATAAACAAACATTATTTTTAATATTATAATCCTGTTTTTGATGGATGCTCCACAAATATTAAGACTTTATGTAGGTCGCAATTGAATAATGCATTTTTTGACAGGTGTTATTTTATTGAGTTATCAGTCAGTTATCATGAGGTACTGTGTAGTTTAATCTACATGTAAATTGGCGATATTTGCCCAATACAACGCGTTTACCTGTTACAGCCGTTTTCCCACAATGCGTTAACCGATCATTATCTGTTGGTAAATGTATTATTTTTATTATGTGCTGACGATAAGATAAGCCATTTCAAACATTCTTCATTTTGAAATTTCAAGTCAGTTAGTAGTGTTTACTGATTATGCGGCGGGGCTTGAAGAATTTATATATTTACCTGTGATATTTTTAGTTTTTCAAGGAAAATTAACTCCTTGATTGTTTCTAGAGAAGCGGGTAATTACAACACTTTATTTAAACTTGTTTGTATTTATGTATTAATTTCGTTTTATCTTGCTTTCACATTCATTAAAAAAACTTTATTCTTCAAATACATTTGTCACTAAATTTTGGGTTCAAAAAATGTTCTTTGTTAAATGAAATTATTTTAAATTATTTCAAATTTTAATTTAATTATCTCCACGTTCCGCTGCTTATACCGGGCTAGGATCATTATAAAGACGATTTTAATACCAGAAGTAACTTTCTGTTTTAAAATCATTGTCCATGACTTCGCACCATATGTGACCACTGTCGTGATAATGGCATTGTATTTAATATGTGGTGTTTTATTCCTCTACGGTAGCTTGAACAGTCAACAACTTTTCCACGGAGGCTGCCGAAGGTAGACCCTAGAACTTAGACATGCAAATTAAATGGATACTGAATTGAAAGTTAAACATCATGTAATATATTCAATTTTGTAACATTATAATATGCTTTCTTCCACTAAAATAATATATTCTAATTGAATAGATTAATTAGGTCAGTTTTATGAATCAATTAATAATTAATAACATGCAAGACCTGGTTGTATTCACCTGGCTGTATATAGTCATCGTCGTCACTATTAAATTCCATGTACCCACTAGGAACACAAGACAAAATGTAATATTTTTCTGCAATACATGCACAATCAACTATCAGTCACATTATCAAAGCAATAGGATGCATGATCTGGGTAAAAAGTTTGGGGGTACTGTTGATATATTTACTGACTCTATTTATAGAATTAAAATATTTTTCATGATCTATGGCCAAAACTTAGCTTCTTAGCATGATTTTATATTACAATATTTCATAATAAATGAGGTAAATTAAACTTTTTGCTTCGCGCATATTCCTTAATTTTCTCTCGATAGTTGTATTTTTTCAGATTACGTGAAATTTTTATGACCATCGATAATGGACCATTAGATTTTTCAATAAATTACGTTTCAATGAACGCTAAATTTCTCGATATACTGGGTGTCCGGGGGTAAAGTGCGCTAACTTTGGGAGGTGATTCTACGTGATGGTAGAAGTAAACAAGATAAATAAATTTCGAAATTCCAAATTTTTTTTCCCATACTAAAATATTTTTCCATATAAGAATATTTATTTCCCATACAAACAATTCAACTTTTTTAACCTAAAAACTACCTTAAAACGTTGTAATTTCGAGAAAAATTATGTATCTTTTCTATTTATAACATTCCGGGTTACGAATAACCTGACCATATTTGAAAATCTCCTACTACCACCACAGTAAGCGGAAAATGTTGCTCGTATATTGATGGAGGACTTAACCAGCCGAGGAATTGAACGTACGACGCCTGGTTGGGACCAAACGTGATGCCAAGTCAGCCACTGACCAGCCAGGTATTATGTAGAATCACCCCCGAAGTTAGCGCACTTTACCCCCGGACATCCTGCATAGCGACACATTGCAGGTGCTTAATCTTTATTACAATAACATAATATTAACGACGTAGGAAAAAGTACCCCACACCTAGTACCAAATACTTACTAACAAATACATAAAAATGTACTTAAAACGTTAATTTTATTTACTTTAAACATGACTCTTATAATTATCCAGACATTTACTGTAATATTTCGCTATCGGTCTGGTATTATGCCACATGATTATTTGATAATGATTGATTTATTCCTCCTTTATTACGTCTTAATAAACGTATTTAATCTCCATTTGACAGTAAATTGTTGAATACTCCATTTTCCGTCTACCTATTACCGAGGCGTTTTCCCGCGTGATCCGCGGCTGCGTTCGCTTTTCTCAGGTGACCCGCCACTACAGACGCCGTGATTCTGCTCCGAGTAAAAAAGCAACAATCATTCCGCACATTTTCAAAATAAAATCGTTGAGTTTTCTTTATTTTTTTACTCGGTGGCTTTGTTTTACTTGTCGTTGAGGCAGGTGGGCGGGTAACTCGTGACAACGGTGATTCGACAGGTGATCAACAATGGAGATGCGTTCGCTTTTTATTTAGCATTGTTTACCGCGCGACTACCGTATCGTTTCTAATTAATATTTATAAGTTGAGAAATATGTCAAATATTCAAATCAGATCGCAATGATGAACTTAAAACAGCTGTTGTTATTAATTGCTATTTAATTCAGCGTTTGGTGTACTGTTTGCGAGCTACTTATTGTCGAATTACGTAAAGTACCTACGTAATAATGATATATTACGCTTGGGATTGAGTAATTCAGTTGTCAGCGTATCTTCAAACATCTGTTTGAGTTGCTGCTATCCGGGTTGCTATTTACACATTTGTGTTTTGTTTGAATAGTTAGTTACCGGCGCATCGTTTTGTCACCAAAGCCGAATTATAATCGTTCTATTTCGCCAAATATCGAAGATGTTTATTTAATTCGTAAATTAAATTACCAGCATGAATTATTTTATAAAGAATGGGTGGTTTCGTTAAATGAATTTAACAATCGGTGCAACATTTAATCTCAATTGAGCGATTGTTCTTCACTCCCACTGTCAGGACTGTCAGGAGTTTCTAAGTTTTCATCATACTTCGTCTTAGAAATATATTTTTTATATTGAACCATTCAAATTAATAGACGAGCCTATCAGGGAAAGGGGAACAAACCAAGTTGCAAGGAGCGCGGGAGGCGGCGTGTCCGTCCCACCTTCCTCCCCAGGGAATGGCTCTTAAACTGTTGTGAATTTTAAAAATGGCTTAAAACTAATGCCAAATCCCGATCGGGTAGGACCGACATTTATTTCATATATTAACTGCTGCAATGTCATCCAATTTTAGAAAAATGCATATATATCTGGGCGCGTGTATGCGTGATTTCCACCAATGATAGTAGTATAAAAAATAATATTTAACTTGATTGAATGCATTGTCATCTACGACAAGTCAACCTGCCGAGTTTCAGTTCGATTGGATGTCGGGAAGTGGGTTAATTTCCACCTCCAAGATTTGCATTCATTCATTCATTCACAAAAACAAAAGTACAATTCCAATATCTACATGTATTTAAAAAATAATCCACCCAAAGAGACACTCCTCTGTATATTATACAGATGAATAGATAGATAGATACAGTTATATCAAGATGAAACCCTTTTATACATCACTTTTTATAGATAGATACAGAGTTACATGAAAATGAAACACTTTCAGACACCACTTTTTATAGATAGATACAGATTTACATGAAAATGAAACCCTTTTATGTACCACTTTTTATAGATAGATACAGAGTTACATGAAAATGAAACCCTTTGATACACCACTTTTTATAGATAGATACAGTTATATGAAAATGAAATCCTTTTAAACACCACTTTTTATAGATAGATACAGTTATATGAAAATGAAACCCTTTTATACACCACTTTTTATAGATAGATACATAGTTACATGAAAGTGAAACCCTTTTAAACACCACTTTTCATAGATAGATACAGTTATATGAAAATGAAATCCTTTTATATACCACTTTTTATAGATAGATACAGTTATATGAAAATGAAACCCTTTTAAACACCACTTTTTATAAATAGATACATAGTTACATGAAAGTGAAACCCTTTTATACACCACTTTTTATAGATAGATACAGAGTTACATGAAAATGAAACCTTTTTATACACCACTTTTTATAGATAGATACAGATTTACATGAAAATGAAAACCTTTTTTCATACATCACTTTTTATAGATAGATACAGAGTTACATGAAAATGAAACCCTTTTATACACCACTCTTTATAGATAGATACAGTTATATGAAAATGAAATCCTTTTATACACCACTTTTTATAGATAGATACAGTTATATGAAAATGAAATCCTTTTATACACCACTTTTTATAGATAGATACATAGTTACATGAAAGTGAAACCCTTTTATACACCACTTTTCATAGATAGATACAGTTATATGAAAATGAAACCCTTTTATACACCACTTTTTATAGATAGATACAGTTATATGAAAATGAAATCCTTTTATACACCACTTTTTATAGATAGATACATAGTTACATAAAAGTGAAACCCTTTTATACACCACTTTTTATAGATAGATACAGTTATATGAAAATGAAATCCTTTTATACACCACTTTTTATAGATATATACAGTTATATGAAAATGAAACCCTTTTATACACCACTTTTTATAGATAGATACATAGTTACATGAAAGTGAAACCCTTTTATACACCACTTTTCATAGATAGATACAGTTATATGAAAATGAAATCCTTTTATACACCACTTTTTATAGATAGATACAGTTATATGAAAATGAAATCCTTTTATACACCACTTTTTATAGATAGATACAGTTATATGAAAATGAAACCCTTTTATACACCACTTTTTATAGATAGATACAGTTATATGAAAATGAAATCCTTTTATACACCACTTTTTATAGATAGATACATAGTTACATAAAAGTGAAACCCTTTTATACACCACTTTTTATAGATAGATACAGTTATATGAAAATGAAATCCTTTTATACACCACTTTTTATAGATATATACAGTTATATGAAAATGAAACCCTTTTATACACCACTTTTTATAGATAGATACATAGTTACATGAAAGTGAAACCCTTTTATACACCACTTTTCATAGATAGATACAGTTATATGAAAATGAAACCCATTTATACACCACTTTTTATAGATAGATACATAGTTACATGAAAGTGAAACCCTTTTATACACCACTTTTCATAGATAGATACAGTTATATGAAAATGAAACCCATTTATACACCACTGTTTATAGATAGATACATAGTTACATGAAAGTGAAACCCTTTTATACACCACTTTTCATAGATAGATACAGTTATATGAAAATGAAACCCTTTTATACACCACTTTTTATAGATAGATACATAGTTACATGAAAGTGAAACCCTTTTATACACCACTTTTCATAGATAGATACAGTTATATGAAAATGAAACCCATTTATACACCACTGTTTATAGATAGATACATAGTTACATAAAAGTATAACCCTTTTATACACCACTTTTTATAGATAGATACAGTTATATGAAAAGGAAACACTTTTATACACCACTTTTTATCAATAATAATCAACAAGTTTTGGAACCAAAAGTTTCTTATTATATCCTGACAAAGAAACCATTTCATTACGTTCCAAATTATTTCATTTTCATGTAATTAAAATGACGCCACAAAGTAACTAAAGAAGAAAAAGTTATTGATTTAAGTTTTACTACTTCAAAGTAATATCCATAGGTATTCGATCAATGCACGTCTATTTTTAATATTTTTAAAATAAATTTTAAATGATTACAATTTTGGTGATTTTCTCAACTACCATACTAGGCTCATGCCCATATTATGGTAGTCGTACATGATTTATGTAAAAATAACAAAATAATATTTTGTAGAACAAAAAATAAAACATCAGTGAAAATGATATGTTATGGTAAAACAAAAATTAAAAAAATAATATTGCTATAGAAACCATATTAGAAATAAAAGTAAATATTAATGTGATTGATAAAAAGATTCATTTCAAAGGCCGCCAATACTTTCACACTTAGTATGGTATTCAATACTTACAGAAATGTTTAATATTTTTATACTAACTACATACATTAGCGTCACAACTTCCTGTCAAACTTACAAACATTTGTCACTAAACCTTTGCTATTCGGAATCATTCTATACATTTTTCATCAGCTTTTCCGTCGGCACTCGTCCATCGTAATCGGCTCGATAGACTTGTTTGTTTGTTTTAAGGCTCCGTAGTAAACCTTCAATGACGGTTTGAAAGGAAGATACGTAAATGCGAATGTTAGAGGGAGTGTGATATTATCAAAATACAATAATAATTAAGCGAAAATGGTGAAAGTATTTAATTAAACACGACTTGTTTGAAATAGAGCAAAAATCTCGACAAATGCTTGAGTTGCATTTAAAGATACTCTTTGAATTTTGTCATACCTATAACAGAACAAAACGTGTTTTTAATATTTTTCGGAGCTTACTTTGAGAATTTTTTCTATAGGCAATTTCATTTAATTACCGTTTCAGCTTTACAAATGTATAGATATTATCTTATAAAATAACATATATTACTTAAGACATTTAAAACTTAAAGTGTTAGGACGGGTTGTTTCGGAGAATTTGAACAATTCATCAAATTTCAACGTTAATTTTCAAGTTCTGTGAAAGATTTTTTCAAGTTCTGTTTTTATTTCAGTTTTGTCAAGCAACTAGCCCACAATGATATAATAACAGAACTTGAATAGGACTTTCACAGAACCCGAAAATGATCGTTGAAATTCGATGAATTGTTCAAATTCTCCGAAACAACCCGTCCTTAAAGAGAAATATTTTATAAATCGGTTACATTACGTCGTGTAATATTCGGAATCAGTAACACTCCTTATATATATGGCGATAAGGTTTAAATTACCACCAGCCGCCGGTTTAAATTTATGCAAAAAAAAAACATCGCCAAAAAGTGTTTTAATTTATTTGCGAGGTCGAGCATAAATATATTAATGTTTAACGATAATTTTCTAACGAACTTAATTTACAACAACGTATTCGTTTTCAAAAATGGGTTCGTAAGTAGGATATTTTAACTTTTAAGCAGTTTTTATTGGCCTGATACTTTATTTTTTTTTCTGGACTTAATCAAAAGATTAATCAAAAATATGCTCGAGATGCCCAGAGGCCAAGATGTGTTCTCTTTGCAGTATTTAATTAAAACATCTGCAATAACACATAATTTAAAACTTCGTAGTGTTTCGCGTTAAGGCGATGCCATGTAATACAAAATCATGTGTTTTTGGTTTGAAAATTTGGTCGCCTAGAAATGTTTCAGATGCTTTAATTAAATACTGCTAGTAGAATACATCTTGGCCTTTGAAATAATCGAGTATTTTTTAAACAAGTCTTTTTATAAGCCCAGAAAAAAATAATGTATAAGGCCTATGAAAACTGCTTTAATGTTCTAAATCTCCTACTTACGAACCCATTTTCGGTTATGATTTTATTGTATAATGTGGCAAATTAAGTTATTTATAAAATGATCGAAAAAAAAATTTATGCCTGAACATCCACAAAATACAATAAAAGGCACTTTTTGGCCATGTTTTTTTCTTGCATAAATCAAAACAGGCGGATGGTGTTAAGCGGGAATTTAAACCTTATCGCCATCTACGTAAGGGTTGTTATTGATAGCGGCTCAATTTAAAATATTACACGACGTAGTCGTCAAATCGCCTTGCACTGGTCAACATTTGTAGTAGTGATCCAGTTAGTGACCGCTCAACCAACCAACCAGCGCTACGAACATTATTTATTTAGCAATGCTCCAATTTGTAGGAGACTTGTACACAGAGAAAAAAAACAATCGACATTTTACCAAAAAAAACTCGTTGAAGAAAAGTAGATTTTGTATTTCGTTGATACTCTTAACTAATTATGGGTGTTTGGTAATGTGTGGTTATATCGTTTGGATTAATTTCTCCAGTTAATAGTTGTAATAAAACCACCTGAATGATCATTAATTAAAGTTTTTTATGAACAATCCGATTGTTGTCGCAATCAAGACACAGAACGGCAGTCAAAGTTTTCTGATTTTATGTGTGAAGTTGTTTTGAAGGAGAGTTTAATGTTGCAGCGATAATAAAAAAATGTATTTGGACCGGCTCAGTGCTGGTTTTTTATTGCATCTATTTGAATTTGAATTTGAATTTTGTTTTCGGTAATAAATATCAATGTTTTACAATAACACTAATAAATAAATAATTAATGCAAATCTTGGAAACGGAAATGAACCCACTTCCCGACTTCCGATCGAGCTGAAACTCGTCAGATAGACTCGTTTTCGATGACAACGCATTCTATCGACTTGGTGGCAATCATGTACACACACGCGGGCATGAAAGCATTTCTCTGAAATCTGATGACATTACAGAGGTTGATATAAGAAATAAATATCGGTCCTACCCAATCGGGATTTGGCTCAGTTGTTAGCGCGGTTGACTCTAATTTCTGGGGAGGAAGGTTCAATCCTCAGTCAAGGCTCTAGCCATGGCCCAAATAAAATAGAAAATATGATATTTTAAAAAAACTTTTTTTGTGGGTTGATTTTTTAATAAATCTATTTTAAAAATGAATTATAATTTTCCTAGACAATTTGAAATTGTCGAAATTGAGACGACCAGACATTTAACATTTAGCGAAATATTAAATTATAAGAAGATAATAAGAAGATAATACTAATAAATCATTTTTATTTATTTTTATATTAACTCCACACAGGAGGCCCTGAAGAAAATAATTTCCCTCAGGGCCTATGTCATCTTTGGGGATGCTGTGTGGAGGGTCTTTTTGTGGAGAGGAAGGAGTGAACATGGGTCTTGAAGAGTCCCATGTTGTAGGAGGGAGGAAACACAGAGGCCGGCAGTTCGTTCCACAGCCGAGCTGTTGAACTTAAGAACGAATCGTAGAAGCGACCCGTTCTCATGTGACAAATGTCAACTGTGTACAAATGTTGGGCGCGCGTTTGGCGTGTATCCCGACTACGCACCGGTGCCGAAGGGATCAATGACGCTAGTTCCTCAGAGCATCTTCCATTGTAATACCGATAGAACAAGGACAGCATACCTACCTGACGCCTGTGCTCTAAAGATTGCAGTCCGTTTGTTAAGATTGGGGAATCTATCAAACGGACCGCCCGTTTTTGCACAGAGTCAAGGGTTTTTTTCAGGTATTTAGGGGCTCCGGACCAGAGATGGCTGCCAAATTCGACAGTAGGGCGCACTTGCGATTTGTACAGGGTCAGCAGTTGTGTACTATTAAAGTATCTGCGGGCCCTGTACAGTACGCCCAGCTTCTGAGAGGCCAACTTTACTCTGGCTTCGATGGAGCCCCCGTACCTGAGCTGGTCACTTATAGTTACACCAAGCATATCAATGGAAGGCCTGTTCGGAAGATTGCTTCCGTTGAGGGAGACTAGATTATCATTTGGATCCCTTTTAGACGTAATCAAAATCTAAACGAAACAGAACAAGACACAGAAAAATAAAAAGATAACCGTTACAACTAGGAATTTAAAATGAAGATAATACTAATAAATATAAACGAAACAGAACAAGACACAGAAAAATAAAAAGATTACCGTTATAACTAGGAATTGAAAAAGAAGATAATACTAATAAATCTAAACGAAACAGAACAAGACACAGAAAAATAAAAAGATTACCGTTATAACTAGGAATTGAAAAAGAAGATAATACTAATAAATCTAAACGAAACAGAACAAGACACAGAAAAATAAAAAAGATAACCGTTACAACTAGGAATTGAAAAAGAAGATAATACTAATAAATATAAACGAATTCAACGAATCAATCAATTTAAGTTGTGGGTTCGACTGTGATTGTAACTCTGGTTCAATGAACTCGTATTTGTTTTGAATCTAAGTGTCATTTTCAAAATTGCAACTGATTGTGAAAATAATTCGATAATGTACATACATACCTACCAAAAATACATGATATAATATTTTAACAGAAAATTATTTTAATTTTCGTTTTTAAAGTGGAACTCGTGTGTCGAAAATTCAGACGAGCGACTACCTACCGTAATATGCGTGTAACACGGTGCATAAACATAGGTCCACCGCTTTGCCTCTTCAGTGCTGGACGTATGGACAGGGACATTACGGACAATCCTCTATTGGCTAATTGAACCATTTGACATCGGGATCTTCCTTCATACTGTATACAACACACTGACTATAACACTACTATTAACCAATTATGCATACCACATCTTATTATTGTAAGTTGTTCTTTGGACATGGTACATAAAACGAGTAGTTTAGTTTTACATCATGGCATAATCCAGCCATAGCCCTGGGCTATGTAAAAAAATTGGATCTCAATTTTGTTTTCTTCAATGAATGAATAATGAGTAAATAATTGAATGAGTGAATGAAATGGAATCCTTAATGTGAAAATTAACCCACTTTCCGATATCCGATCAAGCCCAAACTCGACAATTAGACTTGTTTTCGATGACAGTGCCTTCTGTCTACTCTTGGCGACACTCGCGTACACACACGCATTTCTCTGAAATTGGTTGACATTATAACAATTTACAGCAGTTAATATACGAAATAAATTTCGGTACCATTCAGTTAGGATTTGACGTAAGTGATAGCGCGGTTCACTCATTTTAGTCACTCCCTGGGGAGGACGGGTCAATCCTCAGTCAAACAAAAAAAAACTTTGAAATTGGCTACTAGCCGGCCCAAATGATGGCGCAACTAGGTCGAAAATTAAAAATAGATGTATTACTAAAAAAATCTTTGTTTTACCGGTTGATTTTTGAAACTTTGATAAATCCAAAATCGTTTTGATTTATATATTTTAATAAAACTTTTGTATACTTTACATTAGTTTATTTGAGATTAAAGTCAGATTGAGTGGTTTCGCAGACAAAGTCGTGCCTAAGAAGGCACACGTGTTCCGATATATTAGGAATTTACTAAACTATCCGTTATTTTTTCTTTCTATATTTTTACTGCCTCGAAGACAAGGCTTTACTGCTCTGAACACCTGTTCATGCACCTGCATTTGCCTTGATAATATACAATGACGAAATGCGAGAATATTAGGAATTTTATCAGCACGCATTCCGACATCCTGATAATATATTCATATTTTACTAAAAAAAATTATCAGGAAACCTATCAATTCATTCGTTAAGGACCTGCAATCACTTTTTTAACCGGATTACCAATAATTTGAAGAGATTCTTAATAAATTACCAAATTCAGTAACCTGGGTAGGTACCTACCCAATACTTAGAGAGAAAATTTAAAAAGAAAAGATAGTTAGGTATATTTGTACGTACGCACTTAAAACGAGGTGTGTAAGAAAGAGGGAGGAAGAGAGACAAGAGATTTTCTTAGAACTTGTAAAACTTGCCATGCAATGTGGTACTACACGTACACGTAAATTTTAATTGATTTTATCGATGATTTCTGCATTATTATTGAGAAATTTATTTATTTCAAGTGCTTCCAGATTATCAAATCTTTTATTTTGTTACTGATGTATAAAATATCAATCACTGTTTAATTAATTAGTGTAATAAGTATGGTTTTATTTTTATTTATTTTGTGATTAACTACTGATTACATTGATCAGCGATTTCAGGAAAACCATTCTAGTAAGGGCTTCCGAGTGAACATTCAGAGTTGCTTTACCAATAATATAGAACGGGGGCAAACATAAGTGATTTATATAATATCCTAGCTGACGTGTATCCGGCGTTGTTCGGGGTTATGAATGTTTTTCAGTAAAGTTTTGAGTGAATTCTGGTGTACCTGAAAACTGGGTGCATTTTTAAGGTGGCACACTATCGTAAAATTGAAAAGGCTTTCTTTTTAAAAGTATTTATACTTGATCGTGTCATTTCTGTCTTAGGCGTCCTCGGCTTCCTCGTCCTCTCTAAGCACTCCTGGCACCAATAAGAACAAAATTTGAAAATTTCAGTGAAATCTGTCCGGTAGTTTTATAGGGTACCTACAAACGATGAAACATCCAGTTTAATATGTACTCGTACGTCAGAACAGCTTATTTCATTAACCGTACCTTTGATGTTTTAAAGATATTAAAAACATTTATTTTGAGTTATTAGTTATAACAATTGACGGCCGGCATAGTCCAGTGGTAACGCATTGGACTGGCATTCCGAAGGTCGCGGGTTCGAACCCGGCGTGCGCAAATAAATTTTATTTGATTAATTTGTGTTATTTCACAATTAATTAATTAAAAATAATATATATACTATATTTGCTGCACGTTCCAGAGTGGAAGATACTACCAGTATCGCCCTGGTGTAAGACCACCATTCAGAATTGAAACGTTGCTCCAAATGGCTTTAGCCGTGTTTAGTGACTAGATCTGAATAGCCAGGTACTTCCCCACCTTCCTCTTTCCCTTCCCCACTTACCTTCAGCCTCACAACATCCCCCAATTGGGGATGCCATAGTCTCACTGGCTCCAGACGGGAGCAATTGGGACTCTTGTGAGGTATTCACTATAAAAAAAAAAAAAATTAGCAATCGATATCAAAATACCCAGAATGGAAACACTCGTATTATATGTTAAAATAAAAAGACTTATCCTTTTCTACTTTTTATATGCACAGGGGAGTGCCTTTTGTACATTTACAAGTCAAGGTATTATACAGGGAAACGTTGGGTCGTTTGGCCAGACAGAGAGTTAAGGCGACATAAGACTCTAATAACGGGATTTGATAGATGATGAATTTGTAACTTCCCGAGAGAACCCTCTAGGACCATTTGAGATTTTAGTAATACGTTCATCAGAAATTATTAAAATAGACCCCACTGAAACATCCATTTTCCAATCGTGCTAGGGCAAAGCAGACCGTAGGTCCGTCCATTACGCCGGGCCGCGCGCCGATGTTGTTTTTACACGACTTCATAACTTATGTCGTTAAGATTCCCACATTATTTTAGAGATTTGATAGGGCACATTCAACCGCAGCTCTGTCCAATACACAGGGCCGCGCGTCGCATACTTTAGTGCACGGTTGCTTCACTTACGTCGTTAAGATTCTGGCTTACGTAGGTACTAATTAACGCTTTAAAATAAAACGCACTTTCAACTCAATGCAGTAATGTGCTGATGTCATTACTAGCCATTAATTAATTAATTAGTGCCCTTTTTCGGTGCTTTTACATAAGAATATTAAGAATAATAATTATTATTACAACATTTTATATTTGTTTAAAGATAAATTAAAGATGTCCACTAGTGTGGTATTTTTTTTCCCTCCATTAGTATTCTGGGCAAAGAGGAATACATATGGTAGTTAGTCCCAGAATTTCTGCACTGAAATAAATCCTGACTTCTAGTATTACGTTGTGGAATCCGGAAACTTATCAATTTTAGCAATACCGGACTCTCAACTAAACCATTTAGAATTTCATAGAGAAATACCATTATTATTGAATGGTCCCCGTTGGTCAATATGCCTCTGCTAAAACATTACCAGACTAGACTAATTAATGAACACGGGTCACAAAAATGCCATCTAAAATTACACAGGATGCGTGGTTGAAAATAAACACAACTTCCATTTGGTCAATTTATAAACAATTATTTCGCTGTTGTTTTTTTACCGTTTTTACAATCTCGATTACACCCAAATCCATTATTATTCCAGTCTGCAAACACGGAAGCTATGAAAACATTAGGCGTGTACCTACCTGCTTTAAAACACTCCGTTAAGGCAGACATCTATTGACTCTTTCATACATGGGTAATTATATCGGTGACTCAGTTTTATGATAACTAGGGACCTCACCTGTGTTGGGTACCCACTTGAGCGTGCAGTTCTCCATTCTTGTAAACTAAGAAGGTCAGTAGATTTTAGGTCAAGGCTGTCTCTCGATCTTTAGATCATTTTAATGTTCTTATAAGATCAGAACATTAACTGATATACCTGTTAAACTTGTTAAATGTAATTAAATTATTTATGAATCTTTTTCATCTCGTAACTGAGTTTGCCGACAGGTAATTTATTTTGTAATGCTTTGTAATTCTCCGAATTCTTGCAATTCTTATAATTCGGTTGTAATAATAATAAATGCAATTAGTAAAGCGCGATTTTCGTGAAACATTAATGTATTAATAATTGAGGGATTGATGGTGAAATTTCATCTCATGAATCTTATCTGGATAACTAAAGTTTTATTTAAAATTTCAGGGATTTACTGCATTTAATTTTATTCTTGTAGTCTTTAGCTTTTGCATGTTTTGTTTGCATATTTTTTGTAACATTAGTCAAATAAATGTCGATAGGAATATATTAGAAATAACACGAAAGCCGTCAATATGTGACGTGCAACGACATATTATTAAGGCGCCCACTGTAATATGTGACGTGCAACGACGTATTATTAAGGTACCCACTACAATATGTGACGTGCAACAACGTATTATTAAGGTACCCACTACAATATGTGACATGCAACGACGTATTATTAAGGTACCCACTACAATATGTGACGTGCAACGAAGTATTATTAAGGTACCCACTATAGTATGTGACGTGCAACGACGTATTATTAAAGTACTCACTATAATATGTGACGTTTAACGACGTATTATTAAGGTACCCACTATAATATTATTATGCCGCGTCTATTATTGTATGAAATAATTTTCCAAATCAAACTAATAAAATATATACAAAATACCTTGCAATGCTAATGGATTAGTATATTATGCTACGTATTCATACGCGAGCCGAACTGCCGAGCTGAATCTCAACTTATGTGAAAGGAACGTAACAACTTCAAATGGCGCGAAACGCCGCTTGCAGTTGCTTCGTTCCTTTCCCATAATTCGTGGCTCGGCTCGCGTTTCGGTTCGCCATATATGTATCATTACATCTCATGCATGCAAATTGTAATTAAATAATCCCATGTTAGACTGCATTCATTTACGGCACGATCAAATGAACCAAATAAAGTTAAAATAAAAGATGAGTAGTCAACATAAAAATACCTTCATTATTGTTATTTTTTTCGATACTAAAAAAAAAGTGAAAACACCTTATTGATTAGTTTGTTGACTAGATTAAATATTTGACTTAAGTTTTCTAATGCTCGCGGTGACGTAACTTGTCACTCTGGCTTAGGATAAGTCGCAGGTAGATATCACTTTTCAGTCAAATCGAACTTTGTACTGATAACTAGACAGCTATTCAAATTTTAATCACCATGAAAGTATTGGTTTTCAAGATTGGTTACAATATTATTTGTCAAGCAAATTCCAGTTTAGAAAGTTATTTTTAAATCATACATTCAGCCAAATGACATACAGATGTTATTTTGTCGTTTTAAATTAAATTATTGCTGACCCATTGTTTCTAACATTTTATTTTTCCAAATGTTGTATTGTAACGAAAACAGTTTACCGTTCTTTTTCGGGACATTTTTATTTCGATTTAAACAATCGAGATGTTACGCTGATTTTTTCCTCATTATCAGGATAAATCACGGGATAGTCTTAATTCTTGACAAATCAGTTCTAATTTTAAAATTTACAGTTAAAATAATTTACTATAGGTAGGTAGGTATATAAGTTAAATTTGAGTTCATTGAACTAGATTTTTCTGTTTGACATTTTTCGTTTGAAAGTTGTTAATTTTATCTTTAAGGTTAAACGTAACGTTCGTTATAATCTACGCGTTAAAAGATGACGATATTTTAATTATTTTATTAAAATACACTTTTGCAAGTTATGCTTTAAATTATTAAGAAGAATTATTTGTTTGCGCCTGTGCATGAAATTAAAGCCATCTATGAACACGTATATAAATATCTCGGTGCCCTGTTATTTTTAGTATTTAAGTCGTCCTAGAAAAATACTCATCTTTTCTGTTAAATTGTGTTGTAGCTTTTATCAAATTATTTACTTTCTTATTTCCAGTATTGTTGGTGAAGGAGGAGATTGACGTGCTCCAATCATGGGGGCCTTATTCCGGAGTGAGGAGATGGCTCTCTGTCAGCTCTTCATCCAACCCGAGGCGGCGTACACCTCGGTGTCAGAGCTGGGAGAGAATGGAACTGTGCAGTTCAGAGATGTAAGTACCTAATAATCAATTAGTGATTTAAGACGAGACAATACTTTAAAATAAAGTCGGAATCTTAACGACTTAAGTGAAGAAGCTATTCACACAAATATGCGACTCGCGGCCCTGGTGTATTGGACAGACGGTTGAATTTCCCCTAGCAAATCTCTAAAATAAAGTGGAAATCTTAACGACATAAGTGATGAAGTTGTATAAAAACAATATTCGGCGCATGGCCCAGTGTAATGGACGGATCTACGGTCGAATTTGCCCTAGCAGGCCTAGAAAATTGATAGTTTCTTGGGGTTTATTTTAATTATTTCTGATGAACGTATTACCAAAATCTCAGATGTTTCTACAGGAACCCCTTGGGATGTTACTTATTCATTGTCTAGAAAAATAAAATATGGTACTTAGCGCTAATTTCATAGTTGAAAAACATTTGATAAAATTTTCAAACCACTTTTAAATGTTTAGGTACTGTTTTTATAAATCTTAAATTTAAATAACTTACATTCATAGGGATCGCACTAAAAATATATATATTATCGTTACAAATTCGTTGGAATCAATGAAAATGTGAGCCTTGAGCGAACCCCTATTGACGTCTTGTGTCCCCTTAAGGAATATATTATGTTACTAGTTATTACTCTCGGCTTTATTACCATAATTTTCCTCTTATTTTGAATGTCTAGTCTTGCAAAATTTCATCAAGAAGTATTAAAATTCTGTTTTAAGGGTTGGGATTTGGGGATGGGGTGGATTTTAGAAATCTCCTGTAGATATTGACCTTCCTTTTGTTTTAAAGGTCAAGTGTGCAAAATTTCATCAATCTTGGAATAAAACTGTAGACCTGTATAAAAAACAAAGCCACCCCGCCACAGACACTCTTCTTTATAATAAAATAGGTACATATATATAGATAGATAATATATTACATAAGATTAACTCCACAGAGGAGGAACTGAGGTTTCCCTCAGGTCCTTGTTCTTGGGTTGCTGTGTGGAGGGTTTTTATTGTAAGAAGGAGAAAACTCATTGTCGGTAAATCATTCCACATTCCAGTTGTTGGACTCTAGAGCGATTCATGAAAACGTCTCATTCTCATATATAAAATGTCACCTGTGTACTAATGTTGGGTAGGTGTTTGGCATGTCTCCTGACTGTGTCCTGTCGCTGAGAGCTCCTCCTTGTAAACTCCGTTCTTTCAAATAAATGAAGGAGAGGTTAGTTAGACGAAAGTTATCGTCGGTTTGAATTTTTTCCCCCTCTCTTTGTGAACGGGCGTAAATCACTTTAGGAATATTTCAACATTACTTGTTTTCTTGGTAATGTATTGTTTTTGGGGGACTTAAGTTGTAGCCCAAATTTCATAATATATTATACTGACGAGATTATTTTTTCCTTGGACAACTTAAGACACTGATTACCATTCCGTACTAGAATAGTAGTAATCTGACACTTATCAGTGCTAACAACCCAGTTTCTGGAGATTATGTATAGGTACCTGTATTTAAGTAGAGTGCGGCACAATATTACACAAATAAACGGATTATCATAGCTGATTTTATAATATATTTTATTTATTTTTGAAACTACAAATGTATTGTAAGACCCTAATATTATATTGATGCGAGATAGAAAATTTAAATCAATTTTATTGAAATTAATTATTTGTACTTTAAAAAATACTGCTACCTAAAACTTGACGCCATGCGTTTCTATTGTCTAATTTTGCCATTGGTTTAGCCCAGTCATTCCCAAAGTGTTCAAACTTGTACGACTTGTTTAATTATTTATTTATAAATACTAATGACAGAGACAAACACTATCCCAGTGATGTGATGTCTAGGCAAATTTTTGCCTCATACAAACCAATTCTTAAATTTAGGGAAATAAAAATTTTGGGCATACAATCACTGGGGTCTATCCAAAACATAAAAAAATCGGCATGTGGTCTTCGGGACAAAAAAGTTTGGCGACCTCTGGTTTGGCCGAATCTGTTTATCATTGTAATGCTGATTCAAAAGGCTTTAATTGACTTCCTAATTGATTAAATTGATTATTAAAATTCATCAGCAAAGTTGCTTGAACATGACATTGCTAACTGATTTGAATCGACACTGTCTAAAATTCTACAGAACCAATTTTTATATTCTAAAAGTATCAGATAAATTATTGAGAATTTTATTTATTTTCTTAAGTTGATAAGGTTGTAATGTGTGCTATCTTATCACAATGATAGTGTATGTACTCAGTTTTCATTAATCTGTCTTATTATTTGTCAATTTGATTGATTGTAATTGAAAATCATGCCAAAATGCCTCAATCACAAACAATGTACATAATATGTTGTTATTTTTGCTTGTGCAGAATTAATTAATCCCCCTTGTTGAATTGATTGCCTGGATTAAGAGATTCATGCAATTAGGTTAATAAACTAGGTTAACTAATTATGATTAATATTAATCCTTGTTTTATGTTTATTATTTTTTCCACAGCTGTTGATGGTTAATTTTCAAGATGTTTGTTAAATGCTTTGAAACGGCGTATGTTTTTGCTGTCCAAGATACCTATTTATTTATTTGTTTATTTAGACGTGCACAGTACACTATGTTACAAGCGATGAGGTATATTAAGTTTTACGTAGTTTCTATTACGTTAGTCCATACAAAAATTTTAGTAATTTCACCTGGGATCAGAATGGTTCTTAATCTTAATTGATGAATAAATATATGAATAATAATAATAAAATGGAAGAAAGTGTGTGGAGAGATAAAGAGAAATTCTGAAATCAAGAATTATATGTTCACGAATTCTAATTAGACTCTTAATTAAAGGTTTAATGTAAAATTAAGTGTTAGTACTTGTAAAATAATTTATTTCAAACAAAAAAATAATAAATGAATTTTGTATGTTAGCAAAGAATCATAAATATGTCCAAGTGTAGTTATTTGGCATAGAGGGTATATTTGGCATAGAGGGTATATTTGGCATAGAGGGTATATTTGGCATAGAGGGTATATGCTGCAATCTCGCGAGTAATTAGTGAATTATTTGCTGTATTTGTGTTGTTGGCTTCTATATGAAGAAGCATAGTATGCCTGGTAAGCCTCGTTGGAACATTTAAACCAGGGGTGGCGAACATGCAGTCCGCGAGGCTTTTTGGTGCGGCCGCGAGCACTTTCGGTGCGGCCTGCTGACCACATAAAAATAGTATAAAAAAATTACTTTCAGAACTCAAGAACTGTTTTCTTTCACAGTGTTTCAGATACATTTTTAAGGTATTATTACAAAATCCAGAGATAGGTAAAACATAGCTGACAGGCATAGACTAAATTAGACTAGACACGGCATAATCATTTAAAAATAACCCCAACACAATTTTGGTTTGGTTCACGTGCACATTTATGAAAAGGACCACGCATTGTGTCGCAATGCGAAATGGGCAACTGTGCATTGCGTTTTACCTTTCGTTGGTCTAGACTAGTCTAGAGTAAGCTATTTTGCTTCTCAGCTATGCTGGGCAAGTTCATTTTTTCAATCACAAAAATAACCCAGTTCCAAATATTTAAATTTGAATTATGTCCATATTACAACACCTCTGACAAAAAATTCTCCGTGGCTTCGCCTACGAGTTTGAACGCTTGTACAAGGAGTTTAAACAGAGTTGGGTTGTTAAGTTCATCTCCATATTTGTGACGTACGCTACGTGGCGTTATTTTTAAAATTAATTTAACTAGACAGGGCTAATCTAGTATAATACATCAATGCTGACAGGTACTTATGCATCTACGTAACTAGAAAGTAGTTTAGACACAAATAAATAGGCGATCCCTTTTGTATTTTTATTTTATTTTCTTATTATTTTACTAATAAGGAACTAAATGTGTTTAGTAAGAAATTATTCATATAATGCTAATTAAACTGGGGAGTCGCTAACAGATAAAATTACAGTTGTCGATTCATCTACAGACTCATTTAAGAAGGAAACCATTCTCGTGTTTGAAGTGCAGTTATAAAATTGTAGTTGCAGGCTATGTGCTGCTAAAATCAGAGGTATCCATTTTCATGTGCAGGATGTAGTTTTAATCAAAGCTGTGGACTTGCACAGAGATTCAATCTTAAGCTAAAAGCAGTTTTGTCTTATGTTTGGTGTTAAGATTCAAAGACTCCATTGCGGGAAACCATTATAATTTCGAGTGCAGTTATATATTTGTAACGGTAGACTCATTTGTGAACATTGATAAATTCATACATCTATCCAATGACATTATAATATTAATTCATGTAAGCATCTGTCAAACATTTAAACAAAACAAATCCACATTTTGAATAAAGAATTACTAATTAATACAATTATTTTGGTACCCACTTTATTGCTTGTTTGATAAGATTTATATAGTTCCAAGTTTTGAAAATTAAAAGTTCATTGAACTTGAATAATATTACGCATTATGAAGAAATGTTTCACATTACCCATGCACCAGTTTACACGGTAACATTTTCTACATGAGAATGGATTGGGTCATTTTTATGTCTCATTTGGTCAACAGTGTGGAATTATGGAATGATTTGCACGCTTCTGTGTTTCTTCTCTCTTTCAGAAATCTTTCACGCTACCCATGCACCAGTTTTTAATTGTTTTTGATTGTTTTTAAGTCTAATTTGTGAAAACCAACATTTTCCGCTAATAATGGTGGTAGTAGGACATTTTCAAATATTGTCAGATTATTTGTAACTTCAGAATGTTTGTCTTTCTTTTTAGTATATAAAATTAGATGTTCCATGATAACTCCTCAAAATGACAATTCATTAAAAGTGATAAAACAAAAACTAGGTTAAATAGTTACATATGTAACCTATTTAACCTAGTTTTTGTTTCATCACTTTTCATAACTTAATAACACTTTTTATAGGTGTGTTGAATTGTCATTTTGATGAGTTATCCGGTCACCAAAATTAGGATACTCTTTGGGAAAAGTTTTATAACCAATTTTTTTTTTCAGCTGAACGTTGAAGTAAATGCGTTCCAGCGCAAGTTTGTGAACGAGGTCCGCCGCTGCGACGAGATGGAGAGAAAGCTGCGCTACATCGAGGCGGAGGTCAACAAGGACGGGGTCACCATACCAGATGTGGACCGTGATCCACCCCGCGCACCCAACCCCAGGGAGATCATCGACCTTGAGGTTAAGTAACCTAACCCAAAATATCCTTTGTTAGCTTAATACAAACCACAAACCAATAAAGAAGGTGAATCTTCATATGATTTTGTAAAGAATATCTCAATTTATACTGTACCTAAATTTATAATTTTTGTTATTTGTTTTTGGGGTGTTATGCCGTTTTGCGCTAACTCCTTCTTTAGCCAACGTTTCGGACAATGTTACAGTGTCCATCATCAGGGCAGATGTGTATATTATAGATGTGTAATTTATAATCATTTTTTTTTTATCAAAACCTGACCATAGTAGCCTTTTCATTTTTAAATTCTATGAAGATTTTTAATGTTTCCATTAATTCATCTGTTCTGTATCTATTCTGCCTCTTCAATTAGTAACAACTTGTTTCTTGATATTATCTATTCGCCCTCGTATTGACGAGGTAGTATGAAAAAATTATTTATTATTTGTTTACTAATTGTAGTATGAACTTGTTTCATGATAATACTATCTTGCCTCTTAAATTAGTATCACATGGTTTCATGATGATATCTATTCTGCCTCGTCAATTAGTATCAACTTGTTCATGATAATACTATCTTGCCTCTTCAATTAGTATTATGACATTATGTATTCTGCCTTTCAATTAGTAACAACTTTTTTCCTGGTATTATATATTCAGCCTCTACAATTAGTATCAACTTGTTTTATGACATTATGTATTCTGCCTCTTCAATTAGTAACTTGTTCCCCGATATTATCTATTCTGCCTCTTCAATTAGTATCAACTTGTTTTATGACATTATGTATTCTGCCTCTTCAATTAGTAACTTGTTCCCCGATATTATCTATTCTGCCTCTTCAATTAGTATCAACTTGTTTTATTATATTATCTGTTCTGAACCTAACCGCACATAATATTTATGTCCAGTTATCCATTACCTTAGTAACTAGTCATTTTTGTATGTGTAAAACTCTTGTTTCTAATTGATTTATTTTAATTTATTTCAGGCTCATTTAGAGAAAACTGAAAATGAGATCCTAGAGCTGTCCCACAATGCGGTCAACTTGAAGTCCAACTTCTTGGAGCTGACAGAGTTGAAGCATGTGCTTGAGAAGACCCAGGTCTTCTTCACGGAACAAGAAGAAGCCAACGGAATGGACTCTCTAACAAGGTACTTACTTGATTAAATTTCTTTAAAAAATGGTGAAATTGTTTAAAAAGTCGTCAATGGCTTCATCCAGACTGCGAGAGAAATGCTACGCATTAGCAAGACATGTACAAACAATTATCAATCAATAGCGAAACACTAAAAGGAAATATCTGAACATACATAATAGTAATTAAGCAATCAAAGGCAAAACAATGTGTATGAAATTATTTAGTGAATATAATAGCTTTGTTTTGCCCTTTTGATCGCTACATTAATTATTTGCCAGTTAGGAATGTGTTTGGTGCATTTTGTAGACTGTCTGGACGGAGCTATTCGCAATCAATACATTTTATCAGCTATTGCTGTTTCAAGATTTTTTTTGAGAGGCTTAAGGCCTATTTTAAGGCTCCGATGTAAGGGTTTAAAGAAAAGAAGAAGATGGTTTGAAAGGGAGATGTGTAAATAGAAATTTTATAGGGAGCATGCTAATATTAAAAAAAAACAGAAATAATTATGCGAAATGTGTGAAACTCTTTAATTAAACACCACTCGTTTAAAATACACCAAAAATCTCTTCACATATGCTTAATTTGCATTTAGAGATATACTGGGAATTTTTCAATACCTATAATATGTTAAATAACAGAACAAATGTGTTTTTAATAATTTTCGGAGCATACTTTTTGATTTTCTTCTATTGAGGGAATTTCTTATAATTACCGTTTCGGCTCTGCTAATGTACAGATATTTTCAAAGTATTAAATCGGTAGAAATTCCGATAAGCGGGGCTTACGTGAAGTAATTGGTATAAAACATAACAATAATAAAATAATTGGTTAGGATGGGTTAGGTTAGTTTAGATTAGATTATGTTGTGTAAGAGTAGATTAGATTAGGTTAGGTTATTTTTTCTGTCACTTTTCTTCAATGTTCCGTTTTGTCAAGGAATCGAAATGATCACTTTGTTATTTTATATTGTGGTCTCACAATTTAATATTGTAGGGCCCTGATACCCGAGGATGCCCAGCAGTCCGGAGCTATCCGTGGCCGCCTGGGCTTTGTGGCCGGAGTCATTCAAAGGGAGAGAGTCCCTGGATTCGAGCGCATGTTGTGGCGTATCTCTCGCGGTAATGTCTTCCTGCGTCAGGCTGAACTTGACAAGCCCTTGGAGGACCCTGCCACCGTAAGTTCACTCAACACCTTGTTTGAATAGTTTATTTAACACCTCTTGTCTGAAATATACTCCAGTTACCGAGAGATTGACCAGTGCTACACAACAAAAGACATTTAAATACATGTTCATTTGCAGTTCTCGAGTCCACCATAAACAGCTGTAAATGATTCATTTATGTCCTATGCTTCCGAGATTCAGAAAAATCTAATTAATTAAAATGAAAATTTTTTTTTACATTAACATCATATTAACAATACTCTTGAACCAAGTGGTCGACTGTAAAATCGTTGTTAATTTAATGTTTATTTGGGCTTATAAAAGTGATCAATTCCACAAAAAGTTGTTGCCTAATTAATTATTCCACTTGTATATTGTACATCGTAAGTGATCGTGTGATTCCGTTGTCTCTACAGAGTGCTACAATTCATTGTTTCAATACCTTGACAGTTCAGTACCTATTCATAATGTCTGTTCTACCTACTAAAGCGGGTACTAAGTCAAAACGTAATGTTGCCGTGGAGAGCCCCGCTGCCGAGTTGCTCCCTGGTTCAGAGCCAGACTTTGGTAATTTACTAATTTCGTTTAAGGACGAAATTAAAGAAGAAATTAATAAAGTGTTTATGCAATTAAAAACAATGAATGATGCGCTAAGAGAGTGTCACTCCAAAATTAATAACCTCGAAGTCAAAAACAATGAACTTAAAACTAATTATAATCTGGTATTGTCCAAATTAAACCGTCTTGAGCAAACCTCATTAAAAAACAATGTGGAAATTATTGGCATACCGGAAAAAAGAAATGAAAATTTAATAGATATCATAAAATTGCTAGGAGCCAAGGCAGGTGTTGATGTTCTCCCAAATGATATTGATGGAATCTCTCGTACAAGGGTCAAGGAATTACCCAGAGAAAATCCTAAATTTACTCGTCCAATTGTAGTAAAGTTCACAGCCAGCCGCAGTAGAGATAACTTTCTTGCTGCTATAAGGAAGAAAGGCACTCTCAACTCAAGTGATTTGAAGCTTCCCGGGGACTCCAAAATTTATGTCAACGAGCATCTGACTGCTGCAACCCGTGCGCTCTTCAAGACAGTGAGAGACTTAAGCAAGGATAAAAACTTTAAATTCAGATGGATCAAATACGGAAAAATATTTATACGCAAAAATGAAACTAGTCCCATTATTCAGGTGACATTGGAATCTGACGTGACTCAGGTTTTTTGCTGATAATCTTCTTAGATTTAGCATCGTCTCGTGTGACTATAAGCTATTATCAATTTATTTTTCCTATCTACCTTATCTTTTTTCCTACTTTAAAATATCATCCTTTGTACTGGTTTTTCTTTATTTGTATAATATTAACAACTAACTCTTTTAATACTACCAACTTTAATCCAAATTATCCTACATTTACTCTGCTTGCGTTACTACAACACCACTCTAATATTTATAATTTACTAGAACATGCCTACAACTATTTTATCAGTCTTATATTTTATATATTTTATCAACTAAATGTACTAAAATGTTGAATGTATATTATCAAAATGTGACTGGACTGCGTTCTAAAACTGATAGATTTTATTTTAATGTTACCAATAACAACTATGATATTATTATGATAACTGAAACTTGGCTTGTAGACAGTATTGCTAGTGAAGAGCTATTTGACAACCGTTACCTGGTATTTAGGCGCGATCGCAATGAGCAAAAAAGAGGAGGTGGAGTAATGATTGCGTTGAAGAAGCACCTCAAAGCTCACGTACAAAATGACTGGAATACGAGTGCTGAAGACATCTGGGTGACTATCTCGATTGAGAATTTCAAAAATATTCATTTATGTTGTGTTTATATACCACCAGGAGTCAATCACTCTCAAAGCATAAATGAATTCATGGATAAATTATGTGCACTTCGAGAACTTTACCACAAAGATCACTTCGTCATATCAGGTGATTTCAATTTACCACTAATTAACTGGTCTATTGGTAACGGTAACAGTATGCAAATTATGAATGGTTATCAATCTGAAATTATTTCCAAACTATCAGACACCCTTTCTTTTACTGATCTCTCGCAATACTGCACCTTCCCGAATAATAATCGTACATTCCTAGACCTTGTCTTTAGTTCGTTCCCTGTTAATGTGTCTAATACTGATGATTATCTCATACCTGAATGTAAACATCATAAAACCATTATTTTCGACATCAATATAGCTCTGGAAACCCCTATGGTGGACAACAAAAGGACAATCTATCTCTTCAGGAATGCTAATTTTGAAACGATCAATAACATCCTCAATAATATTGATTGGGATGCAGAATTTTTAAACCTATCAACTGATAATGCCATTGACCGTTTTTATGATATTTTAAATGAAATTATTCGTTTGAACGTCCCATCAAAGGAAGTTCATATTAACAACTCTTATCCTTATTGGTTTAATCCAGCCCTGATAAAACTCACTAAAGAAAAATATAAAGTGTTCAAAATGTGGAAAAAGTGGTCAAATCCTTTGGACTACCGTGAATTTTGTGTTCTTCGATCAAGGCAAAAGAAAATGTCTAGGGAATGTCTTAAACAATTTATAATAAACGCCGAACTTAATATATCCCGTGACCCGAAACATTTCTGGACCTATATTAAAGGAAAGAGAAATAATTCTGGTTTACCGCATATTATGAAACTGGGTGACATAACTGCCGTGAATCCCTTCGCAATATGCAACCTGTTCTCACAACACTTCGTCTCAACTTTTAATCACAAAACTGTTTCCGATGTTCATTCTACCAATTATCACGTAGACAATCAAGTTAACATATCTTCGGTATCAGTTTCCAAAGAAAAAATAGAAAAAATAATTGATACTATCTCTTGCTCATTGGGTGCAGGTAGCGATAAAATTCCGGCATTATTTATCAAAATGTGTAGCAAGGTAATCTCGAAGCCACTATTATTGCTCTTTCAATCCTCATTGAAAGAAGGTGTCTTTCCGGTTCGCTGGAAGTGTGCTCATATTACACCAGTATTTAAGTCTGGGGCGAAAAATGAAGTCCGTAACTATCGTCCAATATCTAAATTACCGATATTCAGTAAGATATTTGAAAAAATTGTTCATGAACAACTGTATGACTGTGTCCAGTCTGTAATAATTGCTAACCAACATGGATTCATGAAAAAAAGATCAGTTGTCTCTAATCTTGCAACTTTCACTGAAAATATATCAAAATATATGGATGATCAAATCCAAGTTGACGTAATCTATACAGACTTCTCCAAAGCATTTGATAAAATTGATCACAGTCTTCTTTTATCTAAACTACTAGCTCTGGGAATCCACGGGGATTTGTACCGATGGCTGGTCTCCTATCTTAATGGGCGCACTCAAGGAGTAACTATTAATGGCTTCATATCTGAGATTGTAAATATACCTTCAGGTGTGCCCCAAGGATCTCACCTGGGACCGTTGCTGTTCACAATTTTCATCAACGATATTATAAAATGCTTTAATTATGCAAATATTCTACTCTTCGCCGACGATATGAAAATATTCTTTCCTATTAATTCTATTATTGACTGTTATAAATTACAAGAAGATCTATATAGACTTGATGACTACTGCATTATCAATCATCTCAACATGAACACCTCAAAATGTTATGTGATTACCTTTACTAGAAACAAAATAAAATTTGAACATAACTACTACATAGCCAGTCAAGTACTTAAAAAGGTTACACAAATTCGTGACCTAGGTGTTCTGCTTGACAGTAAACTTACATTCGAGGCGCATGTTGACATGATTGTAAAGAAAGCCCTTAGAATGTTAGGATTCTTATTCCGTATTGGAAAAGAATTCAATAATATTCAAACACTTAAAATATTGTATTTTTCTTATGTTCGTAGTCATCTTGAATTTGCTTCTCAGATATGGAATCCTCAATATAACATTTATGTAAAGCGCATTGAAGCCATCCAAAAAAAATTTGTCAATCATTTAAATTTTAAGATGAATATTGGTAACCACGGGATTAACAGCTCGATGGAATATTATGGACTAATACCATTAAAAACTAGAAGAGACTCCGCATTGGGGTGACCTATATCAGAGGTGTTGGTGATCTAATAAATGGTTCCCGAGATGGCAGTACCCAATACCGCCTCCTAAATTGCAAAGTTTAGTAAAGATCTAAAAATGTCTGAAAATAGCTAGATCTTCGGGGTTTTCAGTGTGTGATGCAATGTTGCACGAAGCAATGCCATGCTGGATGCCATTGAATTGCTGAAGAACTTCAGCCACTCTGAATAGCCATCATCACTCACCAAATATACCTTATTAGAATATTAGATCTACATTATATTGAACAGCAATGATTTTTTTCTTTTCCGTTTTATGTAATAATTATTTTTGTACAGGGCAATGAGATCTACAAGACGGTGTTTGTGGCGTTCTTCCAAGGCGAGCAGCTGAAGTCCCGCATCAAGAAGGTCTGCACGGGCTTCCACGCCTCGCTGTACCCCTGCCCCAACTCCCACAATGAGAGGCAGGACATGGTCAAGGGCGTACGCACCAGGCTCGAGGATTTGAACATGGTGAGTTTCTCCAGCCAATTGTTACTTCATTCGGATGGCACTGCAGCTATGTAAGAAATATTATTGCCTTAACATGCCTTTCTATTTGGGACAACCCTCTCGGGCGTTTTCTAAGAAAGGCTGCCTTTACCCATGTTTTACTCTTTATGCACGTTTGTTGTTTTTTAATTAAGTGCCTGATGATATTTATTATTTTGAAAACACTGTTTCCCGTTATGTTTGCACAAAAATATAGTAACAAAAATAATTGAAGTCCAAAGGACACGTGTTCCCCATGCGGTGACCAAGTTTCGTATCGGAAGATAAACATGAGAGTTTTCTACGGCCCAGTCTCTATATCGCCACGCCGCACTCAAGGGGCATAAAGTGTTGTGCCGATATATCGTGTTAAGGCTTGGTAACAGATCACATGGATTGGATTTGAATATGACCAATCTGTTTTAGTTCTATTTAATTATTTGAACATGACCAATCTGTTCTAGTACATATTAGTTAATTGCTTGAACATGACCAGTCTGTTATAATATGTACTAGTTAATTGTTCAGGATCTTCTTTCCCTTCTTGTTCTCCTTCTACTTAGTACCCCTTCTACTTTCCCTTCTAAACTTCCCCTCCTACTTCTTTTCCAACATTCCCTCTCCTATTTCCTTAAACTTTGCTTCAATACACAATGAGAGGTGCTATAGTTTAACCTGTTGAAAGCGGTAGCGACTTGTGCAATATCACAGTTCTATCAACTATATCAAAATTCATTGCATAGTTTAGAAGAACTAAGCGCACAAACAGACAGACGCCGATAGCAACTTTATTTTATACTATTTATTTAAAGATTAAATGAGTCGTATAGTTCCTATCTACGATAAGTCCACTTTCGTGAAATGTTGGCAAATTGATATTTTTTAATTACAAGGTTATTTAAATAAAAACTAGAGAATTATTTATTAGGTGGGCTTTGTTGTCAAACTACGGATGTAAATAATAAGATAAAACCATGAATTTCTTAATAGTTTAGGAGTAATTACGTAAATAATGATGGACTTATCGGCATTTGAAAGTAACTGTCAAATTAATCGTATATAGGAACTCACCAGCCTGTGACTTATCGGTGTTTGTTTCTCAACACCGTTGACATGTGAATGACAAGTATAGGGCCAACAAAAAATTTGAATTAAAGGAAACGAAAATATTTAATAATTTTTTTTATTTTTAATAAAAGTTAGTTAAGAAAAATGCACAGAAGAAAAATAAAATAAAATACAAATGTACTTACGTAATTTTTTTTTCGATTTTTTTTTTTTTCATAAGTTTGTTACAAAAAAATACGATGGATTAGAAAATGTGCTTACAAAAAGAACTAAAAATATTTTTTTATTGTTTTCCTAAAAAAATAAACAAAATATTTTTTGTACTCTAAACAAAAGTAAACAATCATTGCAATATTAAAGAATTAAACAAAACCAATTTATAGAACGAAACATAATATTACTATAAAAAAGTAAATGCAGATATTTAATGATTACAATTTTTTCTGAATTTATCATAAAATATTCAAAAACTATTGTGCTAATCAACTAAATTATAGAACAAAACACAACAATATTATAAAAAAAGAAATGCAAATATTTTGTGATTACAATTTTTCTGTATTTATCACAATAAATTCAAAAGCTATTGTGCGAAGAAACTAAATTATAGAACAATATATATCATTAAAATGATTAAAGAAATGTAGCAATTTTATGACGATAGTATATTTTTTTTTATTCATCTCGATAAATTCAAAAACAGATATTTTTTACACAAAAAATCGAGGATTTTCAATTATTAATTCTGAATAAAAACTCGTGGTTTTAAACAAAACAAGTGTATTATTTTTATTAAAAAAACTTTGGTTAGTTGCCAATGTAAATATGTATTATGTACCTTACTTATTACAAGAAAAAAACAAATAAAATAAAAACTTTTGTTAATTTGTTAATATTTTTGTGTACCTTACTTATTATTAGAAATAATAATAAAAAACCTGTAATAAAAATTAAACTTGAAAACAATAAATACAAACTTTAAAATTATTAAAAATAACTGAGCGAAGTTTTAGGATCACCCAGTAATGGCCGACTCTCAATGAATGATTCCACTCAAAATAGGAGATTTTTAAGGACCTATTACGGCTATCCACGTGTTTTTTCCAAGATTCCTTGATGATAACTCGCTTTCTCGGTGTATTACCCGCCACTTGAACAACATTTGTGGTTAGATCGGACATTATTTAGCTGTAAAAACGTATAAAAAGGCAGACACTTTTACAAAACAACTGCTACAGCGGCCATGTTAGAATTTGAAAAATGCTTCCCCCCCATTGGCTGCCTGGACGAAATCTTTCTCGCTCATTGGCTGCCTGCACGAGCGGTGGACTTATCGGCTTTTGGAACATACTGCTCCGTGGATTTATCGTTGTTTGGAACTCATTGCGATTTTTAAATCCACTTTTCGTAGGATTTTACGGCCGTTTTGAACTCATTGATATTTGATTAGTGTGCTAAAGAGCCGCTAGAGTAAAACTGCATCATTAGTTCATTTTTGGAAAATAGTGGACTTATCGTAGATAGGAACTATATGACTCAAATAATGTAAATAAATATTTTTATATTTATAAAAAGTAAAGTGACAATAACTTTGTCTAATTAAATATGTTTTTTAGTTTTGTGTAAAGTAGTAATTACAGTTTACACAATAAAAAACATCCGTAAGCGACTTTAAAAACTTTATAACCAACTGTTCATGTTCAAAATTTTTGTATTTTTAATTACGCATCATGTCTATTTGTAATACTAAAATCTGTAAGAGTCTTTCATCTGCTTTAAAGAACAATATTTCATTTTAAAATACATTAAAAAACAGTGAATTTGTCTCGAGTAATGTACTACGAAAATGTTTTCTGCAGAATCTGTATTTTGACAGTTCTCCTAAGACAAATACGTTACAAAATGTCAAGAGGCTTTTGGGGTCAATACTAAATTTTATTTCTTACCTTCTACACTAACTTGTATGTAGGTATATCTTTAGCTCCAAACAGAAAAAAATAGTCATTATCCTACTCGTACTTCAATCTCATTAAACAGATTTTAGATACTCCATCTTATTGCTACAATCACTTCTCTTTATCCGACGAGTGCGTCAGTAATGCTTCTACAGAAAATATTCTATATGTTCTTGTTAAATTATCTTTTATTTATGAAAATGTCGAGTATGTAGCTAACTGTTCACACCTCAATGTTAACCAAAAAGTGCTTAATTGAAGACTTGTAGAAAAAATACATCTTCTGAGTGCATCTGTATTGAAATGAATTTACCTTTTCTTAACAACTATGCATATATTATATCAGTGGCGGTCTGTGATTTTTCAGTTAGCTAGAGTGGTAATATTGATTGAGATATTGATATAGCATTACAGATATCATCATCAGGGCAGATGTGTAGTGTTGGTAAAAAATATGTGAAATCAACAATAATTTTTTTGTTTTGTTTTTTTTGTTTTTTTTTTTTTTTGTTTTTGGGGTGTTATGCCGTGTTGCGCTAACTCCTTCTTTAGCCGACGTTTCGAACAGCGTTGCAGTGTCCATCATCAGGGCAGATCCGGTAGATCCGAAGATGTGTAAACAAACAACAAAAATGCTTTTGGCCGTGAGAATCTAAAAAAAAAATAATTTTTTTTTCATCTTTATAACAATTTTTCAAATTTACTCGGTTTTCCGCTCGCGCAGAGTTATGTGAGCTCTTAACAGATTTCAAGTTGGTGAAAGCAAGGGTCCATTTGAGAAAATGGATTTTATTTTAAACTTTTTTTGATTTGGTATATCATTGAAAATAATACTTTTTTTTATAATTATTTATTTAGAAAAAAAGTAAATATGTATTCACAAGAGATAATATATTACATTTCATATCAGACATCACTTTTTTTTGTTTACCCAATTTGTAGAGAAATATTCTCAGGTCAAACTGGGGAGCTAGTCTATGTGCTTATATATATAGATAATAATATGTATAGTTACAAAAATGGAAAAAGAATATTTTCAAAAATACTAAAAAATATTGTACAATAAGAAAATTACATATAATTATAGAAACAGAATATCAAGAATAATCAACGAAAAATCAACAAAAATATAAGCAACAATATAAGCAACAGAATGTATCTGAAAATCATCGATAAAAGTAAGTCAATCTTCTCTGTAAAAATACAACGAAAGTTTTTTTTAAAATTAAAAATAATTTTTCTCACTTTTTATCGTATCCGGTAAATCGTTAAATAACTTTGGGCCTATATATTCATGATGGTGTTGTGCAGCCGTCGTGTTGCATCTAGGTACGTACATGTTCCCAGATGTTCTAGGTCTTATACTTCGCGTTGAGGATCTTTCAGGTTCTTTAAAAACTTTTAAAATAGCATTTATTTGAAATACTTTTGAAATCGGTAGGACCTTAGATTTGTCAAAAAGTTCGTTGGTTGGAAAGATTCTTGGTTTTTTAAAAATAACTTTGATTATCATTTTTTGTGTTGTTACTATCGAATACAGATTATTCTTATAGATACCTCCCCATGCGATTATTCCGTACTGCAACACTGACTGTATAAGAGCAAAGTAAACCATTTTAATATTTGAAAGATGTATTTTAATTATTTTTTTACGTAGTTCTCACCCAAAGATATTAGAAGAGCGAGATATGCTATGTTGGCCGCCGGACCGTAGGCGGAGTACTACCTAATTAGGGTACTTTGAACGGTATCGGGACGTGTACGCACAGAAATCTGTTCTATGTATTAGTGCGGATACCTTAGCGTAAGCGAAGTTGTGCAGTAGTATTGGTGAACAAAACCGGCGACACTCGGCAAAACAATTCCACACAGTATGAACTGCTCATAGCACATCTCGTTCTTCTAATATCTTTGTTCTCACCACACCCCAACTATAAATTACTGTCTCAAATTATTTTTTGTTTGTTTTTGAATCTTTATGTAGATGTACGCAAATTTTTTCATACATTTAGTAGGAAAATATAAAAAATACAAAAAATAACATTACATTTTAAGAGAAAAAGATAAATACACAAAATTATATTATATAAGATATCTAGGTGACTAAAATAATATTGGTGAGTATGTTCAACAATCAAAAATTATTTTTTACATATAAAGCACATGTCCTACGAAAAGTGCTAAGGCTTGTGGCTTCCTTTATGACATTTGGTAGGTTATTATAAAGTTTTTGTCCTTTATATAACGCGCTGTTTTGTGTGCATGAGAGTTTAGTTTATTGGGAAGCCTAAAATCTCTGCGTCTTCTCGTAGGATAATTGTGAACATTTTCATGGTACATAACATTTTCTTTGCAGATAATTTGGGAGCATATTATTTTGAAGCTTATACATCATTGTTAACGTATTATATATTATATGTTGTTTGGTTGTCATCATATTTAAATTTTGTAACATAATTTTAACTCTAGTAAAAATGTTGCATTTTAAAATCATCCTCATCCCCCTATTTTGTATAACCTGGGTTTATTATTTTGGGCTTCGTTTATTATTTTGGGCTTCGTTACATAAGAATAAAACACTAGAACAATAATTTAAATGCGGAGTAACAATAGAATTGTAAACAAGGCGCGATGTCTTTAGATCCAAGTTATTTCTGATCCTTTTTAGGAATCCAACTTTTTTAGCAATTTTCTTTGTTATGTATTCTAAGTGTTCATCAAATTTTAATTTTTCATCTAATATTACACCCAGATATTTAATACTACTCACCATTTCTATGTTTACGTTATCAATTTTTAGTATTGCCTGCTCGTTTCCCCCTACACTATCCACAATTAAAAACTTTGTTTTCATTACATTCAATTTTAGTTTGTTTTGGTTTAACCAAAGTGTTACACAATTTAAGTCAATTTGTATTTTTTCAATGGCGTCCTGTAAATTTTTACTGGCTATGTATAACAATGTATCATCAGCAAAGAGTTTAATTGCACAATGCTTTAACACTTTGATAATATCATTCATGTATATAATGAACAACAGTGGACCTAATACAGAACCCTGCGGAACGCCTTTATTAGTGTGATGTGGTTCAGATGTTATACCACCATATTTTGTTACTTGCATTCTTTCTGATAGGTAATCAACGAACCATTTAGATTCTTTACCATTAATTCCAATATTACTTAATTTCTTGATTAATCTATCTCTGTTGATTGTTTCAAATGCTCGTTTTAAGTCTAGAAATACTGCAATAATTTTACTTTTTTTATCTCGAAAATTTTTCCACTCGTCTATTACATAATTAATAGCAGTTTCACAAGAACATTTTTTTCTAAAACCAGATTGTTGTTGAACTAATATCTGTTTGGCCTCAATGTATTCATTTAACTGTTCCTTTACAATGTATTCCAGTACTTGTTCATATTTGGGTAAACAATTGATAGGTCTAAAGTCGTCAAATTTTTTTGGGTTGTCAATTTTCAGAATAGGAGTTATTACAGATGTCTTCCAAGTTTTGGGAAATACTCCACTATTTAAAGATTCATTGATAATTTGGACCATCGATTCGCCAATAATATTTATAGATTCTTTGAGTATATTTATTGTTATACCATCTGGGGATTCCTTAGACTTCATATTACTCAGCACTCTCTTTAAGTATGGTAAATCTATATTTTTGAATTTAAATTCTTCATCGGTGCATACAAGCTTGTCTATTTGGTTCTCAGGATGTTGTGGAATACTTTCAATTATAAGACCTATGCTCCAAATAAAATGCTTGTTAAATTTAGTCGCTATCTTCTCTACATCTTCTTCAGTTCCATCTGGGAAGTCAATTGACTTTACAATTTCTTTTTGTTTACCCTTAATAATTTCTTTTAGTGTTATCCAAAGTTTTCTTGGTTCATTCTGTTGTGATTCTAATTTTTGTTTATAAAAATCGCATTTATGTTGTTTAATTTGTTGTTCAAATTATTGACCGGTCAGTGGTTGAGTTTGCATCGCGTTTGGGTCCCACCCAGGCGTAGTGTGTTTAATTCCTCGGCTGGCTAAGTCCTCCATCACAACACAAGCAACATTTTCCGCTTAATATGGTGGTAGTAGGAGATTTTCAAATATTGTCAGGTTATTCGTAACTTGGGAATGTTTGTCAAGTAAGCACGTAGGACCGGCGTAAAACCCTTGCCGCCGGAAGTGTGTTAAGATAACGAGTAAGTTGAGAGAGGTTTTGCTAAAAACATAATTTTTCGGCTCGCCTAAACGTTTTGTGTTTTGGAGTTGCTTCCTTATGCTTCTCAGGTTCAGATTTGTTGACGAAGTTTTAATTTTTTTTAAATATCTGCATTCTTGTCCAGCATTCTGAATCAAAATGTTGCTTGAATAATCAGAAACATTTTGCAGATCTGAATAATCAGGTACCTCTTAACTATGTATACTCAACGGATACTACTGGGTCCAGACAGTGATCTCGTGTCCTATCAAATAAAAAGTAAAATAATTTTGGTTTTGATAATTCTACAAAATATTGTATGTACTCTCTCTTGTCCAGGTATTGAACCAAACCCAAGACCACCGCCAGCGCGTACTGTCCAGTGTGGCCAAGCAGCTGGCCAGCTGGTCCATCATGGTCCGCAAGATGAAGGCCATCTACCACACGCTCAACCTCTTCAACATGGACGTCACCAAGAAGTGCCTCATCGGAGAGTGCTGGGTGCCCGTCACCGACCTGTCCAACGTGCAGAAGGCCTTGACTGATGGATCCGTGAGTTTATCTCTAGATTCAAATTAATAATTGCTTAGTTTTATTGTTTAGACACAACCGACATGCTTCGTGAGTAATGCTCGCCTCATCAGGGTTTACTTAAACCAAAATTAGGGAAAGGGAGAAGTTTACAATGGAAACAAATTTAGCAGAGGATTATTCAAAAATAATTTCTGATTATTGATGATATTTAAATTCTTCTTTACACCCTTTCTAATTTCTAAATTTTAAGATCTTCTTTGTTTGTGATGGAAATATCACTGCAAATTGCCTAGATAATTCAAACAGAAAAATCTGTTCATTTCATAATTTCAAGTAGATTTTCTGCTTTTGGTTAAGAATATTATTTCTGCCGAATTCTTTCAAAGTTTCACTGATTTTATATAAATGATTAGATTTGCGTTAATCTGAGATATTCTAGCTATTTGGACATTGCCAAATTACTTCAAGGACAATTGTTGAAGTACTCAATTTTAAGTGTACAAAAATGCTGTTTTCAATATTCAATATGCAATTAAAAATACAACATACATATACATACTGTTGTTTAGAAGTAGTGTAATTTATAAAAAACGCTTTGTCAAACGAGTTTCACAGTAAATTCTAACTGAATAAAAAAAGGAGTGGCGTTAATTCACACATCGATGAAAGAGTAGCGACATTGATTAATTCACACCTTTAAAAATGTATTTACTTTTCTGTGTCATTTGACTAGAAGTCAAGATGTGTACGATATTGTTACTAAATTAATGGTGGCATATAAAATTCTCCTATAATAATAAAATTATAAATGACTGATGAACTTTGAATGAACTTGACTTTTCAGAACGCTTGCGGAAGTTCCATTCCTTCGTTCTTGAACTGCATCGAGACCTCCGAAGACCCACCGACCTTCAACCGTACCAACAAGTTCACCAAGAGCTTCCAGGCATTGATTGACGCTTACGGAGTTGCCAGTTACCGGGAGGCCAATCCAGGTTCGTTGTGTTAAATTTACATTACGCACACTTACATTTAATAAGATACAATATTACAAATATATTCACATAAATCAATAACCGCTGATTCTGATATGTTTTATTATTTGGGTATAGTCACAGACATAGGAATTAATAGACGAGAAGATAATGGCGAGGGGTAAAATCAACTGTTGAAGAACGAAGGGAGTAAGGCTGACTGTGATTCGTCAATAAATCAATCTGACAGTAAATAGGCATCTCGCATTATAATATCACCATTTAGTTCTTAAAAGTAAAATCTGCTTTTGAAGGAATAGACATTTCTACATGGGAACGCAAATTACTCGCCACGTTATGAACTAATTTGCGAAGTCCAAATTCGGCAAAGTAAGGCAGCTTCTATTTTCAGAGTCGTAGTTAGTTTCAGAGTATTTAGTTAAGACACTTTTACAAATGTCTCATAATTTACTTACCCCAGTAAACAACGATGAGCACACTTGAGAATCGCTACATTGTGATGTGATAGTATATGTTTCTAAAACTGATCCATATAATACGGTGTGAATAAGCTTAAAATAAAGTAAAATAATGCTTACTTATGGAATGTAATTATAAAAATAAAAGAGATTTATACCCAGTGTGATTGGTCGGCGGGTTCCGACAGAACTTAGACTACCCCTCACTGGTCGTTCGGCCGCATGCGTTGAATGAAGGTGATTTTGCGCTTCGTCGACTCGCATACGGGTCACCACTGTGGTACAAAATTATTTCGAAAGTATTCATGTTTTTTTTTTTAATTCTTACTACCTAATAATTTATTTTGGAATTTTTTGATTTCATACCGACCCATGTAGGAACGTCCTAAATTTTAACTAACAGATTCTTAATGTTTGACGGGCTTTGAAAAATGAAAACACTACTTTTATGCCATGAAAACGACATTCATAAAAAATAAACACTGGTATTTAAGACAAAAAGTGAAAATGCATTAAAAAAAATTATTTTTATTCTTCTAATAATTACTTCTTAGTAATACACTGCATCCAAATTCGAAAGGGGTTTGCTATTGCAGAAGGTGGTTTTTATAAAATTATCATGTATTCACAATTTTGTTGTATTTGTTTCCAGCTTTGTACACCATCATCACCTTCCCCTTCCTGTTCAGTGTCATGTTCGGCGATACCGGACACGCCTGCATCATGACCGCCTTCGCCGCCACACTCTGCATCTTCGAGAAGAAATTCGGAGCCATGAAAAGCACCAACGAGATCTGGAATATCTTCTTTGCCGGCCGCTACATCATCCTCCTCATGGGTCTTTTCTCCATGTACACGGGCTTCATCTACAACGATTTCTTCTCCAAATCCGTCAATATCTTTGGGTCGAGTTGGCGGGTTAATTATAACGAATCCACCGTTATGTCCAATGTTAACATGCAGCTCAATCCAAAGGATGATTATACCTCTGATATGCCTTATCCGATGGGTGCCGATCCAGCGTGGCAAGTGAGTATTAAAAATATAATATTGCTCTCATTTGACCATTTATCCAAAGTTCGTTATTTAGATACACTACATAGGGCCGGTATATCAGTTGCTCTTTATCCTAGCTTAGTTGTTATGACGAGATTAGCACATAATCCTTATTCAGCTCGTAAGCATACATATCACCAATATTACATTTTTTCTCATCGCTCGATGAATCATTGAAGTCCATATTGATAAAAGCAGTTATTTTTACTTAAATTTAGATGAAAGTATAAAATTATTTATGTAAATGTCAAATTTGACATGTGCCACTAATAGCACCGCAGCGTCTAAAAAGGGAACTAGTTTCAAGCCCAGCAATGATTAAGTTTCAGAATTATCCCGCTTAAATTTGAGCAAGGATTCAAGTACTTAGCGAGCATAAAGAGCAACTGATATACCGGCTCATGCTTTTCTACATAAGTCATTGGTGAAATATAAAGTTTTTCAGTGTTTTTAAAACCAAATTTTAAATACTCGACATGTTTTGCTATTTACAGTATATTTTGTCAAAATGTGAATTTCCCATACAATAATCGTAAAAAATGATAATGTAATAACTCACCCCCAACAAATTGACAAAATTTGTCACAATATTAATTCCATATCAAAAAAATTCAAGAATTGATGAAATAACGATGGAGACCAACAAAGAATCAAAATAAATATGTCAGTACATTATATATAACAATAATATAATATTCAATATGTCATTCACAGATGTGTTGTTCGTAGGGAGGTTAGGATGAGAAAAAATGTAATTCGGAAAAAAAAATGATGTGCAAAATTTGATGAAACCAATTTTTTAACTTTTTTAATGCCGGAAGGTATTAGTATGGCTATGCACGGTTGGCCGTGAATTTTTTAACAAAAAGCTAGATCACTGTAAAGTCTGTAATATTAAAGTATTTCTCGATCATCTAAATAGATGTCTCTCTACATGTTCCATATTTAAAATTATTCTAAATACATGATATAACCAAGCAACAATCTTGCATGGCCGGCCTGCCGTACATGGCAATGAAGAGCGCGTGGCACAGAACCGGTTAATATTGTGTTTTTCCTGCAACATTAAAACAATATGTTAATTTGATTACAGCTTTCGGAGAACAAAATCATCTTCTCTAACTCTTTCAAGATGAAATTATCCATCATCTTTGGTGTGGTTCATATGTTGTTCGGCGTCACCATGAGCGTTGTGAATTACAAGTAAGTTCTTTTGACCCCTGTCTCTATTCTGTATATTAATATTATCATTGTAACTCAATATCATGTGGATTATTGTTTGGTTTTTAATTTATTTTTATTTTTTATTTTTCAGTTTTTTCAAGAGAAGGGAATCAATCTTCCTTGAGTACATTCCACAGTTCCTTTTCTTGTTTTTGCTCTTTTTCTATATGGTTTTCATGATCATTCTGAAATGGTTTGTGTACAGCGCCGAATATGGTAAATATCATTTGTCATTTTTCTCTCTTTGTTTCTTTTTTTTGTTTCTCAGTTACTAAAAGATTTTTTCTAAAAACATCCCACATTATATTTTGCCTAAAAAATCTCACAGGTCAGAAATTTTTCTTATGGTATTTAACATCCCAGTATTCCCCATGAACATCTTTGAGAATTCACTGCCTAATTAATATTTGCGTAAAAAATCTCACATGTCATAAATTTTTAGTATGTTATTTAACATCCCAGTAATCCCCATGAACATCTTTTAGAATTCATTGCCCAATTAACATTGAGATTTTTATGAATCACATATACAGTGCAATCTGATAAGTCAAAATTAGAACAAAAGTTATTTTTCTTTGATTTTCCTCTTATTTTGAATATGCGAGCAAGTGTGCAAAATTTCATCAATCTTGGAAAAAAACTTGTAGAAAACAAAGCCTCTCTTTTTTAAAATAACAAAATTTCTTTATTCATTTAATAATAATACACTTTGTTGTACCATCATCTAACTTGGTGCACAACAGAAATGAGAGACTGCATAATTTCCTTTGATTTTCAAAGGAAATTGACACCAACTCCAATGTTATCAAATTTGCCTAAAAAGAAAGCATTCACCGTAAAGCTGGGCTTTTCTTTATTTCTATATGAAACTCTAACATCCACCTAAATCTAATGAATTTTTAATCTCACAGTGGACGTGGATGTGAAACTGTCTCCGGCCTGCGCTCCGTCCGTGCTGATCCTCTTCATCAACATGATGCTACTCTCGGAGACCAAGCCTATTGGGCCGTGCGACGCCTACATGTTCAAGGGCCAGGGCGACCTGCAGTTCTACTTCGTCATCATTGCCGTCCTCTGCATTCCTGTCATGCTATTTGGCAAACCATTATACATCAAGTTCTCTAAGAAGAGCCCTAAACATGAGGTAATTTGGTAAATTATGTTTTTAAAACAATAGAATGCTGTTGTACCTACACATGAAAATTACTTTAAAATTACACTTTTATCTTACCGACATATGGCATTCACCAGTTAAAATATTATTATTTGCTTACATAAACAGTGTGGAAACAATGATGGTGTAACAATATGGTAATGTGAGAAGCGCTGAGGTGATGTATGATTTCTTGCTGTGCCTCAATGTTTTTAATATTAAAATAGTATCCTGTGACTTATTGTTTATCCTTTTAAGATATGCAATTCATAAATCTGTCAAGAAATAAGAATTTAATAATAATAGCTGCTTAAAAAAATGTTGTTATGATTATAAAAAAGCATGCTATTGATATTGTTATGTCTGCCTTTACTTATGCAGATTTCGGTGTTGGGAACTCTTTAACCTCTCAGAAAAAGACTTTTATTTACTTTGTGTTCCTTTGCGAACTGTCAAAACGTAAAAATTTTTGTGTTATTCACGAGTTTTGTTAAAAGCTTCATAACTCACGTTTTGGGAATCGTAGCCTCATTCTAAAAAATGTTTTGGAAAGATTATGAAATTCACTACCGTATTGTTTTGTTATACGTAAATATTTGCGTTTCTAAATATACATTTTCTGAAAACGTCAAAAATATGTAAAAATCGCTGACCATTATTTCAAAGCTGTGAAAAATGTACTTTTTTCTGAGTATCATAAAGAAATAACACTTTATATATTGAAGAAATATAATTAAAAACTATTAGACACCTCAAAATATTAACCGTCCAAACTAAAATATTTTTAATAAATTATTTAGAAACGCAATAAATTATGAACGAACAAGATGACAGATTCAATCGACTTAGATAATGCACCTCTAAATTCCATAGATATTCTTGAAGACAGACGCGTAGCGTTATTCATTATCGATACTCTGTTTTTTAAATCATGGCAATCCGTATACTAGTGATGGAAATAAATCGATTTTTGTAAAATCTCGCGCGTTTACGTGAAAAGATGTACTAATGTCGTTACCGCTATTATCATATTTACGTCTTTTGACGTTCTAATGTTCCGAGTGGTTAAAAATAGTAAAAGTTTCTTAATATAATTGCGTTTATTTACGTTACAATAAAAGGTCTGGTAGGTAATTCTCTGCGCCCCAGGAGCTTGCTCTCTGATAATATAATCTCGCAAGTACACCCTAGCGACATCTGACAGACTCTGGCGTAAGCTTTATGACTACCGCCATTTATCGATTACGTACTCAACCTTATTACCATGCATCACAGATATTTTATGTTGGCACATCAAGAATGCAGTGAAAAGGTTAACAGGATCTGTTCAAATGCTCAAAATTCTTATTGTGCTGAAGTTTGAAACACCTCAAACCATGTTGGCTAAAGACGGCCCATACAAATTTTCTTATACAATTTTTCCATATTTTTCCTATAGAATGTATGTATCTTTTTACTACAATGGTGTATTAAATTTGGTTTACCAGACGACCAACGGTGACATCAACCAGGGTCTGGAGATGACCCCCGAGGTGCTGGCGACACCGTCCGCCCCGAGCCTCGACAACGCGGGCGGCGGAGGCCACGGAGACCACGAGGATGAACCCTTCTCTGAAATCATGATCCACCAAGCCATCCACACCATCGAGTATGTGTTGAGTACCATCTCTCACACAGCCTCCTACCTGCGATTGTGGGCACTATCACTGGCCCACGGACGTGAGTTACTTTTTTATTAATAATAATAATCGTATTTGTATTATTAAATCGCCTTAAGAGGATTGTTATAGACCCAGTCGAAATTCTGTCAAAATTCTTTCTTTTTTTTTTCGCTAGCTGGCGGTAATAGTTCATTCCCAACAATAAGTTACAAAAAATAACTTAATAATAATAAAAACTTAAATCAAATCCAAATGTGATGTAGATTCACCAGTTTTCCATTTTAACATTTAAAAAGAAATTTAAAAAACGGTATTGCGCTCATTTACTTCATATACCTAATTATAATTGTTTTGGTTTGATTATTTTTCATTTCTATGTTTCTCAAACATCAAAAACTACACATAATCTAAAAAATAAAAAGATTGATAAAAAATAAAATGTGGTAGTTAGGTACCTAATGTTATGTGTTATAAGCTTCAGAGCGTTACACACTTACGCATAGGTAAAGACAAGGAATTCTCTCACCCACACTTTCAAATGTGGACCGAAAACGCACTCGTCCTAACAAACGTGATTTGCGCACTTCAAAGTAATTTTTTCGGCCTTCGAAACAATATGGCCGTGAGACGTACAAACATAACAAGAATTTTACACGCAAAAAGAGAATTTGTTAAACTAACTATCTGCTTCTGCCTATTTAGATATAGAAAAGATTTAAGTGAGTCGCTTTGCTTCTTTTTGACAGATTTATAAAACATTCTGATGTAATTTTTCAAAGATACAGTTGATTAAACACGTAGCGTTCAGATTCACTTCTAGCACCGAGGGCTTCTCACTCGGAATGATAAAAAACCGTAAATTGTGTTGACTTTTGGTGCCAAATGAGGTATTTATTTAATTATTTATAAAACAGATATCATGACGGTAAAAATATACTGCAATTCCACGGATGTGTGTACTATGTACATATCTACATATTTTAAATGAAAAATATTGTTTAAAATATTTATTAATCTTATAAACCATAAATCGAAGTTGTAAATGTGCATTTTATTGTATATCAGTGTTTTATTTATTATGGTCAAATGTCTATATTAAGGCTATGCACTACGTTGTGTAATATTTTGAATCGAGCCGCTATCAATAACACACCTTACGGATGATGGCGATAAGGCTTAAATTCCCACTTCACACCATCCACCTGCCTTATGCAAGAAAAAAACATGGCCAAAAAGTTCCTTTAAATTTATTTTGTGGATGTTCAGGCACCAATATTTAAATGTTTTTCTATCATTTTATAAATAACTTAATTTGCCACATTATACAATAAAACCATAACCGAAAATGGGTTCGTAAGTAGGAGATTTTGAACTTTAAAGCAGTTTTAATAGGCCTATACATTATTTTTTCTGGACTTATCCACTGGAGCGACCATGTCGAATAATTCGACGTTTTTTTTTTCTTCTAATATTGAGCATGTCGAATTATTCGACGTTTATTACGTACCACTCGTAAAAATTAAATATAATATTATTTATTATATTTAATTTTTTACGAGTGGTACGTAATAAACGTCGAATAATTCGACATGCTCAATATTAGAAGAAAAAAAAAACGTCGAATTATTCGACATGGTCGCTCCAGTGGATATAAAAAGATTTATCTTAAAAACACTCGATCATTTCAAAGGCCAGGATGTATTCTACTCGCAGTATTTAATTAAAGCATCTGAAACATTTCTAGGCGACCAAATTTTCAAACCAAAAACACATGATTTTAAATGACTACGTATGGCATCGCCTTAATTCCTAACAAAAAATAGAACAGAGTGAAAAGCAGTAGTCCATTATTTTAATAAAAAATATCAAGTCTGGGAATGGTATACGAAAGGTAGTTTTAGACATGTTTGATAGCTGTTTTCCACCAAATCACACCATTTTGCCTGTCATATATTTAAACAACTTGAGTGATGGACTTACAAATCCATCACCCCGACTGCAATGCAAGGCGATGGGTAGAAAAAGTTCAGCTGGGGAGTCAAAGGGTGTTTCTCAACCGGCCTCTCCCGATCCGGCCCGCTACGCAAGACCCGGAAAAACCTCACCCCATGAGCCAGATACCCCTGCTAAGTCTCCAAATGTTAATATCAAAGTAATTTATATTTAACATTTATAATTTTTTTACTTTTGTTGTTAGTTCTGCCAATGTAATGGTTGTAATTCAACATAGTTATATCGGACGCTTGTTCATTATAATTTAAGAATGACTTTATATTGTTTTTGTTTACATCTTTCGCTACTATTTACTACTATAAGAAATAAATAAATATTGTTTGCGTATAATGTTAATCCGTGGATGTGACATTAATAAACTATTTTGAAATTGTCCACATTCACGGAACTCTGCATTGTGTACCTAGCTTTAAGATTGTCAAATTCCTTGAAATGTAAAAAATGTAACTTGTAAAAAAAATAAACAATAAACAATTGGCCGGCGGGTAGCAAATTAGAAAGTGTGGGGTCCAAGGCTGGCTGGTACGCTCCAACCGCTATAGAAATCCGACCAATGGGAAGCCATAAACGGTCCGCTGGACCTTGGCTGACCTTTTTTTATGTGCCGTTGCCGAGTCGCAACTTTGACAAAAAGCAGCATTTTTAAATTCTAAAGGCTCTTTTCTCCATTGGATCACCCTCGCCTCGGACCTCCGCATCTACGAGCTACCTGCCGCTGCCCCTTTCTGCCAAGTTCTGAGAATTTTATTGGCCTTTCTCCTTCAACTGAAGAATCCTGCATCGACAAGATTCCGGCGGGCACCACGTGGCTTAAGAAGCTGACATACTTAACTGCCTTTTTAAAGGCAATCTTTCATTTATTTGCATTTGCACAAAGTCGTCTATATACCAGAAACGTCCTTTTCAGGACGAGGTTCAATTGATTTGCATTTTGCACAAAGTCGTGTATATTCCAGAAACGTCCTTTTCAGGACGAAAGTCAATTGATTGGCATTTACAAAGTCGTTTGAGTCGTGTAACTAACCCCTATTTTTTCAGTCTGTATGCACACGACATTTAGTCGGGTACATAATTGGTCCTTCGTAACCGGGTTCAACACGACTTCACGCCTTCTGGTAACCGGATTCAACACGCCTACACGCCTTCAGGTCATCAGGTCTACACGCCTACACGCCTTCAGGTCATCAGGTCTGCACGCCTACACGCCTTCAGGCCTTCAGGTCCACACGCCTACACGCCTTCAGGTCATCAGGTCCACACGCCTACACGCCTTCAGGCCTTCAGGTCCACACGCCTACACGCCTTCAGGTCATCAGGTCCACACGCCTACACGCCTTCAGGTCATCAGGTCCACACGCCTACACGCCTACACGCCTTCAGGCCTTCAGGTCCACACGCCTACACGCCTTCAGGTCATCAGGTCCACACGCCTACACGCCTACACGCCTTCAGGCCTTCAGGTCCACACGCCTACACGCCTTCAGGTCATCAGGTCTACACGCCTACACGCCTTCAGGTCATCAGGTCCACACGCCTACACGCCTACACGCCTTCAGGTCATCAGGTCCACACGCCTACACGCCTACACGCCTTCAGGTCATCAGGTCCACACGCCTACACGCCTTCAGGCCTTCAGGTCCACACGCCTACACGCCTTCAGGTCATCAGGTCCACACGCCTACACGCCTTCAGGTCATCAGGTCCACACGCCTACACGCCTACACGCCTTCAGGCCTTCAGGTCCACACGCCTACACGCCTTCAGGTCATCAGGTCCACACGCCTACACGCCTACACGCCTTCAGGTCATCACGCCTTCACGCCTTCTTGAAGGATGTCACCTACTCTACGCAGCGGGCGCGGCGTTTCGAGCTCCTCAGAGACATCCCAGCCCGCCCCCGCTGTCCCCGCTGCTCCAGATGGGCCTTCGCCACCTCTAGACTTGGGCCCACTTACCTCGGGCTCTTCTGAGCACGCTGTCGCCAACCGAGGTCTCGATGTTGCCGCGCCCGCGGTCCCGGCCCTCCTTGCCACGGGCCCCGCTGTCCCGGCCCCCCTTGCCACGGGCCCCGCTATCCCGGCCCCCCTGGCCCCGAGCCACGCATCTATCTGCTCCGATGATGTCGCTTCGCCTGGGCTTACGTCAACCGATGACACCGTCCAGAAGTTACGTCGAGAAATGCGTGCCATGCAACAACAGCACGCCCAGCAGATCGCAGACCTGCTGGCGGCCCTGAGGCCTGTGCAACCAACCACCGCGCCGGTGATCGTCCCGGCCACGGTGTCCTACGGAGTAACCACGCCGGTGATCGTCCCGGCTGCGGCGTCTCATGAAATAACTACGCCGGTGAACATCCCGGCCCCTACCCCGGCATTCGTCGGAATGCAGCCGGTAGCTTGTGTCGGCCACACGGTATCGAAGCCTACCGTAGTCGAGCGACCCGTGTCTCACGGGGGTACAATGCCAGCCTACAACTCGGCCCCAATCATTACGCCCGTTTACGGCTATACCGACGGCATGCAACCGGCACCTGAAGTCGGCCACACGGTATTGCAGCCTGCCATAGTTGAACGACCTGTATCTCACATCGGTCACCCACAGCATGCGCCTCCACTATTTGCGCCGGGCCCTGATCTACAGACACACCTTGCCGCATCGTACAGTGAGCCGCGGCCTGTCAACCTGCACAATGGGCAGCCTGCCAGTCTGCCCCATGCGGATATACCTACTCAGCCAGGGTATAATGTGCACCTCAATCGGCAGCTCCATCCTGGTTACCAGCATCAAACCTCCTCCAGCCAGGAGTTCTCACCAATCTTTCCACCACCACCTACTGCCGATGAGACTTCTAGACACACAAGTGAGTGGGCACACCAAGGCGCGGACTCCGTGGCGCAACTTGCTTCTGCAATTACAAATGCAATTCGCGCCTCGCGATCCGAGGATAGCCCCCGTCCCTCCGTAGAGGATGACATAAGAATGGCTGCCCTAATAGCCAGGCAATCTACCGCCAAGGACCTACCTTCCTTCTCGGGGGACCCGCTCGAGTGGCCTACGTGGATGGCCCAATATTCACAATCCACGGCCACCTGCAAGATGACTTCGAGCGAGAATCTCATTCGGTTGCAGCGTGCACTGAAGGGCAAAGCCCGAGAGGCCGTCGGCCCCCTGCTGATGGATCCAACGCAAGTCCCCGAGATAATTGCCGTCCTTGAGCAGCGATACGGCGGCTCGGGTTCAATTGCTGCCTTGATGCTGGAGAAGGTGAAAAAACTGCCGCATCTCACCGCCGAAGCATCACTTGAACACCTGGCAGATTTTTCTGGAACAATCCAGAACCTCGTGGCGTCGTTGCGAATCTTGCGGACCGACGGGTACCTCACTAATCCTGCCTTGCTGTCTGACGTCACATCTAAAATGCCGTGCACGTTGCGACTAGCCTGGTTGGCGGAAGTGCGCGGACAAACAGTTCCCGCCACCATAACTCAGTTCGCGGCATTTTTGAAAAGTTTTGCAAACGCGATCCCCTTAAGCGGAATGGTTGACCCCGCACGGTCTGCACGTGCCCCGCGCCGCGAACAAGTTCATGCAAATGTGCCCGCTAACTCAAGAGTGAACAATAAAAACAAAAACAATAGTGAAAACATTAATTGTGCGCAGTGTGGCGGGAACCATAAAACTCGTGAGTGCCCGGCATTCTTTGCGAAATCAGTTGATCTCCGCTGGGAAACAGTGCGCGCGAGTTCTTTGTGTCGCAAGTGCCTAGAAAAACACTATACCCGCGAGTGCACCTCTAAAGTGTGGTGTGGAGTAGGAGGCTGCCGCGCCCCTCACCACAGGCTGCTACACAACCCCGCGCCCGCTTCCGCGCCAGTGAATACCGTCGTGAGTGGTGCCGTCAATCTATGACGCCAGAGTACGGATTGCCGTGTACTACTGAAGATCGTGCCAGTAGTACTGAGCACTTCGTATGAAAATGAAGCTTCAGTGTTCGCGCTTCTTGACGAAGGCTCCACGGTAACCCTCATTGATGCTGACACTGCGGCACAAATTGGCGCGAGCGGCCCAGTCCAGGGACTAAAAATTCATGGAGCAAAGGGAATGTGCACATCTGACTTGCACTCCCGCCGGGTGAAAATAACCATAAGAGGTGCTGGTAGCAGTGATGAGTATCATATTACGGCTCACACAGTGACTGACCTCAGTCTACCGGAGCAGCGTGTCCCAGGAAGACGCGTCACCCCTCGGATACTGATCGGGCAAGACAATGCTCATTTGATAGTATCAAGAGACGTGCGGGAAGATTTCGGCACCACGCGAATAGTGTCGCGGACCGCACTAGGGTGGATTGCCCACGGTGGTACCGATCCTGGCAGCGACGGCCCAGCTACCACCCTGGCCCTGCAGATGGAGACAGCCGCAGACATCCGCCTGAGAGAGTTGGTGAAATCCAACTTTGCCGTCGACTCTCTCGGCGTAACATCTGCGGCCAGAGTCAATGCGAGTGAACTCAAAGCCAGAGCCCTGATGGAAAAGACCACCCGTCCTCTACCAAACGGCAGGTGGGAAACCGGGCTATTATGGCGAAACCCGGAAGTCACGTTGCCCGACAATTACCACTGTGCCCTGAAACGTTTACAGTCCCTCGAGAGAAAGCTGGCAGCAGATGCAAGCCTAGCAGCGGCCTATACTGACAAAATGGGTCAGCTGGTAGCTAAAGGTTACGCCAGGAAACTGTCTGATCGCGAGATATCAACACCTGCCCCTCGGAAGTGGTATCTCCCACATTTTGCGGTGCTCAATCCAAACAAACCCGGAAAGATTAGAATAGTCTTTGATGCTGCCAGTCGATGCCGAGGGACTTCGCTAAATGACCAGCTGCTCACCGGTCCTGACCTGCTGTCTTCTCTTCTTGGGAACATCCTTCGCTTTAGAGAAGGGACTATTGCCATAGCAGCCGATATTCAGGAGATGTTCCTGCGCATCAAGATAAGGAGGAATGATCTGCAGTCACAACTGTACCTGTGGAAGTCACCAACATGTCGCGAACCTGACACATACCAGTTGACATCAATGATGTTCGGGGCCACATGCTCGCCGAGTAGCGCCCAGTACGTACGAGACAGGGTTGCCGGGGAATACGAACACGAGTACCCGGCCGCCGCGGCAGCCGTTCGTTCCAAATTTTATATGGACGACTATTTGGATGCGGTAGATACTGCTAGCGAGGCTGCCGCACTAGTACAAAGCGTGAGTGCCCTTCTTGCAAAGGGAGGGTTCCACTTGACGAACTGGGCCTCTAACAGTCCGGAAGCCATAGTTGACATTCCTTCCGGAGACCGGGCGAGCTCCACAGTTCACATCAGCAGCGGGGACAAAGAGATGGAGCGAGTACTAGGGCTAGTGTGGGACCCATCCACTGACTGCTTCCTTTACTCTTTTCAAAATGCAGTCAGCCCCGAAGAAGCTGTACGGCCCACCAAGAGGCAGCTTCTCTCCATCGTAATGAAGATCTTCGACCCGGTTGGATTCGTCGCGTGCCTCACAATACGGTCAAAGATCTTGCTACAAGCTGTGTGGCGGTCGAGTGTTGGATGGGACGACTTGATCACCCTTGAGCACGCCGAGAGATGGAGAGATTGGCTAAGCTTGCTTCACGAGAGCAGCGTTTCGGTGCCGAGGCGCTCCCTCCGGCACAAGCAGAGCAGCGTCACCTTACACCTATTCTGCGATGCGTCCGAACAAGCTTGCTGCACCGTCGCATACTACACAGAAGACGTGCAGGGAGTTTTACACGCGACATTCCTAGCCAGCAAGTGTAAAGTGGCTCCACTCAAACCCCTCTCCATTCCCCGTCTTGAGTTGCAAGCCGCACTCATGGCGGCTAGATTAGCCAAGACCATCTTAAAAGAAAGCCAGGCTTTAATAAACCGGACTATCTTCTGGACAGACTCTTCAACCGTTCTGTGCTGGTTACGTACTGATCCACGCGCCTACTCTGCATTCGTGGCAAACAGATTGGGTGAAATAGATGAGATGACCAGCATACCTAACTGGAGGTGGGTGCCGACGAAGTTGAACCCCGCCGACATCGGAACACGTGACTCTGAAGTGCCTGATCTATCACCAAAAGGAAGATGGTTTTGCGGCCCTGCATTTCTTACTGCACCTGAAAGCGAGTGGCCAAAGGAGCGATCTCCCACCAAGAAACCCGACAACGACGTATTGGAGGTCAGGCCCCATTATGTAGGCCTAATAACCACTACAGGAGAGGCGTTCCCCTTAATCGAACGGTTCTCATCTTGGAACCGGCTAATTCGATCTACAGCATGGATACTCCGTTTTGTCAGGCGGTGCCGATTGGGGTCTCACAAACCCGCCGAGGGCACATTACGAGCAGAGGAACTGAAAGAAGCAGAGATCAGATGGGTCAGGAAATCCCAGGAAGACGCCTTCGCAGCTGATCTGCATACCATACGACATGGAAAGGCGCTACCTGCTGGCAGTCGTCTTAATTCCTTGACCCCCTTCCTCGGCCCAGATGATGTCTTGCGGATGAGTTCCCGATTACGAGCCCTGACAAAGACCACGAGCGTGGCCAAGACCCCCATCATATTGGATGGCAACGACCCGTACGCTCGGCTGCTGGTACGCCACTACCATGAGAAGGGAGACCACCCTAGCACCGAGAAGACAGTGGCGGAGATGCGCTGCAGTTTTTTCATTCTACGGCTCCGCACTATCAGCCGGAAAATAACACACGACTGCCCCACTTGCCGCATACGAAGAAGCAAGCCCTCTCCACCATTAATGGGGGCGCTACCATCTTACCGCCTGTTACATCATGTGCGTCCCTTTACTCACTGTGGGCTGGACTACTTCGGGCCAATGGAGGTCACAGTTGGCAGACACCGGGAGAAGCGCTATGGGGCAATTTTTACCTGCCTTTCCACCCGCGCTATTCACCTGGAACTTGCTGTTACGTTGACTGCCGACTCTGCCATTATGGCCTTGCAAAGAATGACCGCCCGAAGAGGTCAGCCCGAAGTTCTGTACTCGGACAACGGAACGAATTTCCATGGAGCAGACGCTGAGATCAGGGAAGCCTTGGATTCACTAAAACAAGATTCTAGAATTATGGACGCCATGGCTACCAAAGGCATTGAGTGGCGTTTCATACCGCCACTCAGTCCCCACATGGGGGGAGCCTGGGAAAGACTAGTACGGTCGGTGAAACGGGCATTGAAAGCTACCTTAAAGGAAAGGGCGCCGAGGGAAGAGACCCTGCGCACAGCACTGGCAGAAGCTGAGTTTGTTGTCAACAACCGACCACTGACTCACGTCTCTGTTGACCCACGAGATGAAGAGCCCTTGACACCAAACCACTTCCTTCTGGGGTCAGCCGGAAAGCGCCCCCATTTGTCCCTGTATGACAAAAAAGAAGAAGAGGTATGTCTCCGCCGCCAATGGCGTATCGGGCAACAACTTGCAGATATGTTCTGGAGGCGCTGGCTCCGAGAGTACATCCCCACTATGGGCGCCCGACAGAAGTGGCACCACCCGGCCGAGCCCATCAAAAAGGATGACCTTGTGGTGATCATGGATCCTGCGCTACCCCGGAACAGTTGGCCGCGCGGCCGAGTCATCGATGCAAAACCCGCCGCTGATGGTCAAGTGAGGACCGCCCGCATTCAAACAGCTTCCGGGATATATGTGCGGCCAGCCGTTAAGATTGCCGTACTGCTGCCAGCCCCAAAATCCACCACTCCAGAACCATCTACAACACGGCCCGTCCAACTGCGAACCAGGGGTACCGGTTGTCCAGATCGTCGAAACACTTCACGTCCTCCCAAATAGCTTGGCGCAGAGGGCTGCACCGGGGGGAGTATATCGGACGCTTGTTCATTATAATTTAAGAATGACTTTATATTGTTTTTGTTTACATCTTTCGCTACTATTTACTACTATAAGAAATAAATAAATATTGTTTGCGTATAATGTTAATCCGTGGATGTGACATTAATAAACTATTTTGAAATTGTCCACATTCACGGAACTCTGCATTGTGTACCTAGCTTTAAGATTGTCAAATTCCTTGAAATGTAAAAAATGTAACTTGTAAAAAAAATAAACAATAAACAATTGGCCGGCGGGTAGCAAATTAGAAAGTGTGGGGTCCAAGGCTGGCTGGTACGCTCCAACCGCTATAGAAATCCGACCAATGGGAAGCCATAAACGGTCCGCTGGACCTTGGCTGACCTTTTTTTATGTGCCGTTGCCGAGTCGCAACTTTGACAAAAAGCAGCATTTTTAAATTCTAAAGGCTCTTTTCTCCATTGGATCACCCTCGCCTCGGACCTCCGCATCTACGAGCTACCTGCCGCTGCCCCTTTCTGCCAAGTTCTGAGAATTTTATTGGCCTTTCTCCTTCAACTGAAGAATCCTGCATCGACAAGATTCCGGCGGGCACCACGTGGCTTAAGAAGCTGACATACTTAACTGCCTTTTTAAAGGCAATCTTTCATTTATTTGCATTTGCACAAAGTCGTCTATATACCAGAAACGTCCTTTTCAGGACGAGGTTCAATTGATTTGCATTTTGCACAAAGTCGTGTATATTCCAGAAACGTCCTTTTCAGGACGAAAGTCAATTGATTGGCATTTACAAAGTCGTTTGAGTCGTGTAACTAACCCCTATTTTTTCAGTCTGTATGCACACGACATTTAGTCGGGTACAATAGTTCATTGTTTATTCTGTTGATTGACAGAGCTATCGGAGGTGCTGTGGCAGATGGTGTTCCGGTTTGGCTTCAGTAGCAAGGGCTACACGGGGGCCATCATCCTGTATGTGGTGTTCATCATCTGGGCTGTTCTCACCATCGCTATCCTCGTGCTCATGGAGGGGCTATCCGCCTTCCTTCACACGCTCCGTCTTCATTGGTAATTATGCACTTCTGAATTATATTTGTCCAAACCAGCTTCTTGCCATTCAGCGTGGAGTACGACAAGGCTGTATCCTGTCGCCACTATTGTTTAATCTCTATTCCAACTATGTCTTTAAAAGAGCCCTAAGTAATACTTAGAAGGGTCTTAAGATCAACGGAGTTTTCATCAATAACATAAGATACACAGATGATACTGTATTACTAGCTGACTGTATCGATGACCTCCAAGACCTATTAAATCTTGTTAATAATGCTGGTGAGCAACTGGGCCTAACAATCACCGTCAATAAAACAAAATGGATGACATTTGGACGACTAGATCACTCTGAATCAGTGATACAGTTAAATGGTTGCAATGTCGAAAAGGTCGAAAGATTTAGATACCTCGGCAGTATTCTCACAGAGACTCTTGACCCAGATGTAGAGGTTAGGTGCAGAATTGAAGCAGCAAGAACTGCGTTCAGTAAAATGAAATCCCTCTTCTGCAATGATAATATCAGCTTAAAACTAAGGCAGAGAATGCTAAAATGTTATCTGTGGTCGGTCTTGTTGTATGGATGTGAAACATGGACCTTGAAAGTAGATACCATGAACAGGTTAGAGGCTTTTGAAATGTGGCTTCACTGGAGAATACTCAAAGTCCCATGGACCAACATGATCACCAACACAGAAATTCTCAGGCGGGCTAGAGCAGAGAGAGAACTGCTTAGATTAATAAAAATCAGGAAAATTTCATATCTGGGTCATGTACTTCGAGGGGAGAAGTATCACTTGCTCCAGTTAATATTGAAAGGCAAGATAGAGGGTCGCAGAGGGCCTGGTAGAAGACAAATGTCTTGGCTGCGAAATATACGAGAGTGGACCGGCATTAGAAGTGTGGAGGAGCTATTCCAAGACAAAGAGACATTTTCTAGAGTGATCGCCAACGTCGGGGGGACCTGATACGGCACATAAAAAAGAAGAAGAAACCAGCTTCTAAGGTCTTCTGAAAAAATAATTAGAATTCAATCAGGTAATTCGTATTGATCAATCAGATATGAATATTCAGTCACAAATGCAAATATAAATGGTTTTTTTTTATAAGAAAGTAGCTGAAGTCCCCGGCCTTTACACAGGCTTTTTCAAAATATACTGTTAAACTTATCGTGAAATCCAATATGAATGCATCAGCAGAATGCTGCCTGCAAATTAAATAATAATAATAATGAAGCAAACTTACAGCCTTCCTCTTGTTTTAAAGGTCAAGTGTGCAAAATTATATATCTCGGAATAAAACTGTAGATTTGTATACAAATCAAATCCACGCTTCCCGCCGCAGGCACTTTTCTAAATAGATTGTATGAATGTCTATAAGAGTGCTGCAAACATTGTTATTTATATACATCTCTAAATAGTATAAAATAAAGTCGCTATCCACGTCTGTCTGTTTGTGTGCTTAGTTCTTCTAAACTACGCAACAGATTTTGTTAGGGTTTTCACTATCATTTAGAGAATTTCTTCCGGAAGGTTTATACATATAAAACGGTGGCCGGGTAACCCATCAAAATGATAATTCAACACACTTATAAAAACTGTTATAAAGTGATGAAACAAAAACTAGGTTAAATGACTTTATAACACTTTTTATAGGCGTGTTGAATTGTCATTTTGAGGAGTTATCATGAAACCACGCTGTTTTTCCACATAAGGACTCAATTGATTCTAATAAACAGAGTGACAATATAACCAGAAAGTTCACGTGGAACACTTTCAGAGATAAACAAAACACCATTCTGAATTAAAACATTGGTCAAACATTTTCACTATTTTCTATAAATATAATATGCATGTTTTATATGGTTCCATGATAACTCCTCAATATGACAATTCAACACACCTATAAAAAGTGTTATAAAGTCAGTGTTCCATGTGAACTTTCTGGTTATACTGTCAATTGTCACTCTGTTTATTAGAATCAATTGAGTCCTTATGTGGAAAAACAGCGTTATGTGAGAAAATGGGTTCTGAGTTATGGGCTGTTAAACATTTCATTTGACTATTGTAGTGAGCTTATACTGGTGTCCAAAAATTCAACGTAATCCTGTGGAAGGCTGACAGGCCGACCCGTGACTGACCAGAATATCATGACATGACTCAAGTAAAAAGTCGTTAGTTTACGATATATTGCCACTTTTTAGAATTTTGAGAAAATCGACAGCTTGAAACAGCTACAAAATTCCAAATTCTAAGATTCTAATTTTTATTACACAACCCTGGTATCTGTAATTTGCAAAAACTGATTTATTTCAATAATGCTGTTTTCAATTTGCACTCAAATCCTCCTTTACCGGAGAGTTATAATACTGTAGAAAACAGAGTCTGTATTTATTGAGGTTTCTGTTTTGAATATTTACTAACACTTGTATCTTTCCAGGGTGGAGTTTATGAGCAAATTCTACTCCGGTCTGGGATACCCCTTCCAGCCATTCTGCTTCAAGACCATCCTGGAAACGGAAGAAGTTGCAGAAGAATAAGTGATATAAGATTGTCACCACAACCGATGTTACATATTTATATTTCTCAGATCAAATCATTTAATATTACACTGTTTAGTAGTTTTTTAGTTCTAAAGAAATAGAGGCTAGTGTAAAGAAGCATAAAAAATATAGCAAAAAAAGAATTTAAAAAAAATATATATTTTACTACGAAACAGAGCTTTAAAACCAGTGTCTTAGTAAATTCACATTTTATATTTATGTAAAATGTGTACTGCCTTCAATACCTTGTGAGTGTCAGTAAATAATGTATTATAACTTAAATTTCATATCTCGTTTGTTTGTTATATTAAATTGTCAATTAACCAAAAAGCACAAATAATTAGTTGTGACATTCGAGCCATGTCGTAATTCCGTACAAATCTTCATAATATATTTTTTAAATTTGTATTATTCTGTTACGTTTACGATTTTTTAAATAATTTTTATTTATATTTTTTGTGCCACAAGTAGAAAAGGCATTTAGTTTATCGTTGTAAAGCAAATCTAAAACTTTTATTTAAACTTTTAAATTCAGAAGAATCTGTGCCTTATTATGAATATGTAAATATTTTCTCTCACTTATCTATACCTACCTACCTGTTTATATACTAATTCGTATGTTGTTTATTCCTTTCCAAAATGATGTTTTTTTGAGTTTTCACCTCTATAGTTTTAAGATATCTTTCATTCCAATGATTTTGTTCGACAACTAATCAACCTGTTTATTTTATGCTTTCCACGTGGACCAAATGTGTTCGTGTTCAAATGATTATTTGATTTCTTTTCCAAATCAATAAAATCTTAATTGTTTATTTTGTCTTTAATTTACTGACTGGTGCTTGATGGCGTTTTTCTTGGATTATTGATTTACTTATTTTCCTTATGACTACCTCACTTCCTTCACCCTCACAACTTTCCCCAAATGGAGATGCCATAATTCCATTTAGTCTTAACAATTGAGATTCTTGTGCGGTGTGACAAAAACGAAAAATATGAATATTCAAGGTTTTATTAAATTTATTTTTGTACCATGCCAATAGTGTAAGATCTAGATTTCATTGGAGGAAGAATATTTATAGAAGTTAGTAACATCCCAGGAAGACATGGGATGATCAAGTAAATCAAATTCTTGAGCTGGTCAGGTTTTGGAATAACAGAAGAATATGGTGCGTTGTTTGAAAAATATGACAACAATTATGAAGAGCCAGAAAAAGCACAATGTGCAGCGTTTGTACCATACAATTTATTAATCAAGTGTTCTAGAAACAGCTCATTGCAATGAAAAAGACATAACAGCGACTGTAGAGGACGATTCAAAATGTTTCTACATAGGTTGAATCACACCAACAGATTTTCCTGTGTTAACAATCACAACCAATTGCTTTTAAAATTGGTCAAGTGAAATGTTTTGACAAGCAACATATTATGCCTTGGTTATCTAAACAGCAGTGCCTGACCTAGGGGTACCATTATATTATTACCAAATACCTAGGGGTATTTATTGTAAGAAACAAACAGCAATTTTATACAGGATTAGTTATACAAGAGGTTAAATATGAGGTAAGCCAAAATAGTTTCTTATGCTAATGTTGGTTTTTTTTTTTTTTCAATTATTTCTGGCTTTCACCCTTCAAGGGTGTTCTTGGCCATCATTTGAAATTATTGAGAAATGAAAGGTGAATTTGTTGGTTAATGTGATATAATACAAAATTGTAACTGGTTATAACCATTAACTGAAAATGAAATAAACAAAAAAGAAATAAAAAAAAATCATATAAATATATTAGAAGGAAGAAGGAATAGGAAAGGGCAAGAGGCAGAGGAAGATGGGATGGGGACAGGAGATGCTCATGTTGTACCTTTTCTATAAATGTGCATTAATTTAATTAACATTTGTGGTCGTACGCTTGACTTCGTTTTGGTATTTCACAAGAGTATTATTAAGAATAAAACATTTTTGTTGTTTGTTTTTGGGGTGTTATGCCGTGTTGCGCTAACTCCTTCTTTAGCCGACGTTTCGGACAGCGTTGCAGTGTCCATCATCAGGGCAGATCCGGTAGATCCGAAGATGTGTATAATGTAAGATGTGATACCGGATCTGCCCTGATGATGGACACTGCAACGCTGTCCGAAACGTCGGCTAAAGAAGGAGTTAGCGCAACACGGCAAAACACCCCAAAAACAAACAACAAAAATGCTTTTGGCCATGAGAATCTAAAAAACTTACAAGAATAAAACAGTTTAACTTGAAATTAAAATTGAGGAAAATAAAAATAAATTCACACACAAAATTACAAAATGGATTAAACAACAAAAAAGACAATATTACCAAAATGTCATAGCATAAAATACAAATAAAACCTTCACGTAACACACAAAACCAATATAAACACACATCACTCACAAACACACAAGATTATTTTCAATGTACTATTTTTTTAAATTTTAAATATATTATTATGTATTTTTTATTTTAAATGTATAATTTTTCTCAATGTATTATGTAGTTTATATTTCATATTATAAAATGAAGGCCTCAGCACGGGCAAGCCACCCAGTGAGGCCTACATTACTGGAAAACCTGAATTGTAAAAAATATTGTACCTAATAAAAAAAAAATATCGATATTGTTAAATTGCGTGTTATATTGCGCGCATTTACGGGGGATTGAAGAATTTTTTCTAAGGTTGGTTCTGCACGCGGGCAAATGAAAAAAATGGTTTTGTCTGGTTGGCCTTGTAGGTATGTGAATTCTTAAATAATTTACGAGTTCAGGAGAGTCCAGGCCGTTATTCAGAATTTTGTATAAAAATATTTGATCAGATATTAATCTACGTGTTTGAAGTGGAGTAAAGTTGTGAAATTTTAAGGATTCGGTGTTATTTGCAAAGAGTAATTTGAATTTATAATTTATGTGTTTAAAAAATTTGTTTTGCACACTTTCGATTCTGTCAATATGGCATTGGTAGAACGGTGCTCAAATTAGTGTGCAGTATTCTAAGTGTGGGCGGATATACGTGGTGTAAAGGGAATACATAGTTTTAATATTGCGAAAAGGTTTAGATATGCGAATTATAAATCCCAACATTTTATTGGCTTTGTTGATTGCTTCGTTAATGTGTTTGATAAAATTTAGTTTTACATCCAGTACTACCCCAAGGTCACAGATTGATTCTATTTCATTGATATGTGTATCATGAAAGTTATAATTAAAAGAAATTTTATTATTGTTGCGCGTAAAAGATAATTTGTTCCACTTAGAAATGTTTATAATTAATTTGTTTATTTTACAGTATGCAAAAAGACGATTTAGGTCTTCTTGAAGTTTTATGCAGTCATTGATAGATTTGATTACTAAGTATATTTTTTTGTCATCTGCATATGCAAGGTAGTTAGCATGTAAAAAACATTTATAAATATCAAATATATATACATTAAACAATAATGGTCCCAGGTGGGAACCTTGCGGTACGCCAGAGGGCACAGTAAAAAAACTAGACTTAGTTCCCTCAACTGATACGCACTGTAGTCTTTTCTGCAGATATGAAGTTAGCCACCTAAGTAAGTCGCCATGGATTCCTAATTGGTGTAATTTTTTAATGAGGATAGAGTGGTTAACTTTATCGAAAGCTTTCGAGTAATCTGTGTAGATAACATCTACTTGGTGTCCATTATCCATATTGCTTGTTAAGTATTCAGTAAAGTTGGCTAAGTTTGTTATTACTGATCTTTTTTGTAAAAAAACATGTTGTTGATTTTGTATGCTGCGGACAATAGTTATATAAATTTGATCGTACACAATACGCTCAAAGAGTTTACTAATTACTGTGAGTATTGAGATTGGGCGATAGTTTGCAATGTTACTTTTTGAACCAGTTTTATGGATGGGGATTATAATGGCTTCTTTGAATTTTGTAGGAAATATTCCTTTTTTTAAGGACATGTTAAATAAGTTAGTTAAAGGAAATGCAAGATTTTTGGCACATTTTGAGATAAAATATGGCGAGATACCATCACTGCCCGCACCCTTTGTAACATCCAATTCATTCAAGTATTTATTGACCAATGAGTTGTTTATTTGTACGTCCCCGATCGGGTTATCATTATTAACGCAGGTAGAATTATCTATATTACTGGGATCATCCAAGCCCTCATTGCTTACGTAAGTAGATTGGAAGTGTTTACAGAACATTTGGCACACTTGATGAGCACCGGTACCTGACTCGTCTTTTAGGTTCATGATTTGTGGTATGCCATTTGTCCTATTTTTGTTCTTAGCGTAATTCCAGGGACTTTTATTGTTAGTTGGAATACTAGTGTACGAGACAATATACCGTCCGTACAATAACTGTAGATACGAAGGTAGCTGGGTACACTTTTCAGCGTTTTCAGTCTTGGTAGATGTTGTAGAGGTTTTGTGGTGGAGTTTAAAGCCACGATCAGAGAGGAATTTATTTCCAGATCTGAGCTGACGAAAAGAATTTATTACTGGCAAAAACTGAATTTACTACTGAATAAAACACTTGAAAATATTTTCTTGAGACTTTGGAGACTTGGAGATGGTTCTTCAGGAGAGAGGATTCTCTTTCAGAGGTAGTTGTTGAACTGACTTTGTATGGGATTCGATTCTCTATTTATAGAACGTTTTCAAATCGAGCCCTCTCGGAGGTGTTCTATCCTCTTTCGTGAGGAGTAAAATGGTTAGGTATTTTTCCTCTCTGCAATTATCTTGTTGAGAGGAAAGTTATGTTTTAATATGATACCTTTAACCAAGTCAGTTCAATCTACCAAAACCATCTCCCCCAGTCCCGTTTATTTATTTTATAAATAATTATACAAATTTTCATATTGGGTTTGAAGTTAAATATCTTTGGTTTGAACATTTCCCAAAGAGTAACAAACATATTTAGGTATGATTTTTTATGTCATTATATTAGCATATAATTATTTCTTCATGTTGATATTTATTCCGTGGTTGAATCTTCCATCATTTTCCTGTAAATCGAGCTTGATGTTATCACAAATAGTGGCCTTGAACTTTGTTATCAATGTTTGATAAGAATCTCAAAGATATATGCCGTGCTGTGATTGGTCGAAAGTTCCGCGGCCATCATGGAATTCCTTCCGGGTGGTAGAGAGGGGGGTCCACGTAAATACTGGGTATCTTCCTAGGCGGAGGTCACTTCGTAGGTTGGTGGCTCCGAGTGAGGTGGTGGATGGTTATTTTTAGATGTGTTTCAGGTTCTGCTTTTATATTGCTATGTAATTATCTTGATTAATCACATATAATACATCATTTGATTGAGTTATTTTGATGTAAAGATTTCTAAATGTGTCGGCGACACGGTATCAAGCGGTTTCGGGGTTCGAGTGTTCTTGTGATTTTTGCGTAAGGATAGGACAAAGAAAAGAGGATGGATAGGAGGAGAGATTGCGTAGTTTGTGGATTTTGCGCAGTTTGAGGATTTTTCGTGGCTTGTAATATAGCCACAAAACTGCTTCCGTCTGGCTTGTGTTCACACAGCCAGGCCTCAACACCTTACAGCCTGCCGGAGAAATCCAGCAGGCCTAGAGCAGGCGCACGCGCCCCAACTGCCCTTTTCAAGGCAACCTTCGCAAATCACTTACGTCGCCCCAAACTGCCTTTTTCAAGGCATACCGCAAAATACTCAAATAATATTAATTTTTTCTCGTTTCAGAATAAACCAACCCAAAAATGCCTTACCACCGCACACCAACAGGAACAGCAACATTCAAGCGTAACAAGCCCCTGCCTATGGCATTCCCGGAGGGAGCCACTGGCTGGAGAATAAATCCTGTCACGCACGAGCAGGAATTCATGTATGGATCTTCGCAGACCGGTTCCGGCTCGGCAGCCGGTTCACCAAGAGCCACATCACCCATGGAAGAGGAATGGACGAGGGCTACGGCTTTAAAGCGCCCCCATTCCCCCCAAAAGCCCATTTTTCGCGTGGTTCACGAAAATAAATACGAGCCCTTATATCAAGCAAGAGAACCAGTCCAGGAAATCAAGTCGCCACCGACGAAGAAACGCCCGACGCCACCAGGACCAGTGGCGTCCACCAGCAGAGACCAGGCGCCCACCAGCCGAAGACCAACGACTGCACCGACTCTTGGGAAGAGCATACGAGTCCCGCCCGTAATCATGACCATAGGGTCAATGACGCACGGAGACATTACGAAAGAAGTTCAGAGGCACATTGGAAGTGCCCACTTCAACTTCCGTTATGCCAAAGGAGGCAAAATCAGCGTTGTGGTGAGCTCAGTAGAAGCCCACAAAAAACTGACAGCAGCCCTATGTGGAGAGGAGAAGCCTTTCCACACCTTCACCACAGAAGCAGAAAAACTCAAGAAGACCGTCATCAGGGGACTCCCGAAGTTGTCACCAGGTGACATAATGGAAGACCTTGAGAATCAAGGCTTCCCGGCAAGGACTGTGGTCATGATGACCACCCCGGGTACAGAATACCCGCTTTACCTGGCACACTTTGGCCAGGAAACAAACATGGGCCACCTGAGAGCCGCGGTGATCTACCTGTGCCACTGCAGGATTACATTAAGGAAGTACCGAAGCAACCACCTACAACACGGAACACAGTGCCACAGGTGCCAAAATTTCGGACATGGGTCCAGAAATTGCGCACACGTCGCTCGCTGCGTCAAATGCGAAGGAAGTCACGCCACACCGGAGTGCCCGAAAACAAATCGAGAAGAGTCGGCCGTCTGCTGCAATTGCGACGGAGCCCATCCCGCAAACTACGGCAAATGCCCCAACAGGGTGGCATATGTAGCTGCTCTCCAGCGCAGACAGGAGCAGTCCAACGCCCAGAGGCGCAACGAGGCAGAGCCCCGGGCACAGAGACCCGCGGCCCGAGTAGACGGCCGGTCCTGGGCAGACGTAGCGGGCCGAAGCAACCACCAACAGCAGGCTCCTGAACAACAGGAACCACGAAGAACCACACCGGAACAACGCCAAGCGCCGAACACCGGATCCTCTGATGACGAGGACATAATGATCCTACTGCAAGGCCTCATCAGGGTACGCGAAAGACTGGCCTCCTGGTCATCCAAGACAGAGAAACTGATTATACTAATGGAGCTTCTCAAGGAGATGTCACCGTGAAGCTCCATGAGAAAAATGGCAGCGATGGCGAAGAAATAGTATCCTTTTTTAATATAACAAAATGTGTTTTTTCTCCCACAGGAATTCTCTCACAAACTTTTTTGCAGGACCACCGAAGCGAAAAGGACGCAGCCAAAACATGAAAAAATGAAATACTTAAATTCAGTAAATCACAAAGTCAAACAGCGTAAAAAGTTCAGAACTTATTGTTTTTCTTTTCATTTGTATGAGGTTTTTTATCCAGTTAAGAATTTTTCCTCATAAAACTTATTAATGTAACATAAATTCAGTCAATTAAATACAACCATCAGATGGTAATAGTAATAAGGCCAAATGAGCCGCAGTACTAGTCAGCTAGAAACATGAAGGGTATTGTTATAAGCCCTAGCTAGTTAGAGGATTACGAAAGAATCCATAAAATCAAAAAAGATTTTTGCGTAAATATGAATTCTCTTGCAAAATTCTGGAGGTCTGGATACGTATGATACAACTAGACTCAACTGAATTTATATATTGGGTGTAACAATGTTTCTGTAAGTGTTTTTGTTGTATGCGTTTGATGGAAAACTCTATGTAATCTACTGGATTATTATTTGATTTCCATTTTTTGTGTGGTGTTTGTTTCTCATTTATGATTTTGATTAGGGGAGGTGAGTACCAGTTGGGAAAATTTTTCTTTTTGATGAAACGTTTAGGGACAAACTGGTTAATCAGGGTGGCCACAGACCTGGAAAACCGGGAATTATCAGGGAATTTTACCGAACCGGGAATTATCAGGGAAATGTCAGGGAATTTCAAAATATTCTTAAAATATCAGGGAATTCCAAAAATAAAACGAAATTCGTTATTTACGATTTGTGAAGTCCCAAAGTTATGTTTTATTACTTTTACTTGCGGCGTGTGTAACAAAAGATATGCCGACAAAGACAAACTAGATAAGTAGGTATTTTTTTATTATTATTTTCGTAAATAGCCCTTGCAACACAATCATGTCGTAAACCACCCGCCTTGGTTTTTCCCCTATACTATGTAGGTGCGAAATCTGTAAAGAAAAAGCTAGCAAAATTACAACAAAGTGTCAAAAGGGTCGGACACACAGTACGGTCGTAATAAAATTTAAAGATCATCATTATCAACATTTTTACAAAGTGTCAATACAGTACAACCTCGTTAATTCGAAATCCACGGGACATCAAAAATCAAATTTCGAATTAACGAATTCCCACGTAATTCGAAATTTTATGAAAAAAAAAAAAAAAAAAATACGCCGAAAATCGATTTTCTCGGCCGCCTCTTCAAATCCGGGTGGTATTTTAGTTGTAAATTCGTATTATTACCAATTATTTCTTTATTTTCGCGGCCTATTACCGTAGCGGCGGGCCCTTTAAATTCATATATTCGCAATAAATTCGTAAAAATGCTATATATTTACGCGTAAATCGAGATTTCGCTGCCGATTTCGGTCGCGGCCTACCCTTTAAATTGAATTCATAAAAATACGATATATTTCCGCGTAAATCGAGATTTCGCACTAATTTTCCGTCGCGGCCGGCCCTTTATTTCAAATATCTGAATTTAAATTCGTAAAAATTCGATATATTTCCGCGTTAAACGAGAATTCGCGGCCTTATAATGTCGCGGCCGGCTCTTTAAATGCAGATATTCGAAATAATTTCGCAAAAATACGTTATATTTCCGTGTAAATCGAGAATGCGCGGCCGATTTCCGTCGCGGCCGACCCTTTAAATTAAGATATTTGATGCAAATTCGTAAAAATATGAAATATTTCCGCGTAAATCGAATTTTATCGGCAGTTTTTCGTCGCGGCCGGCCTTTTATGTTCAGATATTTGAAGTAAATTCGTAAAAATATGTCATATTTCGGCGTGAATCGAAATTTTTCGGCCGATTTCCGTCGCGCCGTATTTTTTAACTCGGATATTCGAAGTAAAGTTAGTAAAAATACGATATATTTTCGCGTAAATTGAAATTTCGCGTCCGATTTCCGTCGCGGCGGGCCCTTTAAAATTCAGGTATTCGAAATAAATTCGTAAAAATACGATATATTTACGCTTACATCGAGATTTCGCGGCCGATTTCCGTCGCAGCGGGCCATTTAAATTCAAATATTCGAAATAAATTCGTAAATATACGATACATTTACGAGTAAATCGAAATTTCGCGGCCGAGTTTCGTCGCGGCCGACCCTTTAAATACAGATATTTGGTGTAAACTCGTAAAACTACGACATATATCCGCGTAAATCGTATTTTCTCGGCCCTTCAAACTCGGATGTTCGAAATAAATTTGAAAAAATACAACATTCCAGTGTAAATCGATTCAGATTTACAAAATAATAATACTAATTAGGACGATGTATAACCACGTAAAAATACATTTTTCGGCGATTTACCGCCACGGCTGACTTTTATATTCAGATTTACGAAATATTATGATTTATTTTCGCAAAAATCAAATTTTTTCGAATTTCACGTACAAATGTTCGTGTGCGGACAAAAATAAATTTCAAATTAAAAAAAATTTGTATGAAAAAATTTTTCTGCGGAAATTTTTTTGGCGAAAATTTCGAATTAAGCGTTTTTTCGAATTATCGGGGTTCGAATTAACGGGGTTCTACTGTACTTACTTTTGTTTATTTGTCTATTTTTGTCTGGTCTTTTAATTTGTACACACATTGTCTTCAGGCGAAATATCATAAATTTGTAATAAGTGTATTTTGTTTTGAATAGATTATTGTGGTGCAAGGAAATAATAAATGCTTTAGATGACGGAATTCCCTTTATTTATATATCTGTTCTAATTTTCTGGCGTAGATGAAAATCGTGTTTCAAAAATAAAATTTTGAATGATATGTCCTTATACCAAATAAAACATATCAGGGAAAAATATAGAAACTGCCCTGGAAAACCTGGAATTATCAGGGAATTTTGAAATCCGTTTTTTGTGGCCACCCTGTTAATGGTGTTATTTAAAATGTCATAAAAAGCATAAATTGCTTCGTCAACGTCAGCGTTATCGTGAGTAAAAGACCAGTCTGTTTTAGACAGGTGTTGGTTTATTAAATCATAATCAGCTTTATGATGGAAAATCACTCATAAATTCGTTCGTTGTCTCGCGTATGGACTATTGTAATAGTGCATATGCTGGCCTACCTAAAAAACAATTCAACAGAATCCAGTCCGTTTTCAATGCTGCGGCGAGAATGATTTTTGGTGAATCTAAGCATTGTCGTATAACCCCGCTTCTAAGGGATCGTCTTCATTGGCTTCGATGCCCTGAAAGAATAGAGTTCAAGATCTGCTTAATGACCTTCAAAGCATTGCAGGGAATGGCGCCAGCCTATATATCGGAATTATGTGTCCGACAAAACCTAAGCGATAGACAGCTTACTCTGAGGTCAGCAGATCTAGATGTTACCAATCGTTTAATCGAACTTTCTCGGTCAAATCGAGCTGTTTACTATGATCGCTCTTTTCGCGTAGCTGGCCCACTCATTTGGAATAAACTTCCCCCAGCTCTTACCAATATACAAAATTTGGCTGAATTTAAACGGGTTTTAAAAACAATATTATTCAAAAAATCATATTTAATAATTTAAAATCATTTATATTCTCATGAATCTAAGCTTCTTTTTTAATATACTATAAAATGCCAGGTTTTGAAGTTTTCCGGTAATTGTTTGGTTTCGGTCTCCTCCTTATTGTACTTTTATGTTTAATGTTTTTTTTTTTTTTTTTTTTTTTTTTTTTTTTTTATTGAAACATATAAACAAGGTTACAATTTTTTTTTTACAATATAAACACTAATATTTCAATCACTCTCCTAATAAAGCAGCTGCTTGTGTTTAGGAGAGGACAACAAAAATATTTTAACATTTTTTTAAATTGAACAAAAAATATTAGTAATAAAACAAAAAATAACAATAAAAGCAATAAAAATATAGGTTAGTTAATAAATGATTCAAAGAATTTAAAAGGCAAAAACATATTTCTAAACAATAAGTAAAGTTATGAGGTGGTACAAGAGTATTTTAATTTAATTTTTTTTTTATATTTTTCGTAGTTTTCTTCCGATCGTATATCAAGTGGTAATTTATTAAATAATTTTACACCCTTGAATATATAGTGATGTTGTGCTGTTGTGGTTCGTGCTAGTGGTACGGTTAGTCCTCCAACAGATGTTATTCTTTTGCTAATATTCAATTGTGGTAAATTATTTTTACTAAAGAAATCTTTATGTATTTGTAGAAGTGCAATTTTGTCATAAATTTTTGTAAGTGAGGGAACCGGGAAATCTTGAAAAACATTTATAGTTGGGTAGTAATATGGCTTTTTTAAGATTATTTTGATTAATATTTTTTGAATAGTTTCTAGTGGGAGTAGGGATGATTTATATGCACCCCCCCAAGCCACGATTCCATATTGTAGGACAGAGTGCGCCAGTGCATAATAAATATCTTTTAGTATTTTTAATGATACAATATTTCTTAGTCTAAAAAATATATAGATTAGTTTTCTCATTCTGTCTACTGTGGAATTTATTTGACTTTTCCATTTAATGTTATTATCAATAATTATTCCAAGATATTTTATTTCTTTTTTACTACTAATGTTTATACAGTTTGAGTTACAGGGTGCGAATTTAAGGAGGCAATTTCTTTCGTGAATTTTTATGTTTAGATTTACATTTGAGTTATTCCCTGTTAGGCTATAAGGTATAAAATGGGTTTTTTCGACATTCAGTGTCAATAAGTTTTCGTCAAACCATAGTTTAACGATATTTATTGCATTATTAGCTGATACTACGACCTCATTCCAAGAATTTCCTTCAATAGTTATCACTGTATCATCTGCGTAAGATATGATGTTTCCAATGATTGGGAGTTGAAAAAGTTCATTTACATATAATATAAATAGTAAAGGTCCCAAAACAGTTCCTTGTGGAATTCCAAAATCTATATTTTCTATTTCACTTAATTCGTTGTTTACTTTAACCTGTTGAGTTCTTTGATAGAGATAACTTTTTAACCATGTTTTAGCTTTGCCAGTAATTCCTATATTATTTAGTTTATTAATTAATTTTGAATGTGAGACACTATCAAAAGCTTTACGGAGGTCAATGAATATACTTAAGCATTTTTTGCCTCTATCTAATGTTTTGTAAATAAGCTTAGTTAATTCTGCAATTGCGTCTTGTGTGCTAAGTTTATCTCTGAAACCGTATTGACTAGGGTTAATACTTTTTTGGTTATCTGTATAATCAGTAATTTGTTTTTTTATTACTTTTTCGTGTATTTTTGCAATGTTGGATAATAAGGATATTGGGCGGTAATTGTTTACTTCTTTTGAATCTCCGGATTTATATACTGGGATTATAATGGCTTTTTTGTAGTTAGACGGGAATATTCCGTATTTAGTACTTACATTAATTATATGCGTAATCGGTTTGGTAAGAAAATTGCAGTATTTTTTCAAGATTTCTGTAGTTATACCGTCGTATCCTGGCGCACTACCATTTTTAAGTGATTGTATTATGTTTTCAATATTTTTTTCTGTAGTCGGTTTAAAAATTGAAAGATTGCTATTTGTTATTTTATCTTCATGTATGTCATCAGGTTGATAATTTTGGTCAATTTTATATGCAAGTTTTTGACCGACGGTAGCGAAAAATTTGTTGAAAATATTTGCGCACATTTTTGGTTCACGGATAGCATTTATTTTAGTTCCATTATTGTTTATGACATTTATTGTAGATTTATTTTTATTATTTTTATTCATTATTTCATTTATAGTGTTCCATGTTTTTTTAGGGTTTTCCTTTGTGAGGATTATTTTCTCCCTGTAATATTTTTCTTTTGTGTCTTTGATAATTTTAATGAGTTTGTTCCGGAATATTTTGTAATCGTTTTTTACTTGGCTATTGGTAGAATTTTTTTTTGTATCTATGAAAAGTTTTTCTTTTTTCCGGATAGATATGAGTAATCCTTGCGTAATCCATGGTTTGATTTTCCTTAATTTAGAACTAGGTTGATTATTTATAAAGGTTGTACAGTCTGCGATATGAGCATTTAAAGTTTCTTCAAAGAAGTTTGCGCACATGTCTGGGTTTTGGCAATTTAGTATTGAGGACCAAGATTCGTTACTTAATTTATTATTTAATTTTACATTGTTCAATTTGGAAATTATGTTAATATTTTTTCTAGAGTCATTTAATCCTAAGTTTTTATTTAAATCATAAATAAAAATATTTGAATGGTGATCTGTTATATCATTTTTCCATATAATAGATTTAATTTTTTCTGTGTGTTTAATATTGCTCCATATGTGGTCCAGGCATGATGGCGATTGGTTTGCAAATTCTCTTGTGTAATTATTTACACATGATATAAAGTTCATTTCACTCATAGCATTTATATAATCTATTTTATTTTTACAGTGGTTATTTGGACCAATATTAATATTTAAATCACCCATTACGATACAATTTAGATGGTTTTTGTTACATAGTATTTTTTTTAATTCTTCTATAAATAAAGATACATCAGAGCTGTGTGTTCGATATATTGCGATTATATTGAATGGCATATTATTTAAAACAAAATTTAATGACAAACAGTTTGCTTTGCATATGTGTATTTCGGTAATATTGATATCAGTAAATTTTTCTTTAGCGTATACTACAATTCCACTATTTTTATTAATCTGATAATTTGTATTGTAATTTTTGTAGTTTGGGATGATTGGTATATTTATGTTTGCATGTATGTGCGCCTCGGATAGTATTATGAAATCTGGCTGTGAACATAATGTATTTAGGGATACCAGAAGTTCATCCATGTTTTTATTTATACTTCTAATGTTTAGGTGCAAGATTGTTAGTCTATTTATTATATTGTCATAGATCCTATTGCATTCACTGGCTGCTTCACATACGTATTCTTCTATATTTAGATTTTTATCAATTTCGCTTAAGTTAAAATTTTCCATTGCATTTATTTAGGTGTGATAGAATATGTATATATAATTCTACGAGGAAATGAATAAGTAATAATGCTCATAATTAGTGTAACACTATTCTTGCTCGATTTCAGTTCATATCTAAAATTGTAGGTTATGATTTTTTCTATAAAATTTATTTTATGTTTAGATAATACTCGGAGACATAGTGAGTGTTTGTTTAATTGACAGCAAAAATTAATTTGATTTGTTCTTCTTTTTATAATAATTACAATAAAACATAGCTTGTGTAAGAATATATCAATAGTACAAGTGAACATATAGTGTAGAGATTTATTGCATATAGAATATTGGCAGCATGATATATGGGTTAGTAATGTATATAATAATAATTTTGACAAATTAATATATCTATAATTAGACTTTAGTATTCTATAATTTACTAGCCTTCGATAAACGTAGTTGTGGATTGTTGTTGTATTATCTATTTTCTGGTAGGAATATACAAATGTAGAACGTAGATGTAATGTATTGTAAAAATAAACATAAAAGTGTAGTATGTAGAGATGTGTTATCATGAAGAAAATATTTAGGTTTATTATCTTCAATATAGAGAATGATTTAAATTTTTTGGTTTTAAATACATATATCCTTACTTTAAAGTATGTAGAATGATGAAAGATTTGTCGGTTTTTTAATGTATAGACTATAGAATTATTATTTTTTATATCTTGTGGATTTTCAAAAATACATGCGTATTTGTAAGACATTGAGAATAGACATGAGATATTTTTATAGACATCTTTAAAATTTATAACAATATTCCAATTTTTGTTGCGTAAGAGCAAGTATTTTTTTGTAATATTGACAGTTAGTTTGATTATGGACATTTTTTTTTTAATTGTTAGTATCATTTTTGAATATTTCTTAGAATTTTCAGTTTTAATAGTAAGTATACATGTTTTATATACTGGAGATTGATAAGAAACATCATGTTTTTTTACAGCATATGTCATAGTATTATTAATTTTGTTAGTTTTTAAATGTTTGAATGTGCAGGTACATGCATAATATATTGACAATAAACATGAGTTACTATGAAAAATATACCTTGAATTCAAATTAGTATTCAATTTTCTGTTGTGCGAATGCCAGCATTTTTTTATAATATAAACAGTTGGTTTTATCATTCGCATTATGATTGGTAGGAAATGACAGTTGAAATCTGTCATTTTGAAAAGTGCAGTTTACACACCTCGGTTGATTTGATGAAGCTTGACATTCTTTGAACAAGTGAGCAGCTCCACAGTGCGAGCAGGAAGGCAAATTGTTTTTCTCTTTCTGGTTGCAGTTTCTTGATGTATGTCCGTAGCGTAGACAGAAGTAGCATTGTATTACTGGGCAGGCGTCGCCAACCGTAACTCGCTGGTAGCCAATGTTTATTTTTTCTTTATTTAATAGAATCTTCCTGGTTGTGCTATCTACTTCTACTATGTAGTTAGCGGTGTCATTGTATTTGTTTTTAATTATTGCTTTTATGTTAAAAATAGAATTTTTTTCTGTTTTTTGCGTTACAATTTTGATATCCTCATTTTTGTCCAAGATATCGTCAGTAAAATCTTCTTTGATGAAGTCGTTGAAAATTCCCTTGAATATCATTGTTGGTTTTTTCTTTGTTAATTCTTTGCAGTCGATATCATGTAAATCTTTAGAAATTAAAGTATGTAGTTTTTTAGCATCTTCTTTATTAACACAATCGATTACAATTCGATTTTGGGAGATTTTTTTAATGCCTTCAATGCATATTCCTAATTGGCTGGTTTTAAAGTGCCTTTGAATTTTATTTTGTATTTCTGTTGATGTATCTTTATTTTTTGGAGTAATTAAGATACTGTACTTGTTTTTTATATTTTTTTGTTTTTTTATATCAGTATTTGTAGGCTGATTATTCTCCAGAAAGCCCATTTTGGTAGCAACAAGGCTTATATTCCCTAGCAGTTCTGTGAGTTTTGGTGACAATTTCCCCATTTGTTCTTTTGTAAACTTATTGCTTGGGTCCATTATAGTATTTTGTAAGGAATTTATAATTTGGTTTGCCGCAGAGATGAAAGAAAAGGTGTCACTGGTGTCCATGGTACTGCTTCGAAATGTAGAGCGGTAAAAGGTTTAGCGGCCCTGCGTGGACGATGTTGGTCGGCGGTCGAACGTAGTAGTCACGTACACACACACACACAAACTGAGTTCAACACTGGCCAGTAGGGCGAGCACAGAGTTCGGACCGAGTGATCGCTGTTTATCAATTGTTTTGAGAGCAAACTTTTTTTTTTTTAAATTCGGATTTAGGTTATTACAGATGTACTAGTACAGCTTGACACTTCTTTACTACACTGCTACTGCAATTCCGTATATATTAGTGCACTATTTTTTGTCAAATACGTTTAGAATATTTACTAGTTTAATTTTAAACAGGAACGAAATTCACAGCGTGTTTCTGTACAGCGGTATTATTGTTGTCTTCGAATGTCCACCTATTATATAATATTTTAATGTTTTCCTGTTTTATATAATATTTTAATTTAAAAGTTCTTATTTTTCGTGCACTGTCACTGTCTTTATTGTTGTCCTCTACTAAAATAGCACTGTTATTGTTAAATTTTATTCTCTGCTTTTGTGTAAACCGTTTATTCTTTATTTCATATTATGTAATTAATTTTTTTTAAAGGAACACAATAGGAAATTTTATTTTAAGTTTATTATAGTTAAGCGCACTTGAAGTGAAACAACACAAAACTGCGCTATATAAATGCTACGTTATTATTATTATTATTTATCATACCGATAAATTTCTTTTGGTGGAGCATTGATAGTTGGAAGTGTGTCTAATTGTAGTATGATTTTGAGCGATGGATGGTGTAAATCCTCTTTGACAAGAGGGTTGTATGCTTGAGATACAAGGCATTCCTCATTACAGATAACTAAATCTAGTATACGTTTATTGGCATTTTTGATGGAATTGTATTGGTTCAGTTCAGAGTAATGGATTGTGTCAGTAAGTAAGGAAGTAATTGAATTTAAATTTTCAGGTGTTAAGTGTGAATTTTTATCTCGTGGTTTCCATGTTATGGTGGGCATATTAAAGTCTACAATTACGAGAATAATATCATCAGGGTTTTGATCTTTGACGTTAGCAAGCAAACAAAGGAATGAACTGAGAGCATTTTCATATCCATGACCCTGTGGTAAGATAGACAAGAAACATGGATGGTAAGTTTTGAAGTATAGTTAGACGGGGGAATAGTTACCCAGATGTATTCAGCATTACAGACCAAGTCTTCGCGAGGGTATGCTTTAAGATTGTTATGAGTTATGATCATGACTCCGCCGCCTCGACGAGAATCTTGTTGGGGACGGAAACGCACCGTCGCAACGCGGAATCATAGGATTGGAAAAGTTCGGAATGCCGACTTACCCTTTTCTATTCTTCCACGGTTTTCAATCCTTCTTTGCGCTGGTTCACAACAATTCACAAATTTCACCACGCGCGAGCTCACGGTGGCTTTGAATTTTCGACACGGTCGATAAAGGGGGCTCCGTAATCAAACGATGTTGACAGGACGAATATTTTAACTCAACTAACGTCGGCATAGGAGAGGAGAGGAGGGGAGAGGTCGATAGGCCACAATAATTTTACAAAGGATATAAAGGTAGGTAGCACGATGCTAGGTGCCAACATTTCCGCCCACCTAATTTGAACGAATTAATAATTATGATACAAAATTTAATAAAAGGTAAATTTAAATATATACATAGGTAAATTGTTCATTCAAGTTGTATCCGTAATGCCTCGCAGAAAACAATTAAAAAAAAAAAAAACTTTTACTAAATAACGTTTAACTTTTCGAAGAATGGTTCCTGGACCATAACAAAAATTTTGGTTTTGAAAAATATTTAAAATTGCTAATAACTCCTTTGGTCTAGAATCTGAGTAAGAAACAAAACGAGAATTAGAGTCTAGACATCTAAACAACAACAAAAAAAGATATATACATCCCAATGGTAAATAAAATAAAATAAAACACAACAAAACTGGAAAATGAAAACGTATTCTATTTTAGATGTATATCTTAAGAATTATCACTAATAATAATTTTATTCTTCCGGTAACGGGCAAAGCTTTATCACTGGTCGAACCAACGAACCAGTTTTAGTTTTAACAGTAGCTACCCTAACTATTCCATCCTTACCGGGATGAATGTGGATAATTCGTCCTAATACCCACTTCATCGGTGGAAGACGATCATCCTTTATTAACACTAATTGACCTAATTTAATGTTCGGATTAATTTTGCACCACTTTGATCGTTGTTGAAGCGTATTTAAATATTCTAAATGCCAACGTTTCCAGAAATGTTGCGACATCTTTTGGAGATGTTGCCACCTACTTAAACGATTAGACGTGGTTTCAAGAAAGTCATATTCAGGCAAACCTAGTAGGAATCCACCGATTAAAAAGTGGCCCGGGGTGAGTCCATTCACATCCTCGGGGTCTGAGCTCATTGAACACAAAGGGCGGGAGTTGAGGATGGCCTCAATTCTAGTGAGAACTGTTGCAAATTCTTCATAAGTTAGAACGGTCTCACCTATCACCCGTTTTAAATGGTATTTTACAGATTTTATCCCTGCCTCAAATAAGCCTCCGAAATGAGGACTTGCTGGAGGGTTAAAAGACCAAATAATGCCGCTCTGAATTAGATGATTAGATATAACATCACGCTGTGATGCCAAGAATTTATTTATACCGAGTAGGTACCGATTTGCACCGACGAAATTGGTTCCGTTATCGCTTATGATTTCAGAACATAACCCTCGACGATCTGTAAACCGGCTAAGGGCTGCAATAAATGCTTCAGAAGATAAATCAGACACGATCTCTAAATGAACTGCTTTCGTCGCCATACATACAAATAGACATAAATAACCCTTTGACGTTTTTGCTCCCCTACGTTTGTGATCTTTCAAGGTGAAAGGTCCACCAAAATCAACACCAACTCGAGAAAAAGCACGGCTTTGTTGCACTCGAGAGGGAGGTAAATCACCCATTAGGGGAGGTAGCACCGAAGATTTCATTTTATAGCAGACAATGCATTTCGACAGTTGTGAGCGAATTTTACTCCGTGCAGCCACTATCCAAAATTTACACTGAATAGTGAATTGAAGGCTTCGTGGCCCAACATGAAGATATAGTTTATGATAATAATCTATAATTAAATAAGCTAAATGACAGATTTTCGGAAGTAAGATCGGAAATTTACTTTCATATGACAAATTTGAATACTTGAGTCGACCGCCCACCCTGATAATACCGTGGCTATCAAGAAACGGTTTCAAGTTTTGAATTTGCGTTGAACATGGACTGCCATTTCGAATATTACGTATATCAACAGAAAAATACGTTTTCTGTTCAATGCGTACGATTTTCATAAGCGAATCATTTAATTCGCGAGAACTTAGATAAGTCGAGTTTGAATTTCCACTACCAGGACGTTTCTGACAATTATTTACGAAACGCATTATCCAAGCGACGACGCGTTGCAATTTATAAAATGAAGAATATTTACTAATAATCGAATTAGGTACTATTTGAGATGATACAAACGTTTTAAGGTTGCATGTTTTGAGTTCTGGTATTTCTCCGTCAGATGGATTGTACACAGCTGAACAAGGCCAGAGTGCTATTGGTTGGTGAAGCCATTTTGGTCCCGTAAACCACAAAGGGTGTGATATAATGTCTGCTGGGAAAAGCCCTCTTGAACCAGAATCGGCACAATTTTCCTCCGAGACAACATGCTTCCAAACAGCATTTGGTGTATTTTCCAGTATTTGCACAACCCTATTAGCGACAAATGTTTTTAATAAATATGGCGGCGTTTTTAGCCACGCTAGTACAATAGTCGAACCTGTAAATAGAAAAACGTTTTCTATTTGTTCGGCAAACTTTACAGATGACATAATATACTTTACAAGTTTCGTGAGAAGAACGGCCCCACATAATTCTAGTCGTGGAATTGACAGGGTTTTCAAAGGAGCGACCTTCGATTTTCTCCCATTAAGATGTGAGTGGTATTGCTACTACGCTCTAATAAATATACTACTGCAGAATAACCCAATTGTGAAGCGTCACAGAACCCTACGAGGAAAAGACGACTTGTCATCACCGTGTTGTAATATCTAGGAATATTCAATGTTCGAAGTAATGAAAGTTGACTTACAAATTTACTCCACGTATTATGAATATGTGGTGGAACATCACGATCGTCCCAATCGACACCTAACTTCCATAGTTCCTGTAATAGACATTTTGCGAAAAATGTCACTGGGGTGATGATCCCAAGTGGGTCGAATAAACGAGCTACCGTTGATAAAATTGTTCTTTTTGTGCATATCTTATTTGAAGGTAGATCAACCTTGTAGGTAAAATTATCAGTCGTTGGACTCCACTGAATGCCTAATATTTTAACAATTTGATCAGTTCCGGCGTTATCAAAAGAATGACCATCTTGCTGGTGCTCTTGCGAAACGTGATCCAAAAGTGAAGGTGTATTAGATTGCCATTTACTAAGTTCTAATTTCCCAAGATTTAACAATCCAATGATATCTTGTTTTAGTCTGAGGGCTGTGCTAATCGTTTCTGTCCCTGTTACCAAATCATCTACATAAAAATCATCGCATAGAACCTTGGCAGCATCAGGATACTTTGATCCTTCATCTTGTGCTAGCTGGCGAAGGGTACGAATGGCCAAGAATGGTGAACTAGACAACCCGTACGTTACAGTTTGTAACTCGAAATCAATAACCGGTTCATTCTGAGATTCTCTCCACAAAATATTTTGGAATTTACGCTGAGATGGAATAATTAATATTTGCCTATACATCTTAAAAATATCAGCTGTAAATACATACTTATGAAAACGAAAATTTAAAATCATACGTGGAATTTCAGCTTGCAATTTTGGACCGTTCAATAATAAGTCATTTAGAGATAAATTATTTGGTTGGGTTTTTGCCGACCCATCAAAAACCACACGTGGTTTTGTAGTTTTACTGTCAGGATTCAAAACACAATGATGAGGTAAATAGAATGCATCTAAATTCCGAGGTACCCGTGTCATGTGTCCCAGACCCTCATATTCTTGTATAAAATTTCCATAATTAATTGCTAACATGGGATCCCTTTTAAAACGAATTTCTAGTTTGTTCAATCGCGATTCCGCAAGTTTTAAGGAATTTTGAGAAGGCATAATTTCAGATTTTGTTAATAATGGTACAACATATCTACCATCACATTCTCGATAGTGATTCGAAGCGTACATTGTTTCGGCTAATTCGTCGTCCGGATTACTCGTCACAATTGAAGGTGTTTCTTCAATTTCCCAAAATTTTCTAAGAGTATTGCTTAACGAATTTGTTTCAACAAATAAAGACGAAGGCGTTTGAAATGACGAATTTTCCATCTTCCCCATTATAATGTAACCGAATACACTGTTTACAGCACATGGAGAGCCGTGAATTATTTCATGGCCACTATTAAATATCTCCAAGTATACGTCAGCTCCTAACAAAAGGTCTATTTTGCCCGACTTGTAATATGATTCATCAGCTAATTTTAAATTTTTAAATTGTGACGTTCCACTCGATGGTAAATCATATGACGGATGATTAGAAGTGATTTCTGTAATCACGACAGTTTGACATTGAAGAATAGGCCCTTTTTTATTTCGAGGTTTTATAAAACATTTTGTTTTTCCATGACAAGAATTTATACTAGAATTTCCTAAACCGTTCAGTGAAATACGATGTTTTTTAATTGACAAACCCAAAAGCTGAGCACATCTTTCCGTAATCAGAGAGACTTGACTCCCACAATCCACGACGGCGCGGATAGGTATATAATCATTATATTGATTTCGGACCTCAAGTTGTACAGTTCCTAACAAAACGGTAGAAACGCTCGGAATCGTTGTTGCGGCCAGGGTTGCACTTGAATTATTAAGTTCATTTTCGCCCGATGGTTCGGCGGCAATGTGCAACATTGAATGGTGTTTTTTATTACAAACCTGGCATGTAAATTTTGATACACAATCTTTTACATGGTGTTGTTTCAAACAATTGAAACAACGGTTTAAAGTTTTGATTTTGTCCCTCCTTTGATGGGGACTTAAAGATATAAAAGATGCACATTTGTAAAGAAAATGTGCACCTTTACATAATGGACAATGAAGGTTATTCTCATTCTTATTGGCAGATAACAACGTTTTAAACGAACCTTTTTTCTCTTTTGTAGTATGTGGAGATAACATTTCTAAAATACGCGTTTGATTTCTCAGAAACTCGAAAATTGAATCCAACCCTGGAATCTCTTCACCGGGCAATTTGGATTCAAATTGACGTTTAGTAGTCAGATCCATCGATCGTATCATAATATGACCAACAAATTTATCAAAGATATTTTCTATCTTCATCGCCTTTATAGCGGCGCAATTCTCTTGAAACGTACTGAGTAACCGCGCTATACCTGACGCAGACTCGTTTTGTAATATTTTGAAATTAAGAATTTCATCAACATAATGCGTGAAAAGAATTCTAGAATTTTGGTATTGATTTACCAGAATATTCCAGGCAATGTCATAATTCTCTTCGATAAGAGGCAATGATTGTATAAGTGCCAGTGCCGGCCCTGTAATTACCGATAAAAGATAATGGTATTTTTCTACATTCGTATATGCATTGCTGTCATGTATAAGACTTTTAAATAATGAATGAAATGAGCACCAACTTTTAATGTTACTATCAAAAGTCGGCAGCTTTATCACTGGTGCACGAATCACCGAATTACTTGCCGTTTTAGGAATTGAATTTTCATTATTACTAGTGATAACGCTTTTCATTTGCATGATCTCGAAATACATTGAATCAACATTATTCGCAATGTTTCCTAGTTCTGACATTTCTGTAATCTTGTCTAATGACAGTAATTGTTCCTCAATCTCGTTTTGAAATGATTCAAATTCTTGTAACCAATCTTTTAACTTTTCACATCTAGCAAGAAACGTATCTTTTTTCTTACTATCATCATAAATGCTCGCTATGAGCTCTTGCGTGATACGAATACGAGATACTATTCGCTCACGTCGGGATTGCAACAAAAGTACTTTTTTCTCAGCCATTGTATTGAGAAATTAATCTGCACAAAAATGCTGAGTGAATACAACAATTTATTTTAAATATTAACAAATTTGTCACCAGTTAAGTATTTTTTACTACCTACAGGCAATTTTCGCTAACAGCACGGCTGACGCGAATTTTACACATAGATCAACTTTTATGAACAATTTAACCTTGAAATAATTAAATTAACCACAATTTTTTCAATTAATATAAATTATCAGGCTCGAATGACCAATGTTGGGGACGGAAACGCACCGTCGCAACGCGGAATCATAGGATTGGAAAAGTTCGGAATGCCGACTTACCCTTTTCTATTCTTCCACGGTTTTCAATCCTTCTTTGCGCTGGTTCACAACAATTCACAAATTTCACCACGCGCGAGCTCACGGTGGCTTTGAATTTTCGACACGGTCGATAAAGGGGGCTCCGTAATCAAACGATGTTGACAGGACGAATATTTTAACTCAACTAACGTCGGCATAGGAGAGGAGAGGAGGGGAGAGGTCGATAGGCCACAATAATTTTACAAAGGATATAAAGGTAGGTAGCACGATGCTAGGTGCCAACAAATCTGATTGGGTATTAATGCTATTAATTGTAATGTTATTTGTCCTATCCCGTCTAAAAATACTGTAAAATTCAGTTGGTTTCAGTTCCGGATCTAAAATAGAATCAATAAGCCATGACTCAGATATACCGAAAATGAAGCAATCGTCATTCAAAAGAATATTATTGTGAAAAATCTCAGTTTTAGTTCGTAGTCCTCTACAGTTTTTGTATATAATATTTAACATTGTCATTTAGATGAGTAATAGGTACAATTTGGTTATAATATATGAGTATAACTGAAGAGTAGTGTATTATGAATGACATGTACGATATTAAATTGATAGAATAATGTACAAAAGTGAGCATCAAGTACAGGGGGAGGGGGGATAGTGAGATAAAGATGGGTTAGGAGAGTGTGGGAGTGTATCTTCTATATTGGGTAATATATAACGTATTGTCGCATGTCTTGCGGCGAGCGGTCGCCTAACGAGACGGACTCTGTAAAACTGTCTACAAATATAAAATTAACACCTTCGGGACCATGTTCCAACATGGAACTCAAAATACATATTGAAAAAATACTTTCAGAACTCAACAAAATTGGCAGTACAAAAGCTGCCAAAGAAGCTAAAACTGAAATTGAAGCTATATTAATCAACATCGAAGATTCATGGAAGCTTGAGATAAAGTCACTACAAAACACAATAATTTGTCTACAAAATAAAGTGATTCAAGATCAAGATGATTATATCAGAAAATTAGAAAAATTGATAAAAAAAGGAACAAATGAAGAAAATAAAAATGAAGTTAAAATCTATGCAATGGTGTTAAAGGAAAAATTTTACCCAATACCGAAAGCAAATTTTGCTTTATTAATTACTTCAAAAGAAGACAAACCTGCAGATGAAATCGAAAAAATATTAAAAGACAAAATAAAAGTATCCAAACTAGGAATAGGAATTTCTGGACTAAAAAAAACATATCAAAACAAAATAAGACTAAAATGTGAGAAACAAAATAACACCAAAAAAATAATAAACGAAATCAACACAAACCCGGAAATTGGAATACACGCTAATGAAATAAAGAAAAAAAACCATGCATTATCATTAAGGGTGTTGACGCTGGCTACAAGGAAGAAGAACTCCTAACAGATTTGATAAATCAAAATGAAGACCTAAAAAATGCCATGACCTCGGAAACAGACAATAAACCAATCGTTGTTAAAAAAAAGCTGAAGAATAAAAAATCGGAAAAATTAGCAAATTTCATCATTCAAACAACTGCAAAACTGAGAAAAATAATAATATCTAAAGAAAGAATTAATATTGGATATACAAGAGCGCACGCAGAAGACTGTGATCCACTGATGCAATGCTATCATTGCCTTGGATACGGACACACCTCACTGAGATGCCTCGAAAACATGAAGAATCCCAGATGCCTCCACTGTGCAGAAGAGCACAAAATACAAAACTGCACCAAAAAACAAGAACCTGCCAAATGCCACAACTGCACTAACAGAAAGGGCTATCAAAATGATCACGCAGCCAACAGTCACTTATGTGAATTCCGCAAAAAAATGATACAAAATGCCCAAATGCGGATTGAATATGAGTGAGTTGTATTTCGTATACTTATTTCTTTAAAAATGAATAATTTCTTCACTGAGGAATTAGATAAAACCCTTAATATTTCGGAATATATTTGTCACACTTTAAATGATTGTAATAAAATCGTGGATAAAATATCTAATTCATTCTCAGTACTCCATTTAAATATCAGATCGATGAAACAAAATTTCAATGAATTTTTACTCTCAATTAATTTACTAAATCATAAACCGGACGTCATAGTGTTAACTGAAGCATTCACCAACGAATACCATAAATTTTGCATACCAGAATATAGCTACTTCGTAACATCTTGTGCTATTAATAGAAATAGTGGTATTGTTGTATTTATTAAATCTTGCTATTCAAACATCGCAGTGGAAGAAGTACCTATGCAGCGAGTTAATTGCTTAGATATTAATCTAAATGTAAATAAAATATGTTTAAATATTATTGCAATTTACCGAACACACGGATCAAACGAGTATACATTTATGGATGAATTAAGAAGCATTATATTGTCAAAAAAAATAAACAGAACATTACAATAATCGGCGATTTCAACATAGATGTTTCAAACGAAAATAGTAACAAAATAAAAACTGAATTTATCAATTTTATGTCGGAAATGAATTTTATATTTTGTATAAAAAATATACTAGAGAAATTACGGGTCAACGTCCATCTTGTATCGATCACATATGGAGTAACACTAAAGATACCGACAAATTACACACGATAATATTAAAAGATAATATTACTGATCATCACACTTGCATATATATACGAAAACTTAATATTAATAATCATATTGATTCAAAATGCAATACTTTTACAAAAAAGTCACTAAACCATCAGAAATTAAGCCTAAAAATAAAAACAGAAACATGGCGTTCCGTATTAGAATCAACCTGTGCTGAAAGATGCGCAAATATTTTTGATAATATTCTATGCAATTATATTACAGCATCAACAGATGTTAAAACTATAAAAATTAAATCAAAATTCAAAAAAATAAAACCATGGATTTCACATGGCTTAATCGTGTCTATTAGAAAAAAAGAAGAGCTATATCGCTTGACAAAGAAATTTCCCTTAGATAAAAAAATATACACATATTATAAAAAATTTAGGAACAAATTAACCTGTTTACTAAAAACAACTAAAGAAAACTTTTACAAAAATGAAATTGATGTGGCTAAACAAAATGTAAAACATATATGGAAAACAATAAATGAAATAAATAGTAGAAAAAACAAAAAAACTCAAATTAAAAAAATTAATATCGGAAAAAATTCTATTAATGCCTTAATGGAACCGACAAAATGTGCTAATAATGCCTTTAATAAATATTTCGCTAACGTGTCGGTCGAAATTTAGCTACACGGATCGATGAAAATTATAAAATAGATAATTTCGAAAAGGACTGTCTTAAACAAAATAATCTGTCAGTTTTCTACCCGGTAACAACAGATGACATAAAAAATATTATTAGTGAATTAAAAGGTGCATCTGCACCAGGCTTTGATGGAGTTACAGTAGAAATATTGAAAAATTAAAATGAATTATTAAGCATTCCAATTACACACATTGTAAATATTAGTTTAAATAGTGGAATATTCCCCTCCGTTTATAAAAAATCTATTGTAACACCTGTTTTTAAATCTGGCAACCCTGAAGAAATATCAAATTATCGACCAATATCTCTTGTCTCAAACATTGCAAAATTTTTCGAAAAGATCGTAAAAAAGCAACTTTTGTACTATATTGAAAATAATAAAATAATTAGTCCTAGCCAATTTGGATTTAGAGAGAAACTAGGCACTCACGATGCCATTGCAAAACTAACTTCAACTATATACCGTGCATTAGATAAAAAAAATAAATGCCTTAGCATTTTCATTGATTTGCGTAAGGCTTTTGATAGTATCTCTCATACAAAACTAATAAATAAATTAAATGATATCGGTATTATTGGTAAGGTAAGGTATTGGCTGCAAAGCTATCTAACTCAAAGAAACCAAAAAGTAAAATTAAATAACTCACTAAGCGTGGATGAAACTTTAGAATTTGGAATTCCCCAAGGGACTGTTATTGGACCAATTTTATTTATAATTTACGTTAACCATATGTTTAAATTATCACTTAATGATAAACTTATATCCTTTGCTGACGACACTGCAATAATTATCGAAAAAAAGACATGGAACGAAATTACCAATGCAGCCAATCAAGATATGAAGGTTATAATAAATTGGTTCGATGGCAATTTATTATCACTCAACACAGAAAAAACATATTGTATTCCTTTCACCCCTACAAGAAGATGTGCCAAATAACCTAATTAACATAACAGTTCATTCTAAAAATTGTGTAAATGACGGTACATGTAATACGGACTGCGCGAAACTAAATCATAAATCTAATATAAAATATCTTGGTATCCTTAATAGATAAAAATTTTAAATGGAAAGACCATATTAATCTCACTGTTGAAAGAATAAGAAAACTTATCTATATTTTCTATAATATACGAAATATTTAAATAAGAAAACTATCAAAATTGTCTATTATGCATTAATTCAGTCCATATTGCAGTACGAGATTATTGGGTGGGGAGGGGCTTTTAAGGCTTCTTTACAGCCAATAATTACAATTCAAAGAATAATTATAAAAATCATCCTTAGGAAACCATATGACTCCCCTACTTTAGAGTTATTTCGGGAATTTAATGTACCATCTATCACAGAATTGTATAAGAGAATCGCCTTATATCAAATTTATAAAGAATATTTTATTTATAAAATTCACCCCTTAGATAGCATAAGCAATAGATTCAAAACTAATGGCTTAATAGCCATTCCAATGCTTAGAACGACCACGGCTCAGCACCACTATTCGTATTTAGGTGTAAGATGGTACAATATATTATTGTCCAAAAATAAAATTAGTGTAACCGAAACTGTGAATTATGAACAATTCAAAAAGTTAATTAAGTCCCTAAAATTGGATACTGATATATTGTACCCCTAATTTTCTTACACTTACTCAATTTGTAAAATATTTATAAATATTAATTTAATTGTCTTTAAAAAACTATTTTTTTCTAATTTGTTTACCTGATATATTGTACCCTTAATTTCCTCACGCTTACTTAATCTGTAAGAAGATATATTATTTTAATTATCTTTAAAAACACACTTTTCTAATTTGTGTACCTATGTTAATATTATGTTTGTATTTATATCAAAAGTTTTTGATTATTGTTTAAAAAATCATTAGAACTAAATGTAAATACTCCCCCCATAAACACGAGCTCCTGGAGCTCAACTTATGGAGTAGTAGAATAAAAAAACGAAAAAATTATATATATAAGTCTGCATATTGTTATCATTTATAATGTTAAATAATTTACAAGTAATAAATAAATAAAAAAAAATATTAATATAAATTGCTTATAGTAAATATACTAAAATCAATATTGAAAACAAAACAGACTATTTTAGCAAAATTTATAAGATAACTAGGTATAAACGAAATAGGAAATAAAAATAAAAATAAGTTTAAAAATAAAAATAACACTATTAACAATTATTCAACGGTAAGTTAAAATTAAAAGAAAAATGCAGATCGTGCGAATGATCTTAAAACATGATTATAAATACAGGAAATAATATGAACAGCTTGCTTATAGCTTGTAAGTATACGAATAAAATAAAGTAGAGACCGTATCAACAGTATCAGGATTATTGTTAGTAGGCATTCTTGAAATATAGACTACGATCAATGATAGATACGTGTTTTTCAACCTCGGTGCTTTTATAATATTTGAGTCTTTTTAATTTAAACCAATCAACCAAGACTTTGGTTATAATATAATTATAATTATAATTTACTGCTTTCTCGCCTGGTATAAGTAACAGATGGTTACTCCTTCAGGGCTCTCACTACTCTAATTTGAATGAAACTAATTTATGTAAAACCACTCTAGATCCTGTAGGGTCCCTGCACAGCAGGATGTTAATATTTGTACAAGGTCGAGCAAGGCGTAGAATTACAGTTAAACACAATTTTGAGAAAAGAGAAAAGGAAACTATACAGTAAATATTACTAGATTATAATATATTGAAAATAATCAGACATCGATGTCATTTAAAAAAGAGAGAAGGCGCAATAGCTGAAAGAAAATTAATTAGTGGTGTAGTAACAAGGATCCATCCTTCCCCTCGCGGGGGAGGTTACGGAACAATTATATATAAAGTTCATAAGTGAACCGACTACACCTAGGTAACTTCATCTTGTTACGCAATGTAAGCACAAAGTAAAATAAGAACAGAAAGAACCAAGAAAAAAGCAAAAAAAAAACCATTCAACACTTGTGTCATAAAATTAATGACAATCGTAGTTCGTCATCTTCATCTGCGTCTCAATAGCGACATATTGAACTGGGCAACTTCTGTCCCCAGTAGGATGGTCATCCTTTTTTGAAATCTTCTACATGTGGCACAAATAGCAGTCTCCGCTTTCTTGGGGGCTTTCCTCGAAGTCATAACCACTTTCAGCGTAATGGCAACGTGTTATGGCGCCCTGAGTTCATGATTTGCTGACGCGCCCCTAAATATGCCATTTGTAACACTCCATCCAAGAAAACAGGGGCCACTATTAATGAGGATGCTACTGACTTCCAGGTGACAAGTCACCACCATGTTCATTGTCGCCTGGTCTGACATTATAGGCAGGAGCATTGTACGCGGGTGATCCTCCTTACTTAAATTAACTTTCCCCTCAACATTGTTTGAATAAATCTGCTTGAAAAGACCGGGATCTGTGATTTTATAATAGTTAATGGTTTGACATAACAATCAAAAGGCGTAATTAGTGCGTTGTACTTTCTAGGGGCAATACAATTAAAATGTACTCGTATTTGGGGTAATCTGGTTTTGCAATGGGGTACTGCAAACACACAAGTGCCATGTGTTTGGCTAGAACGATTATAATTTTTTTGTGAAATCCTAAGGACGCATGTAAGAGGTAAGGTTAGGCACAAAAAACACTTAATTTCAGTCGGAGACATTAATATTAACATTTTACCAAATAATTCACACCCACAATGCCAAGATTCCCTAAACCCACTTAGCTACCATGGATTGATATCTACAATAAATCACCCAACTAGGGTCACCAAAGAATCCAGCTCTTGTGTTGACCATATTATGATAAAAACGAACTATCCATATAAAACACTTGTTTTTTAATCTACCATTACTGACCACTATGCAACTATGATTTCATTAAACATACCATCTAAAAATACAAAAATGAAACACAATTATTGCATAAAACAAGTTGATTATGAGAATCTAAAAAAATCCTTTTTCAGTAATTATTGGCACAACTTAATACACATACCCAACGCTGATGATGCATGGACTTACTTCATAGACAAACTACAAACTGAAATAAATAATAACACTATTTCTATATTAAAAACAATCCCTCACAAATTTAAACCTCTAACTCCCTGGATAAATCACACTATTATAAATTGTATAAGAAAAAGAAACTTACTCCATAAAAAAACTTCATTGAATCCTTCTGACACTATACTTAACGACTTTTACAAAAGATACAGAAACATATGTACAAAAGTCATCAGAAATGCTATGGAATTATATTATAGACATAAAATAGAAGGAAGCAAAGGCAATCCAAAAGAAATGTGGAACATTCTACGCGAAGCTACTCATATTAAGCCTAACTCAAACACTGACCTAAAACAACTCATTATTGATGGACATACCGTCGACTTCTCAAAGAATCCGGAAAAAATCCTACACCATGCCAATGACTTTTTCACTAATGTCGGGAAAAAATTAGCAAACAAAATGTCCTCCCCAAATTCTAATACAAAATTACAGGAAAAAACACATATACCCATTTCTAAACAATTTAAATTTCAAACGGTTACACATTACGATGTTAAGAATACAATTAACTCATTGAAAGACACAAAGTCCACCGGTATGGATGGCATCACCGTAAACTTACTCAAGATACTTGTTCATGAACTATTGGAACCTCTCACTTACATAATTAACCTCAGCATAACACAGGGAATTTTCCCTAAACAATTAAAGTAAGGGCTCGTCATACCCATATAAAAAGTGGTCTAAAAGTGAACATTAACAATTACAGGCCCATAACAATACTTAACTCACTCTCGAAAGTAGTTGAAAACATAATAAACAAACAACTGAAATCATTTTTGGAAAGCAAGCAGCTACTCTCCGAAAATCAATTTGGCTTTCGGTCAAATAAGAGCACTGCCGATGCTATTATTGCTGTTACAGACTTTCTTGTTTCAAATTTAGATGAGGGAAAAAATGCATTTCTATCTTCCTAGACCTCTCAAAAGCTTTTGATACTATCTCCCTTGACATTCTTATTAATAAACTAAATGCCATTGGTATAAGAGGGAAAGTCCTAGAATTTCTTCAAAGTTACTTAACTAATCAAACCCAAAGTGTCAAAATCGAAAATAAATTCAGCCAACCCCTCCCTATAACCTACGGAGTTCCCCAAGGAAGCGTCTTAGGCTCTACTTTGTTTCTCATCTACATAAACTATATTTGTAACCTAATGATAGATGGAAAAATTGCAAGTTTTGCTAACGATACTGTGCTACTCATTCAATCAGACACTTGGTTAAACGCATACAAAATGGCTGAGAAATCAATTAACTCTGTTAAAAATGGCTAGATATTAACTCTCTTGCACTAAATACTTCCAAAACAAAATACATTACTTTTAGTATGAATATCGTTGGCCAACCTAATCAACATGTTGAAATAAAAGTACATGAATGTTCTTGTTCTCACGATACATTCTGTCAATGTCCTTGCCTAGATCGAACGGACCATATCAAATACCTCGGTCTTACATTTGATCAATATCTTAAGTGGAATACACATTGCTTTATCACGAATAAACTTAGAAAACATATGTATTTCTTCAAAAACATTAGAAACATAATAAACTCCAAATCTATGAAAATTGTTTATTACTTTCTTTGTCAATCTATCATTGAGTATGGAATAATCGCATGGGGAGGTGCAACACTATCAGCCATAGATTCATTATCGAAGGCACAAAAATTAATTATGAAAGTTATTCTTAAAGTTCCCTTAGAAACAAGTACTGTAGATATATTCTACAAATTCCATGTATTAGATATTCGACAAATTTACACAAAAACTATCTTAACTCATCTGTTTAAAAATAAAAGACATCCATTTTATGAAAATACCCAAAATATTGTAAACACGAGGCACAAAACCAAAGAACTCATACAAACACCTAAAACAAACACAACATTTGTCAAAGAAATTTCAAATACATTGCGTCAAAAATATACAATAACCTACCTGAAAAAACAAAAAAATCGAATAATATTAACAAATACAAAATCCTGATCAAACAATGGATCATCGAAAAAGGTCGTGCAATAATTACTCCCCTCACCCAAATATAATCATCTGTCTCATTATTGTTACCACTACCTACCAACCTGAAAATTTTTGTCAAATATTTTTGCTTTATTGAAAAATGTACTTTATTTTAATATTATAAAATATTTGTAAACTAGTCTCGGCACAGGATTTCCTAGTGAGACAGGCAAAGCCAAGAAAAAAAAGTAAACCTTATTATATATATATTTTTTTAATTTTATTTTTTTATATTAACTCCAAACAGGAGGCCCTGAAGAAAATAATTTCCCTCGGGGCCTATGTCATCTTTGGGGATGCTGTGTGGAGGGTTTTTTTGTGGAGAGGAAGGAGTGAACATGGGTCTTGAAGAGTCCCATGTTGTAGGAGGGAGGAAACACAGAGGCCGGCAGTTCGTTCCACAGCCGAGCTGTTGAACTTAAGAACGAATCGTAGAAGCGACCCGTTCTCATGTGACAAGTGTCAACTGTGTACAAATGTTGGGCACGCGTTTGGCGTGTATCCCGACTACGCACCGGTGCCGAAGGCATCAATGACGCTAGTTCCTCAGAGCATCTTCCATTGTAATACCGATAGAACAGGGACAGCATACCTACCTGACGCCTGTGCTCTAAAGATTGCAGTCCGTCTGTTAATATTGGGGAATCTATCAAACGGACCGCCCGTTTTTGCACAGAGTCTAGGGTTTTTTTCAGGTATTTAGGGGCTCCGGACCAGAGATGGCTGCCAAATTCGACAGTAGGGCGCACTTGCGATTTGTACAGGGTCAGCAGTTGTGTATTATTAAAGTATCTGCGGGCCCTGTACAGAACGCCCAGCTTCTGAGAGGCCAACTTTACTCTGGCTTCGAAGGAGCCCCCGTACCTGAGCTGGTCACTTATAGTTATACCAAGCATATCAATGGAAGGCCTGTTCTGAAGATTGCTTCCGTTGAAGGAGACTAGATTATCATTTGGATCCTTTTTAGACGTAATCAGACAGGATTGGGTCTTTGAAACATTAAATTCGACGAGATTATTTTTACCCCAGGAGGAAATATTCTCGAGATAACCGTCCATTCTCTGCTTCAAAGCCCTCCGAGCCGTTGAAGTTTGTGTGCCCTTTGGGGGCTTGTAAAACAAAAAGCAATCATGAACTGTACTGTCATCCGCGTAACAATGAATCGGTGCACATGTCAAAAGGTCATTGATGTGCAACAAAAACAAAGTCGGAGACAGAACCGATCCCTGTGGGACGCCAGCATTTATGGAGTGTAAGGAAGAGGTGAAACCGTCAGCAACCGCCTGAATCGACCTATCCCTTAAAAAGTCAGCAATCCACGTACACAGGGATGCGGGAAGTCCGTAAGAAGGCAATTTGTTGACAAGTCCTCGGTGCCAGACCCGGTCAAAGGCCTTGGATATGTCTAGTGCGACCGTTTGGGTCTCACCGTGACGTTCCAGGCACCGCCCCCAAACATGCATCACATACGCGAGAAGATCACCGCACGAGCGGTTCCGCCGGAATCCGTATTGACGGTCGTTAATAATTTTGTTCTTCTCGAGGTATGTGAGCAGTTTGTCGTTGATCACACGTTCCATCACTTTGGACAGAACTGATGTGATCGCTATGGGGCGGTAGTTGGCCGGGTTGGAGCGGTCACCTATCTTGGGAATAGGGTGAATGACCGCTTTTTTCCAACCAGAGGGCACAGTGCCACACTTCAGGGACATTTTGAAGAGCTTTGTCAAAACTGGAACTATTTCCGCAGCACACCTCTGCAATACCAGGGCAGGTATTCCATCAGGCCCACTAGCTTTGTTAACATCGAGCCCCCGTATAATGTGGAGTACATCCCGATGCCGGATCCTCAGCTTTTTCATAAAGAAGCCGCAGTGAGGAACCGACGGCGGAACAGTACCTCCGTCATCGAGGGTCGAGTTTTCCGCAAACATTTTCCCTAATAAGTTAGCCTTTTCGGTGGCGGTGTTTGCTAGTGAGCCGCCAGGTCTGGTAAGAGGTGGCAAACTGGGTTTGCAAAAATTCCGACCTATTGAGCCCGCAAGCGACCAGAATGCTCATTATTACAGTATCATCAGGAAACGAGAAAATATTACTAGGTATATCAATATTGCATGGGTCATTTATATATACTAGAAAGAGTAGAGGCTCTAAAACAGTACCTTGTGGGAGACCATTTTTAACAAGATCAAAATGGCTCAAGCATTCTCCAATTTTAGTGCGTTGTTGACGATTTAGTATGTAGTTTTTTAGTAGCATTTGACACTTATCTTTAATTGGAATTGAGTTTAATTAATTTTGCTATTCGCATACCTGTTATTACCGGTGTACAAAGAACGCTTGAAAACGTGAGGGAGTAAGGCTACTACCCGTGGCTCCATCCCATCGACTTTCTTTTGGGTACGCTCGGAATGAATCAGATACGAGTCAGAAGAGTTGTACCGACACATTTCTTCTGACTGATTCGTGAATGTATTGGAGGGTCTAGAATCGTTTTAAAAATAAATGTAGCTTCTTTTTAAAAAAAGTCTTATCCGCACACATTAGTGGTCCTCACGTGTGCGGCTAAGGAGGTTAATCAATCAGTTTCCTCACACAGCCGTTGGGAAAGGGTGGGTCCCCTTCAATGATTCGGGATGGTTTAATAATTTGGCTATCATGGAGTGCATTAATTTCTATGTTCTCGATGGTTTTCTCAGTTAACGGTAGACTGTTCTGTCTTCTGGCATGCAGGACTAACTTGCCAAGCAGTTTTGCTGTTGAAAAGAATCAAGCTATGTTACTATTAGTAAAGTTGATATATCCACTGTTTATATTTATGTAATTCTCCTTTACAAATGTTTTTAAAAATGCACTACGAAAATTTTTTTTCAACTTTTCTATAAATTGACATAATTTTTTTGGGTAATAATATTTACGAATACACTGATTCATACATATGATGGTTATAAAGTTAAATGACTGTAAAAATCAGACAGAAATACAAGCCAAACACTTAAATATGATAGAGAATCGCAACTAGTGTAAAATATCGTAAAAAGGGAAAAATTCAAATAAATATGCTTGAACACCTACAATACACCGAAATATATATATTTTTCTTAAAAGTCAATTATTAGTATTTACTTACATCAGTTTTGTTTTTGATTGTACAAATACCACATTATTTATATACTTTAATAAAAATTATTCTTTTTGTAAAACATTAGTAGATACCTTATTTGTATGTCTTGTTTAAAACTTCCACTGATGATGGTTTTTAAGTTATTTTATGATTTCATTTCATTTATTGTTTCTCTTTTAATAGATTAGTTTTTATTATTTATCATAAAAGAAAATATAAACCTTCATTTGATGTGTTCTTTCCACAGAATTGTAATAATAATTATTAGTGATTGGTTTATTTATGCACTCGCCCCTCGACCGGCCTCATACAACAAGCGGTCGCGTTCGAACTCCATCAAAATTGTGGAAACACAATCGAGAAAAAGTTATTAGTATGAATTTTCCGAGAAATAACAGACTACAGTTTTGAAGGGCTATTAAAAAAAGGGGCAACTTACAGAAATGGGTTTTATTTTATTTTATTCGGTACATCATGCCGTTTTATGTAAGTCCTGAAATGACCATTGCAGCGATACATTAATGAAGGCGATTTATGAAATTTTCAGTCGCTTTTTGGCGCATCTCGGCGGGTATGGTGGGCGATCTCCACCCGAATTCGATCCTTGAGTTCTTTCAATGTATGAGGCCGATGCGCGATGTTTAAAACATTTTTCTTCAGGTAGCTCCACAGGAAGAAGTCGCAAATGCTGAAATACGGTGAGTGCATTGGCCACCCTACGTCACCACTCAGAGAGACGAGGCGCGCAGGGAACATCTGTCTCAGTATAGGCCGTAGCACCGTCCTGTTGAAACTAGATGTCTTGCAGATCTGTTTCCTCCGTTTGTTCTTCCAATTGAGATTCAAAAAAAATTCCATCTTGGAAAAAGGATAAAGTAAACAGTGACATGAATAACAATAAAAAAGTAATAAATAACTAGTGGCGTTTTTTGCTGCTAGGCCCAGCTGGCGGCACTTGGTTGAGCTTCGCCCAGTTTAAGTGATACTAACAACAGTTAAATTTAATAGGTAGATATTAGGTCATTCACAGAAAGAGGGTGAGAATATATTGTTAAAACACGAAACAGGAAGGAGTTAATAAATAATAACATGTTCAATTTAGGCATAATAAGAATGACAGTTGTTTGGGTAAAACTTTACCTATAACTACCTCTTTTAATACGCATTTAATAAAAAACAAACATATGATTCAACTTAATGACAATAAAAAACAACTTTTTGCATTTACGATGTTGAAAAATATTGATATTTTATATTATTTACGTAAATAATAATTTACGCAAAAATTTGTCAACCGACGCACCATCTTGACAGAACACCTATATGAAGTTCCACGCATAATTCGCGTTTGTTTGTACGCAGTGTAGACACTGCCAACCTAACAATAAAAAACATGAAGGACAATCGGAAGCTAGAAACGCAAAAATCTAAATATAATTAAAAATATGTGATAATGTGTAAAACGGTTTTTTATTACATAAATAATATGACATTAAAAAAATTAAAAAACCCGTTATTTTTAAAATAAGGGTATTAAGGCAAGTTTTTAAAAATATTTTTTAATGTAAAAAAACCCACTTAACCTAACATAACCTATCCTAACTTAACCCACCCACACCTATCCTTACCTAACCTAACCTATCCTAATCTAACCTATAATAACCCAACCTAACCTAACCTATAATAACCTAACCCAACCTAACCTAACCTAACCTAACCTAACATATAATAACCCAACATAACCTAACATATAATAACGCAACATAACCTAACCTATCCTAACTTAACCTAACATAACCCAACCTAACCTATCATAACTCAACCTAACCTAACCTAACCCAACCTAACCTAACCTATATTAACCCAATCTAACCTAATCTAACCTATCATAACCCAACCTAACGTAACATAACCCAACCTAACCTATCATAACTCAACCTAACCTAACCTATAATAACCCAACTTAACCTAATCTAACCCATCATAACCCAACATAAGCTTACCTATCATAACCCAACCTAACATAACCTAACCCGTAATAACCCAACCTAACCTTAATTAACCTATCCCAACCTAACCTATAATAACCCAACCTAACCTAACCTATAATAACCCAACCTAACCTATCCTAACCCAACCTGTAATAACCCAACCTAATCTAACCTAAAATCAGAACGCTTTATTTAAAAAAAATCGTATTATGCGTGGCCAGATCCCGAATAATTTCCTAAATGCGTCAAGGTAAATTAATATATAAACAAATACCTATACATTTATTGTTTTATTGAACATATAAGTACATGTCGGATTAGAGATTTGTTGGATAATTTTACAATCAACGAAGCGTTTCTAGCTTCCGATTGTCTTTCATGTTTTTTTATAGGGTTGGCAGTGCCTACACTTCCTACAAACAAACGCGTATTATGCGCGAACTTCATATCGGTGTTCTGTCTAAATGGTGCAAAATTATTAAATATGTAAATAATATTATATATCAATATTTTTCAAAATCGTAAATGCATAGAGTTGTTGTTTATTGTCATTAAGTTGAAAAAAGTGTTTGTTTTTTTTTTAAATGCGTATTAACTATTAACTACTTAATACACTTTTTTTAACAAAAATAAAACTTAAAACATCAGATTATTTTATTTTTTATTTAAAGAGTTAAAATAATTTAAAATTGACCAGTTCAAAAAAAAACAAAACAGTAGCAATAAAAAATGTAATAAAACTGTAACGGACGTACTGCTCCGAGCTCGGCCGCGGCCGCCCATGTTAAAATCTATTATTAAAATTAAATAAACTGCCAAAATGTTCATGTAAAATGTAGAAATGTAAACCTAAAAAATGTCATAATATGTAAATATAATAAATGAAACGTCGGAGCTTGGCTAGAGGAATACGGGCAGAGAAGTATAGAGTGTGAGAGCTGGGGAAATAACAGGATAATGACATTTTTTTTTTTTTTTTTTTTTTAAGTCGGAGGCGGTTTACTTACGTTCCCCGCGAGCACTTAGGCCATAGGCCCATTGTACTATCTCCCATTTTAACTCATTCCCTTGCCAGTAACCCGGTCCCTTTAATGAAGTTCACCAGGGCTGTCATTGGATATGTGACGATGTCTTCTGGTTCCGCACTGTGTCTTCCCAGGTATCTGAGCCTTATTCCCAGCAGAGCGGGACATTGGCACCATAGGTGAATTGGAGTCTCTTCCTCCTCTTCACATTTCCTACAGATGTTGGTGTTTTCCACTCCCAACAGTTGCATGTGTCTCCTGAGATGGCAGTGTCCCGTTAGTAGTCCTACCAGTTCCCTCAGTGAGTTTCTGTCCATATCGAGTAGTTGCCTGGTTCGGTTAGGGTCCGGTCCGTTTATGAGTACTTTAGATTGCCTCATTCCGGGTGCCTTCTTCCATTCCTTCCAGTGTTGGGATTTGACCCACCTTAATGACATTTAATTCGGGCACGATTGTTAGAATCGTGCCTAAACGTAGTGGGAACGTTCGGCCACGGCCCGAAGCAAGCGGCCGTGCGCTGTCATAGCGTTACAAATGACCGGTGGTACGCCGTCATTACGTCCCACGGGCACGGTTCTGAGGATCGTGCTCAAACAAAGGAAAGCCGTGGTCACGTTCGACCACGGCCCGAAATTACCGGCTGAGCGGCGGTAAAAGGACCGGAGGGCGCCGTTATTGCGTCACAACACGGCTCTCGATTCCAAGAATCAAAGAGAAAGTGGGACCCGTGTGAGCGTAAGGCCACCGCCGGCGGCCTATAAAACGGGCACAAGCCCCTCAGAAAGCAGAATTAGCCAGCAACCATCACCAGCTCTACACCTCTCTCTCTGCTCTGCCCTCTACCTCGCTCCGACTTCTGCCTCTGCTCGCCTTCTTTCACTCTGACCCCCGCCTCATCCTGGACCACGGACTTGCCTACCCCTTCGGACCAGACCCGGGATCAGCATCAAGAACAAGCGACAAGCGATCGGACCAGCTCTACAGCGGCTTCAGAGACGGCCCCGTTCTACTCCTCCACGCCACTGAAGGACGAAATATTTCGCCTCCACGGATTGGGATCACCGGCCCATTACAGTCTTGTGTATCTCACTTCCGTCTGATACAAAAACCTAACCATATTAAAAAAAAATAACACAATAAAAAATAAAATAATAACACACTATAATAAAATATAAAAACAATAAAAAAAATCTAACCATAATAATTAAAAAATATAATAAAAATAACTATAGTACTATATAAAAATAAAAAAAGTAATAAATTTAAAAAATTGATTTTGTGTGGTATATTTCGAAACACGGCTCCAGAGACAATCTTTACAATTTGCACATCAATAACGACTCTCCCTTCGGATACGTTTTCCTGAGTTATCTCGCTTGGAAAAGCAGACCACACATCTTTTTGTAGGTCTAATCGTAAATATATAAATAATATTCAATAATAGTAAAAGTCGTAAAAAATGCAATACGAAAATTTTAATCAATGTAAATATATAAATAATAGTAAAAGTCGTAAAAATGCAATGAATACTTACAAAATATTTTTGTGAAGTTTTCAATAAGTTGAAACCAAAGATCTTTGGTTGAAACAGAAGAAAAGATTTGCGCAAACCTCTAGGTACGAGCGTCAAGTGGCGAGCGCAGTTCGTTGGTTTATCTTGTATAATGCAAACTAGTCAAAACACGCGAGCAATGTTCGGGTTGTCGCGGTACGGTACACGCACCGCCCGCGAACACCGTTCGTTCAAAAGCATTAAGTGGTTAAAACGGTAGTTGTAGGTAAGAATTGTAAAGAAAGGTAAAGAGTCAGAAGTGCGCTCTGTCGGCCAATAGGAAAACTACTCCAGCGGCCGGTAAAAGAGGGATTGACATTTTCATGGAACCTTAGAATGGGTGATTCTTGACAAACGTCAAATATTTAACACGTAATTGTGGATAGTTTTTATTGTAATGTAATTAATCCAATGGATTATTAACTTTATAAAACATATTTTCTTCGATATTATCCAAAAATTATATTAGCATAAACTATGTTTTTGAAGAAATCTCGTATTACATGAGGCTATCCAAAAATTTGTGCATTTTCTAACAGCAAGACGGCAAAAAAAAAAAATTTTAAATATGTTTTTGGCACGAAAGTTTCCTTTTTAAAACTTACTTTTTTACTGGCGAACCTGCCGCTTGGAAAAATAACTACGGCGGAATTTATTCGGTGAGTAATGAGAGTTTCCAGTTTTTATCGCAATGAGGTCGCAAGTAAATTTTGTAACGGTATTTCAGTATGAAATCGGGTCTTAATTGTCAAGTCTTAATTTTTTGGGTCCGATCGCCTGCAAACCGAAATGAACCTTACGGTCGGTTATAATTGAGGGGCAGAGTGGTCGTTTTTTGCCTGCAGACCCACGATTTATTTATTTTGCGCGAAGGCAATGCGGAATTTACCCGAAACATAAGATTTGAATATGACCAAACAGAGGGCCGAAACCGTCCAGACGTTAGCGTAATAATACTATCAGATAAATTTTGTGTGTTATAAACACTATTTATATGAACAATATAAAACAATCTCAAAAGTAATCTTGCGTGCATAGTTATATTTCATCGGTGCATGAGATATAATTAATCAAAGTATATATTTTATAAAACTAGTTAACAATTGCATGTCTAATCAACAAAGTAGAATAAAGAGTTCAAGCATACTTTACAGATCTTTAGCGTACAAAACCGTCTTTGAATTATTTTCTGTATCAATCAATTTTTATCATGATTTATTTTTTTAACAATTCACCATTCTACACAAATTATTGTTTGATTTACTTTATTTTATATTATTAACCATCTTTCTTAATATAAGGGTTGAGCGTGTTTCACCTCTACCAATCAAAGTAATATTAGATTGATTATTCCGATTTGACAGCTCGTAGTAGGAACCAAGATCATGCGAACTCTGGCAGGATAAAAGGTAGCAACCAAAAAGGCCACCATCTTGAACCGGAACTCGAACGTAACAAACAAATTTATACACAGATGAAATGTCAAATGGTCGAGTAGAGGACTTGTCGCTCAATCAATAAAATACGCCCTTTTTCTGGATTATCGTAAAAACGAACTAATTAACAACACGTATCAGTGCCATTCAAAAACGATATTAATTGTCTCATTTCCATGGTAAAATAAAGATTTTTAAAAAAAATCTGTCATGAGTAGGCACTCGTTTATTGAACACGATAAAACTTAAGCGTGACTCAGCGATTAAGGACGATTTAAAAAAATTATTTCAATGGGGACATAACTTTCAGATTAATGTTCTTCCCAACGCGTTTATTAGTCATTAAAACTGCTGAAAATTCTCTCAACTAATAATGTCAATCAAAATGGCAGGCAGCACAGAAAAAGAGGGGAATCATTGACTGTTACCCTATTTTCAAAAAGACTCAACTAGAACAGATTTTGATAGAAGCCCTTTCTACAAAGTGTCGAGGCTTGGAAGCGAAAATCTGAATCCTGTCGAAGCTTTCAACATAATTAATCGCACATTTTAATACTCACCTGAAATATAAAAAGCCTTACGCTGAAACGAGATGAATTATTTTACTTGGTGCCTCTATTTACTGTCAGTTGTCAGTCTCGCTGAGGTAAAACTTTGTCTAATGGAGATACCAGTAGCGAGGGAAATTCCCTCTGTGATTGAAAAATATTCATTACTTAAGGTATTTTAAAACTTAAAAACAGGGTAAAGTTTTACTATTGAGACACTCACTAAGGATGGGTTGTTTCGGATACAATTCATCAAATTTCAATGTTCATTTTCGGATTCCGTGAAAGTCCTATTTAAGTTCTGTTGTTATATCATTATAGGCCAGTTACTTGACAGAAATGAAAAAATATCAGAACCTGAAAAGAACTGAAAAGAAAATTAATTTTGAAGAATTGTTCAAATTCTCTGAAACAACCCGTCCTAACTAACCATCACGCCGTTTCTTGAAGGTGTAGGCAGAGAGGACGGACCGCCAAACAATTCAGTTTTAGTACACACTCCTTGCCTTATTCACACCATCTACATGCCCAAACCATCTAAGCGTCCCTTTCGTAATCTTACTCACTACGCTTCCAACAGCCTTGCATTTCTCACACAATCATACCTGGTTTTACCACAGAAACATCACCGCGATCTCATTTCCACGGCATTCAGTCTACTTTCATTCTTCTGCTGCCAATTCCACGTCTCTCTGCCATAAATAAGGGTAGGTATCAGCACTCCATTGTGGACTGCTAGCTTTGCTTATTTTGTATATTTTGCATAAAATGTTTAATTTTACTAAATTATTTAAAAATAATTACTCGTCTGAAATATCCATACAAATTGAAAATATCTACCGAGTAAAAACACGTGATTGTGCTCTGGTCAGGTACTCTGAACCACTACGTCGGTTTATTCCCAACCCGCCAAATAATTTAATATGTACTAGTATTTCAATCAACAATTATTGCTTTTTTGTATTTCATCTGCCCGTACATTTGTTTGTACGTCCCGTTTCTGACTGATTTTAAAAATGATCCCTTTCGTAGTAAGGGAGATGTGGGGAAATTTACCTCGGAAAGGGAACTTTCGCCAAAGTTATTTTATGCGATGGCATCCCCGCCACAGGACGCTTTTGCCGCGCTTTAGTATCAAGGACCGGAGTAAGGAGTGCGGAGTTCCGCGCGTTACTTGCTACTACAAGTACGTTAGGACACGTTACGCGTTACACGCTAGTCGTATTCGCTGTTAGTACATGATGAACAACGCCGGGAAGCGGTACTTATCCTGTTGTTAGTCTCGTTAGCTACTATAGTTACTATTCCGATCTAATTACCAGTATTTCTGTAGCGGCCAAGAGTTTTTCCGGGAAACCGTGTTTTGTGAAATTATCAATCTAACCGAAAATTTAGCAAGCTTTTGATGAACATTTTAATTAAACGAAACAAACATTGCAGGTAAAACATTTTCTTTTTTAGAACAATTTGCTAATTCAATTTTTTATGTCAGGCAATTTTATTCATTGAGTTAATTGACTTTTTTTGAAATTTAGTTTTTAATTTATAGCTATGACCAAAATATGAATTCGAATTTTTTATGGGGATTTCGCATAAATGGCTACAATACGTTTATATATTAACCCTTCAGGCTAATTTGTATTTGTTAACAACAATGTGGTATCATAGAAATTGTTTTATCTCCCTTATTATCATTGTGAGAAATGTGATATAAACAGTGTTAGAAAGATAAAAAAATAAGTTTCATTTTTAATTCTAGAAGTTAACCACAGAAGAATGAAAATTTGCACCTTTACGGAATAAAAGGTTCCAAACGTAATTTGAAAAAATTGCACTTCATATTTTTTTATAATTTATTTTTATATAAAACGATAAAATTGAGGTGACATTAAATTTTGTAATACATTTGTCTAAAAAAACATTCATGTTTTTATATGTTTTTTCGTTATCAGAAATTTTAGTTAATATTAATGAAGAAAAAAAACTAATTATAAATTAGTTATACTCATTTTTCTCCGTTGAATAACAATTACATGTTGTTATTTGACTTTGCAGTTTTTTAGCAGATAATTCATGTAAAATTAAGACGTTTCTTAAAAAGGAGAGTTTTTAATGAGAAAATGTATTGTTTTATAACTAGATAGAAAACATAATTATAATCATATTTATTTATAAAATCACCAAAATTAAATCACCATACTAGGCAACTGCCTGCTTCATGGTGACCAATACATTATGGTTATTTTGTATAAAGTGTAAACAGTATAATGTAAGATTTTGGGCCTTACTAATAAACATGTTTCAAACCCCACACAAGCGATAACCAACTCTACAGGTTAAATGCGACGTTAGTTATAATCTACGTGTTCATAGATTGCGTTAATTTTAATAAATTTATTAAAATACGCATTTTGCAAGTTATGCTTTACAATAAGACGATTTTTTTGTTTTTCGCCCGTACATGAGCAATATATGCATACGAATAAATAGTTTTGTTTGCATATAAACTCAATTCCTCGAAGAAAGGCATACAAATACAATATGGTATCTGTGATTCAATCCAATATTGCATTTGTATGCGTTTCTTGAAATAATTGAGTTTTTTATATTTTTATAAACTATTTATTCATGTTCATATTGCATATGTACGGGCGCAAACAAGTAATTCGGTATAATCTTTTAAAGCGTGACTTGTAAAACGTGTATTTTAGTGAAATAATTAAATTAGCGCCATCTATGAAAGAGCAGATTAAGAATTCTTTAAATTTTACCCCTTAATGTAGAGTAACAGTTGTTTCTCAGCTGCCCAACATCTAAAAATATAAGGTTTAAAAAATCTTAAAAATTTAGGAGAAAACTTGAAAATGTTAATAAAAACTCACCGTACCACAGGGCGATCTACTGATGAAAACGGAATATTAGTAGATATATTTAAACTGTTTTTGAATGCTCAGTATTCTTGACGAATACTTCTGAAGTTTCTGAAGAAATAAAATAACCTTCCAAGAATATGATGAGAATCACTAAGTACCTGCAAAGCTTCATTAAATTTATGAACAAAAAATATTTGTTTTCAATTTTAGTCCTGTAACTTGAAAAGATCAGCAACCAAAAATACAATTCAGAATTTTGTTTTTTTTTTGTTTTAATATTGATTTTTTTTCAGGAACGAAGGTTTTTTTTTATTTTTTTTATTTTTATTTATTTATCTATATAAAGTTTTTTACAAGTGATTTTTCGATGCCTGTCTCACTAGGGTAAACCTGTGTCGAGACAGACATAGAGTACATCGATGTATATACATATAGTTAAGTGAATATCAATAAGGGTAAATACAGTATAAAAATAATACAAAATAATTTCAATACAATCAAAAGAACGGTTGGGTTAATCCTGTTAAGATTGTGTTTATTACAAATGTGGGAAAATATAAATAGATCATTTTAATTAAGTTTGAATTTGGTCTTATGTAAATAGTACTTGTTGTCTATGTGCAATTTGGTTTACATATGCTTGCAATAGTGGGACGCCCTGTGATTGCAATCCATTTCTTTATTTCGTATTTAAATTTTGTCATTGTTTCTAATTGTCTGATCGTAGTTGGTAGTGTATTGTATAGTTTGCAAGCTATGTTTTTAAAATGTCTTTGTCCGAATGAGGTTTTAGCAAAAGGAGTTTGAAGAAGTTCATTGTTTTTGGCTCGGGTATTGTGAATAGTTTGTGTTGGTTTGTATAGTGATTTATTGTTCTGGTGTAAGTTGACCAAGAGGGATCTTGCATACAGTTGTTTTATGTCCATAACATTGATAGTATTGAAGATCGTATCAGTGCTGGTAGAAAGAGGAACCTTAAGGATTATTTTAATGATTAATTTTTGTGCTTTTATAATGGGGTCGAGGGCACTAGAAGAAGCATTACCCCAAGCTAGAATTCCGTATTCTATGTGTGATTGGCAAAGTGAGTAATAGACTGATTTTAAAAGTTTAAGGTCAATAAAATTGCGTGTTTGTTTGAAAAAGTATATAGATTTGCGAATTTTATTCGTGGTGTTATGAATATGTTGTTTCCAATTAAGGTTTGTGTCAAAAGTTATACCTAAATATTTAATATTGTTTACTTGTTCTAAGCATGGGCAGTCACAATTCCGGTTAAGAGATGAATATTTGCATTTGTGTATTTTCAAAGTTAGACATAGGTTTGACTTTGGGATATTTATGAGACTGAATAGTGTGTATTTTGTTTTAGGTATATTAAGAGTTAGTGAATTAGAGTCGAGCCAATGTTTTACCTTTTGAATTCCTACTTCCGCTTTGGCGTATACGGTAGGCCAGTCTTTTGATTGAAATAGAAGGACTGTGTCATCGGCAAAACTGACAATAGTGGCATCGATATCTAGGTTACACAACTCATTTATATATATTAGGAAGAGCGTTGGACCTATAACACTGCCTTGGGGGACACCATAACTAATTGGCAACTAATTGGTACCACGAAGTGATAGATTTAGTTTACACTGTGAAAGTTTTAGAAAAAAAGTGACAAATATTTGCAATATTCAAAGATTAAAATAATATTTAAAAAGTAATTTCGTTAATCTCATGGCAGTGTAAGCGTGAACATTAATGGTAAGTCAACTGTTCAATATTTTTACTTATGCAATTTAAATTTACCGATTTACGTCATGAGTCATTTAAGGCCCCGTATTAAGCGTTCAAAGATGATTTTAAAGGGAGATATGTAAATACGAATGCTAGAGAGAGAAACGAAAATAATCAATCGAAAATTGTGAAAATATTTAATAAAACACTACTCGTTTGAAATACAGCAAAAATACACTGTTATTTTTTTCATGCCTATAACATATTAAATAATGTGTTTTTAATAATGTTCGGAGTTTACTTTGCGTTTTCTTTTCTATCGAGGCAATTTCGTATAACTAACGTTTCGGCATAACAAATGTATAGATATTATCTTAAAAAATAACATTTATTTTTTTTGGAACTCAAAAGATTAAAGAGTTAACGAGAAACTTGTTATAAATCGGTAAAAATTGGGTATACGGGGGCTTAATCATCTTGACGAAAGATGAATTGTGTTTCTTTGGGAATGCTTTGCGGCTGTAGAGGGAATTTAAATGAGAGGAAGACATGAATATGAGTATAGGAAACCCTTATTGTAGGAGGATGGAAGGAGGGAGGTTAACTGCGTAGCATTTCTCACGAAAAACTCGCTAAAGATCCAATATTTTTTAACGCTGGTTACAATGGAGCTTTATGAGTATTAGTGACACTAAACTAAACACATAGTAAATCTCAATCCTTATACTTAAGAATTAAGTGAATTTAAACAAGGCGTGTAATGGTAAGTATGTATGCACTTTTGTCCATCAGACCAATGTGCTAAAAATCAATGATATCAAATAAATTTTCACTTTTCTCAAGCTCAAAAAAAACGCTAACTAGTAATAATCCCTGCTTTGAAAAATGAAACTTACCCTACTTTAGTAAAAGGTGAAGAAATGTAAGTTAACCTTGATAGTTATTTTTTACGTGGTCGTAAAAAATAATGCACCCTGTCAAAATTCCCAGTTAAATTGTACCTAGTTAAAATGTTTCCTGACAAAATTGTCCTAGTTAATAGTCGCACAGTGATCTCAAATAACATATTAAATACAAATAAATTTATTAAGAGGTAAGGTTAGGAACATTTCTGCATGGAAAATTATTACTGCACGGAGAAAAATAATCCTGTTAAAAAAGTGATGGCATGCCTAATTCCTGATTAAATATTAGTCATTCAGAATATATCGAGAAAACGGGTTCATTTCCTACATTTCATGACAGAATGCGACAGTATCAGTATTTGTATGAACACATGTTCATACAACATTTTGTTCCGCTGTCCTCATAAACACTCGCTTTTAACTGATACTTTGTTAAGAACTCTGTCAATTCATTCAGTCCCGTTTTTAATCCCGAATTAGTCCCGAATAATTCAACCAGATTTTTAATAAATTTACAGTATTTTATGTCCAAAAGTTTTTTTCCGTGTGGGAACATTTTAACTGGGAACATTTTTACGGGGAACATTTTGACATACAATATTATTACTACACGGAGAAAACTTTCTTAGTGAATTGACAGATTTCCTAACAAACTATCACCATGAGGTATGAGGATGTCGAAAAACGTGTTCATAAAAATTCAAATATTTTCTCATTTCGTCATTAAATTTATCAGGATAAGTGCTGCTGCATGAATACATGTTCCGATATATTCTGAATGAACTAATATTGTATTAGAATGTTATTTAGGGATCATATTGAAAATATTCTAAAAAAAGCTTATAAGCAATTGGGTTTCATTATTCGAATTACAAAGCCTTTTACGGTAGCACACACCATAATTCTGTTATATATGTCATATGTACGGTCACAACTAGAATTCGCCTCAGTAATTTGGAATCCTCAATATCAAACATATATTGATCGCATTGAAAATATTCAGAACAAATTTATGAAACACCTATCGTATCGTTTTAGTGACCATCGATTTGTCCCTGTCACTTTATATAAACGTAGAAAAATCTCTGATGCATTATTCTTGCACAAAATCGTGAACTGCCTAGTTGATTCATCATATCTGTTAGAAAGGATTGCATTTCGTTGCCCCAAGCAAAACACCAGATCGAACGATTTATTTAGAATACCACATTGTAAATCCAAATACGCGCAAAACTCTGTAATAGTACGTATCTGTGAAACTCACAATGCCTTACGACATGTAGACATTTTCAACCATAACTTAATATCATATAAAATTCAGCTTAAAAAATTAATAAATTAAAATACTTTTATTTTATTCGATTTTTTATTTTATTTTTATTTTTTTTGTTGTGAAAAGTACATTATTATCACCCGTAGTGAATAGTATAGCTATGCGAAAAGTTGTATTTTTCTTTTTGTTTTTAATTTTATGTATTTCTTTATTATGTTTATTTTTTGCCATTTAATATGTTGTGTAGGTAAAAAATACTAAATCTACATTTAATTTAATGGAACTTAATTGGTCTAGAACATATGAATGTTTATTGTTATAATTTTTTACTGTACGACTGTTTGCTTCCTAAATAAAAAGAAATAAAAAAATAAAATTAGGAAATGGCCTGCCATCAAGTTTTTAACAGGATTTTAATAAATCATCAATACTCGTTTTTCTCCGTGCAGGAACGTTATTACCAAGATCAATTTTTTTAGTAGATAGGAGACAAAAAAATAAAGTGGAAGAAAGGGTGTACGTACCCTTCAGTGTATCTAGAACTCAACGTAGTGTGTCAAATGATGGGATTATTATAATATTAACATATTCCTCGTGTGACAATTCAGTACATCTGTCCCTTTTCACATAGGGTCATTGAATCTATCTAAACCCCTGTAAATGAGAAGCCATGACCCTCGGAACCGTTCAATCATAACAATGAAAACGTGATTGTAAAATCACAGCGATATTACATTATTATTACAATAATATCGCCACGAGAGTCCATTCAATTTCACATTACAAAAGGGACGTAGGGTTGAAGCCGCGCAATAAATTAAATAAACAGAAACGTGCTACAAATTTATGAAAAGAGATTTTCAAATTTCTGTGCAAATTCCAAAGTAATATTTTATTCGGGTACCTATTACCATTTCACTTTTTTGAATTTGCTCAGTTATTCATTCGGTTTTGTCCGAATTTCAACACTCTTCTTTCAGAATAATTGAAATGGTGTTTTGTTTGTACATTGTTGGCCGTTAAATAGATATTTACAAGCTCCGTAGCTAATTGTGCAAATGACATTTCAAGCTGAAAAGGTGTGTGTTGACCTTAAAATTGTGGTGTTGTTGGGAAATTATTTCAAAAGTGGAAAAAGGTGAGGAGATTTCGTATTTTAAATGTTGTTAGACATAGAAATGTAGAAAGTTTTATTGTCGTCGGCGAGTTTGGAACATAACCTCGCGATTAACGGAACTTCCAAATCCGTAAATCGGTGTTCAGTTGTTGCTGACAATGAATTTATTGCGAGAATTATTTTTACAAAGGATTCGCACGGAGCTCGCGGTGTAACGAGGGAGTAGTCAACCGCGAGGTTAGGTTAGGTTTTTATTTGTTTTTCTTTTAAGTGGGTCTCACAAACAATACGTCAAAAATTAGAACAAACATTTTTGTTTCCGTCCATACTTCGTCTCCTCCCTTTGTTGAAACATTGGGGCGCGGTAGGCGTGGACATATACATTTTATCATAATTTTGTAGATGTTTGATGAGAAAGACGTGTGTTCTTTCAGTGTTTCGCTGTCAAAGAGGAAGACGTTCTTGTAGTTTTAGCGATAGCAGAAATTATTGCACCAGGGAGGAAACACAGATTTCGGGTTCGACCGTACCTTCGATAGAAGAAGAAGAATTTTAGGTAATTTCTTCCGCGTCTCGTACTATTCATTTGTTCAGATATTTAAAAAAAAAACGTGACGAAGTGACGTCATTTCACTAGAAATGCGACTTGGTGTCACATTACAATTTTTCTCAAGTGGAGATCCACATACAATCCTGATTTACCACATAATCTCGAAAAAGCAGCTGTCAAAATTATTCCGGAAGTTTTTGGGCCCTCTACGATAGACTATGATATATTTTAATTAGCTAACTATGTTTTATGGAATAATATCTTAAAACATTACTTTTACGAGATGTCATGTCGATTGGCCCCCTTTTAGCGCAAATGTGACAAATTATGGTACAGTAGGTAACTACCCAACATTGTTAAAACCACCCCATTTTTAGGGGATGAAAACGTGTTTGTGTTTAATATAATCTGATGATTCTCAATCTGTTTCCAACTCAAAGTACGTACAAAAAAGTTTTATAAAATTGGGTAAGGTTCCTACCTAAATTCATAAAAGATTTTCCTCAAAATAATGTGTTCCATTTTTAATTTGTCAAAACAAAAGCAAACGAGTTGGTTTTGACAGAGAGATTTATTGGAGGGAAGATAGAAGATAGTAAATAGTGTGGCTAGTGAATAATTATAAAACCATTGAGCTGATTTATCCACTTTCAACAATGGCAGGCCCGTGAAAGTCGGTACCAACCTATGCCAAAACGATTTTCTGACAAAAAAATTTTTAATCGCCTTTTTTGCTGAAGAGTACATAGGTACCCATTAAAATTACAAATTTACAATAAACACTAACTTAGTACTTTACCCAATAACGTTACAGTATGCATAGACGCGTTGCATATATCTCAAAGTGACAAGCAAGAAGTACGTCAATGGTAGTGCTTTCGATTTCGTAGTTTTAGTACTAAACTGTCACGCGTCGCGTAAATACACGCTATTTACTTATTATTATAAATAAGTAAATAGCGTGAAATTAAAAGTAAATAAAAAGACTCGGCCACCGACCGGTCGGTGGCCGAGTTGACATCGCGCTTGGGTCTCACTCGGGCGTAGCGTGTTCAATTCCTCGGCTGGCTAAGTCCTCCATCACAACACAAGCAACATTTTCAGCTTACTGTGGTGGTAGTAGGAGATTTTCAAATATTGTCAGGTTATTCGTAACCCGGGAATGTTTGACTTTCTTTAAAAAAAAAAAAAAAAATTGTTTCCTGCCCGAAGAATTTATGCGTCGATAGAGAAAATACAAGGCCGAAGTAATTGCCGTCGCTAAGAAAACTTCACTATTTAAAATAGTCTCACTGTTTAATATGAATATGTTTGCGGTAATACAATACGCAAATCAACAACAATGACCAGTATTAACAACAATCACTGCCATTTTCAACTGTCATTGCTCTATTACGGCAGGCATAAATATACCACTCTCACGGCAGGGCACTGACTTAATCATTTGACACCTCAAAAACCGTAAGGCGCCCAAACTTGTACCTGGTCGGCCATTCGACGCAACTTTTAATTATGAAAACGCCGTCCTATCGTTTATTTCGTTCAAATACACATATTTTTTATGTCTTTCTTTGTCATACATGAACAACGTTTGAATTAAGAATTTACCGGAAACATAGAAGGGTTTTTACTTTCACATTTTATCTTAATTTTGTGAGACAATAACAAGTCCATATATGTATATTTTTACGTCATTGACTTTTGTCACGAATTAAGAATTTTAAACGAGTTGGTTTACTTCTGTTCTGACGAAAGTACCGACGTGTCAGTACAATAAATTCCTCATCGTAAAATTTATTCGGAATCTCCGAGAAAAAAGAATGCTTTTTAAAACAGGGAATTTTAAAAACTTTTTAATAGCAGTTTCATTATATTATATACAAATCATTATATTTTAATGATTTGTATTTTAGGGCACAAACAATACCCTTTTCTATTAGTAAGAATTTAAAACGGTCCTTTGATGAGAATTACACGATTTTGAAGAGTATTAAAATTTCTACTTTATTTTTGAACCAGTTTGAAAAATGTGAAGAAAACTATGTAATTTTTTTTTTCGTTTGATATATTTACAATTTTGTAGGTGGGTATGTTACCGCCGCCCACTAACCATTAATTGGAAAACCAACACCTCTGCCATAGGTCACCCTAAGTGATGCGCTACGTTGAAGACTTAGCAGGGGTGCCAGAGTTCATGGGAATGACACTGTCCAGGTCTTGGTGGCAAATGCGTCTGCACACCAACTGCGTGGCGGGCCGGATCGGATGAGGATTGAGGATGAGGATCACTCCCGTATGCACTGATCGATTCTTATCCACCCCTCTTACCAGAACTGCCTCTCCTTACTTTTATTAAAACGACCCTCCTAAAAGCATCCCCAAAAAAGACATAGGCCCTCAGGGCCTCCTGTATGGAGTTTATGTAAAAAATATTATTTTATCCGTCTTTATTTATGGGATTCAAATCAAATTAAAATTAGAACGGGACGAAACCGCGCGACCCCGAACACTTTCTCGCTCACACCTATTACGCAGTAAAATATCATATTATATAAAATCTGCTATAAAATGTATTTTTCGGCAAGTGTTTTCTCATTTTTATTAATTTAAAGTTTCAAGGTTTTTACTGAGACTTCTATCATTCATTTGAGTGTTTCGTTGAATTCAATTAAGCTGTTTAAGAAAACACGGCTTTGTGGCATTTGTCATTTAAATGAAACACTGTTTTACAATGCGCATATTAAATCTTTTATTTTTCTTCTATGTTATTTATACCAATTCAAATTCGGCGTTCTCCGTTGTAATTCTAAGTGATTTGCATGCCTCCTGTCTTCCTAAAACACGAAGCTGACGTGTGAATCGACGTGATATGTATCACGTAATTAATTAAATCATCAAACATACTAATTTCGATTATCCGTGCTGTGCGTTAGTCACGCGTGATATCTGGTTCAATGCTATGTGGTCACTAGTGTTAGCACACAATCCCAACAGTCCAGAACCAATGAGCAAACAATACAGGGGAAATTTCATTAGCCGAAGGGAATAGAGGAAGAGACTATAGTTAATTTATTTTTATTTATTAATCTTAAGTTAGCTCACATCGTCGTGTTGGCACACACTTCTTGCCTCATTCACATTCATTCATCGTCTTATACATACTCTTCTATTATTCTGACTCTTGACATGGCCCGACTCGAGTATCTGATTGACTTGGTCGTGCCATGTCTTCCTCGGGCGTCCCCGACTTCTGCTACCATTCGCATTTGCATCATATATCCTCCTTACACTCCTATCTTCGCTCATTCGCTCTACATGCCCAAACCATCTAAGCGTCCCTTTCTTAATCTTACTCATTACGCTTACATCAGCCTTGCACTCTTTGCGGATCTCCACATTCCTCACACGATCAAACATGGTTTTACCACACATACGCCTCAGGGATCTTATTTATACAGCATTCAGTCTACTTTCATCCTTTCTTTGCCAGTTCCGTGCCTCATGTATGGAAACATGAGGGTAGGTATCAACACAAACAAATCATCAATATTTGAGGAAGACATACCTTTTTAAATAAATTTTATTTAAATCTCAGTCATTTTGTTATATGGGCCGGGTGATTTCTGGGATCTTGATTTCATCCTTGCTTGCTTTTTAATGTGCTTTGCATTTATCGTCCCGTGTCCGTGTATCTGGTGATTGTAATATATTTTTCTTTTCAGTTCCTTAGACATCATTCCTGTGTTAATTTTATGTACAAAATAAATACATTAAGGCGAATGCAAAATCAGTTGTGTTTGGTTTGGTCGCTTAGAAATGTTTTAGGTGCTGTAGAGTGTCGAATACATCTTGGCCTCAACAATCTTTAGCAATAATAATTGAATTTTTTTTTGATTATCTTATAAGCCCAGAAAAAATAAGTATCTAGCCTATACAAACCACTTTATATACCAGAATCTACTTACGAAGCCCTTTTCGGCTATGTTTTTTTTTCGATAACGTGGCTTATTAAGTACTATAGAAAATGATCGTAAAATGTTTAAATATTTGTGCCTGAACATCCGCAAAATAAAATAAAAGCCACTTTTCAGCGATCGGGAATTTAAACCTTATCAGCATCTTCATAAGGAGTGTTATTGTTAGCGGCCCGATTCAAAATGTTACTCGACGTGGTGCATCGCCTTAATATCACAAATACTATAAAATAAAGTTAGACTGCGTCAGTCTGTTTGTGCGCGTAGTTCTTCTAAACACAACGGAATTTGATAGTGTTTTCACTATCATTTAAAGAATTTATTCCGGGAGGTTTATATATACGTATAATACATTCATATTATATTTATAGAAAGTAGAGAAAAATCGATGTTTATCCTAGAATTCACAACCTCTAAACATTAGTCCAAATCATTCACAACCCCGCGCAACGCCGGGTACACGTCACCTAGTATTATATAGGTTGCTCCACCGTTATAAAATTTAGCTTATTTGACATGTCTCTTCCACATGTACTTGAATGTGAAAAATAATTCTTTAACATTAATCTTGCAATTTGGGAGACGTGTATAAGGGTACCGCTGCCGCGGGAACCATTTATTGGATAACCGACACCTCTGCCATTGGTCACCATTGGTTTGCTATCTAATTGGTGGTCGGATTTCTTTCGTCCTTGCTACATATCCTGCTCAATGGAGCCGTTACAACCGTAAAAACTTATCATTGATGGCTCATAATTGATATAATTCGTTGTTGTAACTCATCCGCTAAAAATATACCTTTGATGTCTCCAAAGATTATGTTTAGGAATACTTAGGATCTCGTATCAAAGTGAGAGTATTTAAAAGGAATTGAATTTGAGGGGAATTTTGACCTAATGCGTAATTATATTATTACGAAATGGATTAAAACTTCCAAGTAATATACCATGCTAATTATTCACTGAGAATACACGGATAAAAATTAGTATTGCGATCCTCTTCAAATTATTGGTATTGCGGTTGATAACGGGAATGCAGGCCGTTTCCTGTACACTTTTAGTAAATTCCTAATATATCGGAACACGTGTTCACGTACCTGCATTTGCCTTGATAATACATAATGACGAAATGCGAAAATATTAAGATTTTCATTAACACGTGTTCCGACATCGTGATAATATATTCGTCATTTACTGAAAGTTTAACGGGAAACCTATTAATTCATTTATTAAGGCCTGCAAATCCCGTTTTCATCCGTATTACGAATAATTTTAAGAGAATCTTAATAAATTAATAATAAGCATTTTTCTCCGTGTAGCGAAGTACTGTTTTGACTCGACTACATTGCATTTCGCCTGTCTGTAAATTTGTTGTGTGTTCCGTTTCCACTCAATCCTGTCAGGACGATAGCCGTATCTGAGATAATCTTTTTATTCCGCCATAGCGCATGAATGTAGTGACTGTTGCGAGCTGTCAAGTCTACTGTTCACATAACTACTACACAGTTATATTATTTTTATAATAGATACACTTCAATAAGGTAATTTTGTTTTACGAATCGCGTAGATACGCATTACATGCTGTGTACATCGAAAGTGTGCAATTTGGTTGTAAAGTGTACTTAGTTACCAAATCGGCGTAGTAACTACGCTGAGAACGTCTGGATTATTCCAAACACCTCGCTAATATGACCACGATGGAGTTGCGACCACCAAACTTTACTGAAATTCATTTCGTAATGGAAAGAGTTACGCGTCAATTATCGTGATTATATTTAGTGACCATTCCATTATCTTCATAAATAGATATATCAGGGTAAAAACGCACTACAAAATTCTCCGTAATTTAAGCACAGTTTTAAAATATATTTATTTGTTTTTTGATTTTGTCTTCTTGGAAGAATGAATAAATAAATTGATTAATTAATTAATGAGATTCAATCATGGAAATGGAAATTAACCCACTTACCGGCATCCGATTGATCTGAAACTCGGCAAATAGACTCGATGCCAACTTTTGGTGGCACTCACGCATACATACGCATTTCTCTGAAATTGAATGACATTATGAATATTTACAGCAGTAACAACGAAATGCATCTCGGTACCATCCAATTAGGATTTGGGTTAAGTGACAGTGCGGTTTACTCCTTTTAGTCAGTCCCTGTGGAGGAAGATTCATTCCTCAGTCAAACCAAAAAAGTAAGCGTAAAATAGATGTTTTATAGTAAAAAACATTGTTGACATTGTGCCAAAAATATGTTCGCATCGTTTCTATCGATTTCTTATTTCTTGTCTATCTGCGAGCTGTGACTTTTCAGTTTTAGTTCAACAATCAACTTTCTACTTGTAAGCATATTGTGAACCCTCTTCCAACAAATCTGTACAAGATAGTAATTAGAAATCTTCGTCAATTTTTTTCACTCAATAAAATTTGATCAACTAAACCTGAAACTTTAGAATGCAGTAAGCAACAGGTACATAATATCCTGTGGAATCTTAGTTTGAGTTCATTTATTAAAACACGTTTCCGTGATTCTTTTTGCACATTTTGAGCGGTTGATTATGCGTAAACGAAATTCTAAATGTTCGTATTTCTTTTCCTACGAAAATTCGACACGTTGCCGGTTGTTTCTTATTAAAAACTAGCTGTACCCCACCACTGCGGTCTGTGCAGATAGAGAAACAATAGCGCATGTTGCTTTTACATCCAACAGATGGCGCCATTAAAAAAATACATGTTTTTACTTGTCACAGGTGACATCTATATAATACAGGTATATTAAAACTCAGACGTGTTCGAATGCAACGTTGTGTCAAAATTTCAAAGCAATCGGTGAAGAACTTTCGGAGATTTAAGATTTTGTCTTCATAAAAAAAACATACATAATATAATATTGGTCTGATGATTTTATTAAACACAACTATGTATTAAGACAATACTTTATTATTTTTCCTTGCTTTATAAAACTCGATAAAAGGACTCTTGATTGAATTATACAAATCTTAATACAATGATAATTTTATTTTCTTCCTTCCTAACAAAGAATATTTCTTTGAAAACGTTGGCTGGCCAAATTTACTGGACGAATAATTTTTTTTAAATACTATTTAATTTTTTTTTCGACTTGCCTAAGAATTGAACTTTCCTCCCCAAGGACTGCAGTCAACACCGCTAACACCTAAGCGAAATCTAAGTGGATAGTACTGACATTTGTTTCGTATATTAACTACCCTATTTTTTTAAATACAGTGTCATCCAGCTTCAGAAAAAAATGTGTGTATGCACGTGTGTGTCCATGGTGCCATCAATTGACAGAATGCATTGTCATTAACAAAAGAGCTCGATTCAGCTCGATCGAATGTCAGGAAGTGGGTTCATTTCCACATCCATGATTCTACAGGGTTTTCCAATAAGAGGTGTTATTTTGAATAGCCCGCTATTTCGGTAGATGTTACTTTTTAAGCTGTCATTTTTTGACATTTGACAAGTAGAAACTACGCCATTAATAAAAATGGAACAATAGACGCTTCAACTTTCAACAACGCATAGAAATTATTAAAATTCACTTGAGTGAATCAAATGCAAATCATCTTGAGTGATGAGGCCCATTTCCACCTAGGTGGCTTCGTCAACAAGCAAAATTCTCGCATCTGGGGCTCGGAAAACCCAAGAGTTATTGTTGAAAAGCCTTTCTAACCTCAACGTGTGACTGTTTGGTGCGGTTTATGGTCCGGCGGAGTCATTGGACCTTACTTTTTCGAAAATGAGGCTGGAGCAACAGTTACGGTGAATGGATTGCGCTATCGAGGGATGATTAATGATTTTTATGGCCGGAACTGGATGGTATTGATCTGGACAACGTTTACTTTCAACAAAACGGCGCTACGTGCCACACAAGCAACGAAACCATTGATCTTTTACGAATGAATATCAAAATAACACCTCTTATTGGAAAACTCTCTATTTCAATCATCAATTAATTTATTTGTTCATTCAATCAAGAAATTGACAATTGAAGTTCTAATAGAAAAAGTATTAAATTTGCCTTGTCCATTCAGCGCTGCAAAATCAGATCAACTTTACCTAGCTCTTGAGAATCAGGTCTTGTCTATATAAACGGATGCTGTGGCATTCAGATCGTTCTGTACTAACTAGGTGAGTTCATGGACGATACTTTTGACTTATTGTGTCCCTAGGGTGGCTGACACTTGATCCTTCATGTGACTATATCTAATCCTACTGATGAGAGCTCTCAAACCTCTCACTCAGTAACACGTATCGTTTATAAGAATAAGGGAGATACTACAATGGAGCTATCAGCGGTACGCCTTTATTATTATTGACGCAATTGAATAGGCTATGATAAGTGGCTCATTGCCGTCGGGAACTACCTCGTTCTGGATTTGACGAGACCATTAACACGAACATTTCATTATTTATTGGCGTTGACTTTTTTTTCATTCGATTAGGGAGCCGAGATTCGCCGAGGGATTGATCTTGACTCCTGAAGGCGTTTAGCAAGTTGCTGGTATTTTGTGCCTATTGGTAAATATTTACATTTGCTCTTTAGATTAGTAAGTATTAACTTGGTACCACCATCTTTGTTTTATTGATACTTTGCACTTAAAAAAGGATATTTTTGACTTTGTCAATATCTATCATTTTTATGGTTTGCACTTTGATAAGAATCATTTTAACATAATATCGCTAACAATTTTAATTTGGACTGTTAGCATTATTTTGAAAGCAATATCTTTCAATTTATAATACTCTGTTCAATAAACTCGATGGTTTAGCGACTAAATTAATTAAATGAAACAATGTTGTTTGAGTCCCAACTGCTCCCAACTGTCTGGAGACAATAAGACTATGACATCCCCTTTGGGGTATGCTGTGAGGCTTAAGGTAGCGGGGAGGAGAAGAAGATGGGGAAGAGGTAGGTGGGGGGGGGGGTACTTGACTATTCATATCTGGTCACCAAACACTGCTAAAGCGTAATATATTATAAGTGTTGAAGTGGGGGTGGAGACAGGACTATATATTAACAAAGTAACATTGTTTCATTTATTTTTAATGAATGACCACAAAGTTATAGCTAGCTACATACAAAAGCATTAAATTAATTATTAAAAGTAATATTGTTTACCAAAAACTGATTTATCGTTTCATGTACAGAAACGCGTACAATTTCACAGTGATTTACAATTTATTAATTCCTGAACCTATTTTTTTAATATTTTCAGAATTCGTTCATGTATGCAATCAAAATATCAACAAAGTGAAAATCGACCGTAACTCAAAACGAATCAACAAACAAAATAAAATATTTTGTCGGTGGATGGCTCCGAAACGTAAACCACCGAATATTTACATGAACGGATAGGAGTAAACAAATTATGGTAATGCAAACAAAATACCTTCTGAAATAGGTATAACATATTAAAACTGCCCACTAAATTCTTCTTTTTCAATTTTTGAGCTTGGAAAATCACCCCCCGGATTTATTGGATAACCAACACCTCTGCCATAAGTCACTCCAAGTGGTTCACTACGTTTGGTGACTTAGCAGAGATGCCTGGGTTAATCGGGGGAGGTATGTTCAGGATGCACCTGCCAGATCGAGAGAGGCTGGATTGGGAGATATACCAACTGGTATTTCGCCCCATCGCCTTGCGTCACAGTGGGAGAGATATATTCATATGTCCGTCACTCCTAGAAACAATGATCCTTAGATTCCTACCTAACCCTTATACCTTATACCTTCCCAGAACTGCCTCTCCTTTCTTTCCTTAAAAAAGACCCCCCCCCACATACCAAAGGAAGAAATAGGCATTTAGTGTGGGGTTAATGTAAAAAAATTCTTGGCTACTCATTTTTATGAAAGAGCCTTCTGGCGTCCAGTTTCATAGGCCTGCCTCATATTTTCCTGTTATTCCTCTCCTTGTCGGTTCTTGAACTACAATTAGAAGTAACAAATACAAATCATCCAAATATTATTATTTTTATTAAGGTAGATACTTAAATGAAGTAGTTTCATTTTAAAAATAGTAGCCATTGATATCATCGCGTGCTGTCTCATGCTGCGTATAAACAGGAGATATTTAGAGCTACGAAGTACCATGTTTCATGACTCGTCTCGCGGTAAATTTTGTCCTGATTATACGCAGTATTACGTAAATTAATTTTTTTTATAAACTCTTTTTCACCACGCATACACAGCTTACGTGCAGAAGTAGCAGATATTTTTAATAGCACCGAAAGAACTTACAAAAAAGCATTTCATATATTTTTGACAATAGTTATTAGCTAACATTTTGTTTCGTATACCTGATTATAAATTTTATTTTATCATATTAGTATATCTACACTGTATCATATTAGCATGTCTACACTATATCATATTAGTATGTCTACACTGTATCATATTAGTATGCCTACACTATATCATATTAGTATGTCTACACTATATCATATTAGTGTGTCTTTTTTATTTTTTTTTTATTTATTTATTAAGTTAAAAGAAATGTTAAATTTCACTTTCTATACAAGTACATAAAAGTAGTTTTCTAATTTTGTTCTGATAACTTAAGATTAAAAAGTTTTTTAAATACATTTATACTCTCCGTTTTAAGGTTATCTGGAAGGAGATTGGATATTTGTACACCCTCGTGGCCAATGCCTCTTTTGCCACTTTCAGTCCTTACAGTATTTGTGTACAATTTGTTATGTTGCCTAGTATAATGTTCGTGTACTTGAGACGTTTGTTTAAATGTTGTGTTTGTGTGTATAAGTCTGTATGTATGTATTTTCAAGAGTTTCATTTCCTAATATACTTTTTGTGGGAGTGTCCGGGTTGTGATTGAAGAGTTTTTTAATAACTTCGTTCTGTATTGTTTGTAAATCATTTAGTGATGTAATGTATGTGTTTCCCCATATTTCTATTAAATAATTTAGATGGGACTGGATTAAACCAAAGTATAAGCCCCTATTTACCTCTGTTGGTAAGAGATGGGCAATTCTACCAAATACACCAATTAGTGGAATGATTTTTGTTTTTAATTTTTCTACGTGTTGTTTAAATGTCAGATGTTTATCAATATGTAAGCCAAGTTATTTTTCTCTGTCTAGAATAAGCAGGTCCGTTTCTTTTATTTGTAAAGGTTTATGTCACGGTATTATTATTTTAGGTGAGCTTAGGATCATGTAGCCGGTTTTATTAATATTTATTGTTAATATATTTGTATTAGTCAACTGTTTAGTATATAAAGATCCTTTTGAGATTGTTCTAATAGAGTTTCTAAGTTTTTTCCGAAGTAAAATATTGCAGTGTCATCTGCGTATAGAAATATTTCACCATGTAGTTTCAACTGGCAGATGTCATTTATATATATTTGGAATAGAAGGGGCCCCAGTATAGATCCTTGCGGAACTCCATAGTTTACTCTAGCTGACTGTTATTATCTCCTATGCTAACATATTGTTTTCTGTTTTATAGATTTGATTTAATTAATTTGAAAGCTGGACCGGTTACGCCTGTTTTTTTCTATTTTTTTAATCAGTATTTCATGACTTACGGTGTCAAAGGCTTTTTGAAGGTCTACGAGAATTGCTATGACATAGTTTCTATTATCTATGCTAGTTCTAAGTTTATTTATAAGATCATTGGATGCAGAAAGAGTGTTAGCCTTTTTTCTGAAACCGTATTGTTTGGCATACAGAAATGATTTTTCTCAGAAAGTTGTTTAGCCTATCGTATACTCGTATAAATGTCGTACTAGAATTGGTAGGACAGAAATGGGCCTGTAGTTTGATGTTTGAGTTTTCAAGCTCCCTTTTTATATTGGGATAACCCTTGCGATTTTACAACTGTTCGGAAATTGACCTTCTTTTAGGCTCAGGTTAATCAGTTTAGTTATTATAGGTGTTAATACCCGGCAAGTTTTTGTACTGTTACACATTTTAACTGGTCATATCCAGCACTCGCGTTTGATTTTAGGGATTTTATAATAGCTAGTATTTCGGGTTCAGTTGCGGGTTGTAGGTATATTAACTCCGTACTTTCATACTTTAATGCAATTCTTTCATCGAGTTCATAGGTGTATTTGTTAATTATATTACCAGCCAAAGAAGCGCCAATATTACAACAGTAGTTATTAAAGCATTCGCATATCTTGATCTCTTCTGTGATAATTTAATGACCTCTCTTTATTTTTTACATGGTTTACTTTGCGTGTTTGTTTGATTCTTGATGATGTTGTTAATTAGGTTCTAAGTTTTTTTGGTATTATTTTCACATTTTTTAAATAGTCTGTTATAGTTTTGTTTTTTATAGTTATTTGGTTACGTATTTTAGTAAATTCTGTTTTCAGTAATAGGTTACAGGGTTCTTTTTTATATATAAGTGCAGATTATTTCTTTTTTTTAATCATTTTTAATAAGTCTTTTGTTATCCAACCAGGAAGACAGGTTTTATTTGTTTTTATTATTGTTGGACTGTAAAAAATAATTTTGTTTATTATATAGTTTACAAAGTTATTGTAGTTCAGTTCCGAGTCCTTGTTATTATTTATAGTTTATCTATTACTTATCTCTAGTTTATCAAGGTCAATTTTCGTATATTTATAGGAGGATTTTTGTGAGTTCTTTTTAGTGTAGGTGTGCAGTATGTCAAGAATTAGTAGGTTTTGATCAGATATTGAAGTGTCACAGTCTGTTATAGAATATGAAAGGTTTATGTCTGAGATTATGTGATCAATAATGGTGTTGGTGCTTTCTGTGATAAGTGTCGCCTGTTTTTTTTGCTTATTTTGTTAATTATATTGAAATTGCTTGACTTGATGATTTCTGTGTATTTACAAGTGTGTATGTTTGTGGAGTCAAGTAAGTTGATATTAACGTCCCCTAGTATTATGGACCTTTTGTGAGTTTCAGCTGTGTGTTTAACTTATCTAGAAAATCTTGGAAATTGGTGTTCGGTTTTTTATATATCACTCCAATGTTTAAGTTAAGTTTGTTTATATACACTAATTGTTTTCTTTTAATATATTGTTGTTTCATTTTGGTTTTACTTTCTATCTCCCTCTGTATGTATATATAATGACACATTTTGTATTATTGATTAGTTTAATTTTGTACCCTGACGATGCTCGAGTGTAGCGAAACCGGTCGGTCTTAAAAAAAATTAATAAAAATTCGTGGTTTTAAACAAAAAAAAATATTGTTTTTATTTCATTGTTTAATTGTATCCAGAGGAAGTTGTTGTCTGGATCTACTATATTGTCGATTAAATTATATTTTAAGTTTTCTTCAATAAATATGGATACTCCACCACCGATGCCCTCAGGTCGGCAGGATACCTCGTGTTTGTAGCCTTCAATATTGATGTGTGGTAAGTCCGTTTCTTTGAACCAAGTTTCTGGCAAAAGTATGATGTTGGTTTTGTAGTCAATTGTTTTTAATAAGCACAGGATCTCGTCGACTTTTCCTTTCAGGCTTCTAATATTTAGGTATAGGAATGAGACTGAAGTTTAGTTTTTGTTTGTTCCCAACTGTTTGTAGAGAGTTACGTCATCTACCCGTGTATGTAGTTTTTTTTGTTTCTAAATAGTAACGATATGACTGGTTGTCGTCGATTGACTATTTCGTTTTTCTTTGTAATTATAAGATTCCATTTCGTCCGTTAAATTGGGGATTTATCACATATCATATTAGTATGTCTACACTGTATCATATTAGTATGTCTACACTATATCACATAAGTATGTCTACACTTTACAATTAATTATATGTAATACGTTTTTGAACAAAATGTTTTTTTTTGTATTTATACTACTGGTCTGGCTGAACATTCATACTAGAACGTGCGATCCACCGAGACATCTTAATTCACTAGAACGTGCGGCCTACATGGACATTTCCATTATTGCATTTGATCGACTGGAGATTATCTCTATAGTGCGTGATCTAGTGGTGCAATGTTGATGGTGGTCTAGCAGGACATTTTTTACACTATAGCGAGCGGTCTATTTGGATTTGTTCATTATTGTGTGTGGTCGACCGGGAGATTTTCTCAAAAGACTGCGGTCGACATAAATATTTTCACTGCAGTGTGTGGTCTATCGGAAAACATTGATCTCTATTTATATGAATTATAATTGTTAAAATTTTAAAGTCCACGTTTATCGACTTTAAATCAAGCTTGGGGTCTACGAACATATTTTAAACAAATACGTTAACAATCCACACGAATATTGACAATGCGTGACTTTCGCTGTCATGTGTGGAGTGGTGATATATTATTTCCGCGTATAAGAGTACGCTCTAATGCTGACTAGATATGCTAATTAGATTATGAATATTGATCAATGCTAATGGTTTCGGTAAATCATTACCTTGGGTTGTGTATATACTTGGTTGTTCTCCATTATGACTAATGAGAAGGAACTTTGAATACTACTTGCAAATGCAATTTTTCGCTTTCTTTCGCTCGTACTAAATACAGGCATTGGGTACCTACCTACATATTTTTTTTAACACAATCGTTTCTTTTAATACCCGATTATAACCGAAATTCAAAACCATTTTTAATAAATTTATTAATTTGATTAATTGAAAAATACGATAAAACAGTGTTAAATTTTGTCTTATTCAAATCCTGTTAAGAACGTGAAGGCACGCCATTTCCTAACAAATTATCAGTACATTCAAAATATATCTAAACACGTGTTCACACAGCTGCGCTTATCCTAATAAAAAATAAAGACGAAATGCGAATGTTTATGAACACGTATTCCGACATACCCATAAAATATTCGTGTTTTAGCGACAAATTGTTAGAAAACCTGTCAATTCATTCGTTTAAGGCCTGCAGTGCCGTTTTTAACAGGAATACAAGTAATTTGACCAGATTTTTAATAAATTAGCAATATTTCAAATCAGTAAGTTTTCTCGGTGTTTTTGTTTCAGATTTTTAGTGATTCAAAGCTAAATAGCTCATGTTGGAAACAACGTTGTGCGATGAAAGTAGGTACGTTTATCTGAAGATTCTAGACGGAAAAACTGTGTAATTTCATCACGACAAATCTCACTATTCTCGTTGCTTTATACATATAACAGATTCTCTATTTCCTAGTTTTAATATTATATCTGACGTTCTTGTATTTCGGAATTCTTCCGAAGAATGAACCCGTCCAACACAATGAATAAAATAAGATTTCACCACATCTGTTTTCATATTCCGCCTAAAACAACGGAACTCCCCTCTGCATACATTTCGGTTGATAACCGAACTGAATATTTCAATGATGGAAGCAAGGCACATATACATACGGTGTGCATATTTAATTAGTCAAATTAAAATTAAAATGAGCTGAGAACAAACAAAGATCGTTTACAGACCCTTCTAAGTTACTTGTATATTATAATACAGAATATTGAGAGACGTACCTGACTTACTTTATCCAGTGATATCTGACTTTATTTAGAGTAAAAATAGTTGGTGAAATTTATTATTGTTGTTGTTGTTTTTATAATAATTATTTTTTTTAATTACAAACAAACAAAAAACTTTCACATGTCGTCTCAGATCACTCAGACGAGTAACCGCCAAACCCCCACCCCACTTCACAAATAAAATACCTTCTGATTTCTTTGTTTTTTGGTTGAAAAAAAAAGTCACCGGAGATCTAGAGAACAATTTTTAAATACAGGGTTTTCCAATAAGGGGTGTTATTTTGAATAGCCCGCTATTTCGGTAGATGTTACTTTTGAAGCTGTCATTTTTTGACATTTGACAAGTAGAAACTACGCCATTAATGAAAATGGAACGATAGACGCTTCAACAACGAATTGAAATTATTAAAAATCACTTGAGTGAATCAAATGCAAATCATTTTTAGTGATGAGGCCCATTTCCACCTCGGTGGCTTCGTCAACAAGCGAAATTGTCACATCTGGGGCTCGGAAAACCCAAGAGTTATTGTTGAAAAGCCTCTCTATCCTCAACGTGTGACTGTTTGGTGCCGTTTATGGTCCGGCGGAGTAATTGAACCTTAATTTTTCGAAAATGAGGCTGGAGCAACAGTTACGGTGAATGGATTGCGCTATCGATAGATGATTAATTATTTTTATGGCCGGAATTGGATTGTATTGATCTGGACAACGTTTACTTTCAACAAGACAGCGCTACGTGCCACACAAGCAACGAAACCATTGATCTTTTACAATTGTATATCAAAATAACACCTCTTATTGGGAAACCCTGTATAAAAATAAAGTACCTACCTAAGTCAGGTGCGTCCTTTACCACCCTGTATATAGGTAGGTATACGTTAGTAGGTAATCAACTCTTTTTATAACATCTATTTGAATTTTGATTTTGTTTTCGTGAATGAATACAAATCTTGGCAGTGGAAATTAACCCATTTCCCGACATCCGATCGAGCTGAAACTCGAAGACATTGCATTCCATCAAGTTTTGGTGGCAATCACGCACATAACGAGTCTATATGAGTTTCTACTACTAGTTTCTATCTAAAACCTAAGTGAATTTCAAATAAATGTATTTAAAATTACAATATTGATCAATCACATTTGAAAATGTGCACCTGCTCTTTATTGTGCTTATGGTCTCCCAAATACATTAAATATATTCCTCTAAACTTTAAGGACGACACTAGTAAGGTTTCGCAATCGCTTTTTACCCTTCACGATTGTGATTTGTCAAGTTTGCGGTCAACAGCAACAGACGACAAAAGTTCAATCGATATCACTTGTATTCCCAAAACGAAAACTTTTATTTTCATTGAATAAGCTGATATTAAGAAATCTCTTGGAGAATATACGATGCAAAGGTGAATGGTAGCAGAAGTCGGGGACGCCCGAGGAAGACATGGCACGACCAAGTGAATCAGATACTTCAGTCGGGTCATGTCAAGAGTCAGAACAATAGAAGAGTATGTATGAGACGATGTATGAATGTGAATGAGGCAAGGAGTGTGTGCCAAGACCGAATTGTTTGGCGGTCCGTCCTCTCTGCCTACCCCTGCGGGGAAACGGCGTGATGGTTAGTTAGTTAGTTAGTTAGTTAGTTAAGAAATGTCAATGAAATATGAAACACAAAAAGACACAAAATAAAAATTGTAACTGGGAATTGAACGCAGGAGATCTAGCACAGTGTAATCGATAACTTTACAATATCGGATAAATAGGCGTAACTTCAAATGATTTCTTATTTCCCAAGCACGGTCGGGCTGTTGATAGCCAGACCGATATTGATAACACAATAGGAATAGGAAATCGACATACGCTGGCAATACTCTAGGTATTATTATTTTTTTGATGATAAACTAATGTTTATAAGACAAGGTTTTTATGCATAGCACGAAGGATAACGCATTGTTATAAGCATTAATTACTCGCCTGAAAATTAATATTTCTCCCGAGTAAAAATAAACGCCGATTTTTTTAAATGCCGAAATTTTTACTCAGGATATATTTACAATTTGTATGGATATTTCAGGCGAGTAATTCATGCTTATAATAAACTGTTTTCCTTTGTGCTTTGCATAAGAACCTTGTCTTATAAACATTAGGTTATCGTTAAACAATAATAATATTTGACAAGTCAAAAAATTTCACCAACAAATGTGGATATGATATATTTCGACGCCATCTAGTGGGAAATTCAGCGCTAGCAAAAACTTTCGTACAAAAATAAATTTGGTTGTTTACAGGTGAAAAAAAATATAATAAGCAGTAATTTTCGATTGAAGTACTTGTTCATATTGAATTATTTGGCGGATTGAAATGGTAACCTAAATATGCATTGGCAATCCACATTTATCGACACTAAAAAAGTTAATTAGTTAATGAAGTCTTTATTCACAGCTTGTTATGTGAACACATTTCGTTTCTCCAAGCCCGAACCAATGTAGCGTCACTGGCCCGAACGGATTCAACATGCCGCGTTTACCACGTCCTTCAATTCTAAGAGCTTCGTTAGTTGAACTCCGTTCTTTATACATACCGACATTAATATAAAAAAGTGTAATAATAATAACCGAAGCTTATCTGATACAATGATTATATTCGGTTATTTTAATGATCTCCTAGTTCAATTAGAAATAGTAGATATATCTTCAATTGATTCCCATGTTTTTAAGGCTTTAAAAAATTGTGATTGAAAACTTTGAATAAAAATTTTATAAACGAATAATTTTATCATAACCACCCGAGAGTTCAGTGCGGAGCTGTGGGATCCGGCATCTCTCGTATAAGGGGAAGAGAAATAATTGATAATTACACTATTCAAATCTGATTACTAATCATAGTTAAAGCATTTGCAAGCAACGTTTTGAATTTGAATAGTGGTCCATTACTAATAGTGGTTATTTTGAGATTGAGACCATATTTCAATTTAATACATTTTCATTGCACTTAGCTCGTTGAAAACTTATCTTGTAAATAATATTCGTTATACATATTTATTTAAAAATGTGTTCTTGGATCTCGTCGAAAGTTATTAACCGTTTTTTTTTAATTTTCATCAAATTTATCAGTGTATTTCCAAAGTTCTACTAACCTATATAACAGTTATTCATTGGTTGAATATGGTAAAGGATTTATTGATATAGAGTAATTCTTGAAATGATAAATATTTTGCATATTTGCATACATAGTTATTCTTAGAATCATAAATGCCACCATTTTGATTGATAACGTAAACAACACAATTTATTGTATTCATATGCGCTTCTATTGATGAATTCTACGGACTATCGTATACCGAAAAAAGATTTATCGTGGTTGATGCAGGTGGAAAAAGCATATCGTTAAAATAAAAATATATACCAAAATTTTTGATAAACCACTTTTATGGGTGGGTAATGTTCTCGTACATTGAAAGTATTACGTGTTACACGAAGACAAATGAATAATGCTGATTTATTGTAAATCTCTTAAAATTATTAGTCATTTTTCAGCCAATATTTATGGTGTATTTGAGCAAATAAATGTTAAATCTTTTTTTATTTATTACCTAAACATAATGTCATTCAATTTCAGAAAACTGCGTGTGTGCGTGAGTGCCACAGAATTCAAAATAATGCATTTAAATCGACATCGAGTCTATATGCCGAGTTTCACCTCGATCGGATGTCAGGAAGTGAATTTATTTTCACCTTCATTTATTCATTCAATCGTGAAAACAAAATTGAGATTCCAAAAGATGTATTGAATATAAAATGACTCCATTAATGCTGCTGTGCCACAGATGCTATGCAATAAATAATTCATTTCAATTTGTTTGCATACGACTGTACAATAAATATTATAAATGTGACATTATTAATTGAGCCTCGTTCTGCCTAAGAAAACATTCAACACAAAACTCGAACAGACAATTCTACAGTATAACTTTAACATAAAACATTAACTTTGTAAACACCACTGTTCAAGGAACGAACAAGGGTTGGGATAGCCGTACTTTTAAGGGCTATTCCACACAGATAAAGCATGAATGAAATCTATGGCTTGTGACAGGCGAATGCGAAAACACAATTCGTAAGGTTAATTCACAATCAACTTACCGGGTGGCGAATGAAATCTGCATCTCGAGACTCATCTGTCAGCACTGGAACGGTGATCGTGGTTCGTTAGCACTCGTTATTTTAAATTAAATTGCGATAAAATACGTATTAAGTTATTATTCCGATAAATAACCGGCGATGGTGCACACATTGGTATTGACAGGACGAACGGTTTTTTGCGATTGTTCGGCTCACGGCCCTCCGTGGTTATAGCTGACGTGTGTGAATTTAAACTACACAGTTCAAATTCTGACCATACGATTGGTTAGCACAAGGCCTGTCAAAGCAAACGGCGTGACGGAACAATCACTTTTATTTCTTATACCCATTGCCGAGCTTGTCTCGCTAGCAACCCAGCTTCATCGGATCTATATATTACTCCACTAGAGTATTATATTACGAAGGTGTTGTTTTATTCTGTAAAGTCACATCACAGAGTATCTGTTTCGTATGAACATTTATATATCGAACACTTTTCAGAAAGAAATGAAATAACATAAAATTGCTAAATACAGACATACAATTTATATTATTTACGAGTATACTGGGTTTTTACAGACAATCTCACTTACGTGAGAACAATCCAGTTATAAAAACTCAGTTAATACACAAATAAGTACAACAATTACAAAAATCTACTCAGCCATAGGATAAATTCATTTTTATACATCTAAATAAAGATTAAAATATGAAACAAATAAATAGACAAATATAAAATTATGTCAAAGTTCACTCAAATAACAAATTGTACAACAAAATACGGAGACAGAGGTGACACAAATAGAGACACAAGAAGAAACATAAACACAAACGACATAAATAGATATGCAAGAAATACATAATATAATTAGCGCAACAGAACATTTTTTCTGAATCCGTAATCGCCGAAAATGTCTCCTTCAGCACAATGTATCTTATTGTGTAGTATATTATACAACGTAATAACAAAAATCTGCACACCGTAATAATACAGGAAAAATGTATATATTTTATTGTAGTATTTTGGCGATTGGATAGGCTTAGATAAAATTGGTACAGTCATGAAACTTTGGTCATATATTCATCTTGGCAATTAAATCAAGATCGGCAGGGTCTGCCCCAAAAAGTGGTGAAACTCCCCCCCCCCCTAGGGTGGTAGGGGGTAGGAAAAGAGGACGGCCCGCCAAACAACTCGGTCTTGGAACACATTTCGACGGCCTTCGTGGTCGAGGGTTAAGGCTCTCGACCAGCAAGACGAATGTCGCGGGTTCATATATCGACGTGCGCAAGTAAATTCTATTTGATTAATTAAGAACAATATGTAGTATTTTTTCGGTTTTTTCCAGAGTGAAAAATACTCCCAGTATCGCCCTGGTGTAAGACCACCATTAAGAATTGAACGTTGACTGAAATAGCTTTAGCCGTGTTTGGTGATCATATCTGAATCAGGTTTTCAATCACCTTCCTCTTTCCCATCTCCTTTCCCACCCCACTACCTTCAGCCTCACAACATACGCCAATTGGGATGACATAGTCTCACTGGCTCCAGACGGTTGGCAGCAGATGGGACTCTCGTGCGGTATTCACATAAAAAAAATTAAAAACCCTCCTTGCCTCATTCACATCATACATCGTCTTGCATATTATTCTGACTCTTGAAATGGCCCAGTCAAGTAACTGGTTCACTAGGTCCATGACTTCTTCTACCATTCATTAGCAGTCGTTCGCGTTATATATTTGCTCTTCATGCAAAAACCATCTGAGATAAACCAAATCGTGCATACATGAAGATTTGGCAACACATCTGAGATAAACCAATTCGTACATATATGAAGATTTGCCAACACATATGAGATAAACCTCATAGCCTCAGCACGGGTAAGCCACCACCCAGTGAGGTCAACATTACTGGATAACTCTGAAATGTAAAAAATATTGTACCAAAATAAAAAATAAAATTAAAAAAACCAATTCGTGCATACATGAAGATTTGCCAACACATCTAAGACAAACCAATTCGTGCAAACCTGAAGATTGCCAACACATCTGAGACAAACCGATTCGTGCATACATGAAGATTTGATAACACTTCTGAGACAAACCAATTCGTGCATACATAAAGATATGCCAATAGATCTGAGACAAGCCAATTCGTGCATACATGAAGATTTGATAACACATCTGAGATAAACCAATTCGTGCATACATGAAGATTTGATAACACATCTGAGACAAACCAATTCGTGCATACATAAAGATTTGCCAATAGATCTGAGACAAGCCAATTCGTGCATACATGAAGATTTGATAACACATCTGAGACAAACCAATTCGTGCATACATAAAGATTTGCCAATAGATCTGAGACAAGCCAATTCGTGCATACATGAAGATTTGATAACACATCTGAGACAAACCAATTCGTGCATACATGAAGATTTGATAACACATCTGAGACAAACCAATTCGTGCATACATGAAGATTTGATAACACATCTGAGACAAACCAATTCGTGCATACATGAAGATTTGCCAACACATCTAAGACAAACCAATTCGTGCAAACCTGAAGATTGCCAACACATCTGAGACAAACCGATTCGTGAATACATGAAGATTTGATAACACATCTGAGACAAACCAATTCGTGCATATATGAAGATTTGATAACACATCTGAGACAAACCAATTCGTGCATACATGAAGATTTGATAACACATCTGAGACAAACCAATTCGTGAATACATGAAGATTTGATAACACATCTGAGACAAACCAATTCGTGCATACATGAAGATTTGATAACACATCTGAGACAAACCAATTCGTGCATACATGAAGATTTGATAACACATCTGAGACAAACCAATTCGTGCATACATGAAGATTTGATAACACATCTGAGACAAACCAATTCGTGCATACATGAAGATTTGATAACACATCTGAGACAAACCAATTCGTGCATACATGAAGATTTGATAACACATCTGAGACAAACCTCGTTCGTGCACACATGAAGATTTGATAACACATCTGAGACAAACCAATTCGTGCATACATGAAGATTTGATAACACATCTGAGACAAACCAATTCGTGCATACATGAAGATTTGATAACACATCTGAGACAAACCAATTCGTGCATACATGAAGATTTGATAACACATCTGAGACAAACCAATTCGTGCATACATGAAGATTTGATAACACATCTGAGACAAACCAATTCGTGCATACATGAAGATTTGATAACACATCTGAGACAAACCAATTCGTGCATACATGAAGATTTGATAACACATCTGAGACAAACCAATTCGTGCATACATGAAGATTTGATAACACATCTGAGACAAACCAATTCGTGCATACATGAAGATTTGATAACACATCTGAGACAAACCAATTCGTGCATACTTGAAGATTTGATAACACATCTGAGACAAACCAATTCGTGCATACATGAAGATTTGATAACACATCTGAGACAAACCAATTCGTGCATACATGAAGATTTGATAACACATCTGAGACAAACCAATTCGTGCATACATGAAGATTTGATAACACATCTGAGACAAACCAATTCGTGCATACATGAAGATTTGATAACACATCTGAGACAAACCAATTCGTGCATACATGAAGATTTGATAACACATCTGAGACAAACCAATTCGTGCATACATGAAGATTTGATAACACATCTGAGACAAACCAATTCGTGCATACATGAAGATTTGATAACACATCTGAGACAAACCAATTCGTGCATACATGAAGATTTGATAACACATCTGAGACAAACCAATTCGTGCATACATGAAGATTTGATAACACATCTGAGACAAACCAATTCGTGCATACTTGAAGATTTGATAACACATCTGAGACAAACCAATTCGTGCATACATGAAGATTTGATAACACATCTGAGACAAACCAATTCGTGCATACATGAAGATTTGATAACACATCTGAGACAAACCAATTCGTGCATACATGAATAAATAACCCGATATATTGCCACCAGTTCGAGTACCGCATAGTAAATTGAGTGTTATCCTAAGGATAAGCTATCAAGAGAATGGTGAAATACATTCTCGGTATTATTTGAAAAACAAGACAAGGACAAGGTTGAGTGTACTCATTTCATTATGGCTAGTTATGACTTATTCCCTTGTGCTTGTTAATGCCCTTCGCACACATTAACTATTGTGTATTGTTTTATGAATTTGTTAAAACAATATTTTGTTAAATTTTCATGACGGCACAAAAGTTCTTCTCCAACTGTGAAATTTGGAGAAATATGAAAATGAATTTTGAGAATAGGCACTTCATTATAAAGATCTGATCTTCAAACATATATAAAGTAGAGAAATCAGAAAACAAGTAATAATCGACTAAGGTCCCGGATTCAAATCACGGAGTGCACAAGTAAATTTTATTTAATCATTTAAATAATATTAGGTATATTTTCGGCACGTTCTTGAGTGGACGATGCTCTCAGTATCACCCTGGTGTAAGACCACCATTCAGAATTGAAACATTGCTAGAAATGGCTTTAGCCGTGTATGTTTACCAGATCTCCTTCTTCCAACTGCCTTCCGCCTTATAACATACCCCAATCGGGGATACCGTAGTCTGACTGGCTTCACACGATTGGGAGCAGTTAGAACTATTGTGCAGTATAAACATAAACAAGTAATAAAAACTGAATTGCGCAATAAACTCAACTATCACATTGTTAATATTTTTGTGACAGTGTTCCGTTTTATAGGCGATGTTCTATATACCGTCCAATTTATATTGTACGAAGCATCGCGCATCGCCGGGCCTGAAAGCAGAAGTACTCGTACTTCTAATGTAATCGTTATTGAATTACTTGACTTCGCATTGAAATTCCGCTCGCTCTTGTCGAACACCCGCGTGACAGGAATACAGAGCGCGCGACGCACGCCTTCAATCCATTTATTCGCGGACTGTGTGACTGAAATTGACAAGGATTGCGTATTAACCCAATAGAGGGACATACTACGATTTTTAATTTATATAATACTAGCGGATGTGTACCCGGCGTTCCTCGGGATTATGAATGGTTTGAAGTAAAGTTATGACGTTGTGAATTCTAGTGTACCTAGAAACTGTGTCTATTTTTAAGGTGGAGATAATATTATTCAGGTGTATGCAGAGCTGATGAACCTCCAAAGAACTCAGTCTTGGCACACACTCCTTGCCTCATTCACATCCATACATCTTCTCTGACTAGTATTTTTTCTATTATTCTGACTATTAACATGGCCTGACGCATGTATCTGGTTAACTTGATCGTGTGCTTCTTTCAGCATTCACATTCGCGTTATATACTTTCTTTACACCCCTTTCTTCGTTTATTTGCTTTACATGTCCGAACCATCTAAGCGTCCCTTTGTTAATCTTGCTCTTAACGCTTACGTCAGCCCTGTATTATTTGCGAATCTCCGCATTTTTCACACGATCATACATGGTTTTACCAAACATATGCCTCGGGGATCTCATTTTTAGAGCATTCAGTCTATTTTCATCCTTCCTCCACCAATTCAATGCCCCCATATCCATACATCAGAGTGGGGGTCAGCACTCCATTGTGGACTGCTAGCTTTGCTAAAGAAAAACTATTTTTCTGTTTATTGTTAAATTTTCTAAAGTGAGAATTTTCTTATAAAAATTCCAGTTCTTGAAAATAATAAACAGGGCATCGTGTATCTTGCCCGTTTCATTGCCTCCTTAGGCGTGATTTTATTTGAATGGGTACCTATATAAAATATCCCTTTTGCCATTGAACCTGTCGCAATGTTCCTATTTATTTCTTTTGATTACTTGAAGTACCTACGCGTCTCTTTAGAAAGTGCTTTTAAAATTCACTAAAATTATAATATACACAATGAATAAAACAGGAAACCCGACACACAAATAAAATTTCGTTGACAGATGTATCAATTCAAAAACAAATTGATTGTTGGAATATTCCAGTGGGGCTGTGAAATTTACATAAAATGAGTGCTTTTACTTGTGATGTTTATCCCAGGTAAAAGCACACGAAATAAATTTACATAAAAAAATCATCCAATAAAAAACTGTTTTTTTTGTACTATAATACAAGGTGGGGCAAAAGTAATGTTATATATAATGTGAATGTGCAATCATTTTTGTAAATGGCGTAAAATGTCACGTAAATGTAATGGAGGGATACACACCTGAAGAACGCGGAATTATTGTTACTGCTTATTTGACCAATTTCCGGTCTGTTGTTTTAACGCAGCGTGAATTTGGTCGTCGTTTTCCTTGTCGTCTTGTACGAACAATTAAGCGTTTGGCTGAGCGTCAAGTGCAAACTAGTTCCACTAGAGTTGTCCCAAGAAGTGGCCGACTCCATGTTGCTCGTTCAGCCAATAATATCGCTGCTGTGACGTCCATAAACATCGACTAGACAACGATGCACACAATTTGGCACCAGCAGACGTTCGTTGCATTTTGGTGAAAAACTTGAAGATGTTCCCATACAAACTGCTAACCGTTCACCAATTGCTGTTTTCTGATCTTCAAGTGGGGTAACTTACTCCCATACTCTTTAAAGCGAAGTTTAATGCTAAATCACTATTTTGATTAATTTTTATAACGAATTGGTGCACATTATGAATACCAAAAATATGCTTTAGATAAATTGAAGGTTTTCCTATCGTTTCGCTTGAGTAGAATACAAATAAAAAATAAATTACTCAATAAAAAATATAAATGTAAACTACTAAAAAAAATATTTTTCCAATAGAAATGTATGAACGCGTAAAGTAAACAACTTTAAAAAATATATATTAGAGGTAAGATTATCTGTGACAGTTTTACTGTTTTTTTTACTTTTTTACCACATTATTGAGCGAATACTTCATTACAAGTATAGGTATGTTCAATGGTATTAGGAACTAACACGAAAAATTCTGCCTCAACACAGGCTAGCCTAGTGAGGCGGTATTTGAGAAACCACAACTGTAATTTTATTTTCTATTTACCTTCAAAATATTATGTTTGTATTAATAGTTCTTCATTTTTGTTAATTTTATAACCTTAAATATAAAAGTTACAAATCAATGTACACCATAATATGTATGTATAGTTGTAATGTGTAAACTTTCCTATAATAATAATAATAAAGATATTATTATTATTATTATTATTATTATTACTTGATTAACTTTTTTGCTTTCTTGTAAAATTATTTACAAAATAAATAAAAAAACAGTTTTTTGCATGAAATCAAACGTTTCTAGACTCGTTTGTCAAGCGATTTTAATATAAGGTATACCAAGAATATGCACATTTTTGGCTTGTAGCTTCATCTTAAATCTGGTGCAAGAAGATTACGATTTTTCTTATTCCAAATCACGATGAGTGACGAAGCCCATTTCCACTAAGTGGTGAGCGTCTATCAGCAATCTAGCAGGTTTTGCTTTCAGCGACTAGTTTTTCGAATGGCATTTCGGGCATACCACTTTAGCTGGATCACAAATATAGACTGGGTTAACAGAATAGAGAAATAAAGCAACTACAAAATTGATATTATTGAAAAACCACCGACATAATATTTTTAAGGGTAACTCTTTTAAAATTCTTGTTTGAATTTTGGTTTTGTTTTCTTGATTGAATGAATGAATGAAGTGGAAATTAACCCACTTTCCGACATCCGATAGAGCTGAAACTCGGCAGATAGACTCTTTGTTGTTGATAATGCATTCTGTCTACCCTCACTTAGGTGTTAGCGGTGTTGACTCAAGTCCCTGTGGAGGTAGGTCCAATCTTCAGTCAAACCACTTTTTAAAAAGTTTTAAACGATATTTTAAAAGTTCACAGCATCTTAAGAGCCAGTCCCTGGGGAGGAAGAATCAATCCTAAGCAAACCAAAAAAATAATTTGAAATTGGCAACTACTATTGGAAACTTATACCTATTATTGTAAAACATTTTTTTACGGGTTAATTTTCAATCTTTTTTTCATGCGCAGACGGAATGGCAATATTTTCGGATTTCATAAACATCGTGTATTCTTATTAGATGATATCATTATTGCAATAACATATTCGTTTAATTTCCACCGACCACAAATATTATCAAACGGCTTAAATAAGTACCAAGCTATAAAAATAATTGATTTAATGTGAAAAGAACTTCAAAGAGATTACAAATGTTTACCGGAAAATGTACTTCAAGACAAAAATATCATGAAATGAATAAGACGTATTTATTTAAACCATCTAACGTATTAATATCGTTATTTTCCTTCTATTACTACAAAAATATCCAATTATTTGTACTAAAATATTGACACAAAAATGATGGTTCATTTTCACGTTCTGTTCTACGTATGCGATATTTCCTAGAAGTGTAATGTATACGGATTTTGAAAAAAGTGGCTGAAGTTATTTTAAATAAGGCTTCAGACAGGGCAATACAAATTTCGGTATGCAAGGATTAGAAAGTAGGAAGTTAGTCTCTGATTGTGATGTGACCTTTGCAAGGATTAGTTAGTAGGAAGTTAGTCTCTGATTGTGATGTCTCCTTTGCAAGGATTAGTAAGTAGGAAGTTAGTCTCTGATTGTGAGGTCTCCTTTGCAAGGATTAGTAAATAGGAAGTTAGTCTCTGATTGTGAGGTCTCCTTTGCAAGGATTAGAAAGTTGGAAGTTAGTCTCTGATTGTGATGTCTCCTTTGCAAGGATTAGTAAGTAGGAAGTTAGTCTCTGATTGTGAGGTCTCCTTTGCAAGGATTAGTAAATAGGAAGTTAGTCTCTGATTGTGAGGTCTCCTTTGCAAGGATTAGAAAGTTGGAAGTTAGTCTCTGATTGTGATGTCTCCTTTGCAAGGATTAGTAAGTAGGAAGTTAGTCTCTGATTGTGAGGTCTCCTTTGCAAAGGATTAGTAAGTAGGAAGTTAATTTCTGATTGTGAGGTCTCCTTTGCAAGGATTAGTAAGTAGGAAGTTAGTCTCTGATTGTGAGGTCTCCTTTGCTAAGGATTAGTAAGTAGGAAGTTAATTTCTGATTGTGAGGTCTCTTTTGCAAGGATTAGTAAGTAGGAAGTTAGTCTCTGATTGTGATGTCTCCTTTGCAAAGGATTAGTAAGTAGGAAGTTAGTCTCTGATCGAGAGGTCTCCTTTGCCCAGGGCTAGTACTTAGGAAGTTTGTCTCTGATTGTGAGGTCTCGTTTAATCAAGATTGAATTATCGTAATTGTTAAAGAAAAATCTCAGACTTATGTACCACCAATATCACATGTATTGCATTGTCAGCGACCGTTAAAAAGTTATGTGTTTCGAATTATTTATGTAAAGATATGATTTCCTTCAGGTGTCATCGTTGTTTACAATTTGTATATGCCTAGTACAATAAACTGAGCAATAAAAACTGCATTGTAAATTGTTTAAACTACACGCCCGTGACAGACAGGCTTTGACTACACGCTGTAAGCACAATTCGTGGCTTGGTCTATTTCAGCAAATCGCTCGCCATACATTCCCATTGGGATTGTATAGCGAGCCATATGCTGAAATAGGCCAAGCCTTGATGCGTATAGAGTAATCTATAATAATAGAGATGTGGTAGCTGTTAGTCTCTCGTTTAATATTTTTCGGTACCTACATTAGGTTTATGTGCACCGGGCGGACATAAATATATTAAAAATTTCACTGCCTCCGTGTAAAAGGGGTAAGGTTCTCGGCTACGAATCCAGACAACGCGAGTTCAAATCCCGGGGCGCATAAGTAATTTTTTTTTTGATTAATTTCTGTTGCTACCCAGTTAATTAATTGACGTTATGTATTATATTTGCGGCGCGTTCCAGGGTGTGTTCAGTATATCCCTAGTTGAGGACCACCATTCAAAATGAAAACGTTTTTTGAAATGGCTTTAACTATGTTTGGTGACCAGATCTGAAAAGTTAAGTTACGTTAGGTTGCCCACATTCCTCTTCCCTATTTCATTCACTTAATTAAATATTCTTACTGGCTCCAGATGGCTAGGAGCAGTTGAGACTCTTGTGCTGTCCTCATATAAGTATTTTATGTACATTATAATGGATGGGTGCATTAATTCAGAAAAAAAATTAACTCCAATGCAACTGCGTTTAGTGCGAATTTTTTTTTTACAGATTTTTTTATTATTATTATTATTTTATTTTTTGTTAACGAGTTTAATTTGTTAAACTCTGTTTCAATTTCAGGATTTTATTTAGTGTATTCAATCATATAATTATTCAACTTAACAAACAAAAACAGTTAATTAATAAACAAGTTCGGTGTGTAATTATTATCATTATTACGCATAACAATTGGTTGGCATTATCAAACTTCAGAAGGCGACACAACTGTCACTCGTAATAATAATTACACAGCAGAACTTGTTTATAAATAAACAGTTTTTTTGTCAAAGTCGATTAATAATTTTATTGAATTTATGTAACATTAAAAAAAGAGAAAAAAAGGATATGAGGAAAAAAAATTCAAGGTTACAAAACATTCTTTTTCCCTTTTCAAATGAAATTTTATTTGTAGGGAGTGAAAGAGTTCTGAACTTTGTCGTGTAAACAAAATAGTAAGTAAGTTTTATGTAGTCAAACAATACGTTGCTCCCCCAAAACGAGTATTATTAGATGAAACCTATGTAAATATGATTTCTTTGCATGCGGGTTGGACAAATAATACCACCCACGAATGCTTCTCTCTTTGATAATACGAAATTTTACTTACTAAAACGCTTATAAGTGTGCTACCCACATTTATAGGTAGGTACCTTTATAAAAATGCTAGCGTAGACACGTGATCAATCACGGGATATTACAGTTGAATGAAATCAGGCTACCAAAAAAGGACAATGCGAATACTCAGAATAATTATATAAAGGAATAAAGTACTATAATGCGCTGCCGAAAAACTTAGAAGTCTGCACCAATTGGAAGGTTCAAAATGTTGTGTAGGACTCACATCAAGCAGGAGAAAATATAGCATATATGCATGTAACAATTAATAAGTAATTTGTAACCTTAAATGTACAAATTACTAAAATAAAATTAATAAAAAAAGTAAAGGGTGCGGCAAAAGACAGTGTAGTTTAGAAGGGTTATTAAAACAACTTACAGATGTGGGAATGATTTTATTTTGTTCGGTTATGATGATATCTCACAAAAATCTCAACTGCCCAAAGACAGTGGGACTATGGCATTCCTAATTGGGGTACGTCGTGATGCGGAAGACAGTGGGAGGTATATCTTCAAAGTGTGCTAAAAAGGCAGCATGTTTGATGGTTTCATTTTGAAAATTGACAAGATATAATATCTTCTCAATCCCTTTTGACAGCGCCCTTGACGTCATTTTTCAAAAAACAGCGCTATACCAGTTATACAATTATTATTACATCTTGCCGATTTATGCATCAAGTCCTGAAGATGACATCAGAAAGATAATGGCCCTCAGAAGCGATGCATTAATGAAGGCGATTTCTGAAGGTTACGGCCGCATTTTGGCACATCACGACGGGTATAGCGGTGATTTCCACCCGAACTTGATCTTTGAGTTCTTCCAAGTTGTGAGGCCGATGTTTAAAAACATATTCCATCAGGTAGCCCCACAAGGAGAAGTCGAAAATTGCAGCCGGAAGGCCCGCTGAGTGGCGACGAAAGAACGACAATTTTCAAGAAACGTGCGGAGAGCAAAGCCCAGTATTGTCCGTACCAAACCACAGCAACGACTGAAAACGGCACGACCCACCGACACAAAGAGACCCCTTCTGGGTTCCTACCCCCACCACACGTGATGTGCCGGCCCTCCAAAACAGTACTAACTGTTTTGCTGTACTCTGTCTTAGTCAAAATAAATAATTGGCTTATTAAAATAGTCTTCAAAAGGAGAATTTAACCTTTCGACTGTGGGTAAGCTTGAAAAATCACGACATCTATCAATACCAATGATCAAAACAGGTCATATTATACTAATCGAATAAAAAATATAGCATCGCTTATGAAAAGCCATTCAAAGAATATGTGAGTATGAATGAAATTGGTAGCCATATGAACGGCCCGCTAAAGTAAATCCACTAGACCTAGTAACATTAATCATAATGTGTATTTAAGCATCTGTGAAGCGTTTGAACAAAATTAACATACATTTTAAATAATGATTATTTTTTTTGGGTGAAAATTTAAAAATAGTTGAATTTGAATGAACATCATAATGAACCTGCGTAATGCGGAAATATGGAAGAATATTTCACATTACCCATGCACCGACAACCGAAATTAACATTTTTAATATTAATTAGGTAATGCAGTAAGAAAAACAGATTTTTATTTTTGTTTCAATTTTGTTTTCGGTAATGCATGAATTAATGCAAATCTTGGAAGTACAAATTAACCCACTTCCCGAAATCCGGTCAAGCGGAAACTCGGCAGATGGACTCGTTGTCGATGACAATGTATTCCGTCATGGCACAATCACGCACACACACGCGGACATTACAGCAGTTAATATACGTAATAAATGCCAGTTCTACTCGATCGATATTTGGCGAGGTTTTTAAAGTTGTCGACTTCAGTTCCTGGGAAGGAAGGTTTAATCCTCAGTAAACTAAATATTTCTTGATGTACCTATTAATGAAAAAAAAACTTTTGCGTGTTGATTTTTATACATTTTAAAATGTTTTGGGGTATTATCCCGTGTGGTGCTACTTCCTTATTTAGCCAACGTTTAAGACAGCATTACAGTGATCATCATGTCTAGTATCTGCCCTGATTATGACACTGTAATGCAGTCCGAAACGTTGGCTAAATAAGGACGTAGCGCAATACGGCATAATTCTCAAAATAAAAATTACTATGATTTTAAAATTTGTTTTAACAAATTGGCGCGACAACAATATGAATGAACATCGTGTATTGTACGTACTCGTAAGTACTAAAATTTCACAAATACAATTGAGCAGAGAAAACAAGACGTTTAGCGTTTCAAATGAGAAAGACAAAGGGTAAAAACGCGTTCAGCCGCAACTTAATTAAATTCCTCCATCAAATGGTGCTTTTCAGCCACATAAACAATTATTGCAGACAGCTTTTACATAGATTTAAATTATTTCACGGAATCGCGTACGCTGTTAATGTGTTTTTACTTAAAAAGCAATCCATCATTTACATTTCAAATTACAAAGTGTCTCAGCCCGCATTTAATGAAAACAATTGACACATGCCAACCGTTTTAGCGCTCTGTTTGGATTTTTCATTAGATAGATTTAGCAAAGCGCAAATGTATTGATACAGGAGTAAGTATCGTACAGAGAATCGAGGATAGAGATTAGCACCTAAGATTGTTGCAAATAGAAGATTCTACAAATAAGTTTACTTATCAAGGCTCCTATATTGACAGATAAAAACTCGCTGACGCCGTTTGCTGCTTGAAAACCTCAACGATTCTTTTTGAAAATAACAGATGGCGCCACTTCCGTTTACAAGAATCCTAAACTGAACAGTCATTATATATTAATAATACTATCGGATATACCACTACTATTCAAAATTTTGTTTTTATTTATAAATTTATTCAGAATAATGTATAATTGCCTGATGTATCGAACATTTTTTGTTTTCAATTGATGTATTGACTTTCTACTACAAATTATATAAATTCTACTCTCTACTATAAAAACATTGGATTACCATAAATTGTCAACTATACATGATAATACTTACTTAAAAATAAAGTAATAGTATTTAAATAAAACGAATACCCAATAACGATCATGGTTTTTAATTGGTTAATTTCATGGCATGTAATTTAAAAAAAGAAATAAAAAATACCAAGACGTCAAAAAACATATTTTTTTGCAAAATACCACCAATTTCCCAAAAAAATTCCTCAAAAAATAAAACGAGTTTCTTCAAAAAAATACAGCGATATTTTATAAATAATTCAAATTAAGGCAACGATGTTTTGCTTATTTTCAACAAGTTTTCAGAATTAACATTAAAAGGTTAATTTTATTCAAAAATCTACACTTAACAAACACCCCTTTCCTTCTATGATGTTTATATAGTTTATACTGTTATGCAAGTATATAACAAAGTTGAAAGTATATTCCACAAACCGGAACCTTTCCACGCCTCATGACAGCCGGTATATTGTTTAATTTCATCTGGAACGTAATCTGTTAGAGCCAGCGAAAGAAACCCAAAGCGCCCTCGAATTTGGTGCTGGTGAAAAATGCTCAGGATTCCATGGACAACCAGGAGGTCTAGAACGGACGGTCGATAAACCCGCTCTCCCGAGATCCGTTATCTATGGTCAGGTAGCGATATTTGCGAGCACGGTCCGAATATGATTCCGACAGTCGGCACACAAAACCGCCACTTTCAGCGCATCCTCCAAGGTATTGGATAAGCTGTAAATATGCAGAACTTTCTGGATAATGTCTAAAAAATAGTAATATGAATTGCTAGGTTTCCTAATAAACTTTCGGTAAAATACATATGATTTATACTTATAACGATTTCGGAACACGTGTTCATAAAAATTCTAATATTTTCGCATTTCGTCATTGTATGCTATCAAGGCAAATGCAAGTGCATGAACACGTGTTCCGATATATTAGGAATTTACTAAAAGTTTATTAAGAAACGTCCTGAAATCCTGTTATAAACCGGATTACCAATAATTTGAGAAGAGATTTTTAATAAATCAATACCTACTTATTTTTCTCCTTGTATAAGGGAGTTAGTTGGTACGCTGCTGTGGGAATCGATCCGCCAGACTGCTAGACTGGTGACCTTCCCACATGAAAAACAACCACATAAAATGAAAAAAAAATTATAACATCATTATTATTATCAGCTTATCTTATCAGTTTTGGCGACAACGCAACTATTTGGTTGTGACATTTTTTTTATTAACCTCCACACAAAACAAACTTCACCCCATGATCCCGGGCACCCCTGCTAAGTCACCAAACTCTTGAGGTGACCTATGACAAAGGTGTTTGTCACTGAATGAGTGGTTCCCGGATCGGCGTTTCCCATACCCACCTCCCAAATTGTAAAACGTTGATACACGTGAAGAAAAAACTTTTATTAATTGGGTAAAAACACTTTAATTATGACAAAATATTATTACCTTAAAAGCGTATAGCCCAACTGTAGAATATAGGGAGAAAATATAGTTTTAAGTGCATTCTCCACAAAATTATACGGAACTTTGGAAGTTAGTAGATTAACCGCTAGAAGTGGCAATCAAACATTTATGGCGGAGGAATTCTCGGAAATTTCCAATTTCAAAATTGAATGCCTCCAGTTCCTTCGCCTGGTGGAAACTTCTGTCTGAGGTCTAATTTCCGTGATGGAAAACAATTTATATGAAAATTGCCTTGGAAGCCGCTCAGAGTGTTGTGTGCCTAATTACTATGGAACGGGAAAGGCCATGGGCGCAGAGGATGCCCGACAATCAGGGTGGCCGTTCTGGAGCACAAAGGATAACAAAATAATTACTATTTAATAGTCGTAAAACCAGATTAAAATCGGTTTAGTTTTTTATTGCTTTATCGTGCTTCGCGTCAGGAAAGGAGACCTTTAAGCCACATGCAAAATAAAATGTAATAAGAAAGTTTTGCGTATAAGTTTTGACTCGCCCTGATGGAATGTAAACGCAAAAATCAGTTGAATCACCGTTTTAAATAAAATAACTTTTGTCAGAAAAAACGTTTTATGTTATTTCATCGTTTAGTTAGTTGTAAGCAAATGCACCTGGTTCCCACCCAGATGGAGTGATGTTCATTTCATCTCCCAGCTAAATTCTGTATCATATCATAAGCACTAAATTTCGCCTATAATGATGATAGAGTTTTCAAATAATGTCAGGTTATAAATCTAATACTTTTTTTTTAAACAAATATTTTCTATTGATATCCTAATTTGGCTGCCAAGGGACCACCGATTTTCAGCACGCTACTGAAAACTGTCTTCTCCAACCGCCGCCGAAAAATCCAATTACTGCCATGTTATCTCCTGTGAATTTAAAACGTAAACATACATTCTTTACAAGTCCAAATTCATAAGCACGATTTTGATTGACAAGGACAAGAACAAAAATGTAATTATTATTCACTGGAATTCCAAACGCATTTAATTTGTGTTGGCTTTTACGAGGCTTTCACCGAAAATTAATTATTCTAAAATGATGTAAGTTTAAAAATTATTTATCATTCCTTACAAAAGACGCGCAATCATTTTTGTAAGGTTCATCACAATAAATGTGAATTTTAATTGAAAAAAATTTTTCTCTTCAGAAAACCATTTACAAATAGGTAGGTACCTATTAACAACAAAAAAATTCGTAAGAACATAAAATCTGGGTATTATAAATTTTTTTTGATAGCTAAAATGTATTCTGTTTTGTATCAAATTGTCTATTTATGTGACATCGCACAAGAATCCCAACTGCTCCTAGTGAGACTATGGCATCCCTAATTGGGTATTTTGTGGGGCTGAAGGTAGTGGGGAGGTGAATGAGATGGGAAGAAGGAAGGTAGGGAAGTACCTGGCTATTCAGATCTGGTCACCAAACACGGTTAAAGCCGTCTTAAGCAACGTGAACTGAACTGAATGTTGATCTTATACTAGGACAATAATGAGAATATCTTACTCTGGAGGGTGCCGCAAATATGCTATACATTATTTAAAATGATTAAATTGTAAAATAGCACAAATTAATCAAATAAAATTTATTTGCGCACACCGGTATTTGAACTCTCGACCTCAGAGCCTTACCCCTCGGCCACGGAGGCCCTCTTGTCATTATCATGTATTATTATTCTGAAATTTACAAAATAATTGCCACGGTTAAGAATCTAATCACACCACAAACTATTGTAACAATGGAGAAATAAATTCGTTGTGTAATGAAAATAAGAATTACGTATTCATATTTTATAATATTACGTACATCACATCATATCCGAAATAATGTTGTTTAATAACAGCGTTCTACGTAAGTTTGTTTTGATTCCAAATTATTCTGCCATATCTGAGTTGCACAGTTGATATTCAATATCCGGCGAACAAAGCCTCGAGCTTTCTTCCGGCGAATGCATCCTGCAACGCGATACCCGGCTTCGCTCGACACAGCGTGGAACACCTGCCACCTTGTTGCAACCAGCTAATGCAGGCGCAATCAATGAAGCCTCCCCCCACACCGCACATTACTGGAGCCCCTATGCCAAGCAAGCTTTATGCGAGCTTATTGATAGGGAGGGGTGTTTAATCATGAACTTCATCAAAAAATATGTATCCAAAAAACCAATCGTCCATTCTGAAAACATATTAAAGTATTTTTTTTTTATTTTTGGATAAACTTAATGAGTAAAACCTCAAATTGTAATATTTAATTATTGAAGACAATATTAGCGATTCTTAATCGAAAATTTGAAACTGAAAAGATACGGTCACATCTAGGACACGAACTAGGAGCGGTGCCCTCGCAAGGCAAGGGTCCTGGGCTCAAGTCTTAGATGATTCTTGAGTCCTAGATGACCAACATAGGTCGCAAGATTATATTGTTAATTCTGAATATGAAATATGACGCTTAAGACAAGAGACCCTGTAAGACAAGAGATCCTGGGTTCAATTCCTAGATTTTTATTTATTTTATTTATTCATTTTCGGGAAATCGACAGTTTACATTTGATCAGTTTGTACATAAATATTATATAGTAAAATAAAACTAATTATGGATTTCCTTCTTGTGACTTTAACTGAGACAGCATAATAAGGAATAAGTTATTTAAATTTGTGAGAAAGGAAAATGAATTAAAAAATTTATACAAAACAACCATGTGACCGTTATCTTTTGTAATTTTCTGTTCTTGTTCTATTTCATGTTTCTTTTGGATTAATTGGTATTATTTTCTAAACAATGAAAACAATTATACGTTATAATAACAGTAATCCCCAAAATTAACAATGAACTGAATAACTTTACGTTGACGAATGTCGAATTGTACTGAGACAAGTTTTGCATTGACTTCAGATCTGAATTTGTCCTAATTAAACGGAATGGTGTCCCAGAAAAAACAAAATAAACGTTAATTACATTTTTAGTTTATTTATTTGTTTTCTGTTCCTTGGGTTTTAGCCCAAATAACGGCTGTACCGATAAACCGGTGTACCAATTAGGTAAGTGGAGTCGATTAGACTTTTTAATTGCGTAGTGGTTTTAGCCAAGTGTTCTACAAAGTTGTTATTTTCTTTTCTAAACCTCTATATAATAAAGCTTGTACTCAAATCATTATAAATTTAAATGAGTTTGCATCGGATTTGTTTAGTGAGCCAATATTTTACGTGTTTTTCGTATTAGCTACCAAATTCAAAAGCAACGAAAAACTTTATGTAAAATGTATAATATAATCTATCTATATCTATACGTATATACTATAATGTAAATAAGAGTCTCTAATCTAAGATGTTTTTTTATAAAAATCTACAGTTTTATTCCGAATCCTGAACTTCAGCTAGCATCGTTATAAAACAAACAACAGCAAGCTTAGAGTAAAAACTTGCTGAAGAAGAGTGTCTTGAGTGGTGTTGATTTGTTTTTAACACAAATATACAGTTTTGTTCTGATTTTGATGAAATTTTTAACACTTGTCCTTTAAAACAAGGGAAAGGTCACTGTTAAGATAAAGTTTTAAAAACCACTCCATTTTTTTCCTACTCCTTATAGCAGAATTTTGACACTTCTTGATGAAATTTTGACGTTCAAAATAAGAAGAAAATTCCTGTCTACATATTATTTAGAAAAAATCAGCGTAAAGCACGTGCAACGCCCAGTGATTCAACTAGTAATATTATTAAACAAACAATTAACTTTTGCGCAAAATTACATCAAGAAGATATGTTTAATTTTTAGAAAATTAAAACTGCTTTAACATTTTAGAGCTGCTTGTAAATGATTCAGTTCTCTAAAAAAGCATTAAAATTTTCTTATCAGCCGGGGAATTGATATTTTCTTCTCTTTGTGTTCTTTGACTTCCTCTGCTGGAGAAATTAACAAGGATATCCTGATCAGCCGCGTCTTGGAAATTAACCAACATAACGGCAACACTGTTATCTCATAATTTCGAGAGAACGGATATAGTTAGTAATAACATAGATCATTGTAGAAATGTATTATATATTTGTACAGCGCTCTTGAGGTGATTTTGCAAAAAAACGGCGCTGTACAAATCATCCAAATATTATTAAAGATTATGATTTGAAAAAATAATGGTTCAATTCGTAACTTTTCTGAATTAAGTCTGATAAACTTTTAGACTATCAGAGTAATAGTAATTTATAATCTGGAAGGCGGGTTCGGGTACCGCCGCCCCGGTACCCCTTTATTGGATAACCAACACCTCTGCCATAGGTCACCCCAAGTGGTTCGATACGTTTGGTGAGGTGTGTTTAGGATGCCTGCCTACCTACTGCTTAGCGTGACAGATCTTGAGAGGCTGGTTTGGGGAGACCCTTTCTCCTCTCCAACTGGTCTCTCGACCCATATCCTTGCCCGCATTGGGAGATATATATTCGTATGTCGGTCACTCTTGGATACACTAATCCCTAGATTCAAACCTAACCCTTTACCTTCCCAGAAATTCTTCTCCTTCCTTTCCTTAAGAGGAAGCTACAAGCCAAAAATGTGTATATTCTTGGTATACCTTATACTGTAGGTAATAGGCATTAAAATCGCTTGACAAACGGAGTCTAGAAACGTTCTATTTCAAGGACAAAACTGGTTTTTATTTATTTTGTAAATAATTTTTGAGAAAGCTAAAAAGTTAATCAAGTGAAACTGTCACAGATAATCTTAGCTATAAATATGTAGTTGTTTCCTTTACGCGTTCATACATTTCTATTGAAAAAAAATTTTTTTTGGTAGTTTATTTTTATATTTTTTATTGACTAATTTATATTTTTATTTGTATTCTACTCCAGCGAAACGATAGTAAACCTTTCAATTTCTCTAAAGCATAGTTTTTCGTATTCATAATGTACACCAATTCGTTATAAAGATTAATCAAAATAGTGATTTAGCAAAAATATGACACAGGCCCTGAAGGAAATTATTTTCCTCAGGGCCTCCTGTGTAAAAAATGTAAAAAAACAACATATTACCCAAAGATATTAGAAGAACGAGATGTGCTATGAGCAGTTCATACTGTGTGGAATTGTTTTGCCGAGTGTCGCCGGTTTTGTTCACCAATACTACTGCACATTTTCGCTTCCGCTAAGGTATCCGCACTAATACATAGAACAGATTTCTGTGCGTAAACGTCCCGATACCGTTCAAAGTACCCTAATTAGGTAGTACTCCGCCTACGGTCCGGCGGCCAACATAGCATATCTCGTTCTTCTAATATGTTTGATATTACCCTATGAACTTAGATTTTTTTCCGGTAGAAATTACGTAAAATCCTATTCGAATGGATTTTAAATCAAATTGGTTTTAAATGTGCAGATTTTCTTGGACCTTACGTGATGGCTCTATGAACAAAGTTCATTTTTTTAATAAAAATAATGAACGTTACTATTTTTAAAGATAAACTTGCAATTACAAGACAAGATTTTTATGGAAAGCATAAATGATAACAAATTATTTTAAACAATAATTATTGGCCTGAAACACCCCACATACATTGAAAAAATCTTCCGAGAAAAATTTAATTCCGCCTACGGGAATCGAATCCGCAGTCTTACATTCTTTCGCATTTATTTTTTTCTCCGTATATTTTTTCAATTTATATGGGTGTTTCAGGCTAATAATTATGGTTCATAATTAATTGTGTTTAAACCATCATTTTAATAAAACTTATGTACGTGTTTCACAACCAGAGGTTCCTTCATTAGGATACGAAGCACTCGTGAAGAGTGAATTTACAATTTCATTTTTTTCTTCATTATGCGGCTTCTCTTCCTAAAGCCAGACGAGGTAAGGTCTTGGTCATTATTTTTTATTTGACGATTAGAAAAAGGTTTTGTTTTAATTCTTGATTTGTTAATGTTTCTTGTAAAAAACAGTGATTCCAGTAACATTTTAACACATTTACTTTCGAATACCCATACATAGTTAATCATGAAAAATTAAGAAAAAATGCTTCTCCAATATGTTTTTGATCTTCGCAAAGTTGATCAAATCTTACATTAACCCTAAAAAGATAATCTACGTCCGCGTCACGTAGACGGATTTCAATATTGAAGTATCTTTTTAATTACAACACGTAGCATCTCGTCTGCCTCGGTCAATTCAGTCGTCTGCCGGAGCTAACGTGCAACAGCTGTGTCGCAACCTGTAAGTATTTTAGATACCCATATGGCTATTATGTACGTCCGCGAGACGTATGCTTATCTTTTCTGAAACTTTGATAATATGACTTTATTATTTTAGTAGTATATAAAGAATATATTTCTTTTAATGATGAACTAATGTTTATAAGACAAGGTTTTATGCACAGCACAAAGGATAACTCATTATTATAAGCAATAATTAGTCGCCCGAAATATCAATACAAATTAAAAATATCTCCCGAGTAAAAATAAATGCCGCCGACGGGAATTGAACCCGCACCTTCTGATGTCCGGTCAGGTGCTCTGGATCACTGAGCTACGTCGGCTTATTTCCAATACGCCAAATAATTAAATATGTACTAGTATTTCAATCAACAATTACTGCTTATCATATTATAGACTGATAAGCATTTAGTCATAGTTAAAAGTGCCAAAAGTAACGAACAAAGACTAATTATTTTAACAATTATTTTTACAAGCAATAATTATTCGCCTGAAACACTCATCCACATTGAAAAATCTCCTGATAAAAGATACATGACGCCAACGGGACTCGAACCCGTGTCCCTTCGATTTCCGGTCGACAGCTCTGACCACTGAGCTATGGCGGCTTATCTCTTATCCGCGAAATAATTCAATATATACTAGTGTTTCATTCAACAATTACTGCTTGTTAATTTTTTCACCTGAAAATCGAAGGGACACGGGTTCGAGTCCCGTTGGCGTCATGTATCTTTTATCAAGAGATTTTTCAATGTGGATGAGTGTTTCAGGCGAATAATTATTGCTTGTAAAAATAATTGTTACCCTTTGTGCTATGCATAAAAAATCTTGTCTTAAACATTAGTTTACCAAAAAAAAAACTAATTATTTTATAAAATGGTCCTATTATAGAAGTAAATGAGTTTTTTATGTTTGGAGGTAATTTTTTTTTTATTAATAAATGTAATTACAACATATAGGTTAAATTTATTACAATAATACATAAAATATAAAAAGTAAAATATACTAAAAAGTACATATATATTTCACACTATGTACTAATGTCATTGCATACGTCCTGAGACGTATGATTATCAGTACATGATTATCTTTCTACGGTTAAAATATGTTTTCCCCTGCAATACAAACTCTGCCAGACTATAAGTAAATTATCATTTCATCTCCAAAGACGGGAAGTTCTATTCACTCAGAACTATGAATCATTTTCACTTTTTTGCACAATCATCGCGTCTTTGTAACGAGCAGTTCTTATTATTGCAAAAGCGAAGAGTGACTTCCTCCTCCCGTCTTGGCTCTCTTATCTTCTTTACCACATCCCTTCCACAATTGAAGTCAATTCATAAGTTTAATTAAAATTAAGAAGTCAATAAACTTTAACACTTTTATATTGCGTGCTTTCTATAATTCACTGGTAAGGATGGAAGAAAAGCATTCAATTAATTTTTATTGATAGAATCCGGTTGGTCGTACAGGTTCATTCAAGCAGGTACCGTACAGAGTCCTACTGATGTGGCTTACGTATTATTTAATTTCCTTCCAAGATTTTTGATTGAAATTAAAACAAATCAATATATTATCAAGCTTCTTTTTTATTATTTCTGATGTGCTCAACCAACAACCAACCAAGTCCCAACTGCTCCCAACCATTTGGAGTCAGTAAGACTATGGCATCTCCAATTGGGGAATGTTGTGAGGCTGAAAGTTAGGGGGGTGGAAAAGGAGATGGGGAAGAGAAGCTGGTGTAGTACTTGGCTATTCAGATCTGGTAACAAACATGGCTAAACCCATTTCTAGCAATGTTTCAATTCTGAATGAGGGACTTACATTAGGGAAATGCTTAGAGTATCTTCCAATGTGGAACGTGCCGCAAGTATACTACATATTATTTGTAATGTAATAAATTGTGAAATAACACAAGTTCATCAAATAAAATTTGCTTGAGCACGCCGGGATTTGAACCCGCAACCTTCGAATTGCTAGTCGAGAGAATTACCCCTCGACCACGGAGGCCGTATTTATTTAAAATTCAATTAAATGGAATATTTCTGAACGTATCCGAAAACTGTTTTACAAAGGTGATTAAATACGCTTTCAAATTTGAATATTAGAAATAAATAGATATTTTTTGAAATATTGAAATATTGAATGTATATGTATGGGGGGGCGCCTATAAAACTCACACACAACCTCTTTACATTGCGCAAAAACTAATAATTAAAATAATATTAAAGAAATCATTTTTATATTCATCTGAACTGATTTTCAAAGAATTTAAAGTCAGAAAATTAAATACTCTTTTCCTGTATCACGCAACCTTACAAGTTTACAAAGATGATATCCTAAACAAAACCGTACCATTCAAAAACACAGCAAATCTCAGACAAAAATACATGTTACCAATTCCGATTTGTAAAAAAACTTTGGGTCAGCAAAACTACAAATACTTAGGAACAAATTTCTTCAATAAATTGCCAGAAAATATAAGATCACTAAATGATAGTTTCAAAGAATTCAAAACACAATTAAAAAAATAAAAATATACTGAAAACCTAAACTAAATAAAAAAAACGTAAATAAATAAAAGAAAAACAAAAACAAAAATTTAAAAAATAAAATAAAAAGCTAAGAAACTAAACAAATAATACCTCATACCATACACACAAGCAATTGCTTATTATGGGAGAACATTGAAAAATAATAAATATTAATCATATCATAATATCTTTTATCTTATTACTAGTGAAATATATATATGTATATCACACATTGTAATTTTTTTTTTTTAATAAATTGAATAAAAAAAAATTGATAAAAAATAATAAAAGGGCACACTTTACGTTTCTTATAAGTAAAATTATAAAAAAAACACACTTATTTTATTAGACAAATGTTGATATTGGAATCTTTGGTTTCATAAAAGTGCACATTATACTTCTTGCGTGGTTAACATCTAGATTTGAATATAAAGCGTAGTATTTCCTCTTTCGAACCTAGTTTAGATAATATTTCTCACCGTGACAGTACGAGAGACATCATGTGAGACCATATGAGTTGTTCCCAAAAGCGAACAGATTAGCCTTATGGATTAAATTCATCTATTTGAATTTAGATTATGTTTTCTTGATTGAATTAATTAATTTATTAATTATTGTAATGTAATCTTGGAAGTGGAGAAACCTACTTCCCGATATCCGATCGAGCTGAAACTCGGCAGATATACTAGTTGTCGATGACAATGACAATGTTTTCATTCTTTCTGTCAACTTTTGGTGGTAGACGGGCACACACGCGCATTTTCTGAAATTGGATAACACTACATTTAAAATCTACAGCAGTTAATGTGCGAAATAAATGTCGGTACTATCCAAATAGGTTTTGGCTAAGGTGGTAGCGGTGTTGATTCCAGTCCTTGTGAATGAAGGTTCTATCCTCAATTCTTGAATAATTTATATTTTAAAAGACATCTTAAAAGTTCACATCAGTTTAAGATCTAGTCTCTGGGGAGGAAGACTCAATTCTCGGTCAATACAAAAAAAAATCAAATTGGCTACTAGCTTGCCCAAAAGATACCGAATTTGAAATTGAGAATATTTGCATTATGTTAAAAAAAATAAAATAATTGTTTAATTGAAAAAAAAAGGTTTTTATTTTTTTTATTTTGAAATATCTCATAGCCATGCATTTATTAACAGTAAGGTATACCTTGTTATCGTTACACCACTCTAATTATTTTAACGCTGGTGAGATAGTATAACAGTTGACAATGCTTCGAATTACTTTTATATAATAGTTTCAGATCATCTGCGAACATAAGAACTTCGACGTCTTTAAAAATATTACAAATTTCGTTCACATAAAAAAAAAAGTTTGTTGTGACAACCTTGCGGTACACCACTAGATGCGAAAAAAATCACATGATGATACCCCATTTAGTTAAACGCTAAGGACCGGTTGTTTCACAGAATTTGAACAAATCATCAAATTTTAAAGTTGATTTTCAAGTTCTGTGAAAGTTTTATTCAAGTTCTGTTATGATTTCAGTATTGTAAAATAACTGGCTAATAATTATATAATAATAGAACACTTGAAAATCAACTTTGATTAATTGTTCAAATTCACACAAACAACACGTCCTAAGCTTTCTGTTAGGAAGAAAACTTGTAACATATTTCGACCAACTCCAGCTTTTCCATAAGAAAACAAATGCTTTTTAGTATTAAAAAAGTTATTTCCAATGGTTACAGACAAAGTACGGTGCTTGTGAGCAGTGGATGCCTAAACTATATATGTTTTTGAAAAAATAAAAGAGTTTTTTTTGTGTTTTCAGGTTCCTGTGATGACTCAGACTAGAGAATCTCTCGGCATCATGGACGGCGGTCCGCCCTCCATCACATTTTCAACAAAGTCCAAAAAAGGCCACTACGTATCCAAAGGGTTCGCCTTCCTTCTAGTCACGATATACGTCACCTCAATAGTTGCCACCGGCTTTCTAGTTTACAACTTCGCCACATGTCCACAGATCGACATCCCGACACAAGTATCCCGATATATGTGCAACCAAACGTACGACGAAGTTACAACCAAAGTTACGACAATTAAAGACGACAGTGTTAATATAAATAAAGTCTTAAATGATACAAAGTCTAAAGTAAACGTTAGATTACCAAGAAATGTTAATCCGATCAAATATGACGTTAAACTGATCCCTTTTATATTTGAAGGAAATTTCACGTTTCATGGTGAAGTAAGAATACTCATTGAGGCGCTTGAAGATACAAAAAATATAACATTGCACGCGGCTGATCTAGGTTTCATTTCTTCAGAAGTCAATTCTCTGAATGGAAGTTTTGAGGTTGGTAAAATTGAAGTCATTGGCTATGCGAATGACAGTGAAAAGGAGTTTTATATAATCAACTTGAAGGATCAGTTGAAGAAAGGGGAACAGTATGTGATATTGATGAAGTACACGGGTATCCTTAATGACGATCTTCACGGTTTCTACAGGAGCTCATATAAAGTGGGTAAATCTCGAAGGTAAGTGATCTTAATAAATTACTAAATTGTTAACTCAAAAAGACAAGTTCACATAGTTCGCTTTCATATCGGACTATGCAACTGTTATTGATTAGTAAAAAAATAATATTTATAAAATATCATCAATACTGTCATTATTCACTTATAAAATTAAAATAAACCATATTTGGACATTCGGGCAAAACTTTATTTGAAATATGGCTCATGTATTGAGCTGCACTGTGTAGTATCCATAATATTAAATAAATCTTTCGCAATTCAATAAGCTTGTAAAAGGTTTATACATGGAGGAAAAGAAAATAAGGAAATAAACGTCATTTTATGTCTATCTACTTCAGACGGACATCTCTAAAAAACAAATGGTCAGTACTGATGAAAATAAAATTATATTATGTCAAGACCAACAAAACCCCTCATTAACTTCCCAGTCTGAAGGTTATATAAGCTCTGCAGCTTATAGGTCCTCAATAAAAAAGGGGCTCGCACCACAAATTGTTTAAACCTCAGTTGTGAAGATGTTATGAATTATAAGTAGTTTCATCAGTATGAAGTGTAGGCGCAAAGCGACTATTAGCTATTTCCAAGGTAAGTTGTACAATTACTATAATTTCTTATCAAGTCGCAACAGTTCGTGCAGTAGCGGATTAGGATCGGGCAGAATAAAAATCAGGATTTAAATATCCCTCGCGGATATTCAAATGATTAAGCGCTCCTCGCCATGCGAACTGGACCAAATTACAAAAATAAAAATCGATGATAGTCGTCGGGGAGGAGCGGGACGCGGAGTGTTTATTGTGTGTTGGAATAGCCATGTCTTCTGCGACACTGTTTGCACAAACATTGAACCAAACATTGCTTCGGCATACAAAAATGTGTACAGCCAGGCACTCATTTTGCATGTTTGCGCAAACGTTTGGTTGTAGGGACATAGCTCAACGTGTTCTTAATATTTTAGGATGATTAAAATTACAGCTTTTTTGGTTTCACTTGTTAAAATAGTAGATTGGGAATAGGTAGGTACATATTTTAACTTTTGGTTACTAAATATTTATTTTTTGTCGATTTTGTTACTATTTAGTGTATTTACACGCAAAAATCGCAAAAAATACGCGAGTGTGTTTGGAAAAAATGTGTGTATTTTTTTTAATATCCTAAATCAAAACCATTGGCCTCTTGATAAAATTTACCGATACCGACCCTCGATAGGGCCCGCACCATAGGTTCAGCCTCGGGGTTTACATATCCTAAATACAGTCCTGGCCAGTCTTGAATTAGTCGTGAATTGTTGTATTAGTGCATAACATTTTATCGATTCATAACATTTTGAACGCAGATAATGACTTATTCATAAGAAATACGTTGAAACTGAGTTTAATGACGCATAAAACAAATGTTTCCCCTATTTAGTGTTTGAATCAAACAAAAGTCATTATCTGCGTTCAAAATGTTATGAATCGATAAAATGTTATGCACTAATACAACAATTCACGACTAATTCAAGACTGGCCAGGACTGTAATATAATAACTGTCTAATGCAGACTGCGTTTTAAAACAGGACATAGCAGAAGGTTGTTATTTATTCAATTGCGTAGCTACCGTTGCAAAGGTAAACTATATTGCTGTCATCTTCATTACGGCACTCCATTGTGGTCGGTAAATAATAGAACCATTCATTAGGCTAGCTCGATGCATTTGAATAAACGAACGACCTTGGATTCAATACAATTTCTACGAAATGCAACACGATTTCTAAGGAAGTCAATGCGAATTCTGGAAAGTTCGCTAAGCGAGAATTCCAGAGAACGGATTCTTCTGACTATGGATGAGAGATCTGGAGAATACCCTTTCGTTCCAATTAAAGTTATAAACTTATCACTTTGGTAATACCTTAAAAGTGTTAAGGGTACGTCAAGCGAAAAAAAATATTTATATTTCTTTTTAATTTTTAATTTGAGAAATAAAGTAATTAGATATTATAGAATCGTATTTACATTGGGTTTTTACTTATTTGGAGATTTGAATACTACTCTTCCATAGAAGCCTTAGCTTGTATTTGGAAGAGGAGTGCAGAGTTCATTATTGTAGTTATTTATTTTTTATTATTTTATACTATGGTAGGTATTAAGTGCTATAGTAAGTACATTACAGTGAGAAAGTAAAAAATAGTTACATTATATATTTGGTAGTTGTGATGTTAGTGTAGGAAGTTAAAGTAGATAAGTAATATACTTTAGACAGAATAGGTTAATTTTAAGAGTAATTCATGTAGAAGGAGTTTTTTATGTTGGTCTTTAAAATATTTGTTCATTAATGACAAAATATGCGTCTAGTTTCTTCCGGTAATCGATTGAAGAAAGCTCTTCCTTGGCAAGTATAATAATTTTGGGCAAATGAAGTATTTAATTTTGGGCATGGAAAAATATATTTAAGTCGAGTTGGGTTTCAGGTAAAAATTGGTATTTGTCTTTCATCTTTCAGTCTCAGATATTTAAATGAAGGTACGTGAAACTCTTCGAATAAGTACTTTGTTGGGTAGTCGCTGGGTTTTTTGAATATGATTTTAATTATTATTCTCTGTACGACTCCTATTTGGATAAGGTTAGTTTTATATACGGAACCCCAACTAATGTTAGCGTAAAATTGAAGTCGTAGGAATCTTTGAAAATGGAAATACTGTGTGAGGGTATTGCAGTCAAAGTTCAACGTTAATTCTCATAAATCCTATTGTACTTTTTTGTAGATAAGATGGGATCTCATCTCGCCATTTGTTTGTAGAATGAGGTTTTTACGGTTTGTTATTTTGTTTTTGATGCTGGCTTCTTGGAGAATTTTCTCGTCTTGATATTTTTCGTAAATGACTTTGATGTTTTCAAGAAAATCTTCATTGGTGTTGTCGTTTTCTTATTATTTCCTCCACTTTTATATTTTTGTCTAGTTTATTAATTTGTTCCTTAAGTTTTGTTGCCTCATGTTTTTTAGGGCATGGAATGATAATTATATTTTTGTAATGCATTACAAAGTATAATTTTTTCAACCTTATTATATATCCCGTTCAAAACTTATCCTTCATCACTGTTTAGGTAAAGGTCTTTGTCCGAACCAAATAATTTTCTTGTCTGAACTCTTCTTATTTATGTGACTGTTTTAATAATTTTGATTTCGTTCGTAATTCCAGATGGTTGGCCACCACCCAATTCCAGCCAACAGACGCCCGCAGAGCCTTCCCCTGTTTTGATGAGCCAGCACTGAAGGCCAGATTCACAATTTCCATCGCTCACCCCAAGAACATGTCCGCCATTTCCAACATGAACTCTGTGGGACAAACTGCTCTTGTGTGAGTAGAAATTTCTTGAATCTTTTGTTTTAATTTGACTCTAACTTTATTATCTCTTGTTTTTATGTTGCTTTACCCACTAATTGTTTTACTTTAACACATGGTTGTTCGCCGTTATTGGACAGTAGGTATTTTTTTTTCATTATTTTTTGTAATTTTTTTTTTGCTAACCCTCCGTCCATGGTGAAAATTATCAGTTTCACTGCCAATCTTGGCCAGTGATGGCTTAGAAAACTCCAACATGTAAACTTGCAACACATCACTCAAATTCAATATGCTATAACTTTAAAACTAGAGTAGGTAGTAAAAAAACCTCGTACGCACAATTTGTTTTGATTCTTTCAAGCACTGGGCCAGCATAAAAACAACACGCAGCGACAGTTACCGAATTTTTTTTATATTTTAAAAATTTATAATGGAATTATATAGACAGCCCTGATTTATTGAGCCTAATCACCTTCAACATACCAATTAGAACGACTCGATCAAAAAATCTTTTTTATTACAATAATATTATCAGGACTGAGTCATTTAGATACACACTTGTGCCTAGATAAGATGCAGTTGGCAATAATTTCACAGAAATTGTAGATGTGTTCAGCTGCACGGAGTATGTTTACAAGAAGGCTATAGTAACATACCTCAATAATACTAATAACTAAGCTAAGCATAATACTATTCTTCTGTTTTGAATTTCTAACTTTTATTTCTTGATTACTGTTGTACTAGACTATTATGTATATCAAATGTTTGTAAAAGCCCGTATGGGCGTAGAATATATAAATAAATTAGTAATAAATTTAAACTGAGCGTTGAAAGTTGTATTGCGAACATTTTGTTTAACAGTGAACCTGTTAATAAAGTAAAATATAAAATCATCTATGATATATGCCGTAAATATAGTAAGCTCTGGTATCTCCGGCTCCCACGTAAAAATAAGATTTTGATTTGTTTCTTGATGTTCTTTTTTGTTTTCACCATAAAGATTGCAGCATGGATCAACTGAAGACTGAACTAATGCATACTTGTTTTCATCAGTTTAAGGCGATGCCATACGTAGTAATGCAAAATCGTGTGTTTTTGGTTTGAAAGTTTAGTCGCCTAGAAATGTTTCAGATGCTTTAATTAAATACTGCGAGTAGAATTCAACTTGGCCTTTGAAATAATTGATTATTTTTTAGATAAGTCTTTTTACAAGCCCAGAAAAAATAATGTATAAGGCCTATGAAAACTGCTTTAAAGTTCAAAATCTCCTACTTACGAACCCATTTTTGGTTATGATTTTATTGTATAATGTGGCAAATTAAGTTATTTATAAAATTATCGAAAAAAAAAAATTATGCCTTAACATTCACAAAATAAAATAAGGCACTTTTTGGGCATGTTTTTTTCTTGCATAAATCAAAACAGGCGGATGGTGTTAAGCGGAAATTTAAACCTTATCGCCATCTACGTAAGGGTTGTTATTGATAGCGGCTCAATTTAAAATATTACACGACGTAGTGCATCGCCTTAACAAAACAAACAACAGCCACTATGTTAGGCTTTATCTTCTTCATCGGCTATGATCTAGCTTTCGACAATTCAGTGTTAAATAAAAGCAGTACCTATTGTTATTTTATTTCAAATGCGCAATGGTCAAATGTGGCCATTCTATATTTCTATTTTTTCTGAATTTTTGTAATTCCGCTCACGGAAGATATATATATTTTACATTTACTACACACAGGAGGCCACGAGGAAACAATTTACCTCAGGGCCCGTGTAATCTATACAAAATATATATATACAATTTAACACAAAAATAAGGTTTTTATAATATTTTTGAGGTTTCAGGGAGGTGCACACACCGCTATCATGCTCCAGTATAAGAGCAATATTGTCTTCAATAATTAAATAAAACACGGCTAAAGCCATGTCAAGCAACGTTTTAATTCTGAATGGTGGACTTACACCAGGGCGATTCTAATACCGGTCAAACAAGGACAGCATACCTACATGACGCCTGTGTTCTAAGGCTAGCATTACACTTGTAAGTTTTTACGTAAATTTACGACTTCTAGCCAATGGGCATCTTGCATTTTGAAAATCCAATGCGCCCATTGGCTAGAAGTCGTAAATTTACGTAAAAACTTACAAGTGTAATGCTAGCCTAATGATTGAAATCAGCTTGTTAATATAGGGGAATCTGTCAAACTGACCGGCCGTTTCTGCACAGAGTCGAGGGTTTTTCAGGTATTTTGGGGCTCCAGACCAGAGGTGGCTACCAAATTCAACAGTGGGACGCACTTGCACTTTGTACAGGGTCATCAGTTGTGTAGTATTGTGGAATATGTTAAAGATGCATCTATGTATCCACAATAAGCTTGTTGGTACCCTGAGGGGATTTTCCGGTACTAATTAAGGATGAGTCTTTAACATTAAAATTGATGACTTTTTCGCTGTCATCCAAGAGAAGGTTTTTTATCCTTATCTAAAGATGTTAGAATTTAAGGTTGAGGAAAATTCCTTACGATTAAGTAGAACTGGAATCGGTCCTCATGTTTTAATAATCTTCGCATTCACACAACATTCGTTGTAGGTCTTCAACATAATGTAAAAATGATGTGAGTGGTATTCAACAACGTTTTTACTCTATTTCTTCACTAAGTATACGTATCAATAAGTATCATAAATAGTCAAATAAGTCATTTGGTTATTTTTAAAACATTCAGAAAATGGAGTAATTGATTACAGATGAAGATAATCGTGTCTTGTCATTACTGAATGTAACTGTTATCGGTTTGCATAAATACAAAAGACCCAGTTAGACGAACAAAAATGGCAATCGTACCATGTGATAAAATTTTGATTTGGGTGCTGTTTAAACATGTTGAATTTCTTTTTTTTTCAGAGAGGGGCTTCCTGACTACGTTTGGGAGCATTTCGCCGAGTCAGTTCCGATGTCAACGTACCTCGTTGCATTTGTCGTGTCTGATTTTGCCCACAAATCCGACGGTAACTTCTCTGTCTGGGCAAGAGAAGGAGCCATAGTCAGTGCGGAGTACACCCTAGACATTGGTCCAAAGATCTTGGACTATTTCGCGGAGTTTTACCAGATAAAATACCCGCTGCCGAAGATGGACATGGTTGCACTTCCCGATTTCAACGCCGGTGCTATGGAGAATTGGGGATTGGTGACGTTTAGGTTCGTATTTGCTTTGACATTGTTCGAAACGAAAGTGAGAATCTAAAATTGTGCCTTATTTTATGTTTTAGTAGTAGGCCAATATTCATGAGCGGAAACGTTTTTACGTAGAATTGTTTATGCTGCAACAGGGATGTACATACTGCCTTTAAGAGAACTTCAAGGGGATTGCATTATTAGAACAGTTTTCAAACGAACCGGAAAAGCAATATAATCTGTTACCGCCGACCTCACAGAAAGAAGAGTGATTTTTTTTTTTTTTCTGTGTTCATTGTGTTTGGTTTTTACAGTATTGCATTTTTAAATAGTTGCACTTTTCTATGTGCTTTAATTTTGATATCGTTGGTCAAGAATGCTTTATGCCATCGATTCAAAATGTTGAAAAAGAGAATTCTAATTCCTTTTTTAAATTTTGTGAAACAAATACCGTTTATTACATATTTAAAAAAAAATCAGACTAAGGAAATCTGCAAAATTGAAAGGGGGTTTGTTAAATATCTCTGTGAATGTTTGATGGCCAATAGGGTTTTTGTTATTTCTAGGACAACCAAATAATATGCAAAAAGATTTGGCCTGACACATCAAGGTCGCTATGAGCAAAGTCCGAGGGTTGAGTATGCTTTTTAAAAAAGAAAGAGAAGTGATATTTACTTTATTGATATTTTGACCCCATACTTGATGATCGTTGTGGCACAATAAATTCAAGTGCTTGACTCTGTCAATGTAAAGACAGACTCTTGACAAATGTATTATAGTTGTATAGAAGCCCATGTTTTAGTTTGATCGTCCTCTCACATCTCAGCTCGCAACTACTACCTACATATCCTTAATCTACTCGGTTAACAATAAACGAAGTAATCAATTTTGGAGTATCATCGACATGAATAATCTCAGAACCTTAAACTAATAGTGGTACAGCCTACCTACCACCATATAACAACAGTAAAACAATCGTTAAACAGTCATAGTATTCGGCTAATAATTCCTGACTATCATTTTCATCTAGGGAAACTGCAATGCTCTACGACGAAAACATCTCCGCGAAGATCAACAAGCCAAGAGTGGCCACGGTGGTAGCCCACGAGTTGGCCCACCAGTGGTTTGGGAATCTGGTGACTCCTTCTTGGTGGTCCGACCTCTGGCTCAACGAGGGATTTGCAAGTTACTTGGAGTATGTTGGGATCGACGCCGTAAGTAAATTTCGAATTATATTATTTTTTTGGTTTGTTATTTGAAGGGTTTTCACTGTCTGATCTGTTTCATCTGTCTTTCATTCATTAATTTTTCACACTAACCCTACACAGGAGGAATTGAGAAAAATAATTTGCCTCAGGGCCTGTCATCTTTTGGGATTCTCTGGGGAGAGTCTTATATAAGGAAAGGAAGGATAGTAAGTTCTGGGAAGGTAAAAGGTATGAGGATTGGGTAGGAATTTAGGGATCATTGTGTCCAGGAGTGACGGGTATATTAACATATCCCTCCCACTGCGGCGCAAGGCGATGGGTAGAGAGGCCAGTTGCAGAGGTCAAAGGGTATCCCCACACCAGCCTCTCCGGGTCTGGCAAGCCACGCAGTGGTGGGCAGGCGCATCTTGAACACACCTCACCCAATGAAACCGGGCACCCCTTCTAAATCACCAAACGTAGCGAAGCACTTAGGGTGACCTATGGCAGAGATATTGGTAATAGTTCCCGGGGTAAAATATTATTATCTACTTTTTCTACCGTTTTGTTTATGTCGATTTCATTAACTTTAACTTACTTTTTTACCTATTGTACGTGCATCTTAGCAAGAGTCCCCGTCCCAAAATTTTGCTCTGGGTCAATAACAAAAAACATATGCGAAAACATGTGTCTAAAATCCATCACTACTAAAGTTGTTACATTTTGAAAGTTATTAAATAATTCAATTAAAATAATTAAAGACCCTAAATATGAAATTTGTAAATTTAGCACCAATATATGGAATCCATATACCTACCTACTTAATTTACCATTAGAGCTAACAAAAACTAAGAGTTACAAAATATATGAACTTATTAACTTCAACTACAATATTATCTTTAATCATTGAAGATAATATTAACAATTCTCAAGCGAAAAATTTCGAATAGAAAAATCTGAAAAAGAGTCGGTCGCATGTTAATATTTAACAATGCTTAATTTAATATTACAATTTGAGGTTTTACTCAATAAGTTATTCCACCATAAAAATATACAATACAAGCTGACGTGTACCCAACGTTTCCCGGGGTTATGAATGCTTTTGAGGTTATAAATTTTAGTGTGCCTAAAAAGTATTTGTTTCACGTGATCGTACTATATCTTCCTCAGGCATCTCCGTCTTCTTCTACCATTCTCTTCCAAGTCACACAATTCCCTTTTACCACTGTCTTCGTTCATCACGTATGCCTAATTTTATCAAACATAAGTATTTGATTCACCTGGTTGAGTCATGTCTACCTCGGGCATCTTCGACTTTTTCTACCATTCACTTCTGTATACAGGGTGTATCGGCAAGTACCCGACAAACTTTAACCAGCTATTTCTCAGCACATTTGGAGTAAAAAATGTTATGGGCGCTTTGCTGTCCGGTAACATTTTTATTCCATTAAAAACAAAAAATAAATAAAAAATCCACACTCCGTCACTGTCATTTGGCTTGTTTCTCGCGTTCAACAGCTGTTATTAGCAAGTGCGTCAAAAAGTGTCCTCGCTCTTTCGTACACACTAAATAATAATAGTTAAAAATGAGACGAATGGTGCTGTGCCATTTCGTTGTGATTGTAAAAGCGCGCCAACGTAGGTACGTACGTACATTATTCAACGAAACTCGAACAAAATATTGCCAGACGGGTTTTCAAACAAAGGATAAAACATTGGTGACATGTGGTGAAAATATGAATAGTAAATTTTTTATTAAAAAAAAATGTTACCAGACAGCAAAGTGCCCATAACATTTTTTACTCCAAATGTGCTAAGGAATAGCTGGTTAAAGTTTGTCGGGTACGTGCCGATACACCCTGTATAGTATCATAAAATCTTCATTGTTACTGTTATGAAACTACATTATATCAACTTCGACTCCGTTTCTCACCCTAGTGCAGAGAAAATGAGTTTTTGGCATCTTCTCTCTGGCAAAAGTCTTCTTTGGCATCACTGACTTCTTCGACATTGTCTTTTATTTGTATAGATTATGTACCTTCGATTTGTATAGATTATTTGAGAGGTGGTTATGGGTACCGCTTCCCCGGCAACCATGTATTGGATAACCAACACCTTCCATAGATCACCCCAAGTGGTTCGCTACGTTTGGCGACTTAGCTGGGGTGTCCGGGTTCATGCGGTGAGGTTTGTCGAGGTCTTGACGTTGGATGCGTTTGCTTACCTATGGCATGGCGAGCTGGATCGGGAGACACTAGTTGATGGAGAATTTATGACTCCCCCAGCCGAACGCTCTCGACACATCATCAGATGAATCCACACGTCCGTCACTCCTGGACCCATTGACCCCCAGATTCCTACCCACCCTTCGTAGGTACCTTTTTTCCTTTACAGAATTTCCTCTCTTTCATTTCCCAAAAAATACCCTCTGACAAATTTTTTTTACTCAGCGCCTCCCTTGTGGAGCTAATGTAAAAAAAACCTGCCTTCATTTGTAATGGTTAAATATTACCGTCGCGAAAGTAGGCATATTCATTGGATATTGGTATTTTTAATAAAATAAAGCTTAAGTTACCCACTCTCTATTACATATTTCGGTAAAACACAAAACACTAACTCTGTAACATTTCTTTTCCATTGCAGATAGAGAAGTCGTGGAAAGCCATGGATCAGTTTGTACTTCACGAAGTACAAAACGTATTTGGATTGGACGCCCTGACGTCATCACATCAAATATCTGTTGAAGTCGGAAACCCGGATGAAATCAACGAAATATTCGACAGAATTTCTTATGGCAAAGGTAAACATTGCAAAAATATTTATGGCTCGTGGCTATTAAAGTCGTACGGTAAAGAAGATATTTGTAAATGAAACAGTCAGTCTTATTTTACACTGAATTTTTTTTTGAACAAGCTTTGTAATATTCTGAGGTGATTTTTTAAAAAAAATGTGAATACCGCACAGGAGTTCCAACTGCTCTCCCTGTCTAGAGTCAGTGAGACTATGGCACCCCCAATTGGGGTTTGTTTTGAAGTTGAAAGTAGTGGGGAGGTGAAGGAAGTGGAAGGTGGGAAAGTTCCTGGCTCTCCAGATCTGGTCACCAAATAAGGCTAAGGCCATTTAAAGCAATGTTTCAATTCTGAATGGTGGTCACACCAGGGCGATACTGAGAGTATCTTTCAATCTGGAACGTGCCACAAATATACTAAATATTATTTTAAATTAATAAATTGTGAAATAACACAAAACCGTCAAAAATAATTTACTTGGTCGTCAATGAATATACGTGTTCGCATAACATGACGTCATTTATTAGTTTTGTATTTTTTTGGTTAATTTCTTAAATACATCCTACAATAATAAAATACTGCGTTTTAGTTGGCAAAATCATAAAAACACTAACAACACAAGATAACAGAGCAATTCACACGAAGTAAATGGATATTTAATGTGCACGCACTAATTGGATTGTTACAAATTACAAATAAATGTGTTTGGTTATTGGGGGTGTATATTCAAAACGGTTTAGCAATATTCCTAATGAAAAATTTATCGCTTTCACAGGAATTATCCATATTTACGTTTTCGCAGCGGCATTATTGTAAACGTTTCCTTTTTAATGAAAATACTTGTATAACAAATTGGTATGTATTTTGTATTTATCCTCAAACGATAAGGTTTCGGGAACCGTGTTTTTAGTTGCTTTACCATAAAACCGAGTGCTGTAGCCTTTGATTGAATTTAGCAAAAAATGTTCTTTATGGTAGATATTTCAATGTTTGTAAAAACTTTAAGACTAACCAGTGATTCTCAGTGACCGGTTGCAGACGATCACGTCTTTTTTCAGTACTGAAGGTCCGATCAGAAAAAAAGTGAAATTAAGTTTAAAATGGGTTTCATTATACTCATGACAATGGAATTCCACCATGTAAATTATTAAAAGTTCCCCTCGGATCTAAACAAAATAATATCATGTCATTAAATATTTCCGCTTGACATTCAATTTTAAATAAATTCGCTGTTTTTTAATGTCTTTTAAAATAAAAGAGAAAAAAAGAGAAAGCAGACGAAAAACTCTTTCAGTTTTTAGTAAAACAGATCTATATTTGCAATTAAAATATTACATTTTTGTGCAGACATAAATAGAATTTTTAAAGTCGCTTGCCAATGGTTTCTGTCGTCTAAACTGGATTTACCATTTTAAGCAAAACTAAAAAAACGTATTTAATTAGACAAAGGGGTTATTATTGTCACGTCACTTTTTTTTGTTTTATACAAAAAATATACTATGAAATTTTTTTCAAATGCTAAATGTTGTTTCATAGAATAATTTCATATTTCTCAGAGCGTATATGGTAAACTTTTAAATGCAAGTGCAAAGCGTGGTATTATCTCTTTCTAATAAATTCAAATTCAAAAATAAAAATATTTATTGCACAAAAAGAGTACAAAGGGTATAGCTTATAGGTTACATCCTATTTCTTCCAGCTAACCCAACATAAAACTGTTTGAATCACGTACCTCACAGTTATAAAATAATGATGTAGCACGATTTTTTCTGGTCCGTATCCGGCTGGGAGAAATATGTCTCTAAAACACTCTCAGGGTTAAAAAAAAAACCTTTTTAAAATTTTGTCTTTCTGTACATTTTCCTTCAATATATTTTCCTTCAATACATTTTAGTTCAACTACAAGTCATTTTCTTTTCAAAACATAAAAATTGTCACTCCTTCTTAAATGACGAAGAGAAACAATAATAAATTAAACTTAAAAAAATTATTTTTAAAAACTGCTCTTCCTCAGGAGCCGCAATAATCCGAATGATGAACCACTTCCTGACGACTGACGTGTTTACTTCGGGAATCACAAACTACCTGAAGAGTAAGGAGTACCAAAGCTCGGAGCAGAACGATCTGTGGGAGGCCCTTACTCTGCAGGCTAGGAAGGACGGAGTCTTCGACGATACCATGTCGGTCAAGAGCATCATGGAAACCTGGACCCTGCAGACCGGCTTCCCTGTCATCAACGTAAAGAGGGACTATGTGACGGGAGACGTCACGTTGAATCAGGTGACTATTCACAATATATTTCTATGACTTCTAGGTACATGTATAGGAAGGAAAGGAAATTATGGGAAAGAAAAAAGATATGAGGGGTAGGTAGGAATTTGTGGGCCTGCACGTCCAGGAGTGACGGACGTATGAATCATTCCCTTCCACTGCGATGGGTCAAAAGAGTCCGGCTGGAGTGGTCAAAGGATCTTCCTAAACCGGCCTCCCAGATCCGGCCCGCCACACAGGTGGTGGGCAGGCATCCCCACCACAAAGAACTGAACGAACCTCACTCCATTAACCCAGGCACCAAAGGTAGCAAACCACATGTACCCATGCAAACCTCCCAAAAACGTTTCTTGAATTGTTCGCTTTAGGCATGTTTAGAGACTAGATCTCATTAACCAGGTACTTCACGACCTTCCTCTCCCCAATTGCTTTGGCGGATTTCAATATCTAGTCCACCTCAGTAGAGGACCGTCTACTGAAGGTAATTTTATCTACAGATCCTAGGACATAAATACCTGGATTCGAACTAGAACAATTTTATGTCAGTATAGAATGAATGGTGAAGTACTTACACGCGTAAACATCATCAAGGACCTTGGGGTGATCTTTGATCCCATGCTGACATTTTCAAACCACATACTCCAGCTTACCTCGGCTTGCTCCAAAACTCTTGGTTTTGTAATTAGAACTTGCAAACAATTCAATAACATAGAAGCAATGACCGCCATGTTCAACGGAGTGGTCAGAAGCAAGCTGGAGTACGCCAGTACTGTCTGGATACCTTATCAACTTAAATACATAAATATGATTGAACAAATTCAAAAAAAATTCCTAAGGTATGTTTACATGCGATCATACGGAATATATCCGAAATTCATGCATCACGTGGAACTGCTAAAGGAGACAAATTACCAAAGCCTGGAGACCAGGCATAATGCCGGACTCATGGTATTTGAATTAAAGTTACTAAAAAACCTTATCGATTGTCCATATCTCCTGTCATGCTGTGGCTTATTCGTTCCTGATAAATACTGTCGAAATCGTAGCCACGACCTATTCTGCATACCGCAGGGTCGGACAGATGTCATTGCCCAACATAGCATGAAAAGAGGTATGACCTTGCTAAATGCCCTACCAGCGGATATAGATGTGTTTAATAACACTATACCATGTTTTAAAAAAAATATGTACATGTATTGTTAGTTATAATAAAATTGTACCATAATTGGACTTACCTGTCTGTCGTGAAATGATAAAAAATAAAAAAAAATAAAAAAATGTCAAAATGTTTTATATCATTCAAATCAATACCGGCTTATTGTAACGGAAATGCAAATTCCATGACACCAGACCTCATTATTCGGTAGTTATTTTATTTATTTATTTCTTGACCGTCTGGCATATTGACCTTTATATTTCTTAGAGATGCTGTCAGAAAGTCTGAGAATTTGTGTCTATTTCCACTTCCCAATCAAATCTATATAAATGGTATATTTCTGAATGTATCCGTATAAAAAAATACAGTGTGTGGCAAGCCTACGCACGACGGAAGTGAAACTATTAGTATTCTTCTCTCTCTCTTTTCATCATATTATTATTATTCAGAATGCTGTACATTATAGTTTTAAAAAGCATAAATTTATTTATAGGCGCGTTGTTAACAAATGAACGTTTAACATAACATATTTATAAGTAGCATGTGATAAAAAAAAATTAAAAGTTATAAAAATATGGGATTCGAACCCGGGTCCTGCATAACGAGTGTCGAACGCTCTGCCTCTAGACCACGAGGAGAGGTAACTCGCGCGACGAGAACCGTGTATAACGTGTACTCCTCAATTGACTTTTAACGTGTAAATTTAAGTTAACTTTTAAGCTATATTTTGACAAAAATATCATATAGGTACCGACCGTTAATTCTAGCCAATTACTCGAGTGAACACCTGCCGGTCTAGAGTCTCACTAAATGGATTTAGACATTTGTTAAAATTAACAAATTTATGTAATTTTTAAAAAAAATGTAGATATTTTCTTATATGTGTGCCTGACAAAATCGCAGCACGAGAGCATTTTATCACTTTTCCTCGTATTAAAAAAATCATAAAAAGAAAAAAAAAATTAGTTAAAGCGGGGATCGAACCTCGGTTCTTTACGACGACAATCGGGCGCTCTGCCTCTAGACCGCGAAGCTGAGTTTGGAGAGTGACCTAACCTAGGTATATAATATTAGCTAGGCTCCTATAGCGAAATGATCCCCGTTTTTCGTGACGGTCATGAGTCGGTTTTACTCCGGTCCTCGAAAATGCATAACGCGCGTAAAGAAGTTTCACTTCAATATAACATCACTGTCACCTCATCTCGTTTCATACAAAAGTTAGTAATAAAAAATTCCCAAAGTTTCATAAACGTCAGAACCTTTGCTTTCAAAGGGATGTACGTGTTAATCTTCATTTGGTTAACTTCTACATTTATAATAAAGTTTGATAGTTTTTCTTTCTAACACCGTTTAGTTCATATTTCTAATTATAGCAGTAAGGGAGACACAACGAATTCTATGAAATCATATGAGTTGTAAAAGCAAATTGACTCTATGGGTAATAGCTGTTAGTTCCCAAAACCGAACAAATTAGCCTAGGAGTTAAAATTATATGTGAAATTACGATATAAGTAAGCAATTTGATTCAAGCTATTTTAAAGTTGTCATGGCGATATTTGGAAAGATTCCAACTAAACATCGTTTGGTATATTCAAGATTGGAAAGAAACCTTAATCGTATTATTTCCTTTCCAAATTCAGGAAAGATTTATGCTCGCCAAGAACGAGACGGCTGCGATGAAAGCCATGAGATTCCGAGACCAACAACTGTGGTGGGTTCCAATAACCTACACCACCAGGAGCAAACTGGACTTTGTCAACACCAAGCCGGAGAAATGGATGAAGGGGCAGAAAGAACTTCAATTCAATAACAAGGAAGCGGCTATGAAGGACGACTGGGTCATTTTCAACATCCAACAGACAGGTACCTAATGAAAAAGTTTTACCTTACAATAAAACTTATATTATGTACTTAGCTTTATTTAAAACCTATAAAGTGAGATAAACATTACCATTTTGCAGCCAAATCGACGTTTCTTACCAATTTCGTGTGTAATTCTTAGTTTAAATCTCCCGCCAATGTCACCTGCTAGTTCCAAATGCATCCTTGAGGCGGCGCCAGTAGTGGGACGCCACTAGTGACGCTATAATTTCAAGCTTCATTAGATCTCATCAGGCAGCCCTTGCCTAGGTTTTAAATAAAGCTAAGTACATAATATAAGTTTTATTGTAAGGTAAAACTTTTTCATTATGTAGCATAGGCTTTATTTAAAACCTATAAAGTGAGATATTGTTTGTTATCGCCTGGTGACATTATGCTAATGTGAATCAAATATAATATTTAAATTTATTTGCTAAAAAGAAAATAGGGGCAAGATTTCCAGAAATCAGCTAACCAGTTACAGAGGTTGAAAAAGGTCAGCAACAGATGGGTCGGTGTTGACTCGGCCAGCCGATTCTGCAATTTCCCTTCTATAGAACTTGGCAAAGGTATTGGGACTTCTCCAGTTACCACGCGACAGTATATCGTCCAGCTTATATTTCTGCAGCCAGTTCAGAGATGCCACTGCTGAACGGATGCTGCCAGGTGGATCCTCTACACCAGCATCCCTGAGGACTGCCCTAATCCAACCTGCAATTACTGCCCTGGAGGCCGCTTTCACTGTCCCACAAGTTGTAATAAATAGGCTAGGTAGTATCGCCTGCGCTCTCCGTTCCTTAGACAGTTCTATGACCTTCTCCGTCCAATAGACAGGGTCTATGTTCCTAGACTCCGAGCGAGCCAGTCTCCACCCTGATTGTTGCCAGTCTGCCGAATCTGTCTTGCCACCAAACACTGGCCAAATGGAGATGCCTTCACTGTCCACTGACAATCTTTCAGCTGTGCAATGGAGCAATGTGAGATCGTGGACTCGGCGCCCTGATGCCAAAAGCAGGATGGTGGCTGCTCTCCTTGATGCTTCAAAGAGAGTAATATGTTGAGGCAAATTCTTCTCCAGCCATGATGATACAACCCTCGGGTCCCAAATGGGGGGTTTTGAAGGCCTTAGTCTAGCTAAAGATATCCCTTTTAATATCTTCTTCACTATCGGATTGGAGCTCAGCTCTCTATTGTCTTCGGGAGAGCCTAAGGTACACACCACTGACTTGTGAACTAAAATGGTACTCAGCGATAGCTTTTCTCTGATGTGTAGATCGGCTAGGAACCTGGCTAAGTCTTCAGCTTTGGGACGCGTGGCATCAAGCTGATTCTCTGACGCCCAGCGCTGCCACCTCCGCCATGCCGGAGCATAAGTGCGAAGGGTAGAACTTCTCCACCCGGATCTAAGAAGTTCCTTCTGCTGACTTGACCATCTTGTTAGGTTTTTGTCCCACCCCCACAAAGCCAAATCTCCAGAGTGAAGGACTCTACTTGAGGAGGGGGTTTGTTGGTCCTGGTGTCTATCAGTGCTTCTCCTAGATTGTGAATCGTAAGAGGTGGACCCAAGGCCCGACACTTCAGATCCGCTCTCCAAAATGCCCTTTCCCAACGAGGAGCCACTACCAAGTATAATCCCCTTGCTCTGTTCAGGTGGCAAAGAACCCTCGGCATGAGGCACGGGGGAGGGAAGATCCAAGCCAGCTGATGGTCCCAGTCCCTGCTCCAAGCATTGTGGTAGTCTGCCTCGTCGTCCTGAAAATCAAGAGAAACATACCTTTGAACCACATGCGCTGTCCTAGAGCCAAATAGGTCTATTTCGGGTCGTCCCCATTTCCTGAATGCTACCTCTGTGAACGAGGGTAGCAAGTGCCATTCGGGTATAGCACGATGACGAGATAGACAGTCCGCTACTTCATTGAAACGACCGGGTAAGTATTGTGCTGTCATGGAGACACAGTGTTTATCCAAAACATCTAGCACTAGTCGAGTACAGCTCAGGAGTTGAGTTGATCTGGTACCACCCTCCTTGCGGAGATAAGATACGACAGACCTGTTATCCGACTGGATCAGAAGACCCGAGCCAGATAGCTCAAGCACGTGAGGAGACAAGGCAGCCAACACGGCGAGCATCTCCTTTACATTGGAGTGAAGATTCAGCTGGTCATCAGCCCACACACCGCTGAGAAGCTTTTCGTCCAGCTGGGCACCCCAACCCTGATCAGAGGCATCGGTTGTTAGGTAATGCTCAAACAGCGGCAGATGTATAGGTGACGTCAGGGTGAGCGATCGAACCCACCATCTCAATTCCCGAGCGGTAGCTGCCGGAATTGGTGATGACTCCCAAGGGTGGTAGTGTCTGAGTCCTAAGCACCCTTTCTGTATGTGCCGGCTGTTGAGCCTGCCTCTTGGAACTGCAAAACTAGCAAAGTTTAAAGAGCCCAAGAGGCTGCGCCCCTTATCTAGTGACCACCTACCTGTCTGAATAAAACCCTTTAACAAATAAGATAGGGCTGAAACCTTGTTCTGAGGGAGAGACTTTTCATTAGTTAGAGTATTCCAGCTGATACCAAGAAATTGAACTTGTTGTGATGGTTCTAATATTGACTTATCAAATTGTATATGCCATCCCAAGCCTTGCAAAAACTCCACCATTTCAATAGCCTGCTGTTTTAAAGTAGGCAGGCATTGGTTTACTAATAAAAAATCATCCAGATACACTAGAATTCTCATCCCTCTCTTCCGCAGTTCCTGCGCTACCCAGTTAGTGAAGGTTGCGAATGCCTTAGGTGCGGTGGCCAAGCCAAAGGGGAGGGATGTCATCTGCAAGAGTTCATTCCTATAGATAAGTCTAAGGAAACATCTATGCTGCTCACTCACAGGTACATGAAAGTAAGCATGTGTGAGGTCCACTTTAACCATCCAGTCATTCGGTTGTAGAAAAGTAGGAACTCGATAAACGTTTACCAGACGAAATTTACTGACAGTCAGAAAATTGTTTAAATACTTTAAGTTAAAGACCGGCCTCTTTGAGCCATCTGATTTGGGGACCAGAAACATGTTAGAAATAAATGAGGGAGTGGCAGGTGCCGACTCTAAAACCTTAAGGGCTTTGAGTTTTTCTATTTGTTCTGTCATTGCCACAGAAGTCTTAGTGGTGAAAGGGGAGTTAAATAAATCAATATTATTATTTAGTGGAGGTTTTGATGAAAATGGAATTCGGTAGCCATCTAACATCTTAAGGATGATAGTAGGGGCGCCAAGGTTCCTCCACTTACCTGCGAATGAGCGCAACTGACCCCCTTGAAAAGAGGGCCCACTGTTAAAACCTCTTACGGTCTGGCTTCCCTGCTCTTTCCTTGGGCCGGAACCTACCTCGGGGAGGGAAAGCTTTAGCGGCTCTACGGGCTGGTTCCGGACCTCGACTCTCAGGGTGCTCCCTTCTCGCGATGGTTCTTCCCTGCTGTACTCTAGGACGAAAGGGCTGCGAGCTCTGCACAGTCACAGGTTTAACGGGTGGAGCTGGTCGCGACGTGCTAGGCTGAGGAGCGAGGCACTTCTTCACTCCCCCCAACTTATCCAGCTGGGCCGACAGGAGGTTCGGGTCAAAGAGATATTCCGATGTGGGCGGAATCTTCCGTAAGGCATCTCGGACGTATCCGTCACTGATGCCTCGCAATGCCCCCTCTCGTCGATACTCAATGTGGCTAGCCCGTTTTCCGCAGACCATCTGCATGATGTCTTTGGACACCTTCTGGGACTCAGACCCCGCCGCGAAGAGAGACTGCACCTTCTCGAAGAGAGTGGAAGTGCTCAGCTTCGTGCCCGGTTCCGCACTCCAGTTGACCAGCTCCTGCAAGGAGGCCTTCAGGAGATCAGCCTGCAGGGAAAGAGCATTGGTCAGGGAGCCGCAGAAGGAGTCCGTTGACGTACTGGCCGATTCCTCCTGAGCTAGGCGCTTCAATTCAGGGTTCAATGCCAACATTGAGAAGAGAGGGGTTGCGGCATACGACTTCTGGATCTCGAGGTAGCGGACATTGTTCCAGTTGGCCGTCCCCAGATGCTGAAGGAGCTCCACTTTTTTCACCCTCCCTGGGTCGGCCGATGGTATCTTCGGCTGCTTTAGGTCAGTTGTCCACTCCCCGAGATCCAAGTCACGAGACGGCTTATTCGGATGGACGAGTCCCATTCCCAAATCTCCTGCCAATTCCTCCCGAAGCGACGCAGGGGTGTCCAGGGAGATGCTGTCCTCGTCATCGTCATCCGAGGCGCCACGGACGGGAGCCTCCGAACGCTTTTCCAGCAGCAGACGCAACATTTCCTGCATCTGGGACATCTGCTGCGTTAATACGTCAATTCGCGGGTCGGCGGGAGCTAATTCACAAACCCTCTGCCTCTTGGCTTTGCCTTCGCCGTAGACCCTCGGACGCTTCCCCCGCGTGTCCGTGTGAATCACCTTCATGACTTCCGCCCTCGAAAATTCGGCTTCCCCGCTCTCGGAACGTTCGGAATCCGACATAATCACGAAAATACAAAAAACACTAAACAAAAACACACGAAACTCTATAAATCGCAATTTTACGGAGTTCGAACAGTCACACTGTTAATAACCTCGAAAAAAATATGTAAATTTTGCGCAAATACTGAAAAACAGGTTATTTTACGGTATTTGATGTTTGTAAACAAACCAAACGTGTTTGACCTTCGCAAAATAAATGCTAATGAAGCTTGAAATTATAGCGTCACTAGTGGCGTCCCACTACTGGCGCCGCCTCAAGGATGCATTTGGAACTAGCAGGTGACATTGGCGGGAGATTTAAACTAAGAATTACACACGAAATTGGTAAGAAACGTCGATTTGGCTGCAAAATGGTAATGTTTATCTCACTTTATAGGTTTTAAATAAAGCCTATGCTACATAATTTCCGTATTTTATCTAAAACTCATATTTTGATGAATTAAATTATCTATAACGATTTAAAATGTGCCATTTTTGATTTGCTGCCAAAACGACATGTTTGTTTTGATTCGTGAATTCGGCGACGTAGACATCACGCCGGGTAACGTTGATGACAGCTGTCTTACCAGACATTGGCGGTTTCTATGTCACAATGGCGTTGTAGCCAGTTGGAATCGTTTCGGGATGCGCGGTTTAAGATGGTTTTTTAAATCAATAATTATGGAAGAAAATATTAAAATTACACTGTTTTAATACAATGATCAGAATTGGAAAAATTTTACCAAAACAGATAAAATGGAGAAACCCAAATAAACAGATCGATTAGTATAAGATGTAGATAATATTATAGACTTTCATTTTTTTTTTCATTTTAATTTCTTCTATATATATATATCGCTTCATTTAAAAAAAATTCAAAAATAATCAGATAAAGTCGATTTGAGATAATTAAAAACACTGTGTAAAATATTTAATCAATTGAGTTTCAACTGTATTTTTATGATATCATCAGGATTCTACAGAGTGAACTATGACGAACACAACTGGCGACTTATCATCCAGTACCTGAACGATGCGAGCACCTTCCAAGAGATCCCACCCTCTAACAGGGCGCAGATATTGGACGACGCCCTGAACCTGGCCTTGGGAGGGAAACTGGACTACACCACGGCTTTGGAGGTCACCAAGTACCTGGTGCAGGAGAGGGAGTATGTTCCTTGGAAAGCTGGGCTCGTGGGACTCGGATATCTGGACGGGATGCTGGCCAAGGGACCACACTATCTTGAATATAAGGTAAAAGACAAATCTTTGAGCTTCGATGAATCTTTGAAAATGTAAAGATAATCAATGCGAGGGACGAAGGGTGTAAAACTATGTAATAAATAGGTATATTTATGTACGAAAGCTCAGAGATACAATAATACCATGTCTTTTTGTTTTATTTTACGAAAATCAGACGAAAACGTCCATGCCGAGATGTTAATATTAAGACAAGGTAACATTCGTAATTGGATAACTAACAATAACATTCCTTATATGTAGATGATAGTAAGGTTGAAATTCCCACTTAAAACCAGCAGCCTGCAAAAATGCAAATGAAAAGCGTGTTTTATTTAATTTTGTGAAATTCAGATACAAATATTAAAATATTTTCCGATCATTTTCTAAAGAACTTAATTTCCCACATTATAGAAAAAAACCAATTCCGAAAAAGCAGTTTCTGTAGGCCTGATACCTGAGCATCTACCATTGTAATACCGGTAGAACAAGGACAGCATACCTACCTGACGCCTGTGCTCTAAAAATTGCAAATCAGCTTCCTAAGATAGGGGAATCCATAAAACGGACCCCCCGTTTCCACACAGAGTCAAGGGTTCTTTTCAGATATTTTGGGGCTCCAGACCAGAGGTGGCTGCCAAATTCAACAGTGGGGTGCACTTGTGATTTGTACAGGGTCACCAGTCGTGGAAGGGAAAATTGCTTCCATTGAAGGAGAGATACGATTGGGCCTTTGAAACATTAAATATGATGTTGCTTTTCAGAAATACCTTCTCAGCCTAATCAGCGACGTGTACAAAGATGTCGGCTTCACTGACAACTCTGATGACTCCATGCTGACCATATACAAGAGAATTGACATCATCAACATAGCCTGTTTACTGGAGCACGATGACTGCGTTACTCAAGCCGTTACTCAGTTCCATAACTGGATGATGATGCCGAATCCTGATGTTCACAATCCGTGAGTCTAAAAAGTCGTACATTTAAGGGTTAAAAAGCCATTGAAATTCTGCCTTTAAACTGATCGAAATATAATAATTTTGCAGGATATCTCCAAACCTTCGCAACACGGTATACTGCACGGCCGTGAGGGTGGGCGGAGAGACGCAGTGGAACTTTGTCCGGGAGAGGTTTGCGCGTTCCCAGACCGGCTCTGAGAGGGAACTCCTTCTGACCTCGCTGGGTTGCACGCGACTGCCCTGGTTGCTTTTCAGGTAATTTTATCAATTATAAAGCTGGACACATACGGCAGAGCCAACAAGCCAAATAGTGCTGCGCCGATCTAAAACTCATTGTTTGTGGGGAAACTCAGATGTCTCTGCAGCCTCCGTTTAGAATTTACCGAGCCAAAAAGCCGTGGCTTGGCTCGGCCGTGTGTGGCTAATCTCCGAGCCAATGAATCGCTGTGCCGTGTGTTTGCAATTCCCAAGCTAAAATGCCCTCGGTATGAATTCAGATATTCAATATGGATTTGTGGCTCACAAAGGAAAGATTCGAAATTCAGAACTAAAAATGTTTGTAATTTCGTTTGAAGAATGAGCAAACGAAAATATTTTGAGGTATTTTTCTCGCCCGCCTACGTTTCGTTGGCCAAATATCGACTGAATTGACATTCAAAATATTGTTGATATTACGACATATCACAAATAGAGATAAGTCTTGGAAAAAGTTTTTTCAAAAATGATTTTTTTTTCTAAATAACTTTTGTTATTCAAAGAAACGAATTTAGTTCTTAATATTTATTTGCGTTTGTTAACTTATTTTACACATCGAAGAAGTTGCTGTCGCCAAAAATACCATTTTTGCATTATGTATCTGCGCACGTTGTCCGCAAAACGCATAACACACATGCTAAATTTAAATCTAAATGTATTAAATTGAGAACAATTCATTGCATAACTTAGTGATTATCTACATTTGGTGACTTAGCAAGAGTTCCCGGGTTCAGGGGGTGAGGTTTAGGTAAATAATACATAATGTGTCTTATGAAATGGTGGCTTAAACAGTTTTGACTTATAGAGAAAGAGGTGAAAAAAAGAAAGAAACAACATTAATAAAGTTTGTGGTATATTTTATAAACAGATTTTTTTGGAATTATCTTTAATCAAGCCCCCTCATTCCCAATTCCAACCGATTAATAACAAGTTTCTCTTTAAATCTTCCTTAAATTTTTATGTTCCAAATAAAAAGAAGTTATTTTTTAAGATAATATCTGTACATTTGTTATGCCGAAACGTTAATTATTTGAAATTCCCTCGATAGAAAAAAATCGCAAAGTAAGCTACAAAACTTATTAAAAAAAACATTTGAATGAAGAATGAAAAAAATCACAGTGTATCTTTAAATGCAACGAATGCATTTGTCGAGAGATTTTTGCTCTTTTTTCAAATGAGTTGTGTTTTATTAAATATTTTCACCATTTTCGCTTAATTATCATCCTTTTTTTAATATATACCTATCTTTTGTATTTACATATCTCCCTTTCAAAAAATCTTTAAAAGCTTACTACGGGGTTTTAAAGCATGTGTCGGAGTAAAAAATTACATCCTGTTTATTTGTTCCACAGATACCTGGACCAATCTTGTCGAAATGATTCCGGGATCCGCAAACAGGACGTCTATCGGGTGTTTGGAGCAGTTTCTAACTCTGTCATTGGTCAACCCATTGCCTTCTCATGGATTCGGGAAAATTGGACCAAGATGAAAACTTAGTGAGTCTCATTTAGTGTAATTTTTTATTTATTAGCGGAGACGGTACACGGATATTTCCCGTGAACTATCTCCCATTTCACCCCATTACTTTGAATTTATTCTCAAATCCGATGAGGGTTCCACTTAAATCGAAGCCCCAAGAGGGAAGAGTCCACCAATGTGACATCAGCTTTCCCCTTCCTAGGTTCCTCAAAGGCCCCAAGTTTTTTGTTTGTTTGAATGATCCATTTTTGGTCCCATGAGTATCTAGAGAAATAGAAGGTCTACTCCAGCAGAACCTCGAGTGTTGGGATAAGTATCCGCCGAGTCTGTATCTCGGTGGCACGGTTCCCCAGAGTCATTCTTCCCGAGCACGGTAGCTCACATTGTGACTTGGGATTAGCCATTACAGGTTGTATTTTGACTCCCTTTGTTAACAAGTGTTATTAAGTTACTATATACAGGGTGTACGTAGCACGTACCCGAAGGATTTTCCATAGTTCCTGAGCATAGTTGGAGTAAAAAATGTAGATTTAATTTTGCTGTCAGATGATATTTCTTTTCAATTAAAAACTTTTTTTTTTCATAACTCGTTGCAGCTGATTAGTTGGGTGCAGCCTAGCGGGTCACGTGATTCGTACTCCGTCTCATTCCAGCAATATGTACTTGGCTAAGGCAAACCAGGTCTTGGATAGAAGGTTTTCAGCGACTTCTATGGTTCAACTCCGTGTTTTTCCTAGTTATTTTTTGTTTGATACCGGGTGGAAGGTTGTTATATAACTTTACAAGTAAAAATACCTCTCTAGTTGATTATTGCGGTTTCTGCACCCACGTTCGTTTCACCCGTTCGTACACCCACTTGTTCTCATGGTTAATTTCAATTGTATGATCATGTCTACACTTTTTCTTCTTAATTTACTTATTAACTTATTTTATTTATACACGTATCTATTATCAAATTTAATTTTTCTGTTTACAGCTTGGGACCGACAGCATCAAATCTCAACACCATAGTGAAGTATTCCACAAGAAAACTGAACGCTCAGCACGAATTAGAAGAAGTAAGACTACCAAAAATGTACTAATTCGTACCCAGAACCAAGCAATGATTTCTCAAGAATTTCCAACCGTCAAATATCATGGCTAGTTTTCACCGCATTAATTTTTCTTCAATTCGCCTCACGGCCATTTTCGTTGATATGATATACCTACTTTATTTTTAGCCTCGGGTCTTCTCAAAAACTCTATTATCACATTCATTTTGGAATTTTGAGTCATTGCCAACGTCCGACTAAACACCATTAACTATACTTGTAAATTATATTTGATCCAACTTACTTGCACAATTGACAGTTCTGGCGAACAACATAATACGAAGGTGGTTGTGCTGCGTGATGCCACTAATTTTATCCATCGAGTCCACTGGCGACGCTCCGACTTCCATTGCACTATTGTTAACTATTTAAAAAATGCAGAAGTCCAGGAATTAACGCACTGTATGACTGATAGAATAGAAGAGAATGATTTATAGATTAAAAACCTCAAGAGGCGGCAAGCCGCCTTTGAAAATTGATAAACAAAGACTGAAAATTCTAACTTTTTTTACACTTTTGGTAGTTTGAAATCTTGATCAAACTTGTGCAATGATCGTCGCACGCACCTTCAAGTATATTTGCTCAATTATAATTGGTGATGGTCTGGATTGTAAGCCACATAGACCATCAGGGAATAATTAATTCCCTATGAAAAAAAAGGTTAATTACAAAATTCACTCTGCAGGCAGCGTAACAAGTTATCATCCAGCCACCAAATACATAAAACAGAGAACTCACCGAAAATATCACTCGCATTGAGATTGGCAGCAATTCCTTAATCTCCGAATTCGGCAGCGGGCAATCAGCACAATAAAACTCGCATTCGCACCATGAAATAATGATCTGTCACGACAAGCTCTCAAGAGAGTAGAATTTAGAATGAATTTTGAATTAACACATTGTTATTCAAAAACTGTCACTTTCTTATGACAAAAATATTTAAATCTTTTAGTCGTAAATCGACCAAACAGGAATAGTGGTGCCCTCTTTTGTCAAACAACATAATTCAGATGAATTCAGTTGTTTAATGCACAGATGACTGAATTTCATTGTCACTTAACTGCAGAGCAAAATCTATACAATAACTGACCAGAAATGTCTATCCTGTCCACTTTTTTTAATTTTAATTTTCAAATTTTAAGTTAACTAATTTTAATTCTCCTGCTTCTCCGATAATTGAAGGCGTATGGGCGATATTATAAAGGCCTAAGGCGATATTATACCTGCTATCTGTCCAAACTATAATATTTTTTCTTCCACAGTTGAGAAAGTTTGCGAAGGAGCGCAAGGGAGAGCTAGGAAGGACCATTGACCAAGCAGTAGAGAGGACAGAAGCCAATGTTGTGTGGATGAATAGAAATTACGAGAAGATCGTGGTCTGGTTGAAGAACGTGACACTCTCAAGCTGATGAGGAAATGGAGAAAAATGGACCAAATTTTATGAAATCTTCACACAAGGAGAACTAACAAAAATATCAAAAAGCCATTTGTAATGCTTTTTAAATTCTTGTGAAAGAGTTGACCTTCCGAATAACTAACCGTAACGTCATCAGAGGTTATCATAAAGAGATATAACGCCACAGATGTGTGTTCTGGCACACACTTCTTATTTAAATCATAATGTTCACTCTTATTAGTAAAATTCTCGTACTCCTTCGTACACTTCGATTCAACTTAATTAGGTATGTACTATAGAAAACAACTGTTTATGTCAGGGGAGATGGAAAAACATGCAATTAAATTCATGTTTGGTAAAAACTTTTATGCTAGGCTTATGCAATGCTAAATCGATGGCTTAGAGTTTAATTATTGTATCTCAATTTTGGTCGAAAATGAGTTTAGTACTGGAATGTACCAAAGATAGCCTATTTTTTTGCGTTCAAATAATGAATCTCCTAAACCTACCATCCCAAAGATATATTAAAATACATATATTGTAAATCTTCCAAGCAATGTGTTTATGAGCAAAAATATTGCATCTCCTTACTAAATATAAAATATATTTATCCATGTGATAAATGAAAGACCATGCCAATATACAGATACTGTAATATGTAACTAAAAACTTCTTTTTATATCACAAAATCTAATGTTTCTAGGTTTGCAAATCTTCAAACTCAGTTTTCTCAACATTACATTTTATGGAGATACATATAATATTAATTCTAAGCCATCCATATTCTCAATGTGGTTTTTTCGCATGTCCTATATAAATATGTTGTAGTCTCGCATCGAAGCAATAATCTTCCTTGGGCCTCCCTAGCATAGAGTGGGGAGTAAATACGGAATATCATATCAAAGTGCGGGATCTGTCACATTGACAGGTGACAGCTGCGTGACTACAGCAGCTCCCTAATACATGTGACCAGCATCATTTTCAAATATCTCTCGGCTGGTAAATCACGGTGTATCATCTAGGCCACTCTCATAAGTATAATTTATATAATCTGTCTCGTGAAAGACGTCTGCATGGGATTGTATAGCGAGCTATGTGGTTACATAGGTCACGCCCAAATAACGCATTGAGTGTCTACACTCTGTAATAATATTAGTAATGCGTTATTTGGGCGTGCCCAGACGCTGTTGTCGTGTGAGGGTACCACTTGTGCCGGAATCGGTAATTCTGATACAACAACATGGCATGAACTAAATGTGAGAAATAACGCGTAGACATATTAATTTTATTTAAATTGGAATTTCAATAGATTTTTTGCATCTCCAACGACATGAATAGTTATTTCTTGTAGTAATTAAGTTGAAACGAAGTGTTATTTTAGTAATTTATGCATTAGTATTAAGATTGAAGTTGACGTGATACATCAATTTAAAAATACAATTAAAATCATTTTCTGTTACAACATTTTACTATGGGTAGGTAGGTACCTACCTAATCGCTTGTCTGAAATTTCACACAACAGTTCCAATTTCAAAAATGACGCTTATTATTGGTACCTACTTTACCACCTGTCTGAAATTTCATACAACAGTTCCAATTTCAAAAATGACCTTTATTATTGGTACCTACTTTATCACTTTTCTGAAATTTCACACAACAATTCCAATTTCAAAAATGACACTTATTATTGGTACCTACTTCATCACTTGTCTGAAATTTCACACAATTCCAATTTCAAAAATGACACTGAAATTCAAAGAAAATCTGAATTCTGGTGTTCATTGAACCGGAGTAACAGACCGAAATAATTTCTTTTCTAAATGTTAATAATAAATATGTATATACGAGTATTACACTTTTGAAGTAATTTGAAATTAGAATTATTATAAGATACACCGAATTACTATTAGAGTAATTTTATCTTTTCTTATGAAATCACTTTTTAAATCGTGAGAAAAAATGAAAACTTGCGTTTTAAAAATTCTCTCCTTTCATCTATACATAATCGATTTTACTTAGAGTTTTAACTTCTTGTTACGCATGAATATTTAAGGAGTATAAGTTAGTCAAACAATTTTGTTTTACTTGTATAAAATAAATATGGGTGGTTCTATTTGAACATTTTTTGTGGTTTTAAGGAATAATGTGTCAAATTTAAATGGTGATGTTTCGAATAAAAAAATTATTTAATTGATATCTTTCTTCGTAGTTGTATTAATTCAACCGTCAGGCGTCATCGATTTAGGCCATTATTACCATAGATAGGTTAATTATTTAATTGTGTGTACTTAAACATTATTTTAATAAATTATTACTTCGAAAGTATTTTCATTCCGTTTTTCACTGACTTAAAACAAATAAACATCTTAAAATACCGAAGAAAGCAAACAATTTGTGGCTTGACATTATGCAAATGAAAAAAAGTTCTTTGTTTAAAACCACATTATTTGAATTTATACAAGTCAACTGGTTTTGGTTGATTTTAACATTCAACAAAAATATAATATAAAAATTTAAAAGTTGTTCCCCTTCTCCCTATGTAACCTCCATCCTTCTCCTACTCCTCTACCAGCCTAACTCTGATGCTCTCTTCCTCTCTTATATGCTTTCTTTTTCTCCTTTGTTTACCTTATAATCTTCCTCTGTATTCTAATTTAGTTTATATGTTTATTGTCCTGATGAAGGTTGAGATCAACCAAAAATAGTCTACGTGTATAAATTCATAAAATGTGGTTTTGAACAAAGAATTTTTTTAATTTGTATCTTAAAAATATTACCATAATTTTTGGGATTTATTAATATTTACCTATAATATAATAATTAATTGTAAAATGGCAGAAAGGGATGTGACCATAATATAAAAGCGAATGAACATAAAAAATGTGGTAAATATTTTGTTTTTGTTTATATGATCACTACACAAGAGTCCCAAGCCCGTAGTTAGTGAAATATGTTTTTTATTTATTTATTTATTACACACACTAGTGGGCTTCTCTTTAAAAAAAAATACAAGCATTTTGTATCAGAGTAAACACTTAAAAATTAATACAATAAAGAAGAATGTAAACATAATGGCAAAAATGAATCCTCACGCATATAATTGAGTTTAAAAGATTCAACAAAACAAAATAGTAGAAGCGGAGAAGTTATATGGGTACATAGGTCTATTTGTGTCTAGAAGAATAAAAGTGATAGAATATACAACATTTATACTGATTAGTTTTCAAATGAAATATATCACCCAGATCAGAATATTTGTTTCCGAGATTGTGAAGTCTCGGAATCGGAGAATTTTGGTAAGCTAGTGTCCTGGTGTTATTGAAGTAAAAAGGTAAGAAATGTCTGCATGATTTTTTGGAAACATGGATATTGATACGTTGAAGTAATTCGGGACAGTCAATTTTAAAATGTAGTATTCTTTGTAACAGAATTTAAATCTGTGCTTATTCTTCTTTCTGAAAGTTTTAATAGAGACATTTTATCCAAGAGGTAATTGTAATTTATGTTATAGGAATATGCAATTTATAATTTATAAACCTTAGAAACTTCCGTTGAATCTTTTCAATGTTATCTAAATGAATATTGAAAAATGGAGACCATAACGTAGAGTTATACTCAAGTTGGCATCTGACAAGGGTTTTATATAACATAATGACATGTTGTTGTATAACATAATGACAAGGGTTTTATATAACATAATGACATATTGACATCGACATTCTTCTAAATAAGCTAGCTTCATTTGGTTTTTTCCAAAAGACTACTCTGTTTTTTTGCTTCATATTTTCGAAATCGTAGACAGTTTGTTTATTATAAGGGTTCCAGTTCTTTTGAATTCATAGTTTTTTCTGGAGTTCCTCAGGGGTCTATCCTTGGACCACTTCTGTTTCTGATTTTTATTAACGATATTGGTTCAGTCATCACACATTCGCTGTATTTACTATTTGCAGATGACTTGAAACTATATCGCTCAATAAAAAACCATCTTGACTGTATTCTCCTTTAACGTGACATTGACTGCGTTTCAAACTGGGCCAAAATAAATGGCTTGAACTTCAGTACACCCAAGTGCAATATCGTCTCGTATACAAGATCAAAGAAACCGTATGTATTTGAATATACAATCAATGAAATTATTCTCCAACACCTAAACCAAATCAAAGATCTAGGAGTTATTTACGACAGCAAACTAACTTTTCACCAACACATCGATGATTTAATAAGCAGAGCATACAGGCTTCTCGGCTTCGTAATTAGGAACTCATATCCGTTTCGTAACACAAAAAAACTGACGTTATTATATAATACACTAGTCCTAAGTGTACTGGAATCAAACTCGATCATCTGGGCTCCACATGAATTAACATACACTTTACGCATTGAAAGAGTCCATAAATTTTTTTTAAGGTTTTTATTCTCGCGGCTCTATGGACGACGTTACCCTTGGCTTTACCCATCGATTTATATATTAGGAATGACCAATTACCACTCCCCAGAGACACGTAGAGGTATTGCTTTGCTTAAATATTTTTTTCAACTTATAAACGGTCACTTATCTAATAATGAGATACTGGCCCAACTAAATTTTTTTGTACCAGAGTCTCACTCTCGAGGACGTCATCACAATCTTCTATATAGTAGAGCAAGCCGCACTAATTTATTTATGTACTCACCTGTGGGGAGAGCTACGTGCTTTTTGAATGCAGTAGATAAAAAAATAGATTTATTTTTTGTGTCCTATAGCGCATTTGCGAGATTTTTGGCATTGCATATACACTGCATAAATGGTACAATTATAACGTCTTAGGCTATATTACCTGTAATTGTTATAAATAAATGTTCAAATTATATATATATATAAATAAATAAATAAATGTTCCTAAATTATTGAAATCTTTTGCAGCTCTCAAAACAAAGCCAAGAGTCTTTAGGGCCTTGTTGATAAAATTATTAATATGACATACAAAGGTGAGTTTACTGTCGAACATAATGCCTAGATCAATAATTTTATTGACACAAATTAAATTTTCATCATTTAATGAGTATTTAATAAAATTAGGATTACTTATTTTGGAAAAATGAATGAACTGGCATTTATTTATGTTTAATGCTAATTTGTTGATTGAGCACCATTCAAAAAGATATCTCAAGTTAGTTTGAAGTGTAATACAATCATTAATGTGGTTAATCTCTTTATAAAGTTTCTTTGTTGTTAAGGGCGCGCAGGAGCGCCGAGAAATTTTAACGATAGGTATTTGTAAAAATTATTTCTATTTCGTTCATCTCAGCGGGGACAGCAAAAGCGCTATCGGTGTATTGGTGAACCCCAATGCGTGTGTGTGCGTGGCTGCAGGTGTTGGAAGCACGAATCGTCGCGCCGCGCCCGATAGCGACTTCGCGTCATATTATCGCGATCAGTTCTTATTATTTCATTTACTGTTATTCATTTATTCCAAAAATTAAGTAGGTGCCTAGGTACATATTCGTAATAAAATAGCGAGGTCTACATTATTTAATATTGTATTGTACTTAACTTTATTATTATTATTACTTACTACAAATATGTACGTATATACATTTATTTTGCCTCCGTGGTTGAGGGGTAAGGCTCTCGACTTCGAGTCCGGAGGTCTCGGATTCAAATCACGGCGTGCGCAAGTAAATTAATTTTAATCAATTTATGTTGTTTCACAATATTAAAAATAATATTCATTAAAAAGAATATTAATTAAATATAATATAAAATAACTGTCTGCAGAAATAATGATACACGCGGCGACTTAGTTACGGCCAAATCAGCTATCAGCTTACAGGGTTTTGTAATACTAGTCCAATTAAGTCGCCAATTGGGGAATCCACAGTCTCACTCACCAGACGGGAGCAGTTCGGACTCTTGTGCGGTATTCACATAAAAAAGTCAATCGCAACTCGCAACTAGAGCGCCTGCTGTTCGCTCATCACCTCAGTCACATCGCGACTTGTGCGTAGTTATGTACATGTGACTGCCTGCTCCGAGCTCATCTTCTGCACACGCACAAGTAAATGAGACTTGTGGGTGCGTGTATACAGGTTTCTGCACACATAAAAAAGTAATGTCGCAACTCGCAACTAGAGCGCCTGCTGTTGACTCATCATCTCAGTCACATCGCAACTTTTGTGGGTAGGTATATACATGTGGACTGATATCCAACAATTCTTATTGTCTCTAATAGCAAATGCAGAAAGTCTTATTATTGACGTGACAAATAACACTGTGGAGCAATTCAACAACGTTATCGCCAAATTTATAGGTGGAAAAGGGGTAAATTTTACTACAAGAGGATCTTACCAAGCAAGATCTTTTGGAGCAGTAGCTTCGTGGAATAGTGAATTGGCAACCCATTCAAGAATACAAAAGAAAATCCAAGGCCACAGTCCCGGCAAATACACGAAGCACTTTATAGAGAGAAAACGACGTTTGAAGGAGAATACACAAATGTGTCGAAAAAAAAACTAAAGTATAATGAAAATACGACAGAAAAAAGAAAAAAAGTTACAGGGCCCGATGAAAATTATGGTCAATTGGAATTAGAACCAGATATGCCACCTGAAATATTTGAAACGAAAAAAGAGGAATTTCTCAAAGAATTATCTTCAACGAATAAGGAAGAGCTCGAACGGAATACGGTAGGCCAAAGCAATAACAATCTGTGGGAAATTTTTTTATTTTTTTTTTAAATTTTCTTTATTCATAAAAAATATATTTGGATACAGGTTTTTTACATGCTTTTCGACTATCACACTAGACACATGTCCGTATTATGGTAGTCGAAATTTATGTATAATTATATAAATGTAATACATGATTCATTCAGTTGTAAAATAGGTATAGGTTAAATAGGTTTAACTGAAAATAAGAAAGCGATGAAAATAAAGATAAATTAAATAATTGTTTTAAAAAGAAATTTTAAACATTAATTGAAATGAAAAAAAAAAGAATAATAAAGCAAAATGAACTTATTTAATGATGTCAGGTATTCTTTAAAATAGTTCTTTCCCTTCATAAATAACCAATACTGAATATATAATATTATGTACATGATCACCATACAGGAGAGGAATTGGAGTAGGTGAATCTTGTAAACATAAAGATAAAAATATGGTAGGATACAAATAAAAATAATAGATAATAGATGCTAGGGATAATAGAAATAAAAATAAGAATAATCGCATCAGCGTAATATAAAGTTTTTGTGAAAGTGAATTTAGAGATAAAGTAAGAAAAATAAGAACGCTATTAAGTTGAAAGGCATTCTTTATAATATTTCCTTCCTTGAGCAAATAACCAGTTCTGTACACTAATGGCATAAAAATCATCAGTTTTCGATGTCTTAATATCAATACTCAGTAAGTTGAACATTTTAGGCGCTATATAAGAGAACTGTCGCTGGGCGAAGGCTGTTTTTGTTGGAGGAATTTTACATTTTTGGTGTGATGAGTAGCGGGTGCAAATATTGTGTTGAGTTTTGAGTGTTAAATCATTTTTCCTTATGTGTATAAGAATTGTCTTTACGTATAATTGTCTAATGTCTAGGATTGCGAATTTTTTAAAAAGTGGGTCTGAAGGGTGAGACGGGTGACATTTTAATATAATCCTTAGAAGCAGTTTTTGAATTAAGATCATGGGATTAATAATTGAAGCTGCACAGCCTCCCCATCCCACGATACCGTATGTAGCTATTGATTGGAAAATTGCAAAATATATGCATCTCATTGTTTGAAGGTTCAGGATTGATCTGAGAGAGAGAAATATATAGCACAATTTGCGGAGTCTTTTTGTTGTGAAATTGACATGATCCTCCCAACGTAGTTGGTCATCTATAACAACCCCTAGATATTTAATTTGGTCTGATTTTTTTAGGTTGGTGCATGAGCAATTATTGAGGAGAGGCGTAAGGGTAATATGGTTTTGCGGGCATGAGTGAATGATAAGATTAGGACAGTTTTGAGGAGTAGTGACTTTGCGTATGGAGAAAAGTAAGTATTTTGTTTTGTCAATATTAAGAGTCAGAAGGTTGTCGTCTAACCAATGTTTTACTTTATTTAGGCCCTTATTTGCTTTTTCCATAGTTGAGTTCCAATTATCAGATTCAAAGATGATTACCGTATCATCAGCAAAAGAAATTATAGATCCATCAATTGCCAAGTTACATAAAGTGTTTATATATTTTAGAAAGAGAAGTGGGCCTAATACACTGCCTTGAGGCACACCGTACGTGATTGGTAAACTTGTACTTCTATATTCTTTAGCAGAATTTATAAGAGACGATTGCGATCTATTTGTTAAATAGTTCTTAAACCATTTAAGGGGAGTTCCTTTTATTCCTACCTGAAGGAGTTTCTTCAAAAGTATGCGGTGAGAGACAGTATCAAAGGCTTTGGCTAGATCCAAGAAAACAGCAAGGGGCTTGAGGCCTTTATCAAGGTTATCAGAGACTACTTTTGTAAAATTTGCAATTGCATCTGCGGCACTACGACCTTTGCGGAAGCCATATTGATTTTCTGAAAGAATGTTATTGTCTTCAACAAATTTGTATAGCCTTCGTTTTACCGTTTTTTCAATTATTTTTGATATCGGACTCAGCAAGGATATTGGTCTATAGTTATTCACTGATGATCTGTCCCCTGATTTATAGATAGGAATAATTGTTGAGTGTTTTAAAGAATTTGGGAAGAGGCCAGTTTGAAAGCTTAGATTTATTACATGTTCAAGGGGCTTAGTGATAATTGGTTAGAGGTGTTTGATCAATTTAGTGGATATATTGTCGATTCCAGTTGAATGTGTGTTTTTGATTGATGAAATAATTTCAGTGATTTCTTGTTCTGTGGTAGGAGTGAGATTAAATGGATCATAACAAAGATTTTCAATCGATATATTATTTGTAAGGTTATATTCTGTCTTTCCGTTTTTATCTAAAATACTATTTGCTAAGTCTGATCCGACTGTGGAGAAGAATTTATTGAAATGATTTGCGATTTTTTTTGAATGATTTGTTGTATCTAGTGTTTGGTCTGCAATGGTTATTTTATTTATAGGTGCGGTAGTTTTGTTGGTATAGCAGATCTCTTTGACAATATTCCAGATTTGTTTATTGTCATTGGCAGCTTCCTTGATCTGTTTCCTATAATATTCGTCTCTAGCTCTGCAAATTATTTTTCTACAAGCATTTCTGTATAGTTTGTAAAATAGGAGAGATTCGTGATTATTGGGGTTGTTTTTACAAAATTTGTGAAGTTTATTACGCTTGTGAATACAGTGTAAGATGCCATTTGTTATCCAAGGCTTAAGTTTAATTTTGCGACTACTTTGTTTGTCGTTAGTGTTGGATGTGGAACTTTTCAAATGGTTATGTATGGTGTCGATAAGAAATTCGCACGCTATGTTTGGGTCGGTGAGTTTATAAAAATTTGACCAGTTTTCCTTGGAAACCAGTTTAAAAAGAGTGTCATAGCAAATTTTCTTCGAGGGTATTATCGATGCAGGTAATTTTTTAATAGCATGTGAAAGGGAGGTGATAGTGGCGTAGTGGTCTGTAACCGTGCATTGGTATACGAGAGATTCGGTATTCAATTTACTTTTAGCAAAAACATGGTCAATGCAACTGACGCATAGTTCTGATACCCGAGTGGGGGCCGTAACAGCTGGAATAAAACCTTGTTGAGTTAGTAAGTTCATGTAGTCATTTGCTTGGGGATGCATCGTATTTATGATATTAATATTAAGGTCACCAATAATTATAACATTTTCACGATCACTCATACACGATAAGGATTTGTTAAGTGAGTTTAGGAATGGTGTTATATTAGACGCACTCGGTGATCGGTATATAGATAATATCGTTACACTATTTTCTATTTCGATTTTAAGGCAATTTGAATTTATGATTGAGATTTCTTCAACAGAGTGTTGTATGTGATTTTTGATGTAAATGATTACGCCATCATTTTGAGATTTATTATTCTGTGTGCTGTATTGATTAGAGTCTTTTATAGTTTTTGGAATAAAGTTATCTTTGATCCAGCATTCGGTCAGGATAAGTAAGTCAAAATCTGAATCAAGGTCTGTGAGTAGTATAAGGAGTTCATTGAAATTTTTATTAATTGATCTGATATTCATGGAAAATATTTTTAAGTTTGATTGATTTAAGATTTGTCGAACTTCTACAGCACTATTTGTTTCGGTACATGGAATCTGTGAGATGTTATCTAATAAATTTGTAATGTCTTCCATTTTTTAAATAATGATTTTGAGATTAAAAAAAAAAAAAATTTTAGATAAAAATAACGCACGGTTAAGTAATGCAAGAAAAAATATTTACAAAAATTCTTATTGTTCGCAGAGCTAAAAACAATAACATTTAAAAAGTTAATAAAAAAATATTTCCAAAATATAAGTATATAAAGAATAAGAAACGAAAAATTATTATATGATGAGCTTAAGGTTTTATATAATTGAAAGACGTAAGCGGATAACGGCGTCTAACTTTGGAAAAATATATAAGCTTCGGCAAAAAACTTCAGTTACGGGAGTATTAAACTCTTTACTGTACTCACAATTCAAAGGAACTATGGCCACAAATTATGGAAAAGAAAATGAAAGCCTAGCAATAGAGCAATTTTCAAAAAAAAACAAGTTTGCAGGTATCCGCTTGTGGGCTATTTATCGATAAAACCAAAAACTTTTTAGCGGCAAGTCCGGATGGCCTTATCGGTGAGGATTCTATAATTGAAATTAAATGCTCTTATAGTATAGCAAATATGTCACCAGAAGAGGGAATTGCACAAAAGATAATTGATTACCGTTAATTTGAAGACCATTCTTTAACATTAAAACGGAATCATAATTACTTCTACCAAGTACAAGGCCAGTTACATATTACTCGTCGTAATTATTGTTATTTTGTTGTGTGGAGTCCAAAAGGTTTGCTGTATGAAAAAATTGAGACGGACCATGAAATCTGGCAAAAAATCGTTCCACTGTTAGAAAATTTCTACCACCAATGCCTTTTACCAGAAATAATTGACGGTCGCATACCAAGAAATTTACCGGCGAGGGAAAGGTCTGGACCATAAATTGTTTTAATTTCATTGTGTAGATGTTAAACAGTAATTTTTTTTACAATAAAGCGTTTAAAAACAAAAAATATTAGATCATTGAAGAAGATTGAAAATGTCAAGTGATGTAGGAGGTATTCCCAAAAGTGCATTTTTCTGTAATAATATAACGTATTAAAAAAGTTAAATAAAAACTAAACTAGTTATGTGTATGTACCTAATATGTAGCACAATAAACAATATGGTGCCTCTTATACATAGATTTCAATATTCATTTTTATAATATGATATAATAATAACATAATCGATTCAACAACATGTGGTAGATGCATGTACCACTGAACATACGCTGTACCAGCATTCCATCAAACGATCAGTGGTGTATGTACTTACCATCACACATTTTCTTGTAAAATATATTTTTTTTGAAAAAAAAATCTAGAACAATATATTTAGTCAAATATAAAAGTTTTTTTTTGGTTCGTTAGTTGTATCTTTAAAAAAGTGTCCTATAAAGGGATAATATTATGTTGAGTACAACCTTCAAAAGTTATCAAAAAATATTTTAATTAATTTTTGTGTTCCATATCCAACTCGGCAATACGGAACGGAATCATCTCGGGGTCTGTCTGTAACAGGTGTTTTTTTTTCAATTTTTTTCCATTAACAAATTAAATTTGTCACAATAACTTTAGTAAATAAGCTCGGTAAGTATTGGCACACTCAAGATAAGTCACCAAACAGAAAAATAATTTAAAAAAAACATCGATAACTCGGGACATGACAACACTAGTGGACTAGTGTATCGATATAATTATTGAGAATGTCACATCGCTTCGTTGACTGTATACGTATTCAACAAAACCCTCTCCGCCCCCCCTCACCCCCGAATACTGAGAGAAAGGGACACATGCACCTCAGCCTGATAATATACCTAAATAAAATTGTCAAAATCGAGGTTTTGTAGTCCTCATTTTTCTACTCCAAAACTGAACCGATTTCCAAGATTTTTTTTACCAAATGTATTGGAAGAAAACATTCTATGTCTGTATCTTTTGCTTTTTTAAAAATACATCGTCTTATTTGTATACTGAACGTTTGTTGATGGCGTTAAAAAAAGGCAATTTTAACAATTTTTGAAGGGTTATAACTCCTATAAAAAGTAACTTATCAAAAAAATCAAAACGAATCGACACGCTTGCGGTCAATATTCATATTATGTAAAAAAAATATTTTCTCTAGTGTCAAAATCCAGAGAGGGAAATGAGGAATACGTTTGTATGGAAAAAACACCACCCGGTTTCCTCTTAAGAGAGAGGGTAGAGGAAGGAGATGAATGAGTTTGGAAAGTACCCGGACATTTGGATCTGGTCACCAAACACGGTTAAAACCATTTCAACCTATGAATTTTGGTTGTTCGCCAGGGTGATACCGAGAGTATCTACCACTCTGAAAAATATCAACATGTCGTCAGTTTAGTACGTAATATGGGTTGGGGCTTAGGATTAGTAGAAAAGAGTGTTATTTTGTTACATACAGTTTTATTTTTATGTGTATTAATTTGTATAAAAATATACCTATTTACAAAAAAATATGTAGTGGTGTAATATCTAGAAATCAATTTTTGAAAGCTGTAATCCACAAAATTTCAAATGACCATTTTTAAGATGATCACGATTCAGTAAAACCAACATCAAAAAAAATGGCAGAAAACTTTAAGCGTGCAGATCATTTCAATAATTTCTAGACTGTTTAGACTATGTGTTGTTGAGTCCAGTATTTCGGCTTGCAAGATCACAGACTTGAGAAAATGGCTTTCGTTATTACATAATATAACCTATCTAGGATACTTAAGTACCTTCCGTAAAAAAACTATTTTTTAACCCTTAAAACTATTTAAAAATGATTAACATGACATAACAGTTACATTTAATATACTTCTTAAATACTCCCTTATTCCTTTTCTCTCAACTATGGATGGGACACCGGTGTCCTGCTTACAAAAATTATGAAGTTTTTTCAAGCAATTTTAACCCTTACGTACATATAAACTGTATAAAGAATATATCCAGAATCGCTTGCACTAAACATTGTTTTAGAAAATACTTTTTATTTGATGTATTCAGCTTCTATGGTGACTTTGAAATATCTTATCTAGGATTTTTCGGCTTGTCATTTTTTCTCAAGGTCAGAGACGTCACCACAGTCAACTGGAAGGATATGTTCTAGTCATTAACGGCCCACCATCTTGTATCAAGAGTATATTACAATTTAATGTGTCTTATGTTACTGCTTCTTAATTAGTTGTTATTGATTAACAAAGCCAACATTGCGAACACCAACACCAGGGAAGATGCTATTGCAGCCCCAGCGCTATCATATTTCGCGTCCAACCAGGAATCGACAGTGCTTTTATGGAACATTGCCCACTCGAAGTTTACTCCAGCATTGGCCACAGCGGTTACCGCAGAATTAACGACATCTTCAGACAGTTCAGGGGACCCCCTGACAAAAGCAAGAACCTGGAAAGATAAAGAAAAACAATTAAGTAAAAAATAAAGCTTGTTGATACCTTTTAATTTGTTATCTGAACAAAAACTACTTGAAATTTGATATGGTTGACTTATACTCGTACGTCATAAGGTCTTTGACAACCTCCGGAATAAATAAATAAATTTGATATGGTTGACTTATACTCGTACGTCATAAGGTCTTTGACAACCTCCGGAATAAATAAATAAATTTGATATGGTTGACTTATACTCGTACGTCATAAGGTCTTTGACAACCTCCGGAATAAATAATATTGTCATTGAAGACGAAAGATGTGAAAAGGAAAATATAGGAAAGTTTCAGTCGCATCTAGGAATAGAACCCAGGACCTCTTCCTTGCCGGGGATGTACTCTGACTACTGAACTAATTTGACCATATCAACTTACATTATTTTTAACTGTATTATACTTTGACTGTTAGCTACCCACGTAATCTTCAATTTCTTAACTCAAATTTTTTTTGGCAATATTCGTTAAGACAATTAAGATAATGTTGGTGGCTCTTAGTCAAAGTATAATACAGTTAAAAATGATGTAAGTTGATATGGTCGAATTAGCTTAGTGGTCAGAGCACTTCCCCGGATAAGCTCAATGACCTGAGTTCATGCGACTGTATCTTTTTGTGTCTTTCCTGTCTCGTATCTTTCGTTTGGAAGTAGTTAATATTAGTCTTCTATGATTGAATATTGCTATTTGCGGTTTTACTCACTCAATTTATTCCACTATAAAAATAATATTATTTTTTCATGTTAAGCAGATGCATTGTTATGTGACGTTATAATTTAAATATAACAATGACTTGGTAACAATACTATTTTTCTCTGTCATCTTCCCTCCAATATCTTCAAGAAGTTCCCAATCTCCCTATATACAATATTCCATTTAAGGCAATCACTTTTATGCCGAACACAATAACATCAGACTTTCGGAAGAATATTTTATCTTCCCCAAATAAATTTCAAAATGTGGATGACTGTTTTAAAAGCATTGTGGCTTCAAAATTCCCTGGATTTTCCATCCTTTACACAGATGGTTCCAAATTTGAAAATAAAAATTGTGGAGCATCGATATATAGTCCAGAATTCAACATCTATCTCACTTATAAATTACCGAAAGAAGTTTCCATATTTACAGCTGAATGCTTTGCAATTGAACAAGCGCTAAATCAAATCCAGGTTCTCAACATTCATCGAGCCTTACTATGTACTGATTCGCTAAGTGCTCTAACTAAAATTATGTCAAATATTCTATGTTATCCGGAAGACAATACTATATGTAAAATAAAAAATCTTCTCAATTCTCTAAGTGAATCTGGGTTTGAGACGATATTGGCCTGGGTCCCTGCCCATTTGGGTATCGAGGGTAATGAGATGGCCGATTCTCTCGCCAAATCTGGTTCAGATTCCGGAACTATCCCACTAAATTTTAGAATTCCTATCTCCGATGTCTTCCCGATTCTTAAATCCAACATGACTCGTGCCTGGGAAGAAAATTGGGCAGTCTCCAAAATAAGAACTGGATCTTTCTATGCTGGAATTCAAAACCATATCCCTGCTAAGCCATGGTTTCACGGTAAAAAACTTTCAAAACGATTTATTTCATGTATTTCGAGAATGAAAATTGGTCACTATTCAATTGCATCTCACTTGGCTAGAATTAGAGTTTTGGATGATCCGGTCTGCTAGTGCGGTGTGGAAGAGGAAACCCTCGACCACATTTTCTTTAACTGTAAAAACCATTCATCTTTCAAGAACATATACCGCCGGCTTATTAAAATCACACACCAGTCCCCCCTTAACATTTCATACCTTTTATCTCTTAACAATTCTCGTGTTCATACAGCTTTATGTAAGTTTATTAACCTGAATGAATTCAACATTTAATTTTTTTTAGTGATCTAAATGAGTCCAATATTTAATTTTTTTTATTATTTTCCCAATAGATTAACCACATTTTTTTATCCACTTTAACTGTTACCGGCACAAAGCACTCTTTTCAGGGTGAAATGCCTAAAACCAAAAAAAAAAAACAATACTATTTATTTTTTTATTCCTAATGCCGACCGTTTCGGCCAAAGATATTAGAAGAACGAGATGTGCTATGCGCAGTTCGTACTGAGTGGAATTGTTTTGCCGAGTGTCGCCGGTTTTGTTCACCAATACTACTGCACACCTTCGCTTACGCTAAGGCATCGCTAAGGTATCCGCACTAATACATAGAACAGATTTCTGTGCGTACACGTCCCGATACCGTTCAAAGTACCCTAATTAGGTAGTACTCCGGCTACGTTCCGGCGGCCAACATAGCATATCTCGTTCTTCTAATATCTTTGGTTTCGGCTAACAATCCAGTTTTGGTCGGTCTCTAATGATGGCGAAAATTCACCTTCTGTTAGACAACATTAATTTTACCCCCATTTGAATGCAAAATTTAAGAAATCATTAATCAAATGATGACGTATTGTGTAATGCACACATGCACACATTTGACGGCCGGCATAGTCCAGTGGTAACGCATTGGACTGCGATTCCGAAGGTCGCGGGTTCGAACCCGGCGTGCGCAAATAAATTTTATTTGATTAATTTGTGTTATTTCACAATTAATTAATTAAAATAATATAAAATAATATATAGTATATTTGCGGCACGTTCCAGAGTGGAAGATACTACCAGTATCGCCCTGGTGTAAGACCACCATTCAGAATTGAAACGTTGCTCCAAATGGCTTTAGCCGTGTTTAGTGACTAGATCTGAATAGCCAGGTACTCCCCCACCTTCCTCTTTCCCTTCCCCACTTACCTTCAGCCTCACAACATCCCCCAATTCGGGATGCCATAGTCTCACTGGCTCCAGACGGGAGCAGTTGGGACTCTTGTGAGGTATTCACTATAAAAAAAAAAAAAAAAAAAAAAAAATGCCAACGGCGATATTTTTTATACATGCTTATGCGTAAATATTAATGTGTACTCGTATATTGCTATCATTCTATATAATCTAAAGATTTAAAAATTCAAAATATAGTCATAAAAAAATTATATTCATGGTGTGCAAAAACATTATGTGAATATGCAAATTCTTACTCTTTGCAGTTGTGTTCCCTTCATGCGACTAATCATTCCACTGAAGGCACTTTGTAGATTCCCACCATAACTACGAAACATTAAAAAATCAAATGAATTCACAAAATTATAAACAGTTAAAAATAGGAACGCAAATATATTATATAGGTAATAGTAAAATTTATAAGTGGTCAATAGTTCACAAATACTACTTACTATTTGACAACATTGGATAAATTTTCTTTGAAGAAATTGAAAACAATTTCTACGTTTTCCGGGTTTCCTCCAAGGGCTGAGTTGAAAGCTGACATAAAGTCGTGACTTCTGATTGGAGAGTCATCGATGATGGCCTGTCCAAGGAACCTATGAAAATAAAAATTATTAATATCGAATACTTGGATTTTTATAGAACCGAGTAAAAAATTATAAAGCATACAGTCACATAAAATTGAAAAAATTAGATAATCTTAATATTAAGGAGAATATAGCCAGTTTCACAAAAGCTTCTTAAAAATCAATCACAAAATGTCAAAATAAACAATATGATATTATTAAATGATCCGAATGGGAATACCACAAGGCACTGTACTCTATCCGATATTATTCATAATATATTATTATATCAACGGTATTTTCTCTCGTTTACTTCATGGTAGTATCACATCTAATGCAGATGATACAGAACTCATTAAAAAAATATATAAACATACTTAAATACTTTTTTATATCAATTTACTATCCCTAAATATCGAAGAAAACTCATGTGGTAAAACATTGTTTTATTTCAATCAAATAATGTTGTACCACAAGTTTCTAGAAAATTATAAATGACTTTAAGGTCATGACTAACATCACATAAATAACATTATAAAAGTTGTTTTTTTTTTAATATAATTAAATACTTAGGAATTGTAATAGACAAAACCGTTAAAAATTAGCAAATATTTAACATATTTTTAAGAATCTGAAATAGTCTCTCATTGGAAAATTAAACCCCTTCTATTCGCTATAACCACGCAGTAGCACAGTACAATCTGAAACACGCTATATAGGCCAGTGCAATTAGCGCCAAAAAGGGGGTGGCGATCGAAGTAATTCCGGTAGTCCCAATTTTTTTATATGTTATATAAACTGAACCCCTGATGTAAAATCTGAGTTTCCGACCTTGGCGCACCTGTGCTCGCGCCGCCATTTTGAAAAAACTGGCCGAAATCAGGCCAAAATCTAGTTTTTCCCAAATATCTCATTACCAATGCAAATTTCGGCTAAAGTATCTTAACAAGTATAATAGAACATAAAATAACATAGAACTTTTGTAAAAACAAATTTCTTCTATCTCTAATAGGTACCGAGGTAGAAAGTCATAAAAGTGCGTATATTTTTGAAAAAACAAGTTTTTTGCGCGACTAGGTTTGGTTTTTTATAAATACCTCGTTTCCAGTAGAATTTCATGAAAATTTTATTGATACCAACTATGTAGAACATAAAGTTTTTAAAAAAGCTGTGCAGTTTTTATGTTTATATAGTTTTTTTACCGATATAAAGAATAAACAAATCTAGGTAGGTACGCACAGAAAATCTATCACGGTTTATTATCACGTTATTAGATTTTTGTTTGCATTTTTAAATACATACATCTATAAATTTACTAGAGGGCACTTCGGTATGGGGGGGGCTACCCCCCCCCCTTCTACTCCTCCCAACCGGTACCCTTCAGTTGCCGCGTGTCACGTCTTGAGCCTATATTATAGTATTATTAAATATTATATATTATAGTATAGTATAGCCTAGTCTATATTTTATTCATCATTCAACCCTCTACCAAATAATACAGAACTGGGAAGCAGTAAAATACACGTAATTGATGGAGGATATTTACTGCACAAAGTTGTATGGGGTCGTGCTCAACCTTTTTCAGTAATTTTCTAGCAATATGTCAGGTATGTACAAAATTATTATGGATCCAATGCAGTAGTGGTATTCGATGGATACCCAGATTCTATGGAAAAGAAAAGCACTAAAGGGGTGGAAAGAGCACGGCGTGCCAGAGTTACAACTTCTGCTGAAGTTTTGTTTTTTGAAAGCATGCACCCACAAGTGCCACAGGAAAAGTTTCTGGGAAATGAGAAGAACAAGTCTCGTTTTATTTCCCTACTCAGAACCTCATTTGCACGATCCCACATAACGACAGTACAAGCTGAAGAGGATGCTGACGTTCTCATAGTGAACACAGCAAATTCGTTGTCATCTCAACATGATGTAGTCATAATCGTTGGTCAGGATATTGATCTGCTGGTACTCCTCACAGCTCTCTCACCTCCAAACGTATATTACCAAAAAGTTGGAAAAGGTAAATCACCTAACGCGTTGTACTCGAACAAATGTTTTTAACACATTGAAATAGTTGAAAACATTTTATTCCTTCATGCCATAAGTGGTTGCGATACAACTGGAGCTCCGTTCGGTCAAGGCAAACACAAATTTTGTAATATTCTTCACAAGAACCACTCAGTGAATGAACTTGTTCGTGTATTTCATGACCCAAAAGCAAAGACAGAAAGAATCACTTTGGCTGCCGAACAACTATTTGCACTTTTGTATGGCGGCAACGAGAAATCAAATTTGGAAAATTTAATGTACATCATTTTTGTCAAAGGAGTAAAAAAGAACAAATCCAATTTATCCAGGCTACCACCCACCAAAGATGCAGTCCAGCAACACGCTTCAAGAACATACTTGCAAGTGCAGACTTGGCTTGGTAACGATAAAGATCCGACTGAATAGGGGTGGAAAAAGGATGCTGTTGGGTTACTTACTCCAGTAACAATGTTGAAGGAAGCTGCACCTCAGGCCTTTCTGAAGTTCATATCATGTCAATGCAAAAAAGGTTGCGATGGAGAGTGCACCTGCAGAAAGTCGGGTTTGAAATGTTCCCTACTCTGCATTCATTGCAATGGCAACTCCTGCGAGAATGCTGTAGAAGCCTTCGTTGATGACGATGACGAGGAACATGATTTATTTATTTATTTATTTATTTATTTATTTATTTATTTATTTATTTATTTATTTTTCCATGTTCTCCATAAAACGGTTATTCACCAATACATTATGGAGAAGATTACAAATTAGACAAAAAGTATAGCAAAACACATAAAAAGGTCAGTTTCACTACTTTGTGACATACGTCAAAAGATAATTGTTAAACTGCCTGTAGGTTACGTTAAAAATGTCGATGGTCAATGCAGACTCGTTGAGCAGTTCAGTCGCTCTGTTGACTGGGGCGTTCTGATAGGCAGAAGTCCTCGCTTTTGGAGCATAAAAAAGGGTATGGGACCTTCCACGAGTATACTTGTCTGGAACATATAAGTTAATCTCTTTCAAAATAGGTGGATTATGTATAGTTCTAGAGATTATCTTAAAAAAATGTTTTCCTAAAAATATTTTTCGGCGGGCTTCTAATGTATTAAGATCGAGCATTCCTGCTAAGAATAAGGATGGATACAGGAAAGGGTAGTACATATATTCCCTCATATATAGGTAACGCATGAATCTCTTTTGTACTTTTTCTATTTCGAGAATATGGTTTTGCTCAGAAGGGGCCCAAATAATGGAGCTATATTCCAAGATACTGCGAACAAGTGCTTCATACGTTCTTCGGATTGCGATTCCGTTGGTAAATGATCTTGAATTACGAAGAACAAATCCAAGCATTTTGTTGGCACGGGAGACAATATCAGATATATGGGATTTGAAAGAGAGATTTGCTTCAAAAATTACGCCAAGGTCTCGAATCTCATTTTTACGTGTTAATTCATGTTTATTAATGTGGTAGGGGAACAGGAATGTATCTTTGGACCTTGTAAATGTAACGATACTACATTTCTGAATACTGAAGGGTAAGTTGTTCAGTTCCGACCATTTGACAAGAGAATCAAGATCGTTCTGCAGAAGAATGGAATCGATGTAACTTTTGATTGCTTTGAAAAGTTTTATATCGTCAGCAAAAAGGAGATATTTTGAGTGGTTTATAGTGTTGCCAATGTCATTGATGAATAAGAGAAAGAGAAGGGGTCCTAGATTCGATCCCTGGGGAATCCCGGAGTTAGTTTTGTATTCGTGAGAGATATGGTGTCCGTAACTGACATACTGACGACGATTGCGTAAGTAGCTAGCCACAAAAGCTAGGAAATTCTGAGAGAATCCGATGTCACTTAATTTTTTTAATAAAATATCATGGTCGACTTTATCAAATGCTTTCTCGAAGTCTGTATAAATCACATCAACAGGTACAAAATTTTCAAATGAATTATTAATATAGGTAATGAGATTCATAAGATTCGTTGAAGGTGACAGTGTGGGACGAAATCCGTGCTGATTTTCGGTGAGTGCGTGTTTTGTTTGGTTATATATCTGTGAATAAATTATGGTTTCTAAAAGTTTTGCGGGTGCTGACAACACAGCTACAGGTCTGTAATTATCTATTTCTGACTTTTTTCCTTTTTTATGTATAGGCGTTACTTTCGTTAGTTTCCACATTTCCGGAAAGATATTTTTGCGAAGTGATAGGTTAAAAATATGTTTTAGAGGTTGAACAAAATAACTTGCATATCTTTTGAGGATTATAGGTGGAATACAATCTGGGCCGACGGAGTATTTAGGTTTTAGCTTATGGAAAGCTGTAATAATATCGTCATCGTTAATTTCATGAATTTGTACAGGTAAAGAGTTAAATGACGATGAAGCTATAGAGGATATGTCAAGTTTGGGGATATTGTCGCTAAATACTGATTGAAAATAGTGTGCGAAACCTGCGGCGATCTCAGACGATCCATCATATTTATTGTCTTTGTAGTCCATGTGGTTAAGTTTGTCACAGCCGCGGCGTTTATCGTTAGTGTAAGACCAAAATCGAGTTGGGTCTGTTATTATACTGTTCTCGGCCTCACGTGTAAAGTCAGTGTAGGCCTGACCAATTAACCGTTTGATTGATTTTCGCAAAGTTTTAAAGTTAGCTAAGGCATGTTCGGATTTTGTTTTTTTCCAAAGATAGTGCATTTTAGTTTTTTCTCGTATGAGGTGAATGATTTCCCCATTAAACCATTTCGGATATTGTCTAACATCTTTGAGCATACGTGTAGATCTTTTCTTAAAACAAATGTTGAAAATATTATTGAGCTGTTCATAAAACATTTCGACAGCTAGATTTACGTCAAGGCAATCGTAATGATTCCAGTGATGTTGTTCTAAGGCATTCTTAAGTGTGTTATCTGAGCTTTCGTGGAAAATCCAACCCATGTTTATGTCTGGAGGCAATGTGTCTGTTTGTATATGTGATTGAGTTGTGTAATCGAATGTGAATGAAAGTGAAGGGTGATGAATATCCTCTCTGACTAATGGGGAGTCATGACGGCAGATAACAGCATTTTTAGAATTTACATTACTTAATACTAGGTCTAACATGTGTGCATTTATGTTATAAACAGTGTTGAATTGTGTTAAATTATAAAAAGAACAAAAGTAATCGTAAACGTCAATTGGGTTTTTCCCTGAGGGGAAGTTAAAGTCACCGAAAATAATAATATTTTTTGATTGTAACTTTACACTTTCACTTATAGTTTTGTCGTAAAATAATTGATACTGTTCAGATGTTGTATTTGGAGGAAAATATACAACACATATATAAATGATGATATTTCTATGCGATACTTTCACCCACAAGTCTTCACCTTGGGTTTCTATGCAGTCCATTCTTTCCGCGTGTGAATGGCTGTCAGCTCGGAGGGCTAGGAGAGTCCCTCCTCCGCGACTGCCTCTATCCTTCCTGTAGACGTGGTATAGGTTTTCGAATAGCTCCGACGAAAAGGTGCTTGAAGTTAGCCAAGTTTCGGTAAGAGCAATCAGAAGTGGTTTCTGGTACATTACGTTTGTCATGAAGTCGATAATTTTATTATTCAGACTTCGAACGTTCTGGTATACTCCACTAATGTCTATCTTTTTCGGACGTCGTATCGACCGTCCTAGTTTGGGGTCGTCACAAATTTGGGTGATGAGACAGATGAAGAAGCTATTCAGGGCCAGAAGTAAGAAACTATAGTCAAGGGCTCGTACTTCTGTCTAAACTGATCTACCATTAATTATATTACAATTTTGTATTATATCACATTAACCAACATTAGCATAAGAAACTATTTTGGCTTTCCTCATATTTAACCTCTTGTATAACTTATCCTGTATAAAATTGCTGTTTGTTTCTTACAATAAATAAATAAATAAATATTTTTTGTTATGCTGACAACCTCATAAAGAAAAGAATGTCAATAAATGCTAATTTTACGAAAATACCAATTTTTTATCTTTTTTATGTACCTTATCATCTTAATTGTATTAATAATCTTAAATGTATGTAGTGATTACTTTGATAGGCATGTCAGACCAAGCTGCGAGCACAAATGTAGTGGCTTGGCCTATTTTAGTGGTCTTCCCATTGGGAATGTATGGCGACCGATATGCTGAAATAGTCTATCTACTATATTTATAGCTAGGTCTGACACAGGCATGACGATTGTTGTCAACGTATATGTTCTTAGAACAATAATTGTTAAAGAAAAATAAAATCAAGGAATGCCTAGTTTAAAACACCTAACCTCTGTTTCAATTTTTGGCCTGGTTTTGGTGGATTAGAGTTTGGATACGTAATAGAGATAAAAAATATAAATTATATACCTATTTCTTTAACGAAATTTTATTTTCTACAAAGTTATTGTCAATAAATTTTTCACAAAATTGTACTGGAAACGAGGTATTTATAAAAAACCAAACCTAGTCGCGCAAAAAACTTGTTTTTCAAAAATATACACACCTTTACGACTTTCTACCTCGGTACCTATTAGAGATAGAAGAAATTTGTTTTTAAAAAATGTAGGTTATTTTATGTTCTATTATACTTGTAAAGATACTTTAGCCGAAATTTGCATTGGAAATGAGATATTTGGGAAAAACTAGATTTTGGCCCGATTTCGGCCAGTTTTTTCAAAATGGCGGCGCGAGCACAGGTGCGCCAAGGTCGGAAACTCAGATTTTACATCAGGGGTTCAGTTTATATGACATATAAAAAAATTGGGACTACTGGAATTACTTCGATCGCGAATCGCTAATTGAACTGGCCTAATAATCAGCTGGGGCTGCGTATAAAACAACTCTACTCCCCGTTGAAACTGTGCAACGTCTAATAATAAAATTAATTTTAAAAACTGGAAAGAATTATCCGAAACACTTTATTTCTGAAGAATTTACAGCAATTAAATTTGATGATGCAGTCCGGAAAAAACATAATAATAAGAGAGAAAAAAAAAAAAATTTCAAACTGAAAGTCGCACACGAAAAAATACGTATTATCATAATTACGCATTTGCACAGTGTCAATATACATATTTAGGGAAAAAAATACTTCAACAGCCTATTGGAAAACATCAGAACAATTACGATAAAATAAGATGATTAATGCCAGTAACATCAATCACATAGTATAAGCAATTAATAAACCTCACTTGATTAAAAACAAATTATACAAGATTTAAATGTGCACATTTCTTTAAACACTTTAACACAGATAAAATTTCATTAATCATCATGATGCTAACCTAGAAGAGATACACACAAATAATAAAGAAAATGTGAAAAATATTTTTAAAGTTAACCGTAAATTTATATAATTATTGTACCTCCGTAAACTGATTAGTTTTGGCGAGTAAAAAAATAAAGAAGTCAGAAAAACTTTGACGCTCCTATCGAGAGCGAAACGTAATGATTTTCCGATATTTCGAATATTTAAACACTTGGTAGATCTGATAAAGATCTCTGATAATTGCTGTGTCAATATCTGCTAACATTAGCGGCTTTAAAAAATAGATTCTGTTTCAAATTATGATAATTCAAAGTAATATTCCACATACTTTATCAATGAGTCCTTGTCCTTGGTACATCCCAAAGCACCCAGAATTACAACTTTGTCATTAATAACATTATCCACAAGGTATTTGTTCCACAGGAATTCGAAATGAGTCGCATTGCCTTCGCGTAGACCATTGCAGTAAATGTGTTCTCGAAGGTTTGGATTGATTCTGTTGAAATTAACAAAACATATTCATTTGTTTAAAGTAAAACACAAAATTTTAAAGCTTAACATACCATAACTACATTATTTATTGAAACAATTAAAAATGTATCAAAAATAACATTAGATTTAACTCATGAAAAGTGATGAAAAAAATGGTCACTTTAGGTTAAATTTACAGACCATTTTTATATAATAATTTTTAATGCCTGTTGTCATTGTTCTGTGTCAGTGTCATGGAACCGTGAAATTAATTAAATAATAATATTATTAAATATTCAAACGGGTGCTTCAGTTTTAATATTTTTTCTCAATAAAAAAAACGGTAATATGATGGCTATCGACCAAGAATATTATTCGATAGGGAGATATTGAAATGTAAAATTACTCATAGGTATAGGTTATTAGCTTAGAAAATTTGTATTATACGCCGTATCTAGTAGTTTATACACTAATAATGACGGCTTACTTGACTCCTTTGAAGGCAAAGTCTTCGAATAGTTGCTTAGAATTCAGTCTGCACTCCTCGTGGCCAAGCATGCAAGCGAAGTTCAGGGTGTTAGCGCGGAAGAGTTTGGTCAAATGGGTGTCATTCTTGCCCTCACTCAGACCCAAGGTAGTTGTTACATTTTCCATTAATGTTAAAATGTGATTCTGCAACATCAAGCAACACTTTTAAATTATAATTCTCATCATAGTCATCCGCTTGACGTAATAAATCAGAATTCGATATACGCTGGCAACACTGGCGCATCTCTCTATGAATTGACATTCCTAATGGGGCTGACAGAGTAAGCTATACGCATCACGGCTTAGCCTATTTCAGCATAACCCTCGCAATACAATCCCAAAGGGTATGTAAGGCGAGCGATATTCTGAAATAGGACAAGTCACGAGAATATAGAGCGCTTATAGCGTGGTCTGTCACAGGCTTAAACGTCAGACAGCTATGTAAAACTTAAGAAGTACTAATGAATTGACAAAGTCGAATTGAAATATTAACTTTCCTATACATTGGCAGTCCGCATGTACTTTTTGACATTAAAAAGGGAGTTAATAAGTTCATGAGGTGATAAGCCATAACTATAACTTTTGTATCTTGAGGCAGGAACGAAATCAATTGATTGCGTCTTAGATGAATTAATTAAGTCTATGGATCGTGTTTATGACTTTTTTCAGCTCTATGAGCTTAGTTAATCACCCCATTCATTACTAAACCAGTATGTTGCATAACGAACGACATTATCCAAGAAGATGTGCATATTGGCAGCTTATCTGACACCTTGGAGACCGCGCTACAGATATTGGCTTTTTTCTACCGACTGTCGGAATCACAATTTTACCGTGCTCGCAAATATCACTAACTGGCCATAGATGACGGATTTCGTCAAAAACCTATTGAAGTAGGGCTTTATCGATCGTCCGTGCTAGACTTGGAGGTTAACACTTCACAAGGTGCCTCGAGGGTTCTTCAGCGACCTTCGTCCATTTTGCATATAATAACTATAATTTGTAAACGTACACATGTATGTTAGCCGTAAATCTCTCGATTAAGCCGTAGTTGTAAATATGTTTAGTTTTAAGCCAATAGTTAAAAGTCTTAGTTGTAAATCACTAGAAATGAATCTTAGTAATAAGCCACTAGTTGTAAGTCACTAGCTATGAAACTTAGTTATAAGCCACAAGTAATAAGTTGTAAGTCTAAGTGATAGGAATAGATTAAATACATAAATCAAGTTTTTAATTAAGCGCCCCTGAGGTGATTTTCTCACGAATACGGCGCTATACAAATAATCCAATAATAATAATTATTATTATGTTTTTATGCAGCCTCTCCTAGCACAGCAACCACCATAAAATCATTCAATTTCATCGATAGTATAGTTGCACTGTGCTGCTGGGGACGGTGTGAAGAGTTCTTAGGACCACCTTCCCGTCCCACTGCTCACTGTGCTGCTGGAGACGGTGTGAAGGGTTCTTGGATCACCTTCCCGTCCCACTGCTCACTGTGCTGCTGGAGACGGTGTGAAGGGTTCTTGGATCACCTTCCCGTCCCACTGCTCACTGTGCTGCTGGAGACGGTGTGAAGGGTTCTTGGATCACCTTCCCGTCCAACTGCTCACTGTGCTGCTGGGGACGGTGTGAAGGGTTCTTAGGACCACCTTCCCGTCCCACTGCTCATTGTCTCTCGTCTGTACTGCCTGTTGTGCGCCAGAAGCAAAGGCTGTTCTTGTGCTGTTCTTTATTTTTCATTTCTATGTTCTTCTTTATAAATGTTGTCCCTCCTTCAAGAACAAGAACAGACTGTCTTCGACTATACCGTGATTTTTCACGGGTCTGTGCTAGTTATACATAAGATATGATCTTTAAAACCGTAACAGTTGAATCACAAACTGAAACCACCGTTTTTACACTCACTAATAAATACTTTATCGATTGTCTGAATTCTTCATAAAATTAGTACGATTTTTTGTAAAGGACGCTTAAATTCAAAGCAAATCCGAGTTCATCGATCCAGAATTGCACAGATAGACATCAACGGAAATTAGTATCTCTAGTAATAAAAGCTTGATAATTCTTTATTTTTATATGAACTTTATCACCCGGCTTTGCCATATATTTGGGACGAAAAAGACGGAACAGCAAGTTTTATTTTGAGCAAAGGTGTTCCCATTGATAATGATGGAATTTGCAGTGTAAGCTGGAAATAATTGCGTTTATTTTGGAGTGCAATTTTCACGAAGTCAGAGCTCACAGTTCGATGGTATATGGCATTATAAACAAAACATAAAATCAATAGACGACTTAAAATAAAGATTGGATCTTCTTTTCCAAGTACGTAAGAACGATTGTAGCTATTTAAAAATATGTTTTCAATTGTCAGTTCTTCACTTACGTCAATCTTAGGCAAAGTATCCGGAACAGTTAGGAATTTCCGTCTCAATATGTTGAACCCAGCATATGCAGCGGTCCATGGAGCATAGTCTGTTTCCACTTCCAGGAATTGAATCACGTCAAAGGCTTTTTCATAATTGGTCACGTTCTCTTTGGCCAAGTTCAGGATGTCATCCACAATCTAAATGATATAAGTTCAGAATGTAGTGAAATTTAACATAGCGATGGATAAAACGAAGTGGATTGATTGATTGATTAGTGAAATATACCTGCGCCCTGTTTAGTGGGTGAATGGATGTTCTTTCGGCTCCCTTCAAAACACTTCTCAACATTCCCCAAGAATGGGTATCGTAATTTACTCTGTAAAACCCTGGAATAATCGAAAAGAAATATTATTTTGAAATCGGTTTATGTAAGTAGGTAGGTACTGTAATGAACGAAGGTCGGAATGGGATAATATTGAACGTAAATCTCTGATGAATGTACGACGCGAACGTAGGATATAAAAGGTCAGCACGCGTGTCAGAAGCTATCTTCCATTTCGTCTATCAACAGTTGCACTTTAAATATGATATAGTTACCATCTCGGGGTCCATAATCTATACTACCATACCATATGTACAATAATGAATTTTGATCACTATTAAATGTACATCATTATAATATTTAAGTGTAATAAATAAAATTGTTGTATAGTTTTCTAATATGTTAAAATTCGAGTACATATTATTAGTTTATATAGTTATGCTTTATGTATTATTGTCCAACCTATTAACCCTGATAAATACCATGTAATTATTGATATAATAGGCCCTTGAGGTGATTTTGCACAAAAACGGCGCCATCCAAATCATCAAAATATTATTATTTTCATTATATTACTGTGTTAAGAATGCCTATTGTTTTATATTTGTATTGTAATTGATTTATTTAAATATGCCTATGAGTATGCTTAAGTATGAGTATGTGAGGTACACCTGTGTTATATATTTGTATTGTAAGTCCTCGCGCTTTTTGTGGTCATACGATTTTGTAAAACTATTTTTATCTTTTTTTTACCGTGCGAAAATACCCAATTCTTTCAACATTATAAAGAACAATAATTTGTGTTTTATTTAAGCTCAATATATATAAAATTATTGCAGACAAAATTAGCGATTCCTAAACGAGAATCTGAAACAGAAAAATCAGAAAAAGATACGGTCACATCTAGGACTCGAACCCAGGATCCTTGCCTTGCCGGGGCCCCGAATCGCTAGTATTTTCTTCAATAATTAAATATTACAATTTGAGGTTTGACTCATTAAGTTATTTCATCGCTCCGTGAGTCCTTAGCCTTACAGTGATACCAGACTCACAAGAATGTGGGTAAAAATAATATTGTAGTTATTTTCGGGAGATGCAAACTCCCTATAAATTACTCCCACAAACGGAAAGATAATTTTATCTTGTTTCTAAAGCTGCTGCCACACGCAAAGCTCACATCAAAAGTTAATGTACAGCGCATCATCTTTTCTACCGACACACGACGCTATCAAATATTTCTTCCTATGGTAGGAGAGGGGGTCAGTTGAATTCGAGAGCGGCCGAGGAACATAATTTCATCTGTCAAAGTGACAACTTTACTTACTGACAGCTTGAGCACGTTTTCGAAATGGATGATACTTGTCGCCTATTGCTGGATCTGTTGGACAGCTCATCCTCAGATGATGATGCCGCCAACTATATAATTATAAATGCTATTTATAAACTTTTTAGATTTTAAACAATCTGCGCGTAAATAGCGCATTTTCACATAACCTCTCCGTCGAATCAGGAAATTCGCAGTTCGCACGCCGATCGACGAAAGCGACATATAATAAATTATTGTAAAATAAGCTCAACTTTCGTCCAAGCCGTCCAACTTTTATAAAAAAAACGAATGATATTACCATATAAACATACTGAGATTAAAAATATGATAAATTTTGAAAGGGCGAAAATTTGTTCACTTCAAATTCAAATATTGATTATATTTATATTTTAAATATATGTTAAGTATGTTTGCCAAATAAAGTTTTTTTTATGTTTCTAAATTTACTAGCACACATGACGATATGAGCTAACATAATAAATAAGAAATGCATTATTAGGCTGCTTATGTCATGGCTGTCAAAGGGAACACGGAACTTAGTTGGTAGCTCCGTAATTAAAATGACCCCCTCTCCTTTTTACGGCGGAGAGGGGGACGCATAACTTTTCAAATATCGCGTCGGGAGCGGTTACGTAAAATAAATTCGGTTAGCGAAGTTCAGAACCACACTTATAGCGCGTTATCTTTTTACGTGTGTCGGGTCTGTATGGGATTGTATGGCGAGCGCTATTGTGCTTTATATTATCTGTTGATGTGAGCTTTGCGTGTGGCAGCACCATAACAGTATTTGTTTTTAAGGTAAATTAAAAAATATAAATAAATATGATAGGTATATAGAGAACATTTGAAATTCATCGGCAACATCGTTGGGCAAAAAAATTGAACGGTAAATAATTTATTTTTTTCATAAGTAAAATAATATGCCCTAATGATATAATTGTTTTAATAACTTGCTGACAAACTGCTTTGACAGTTTAGCGTGATTTATAATGAGAATTAAAAAAAAAACTTAATAGGTGAAGTATGATTAGTTGGTTTGTTTTTTAAGGCGAAGTTATTGCCAAATCACTATTTTGATTAATATTATAACGAATTGGTGTACATTATGAATACCAAAAAATATGTTTTAGATAAAGCGAAGGTTTTTCTATCGCCTCGCTTGAGTAGAATACAAATAAAAATAAATTACTCAATAAAAAATATAAATGTAAACTACTAAAAAAAATATTTTTTCAATAAAAATGTATGAACGCATAAAGGAAACAACTTTAAAAAAATACCGTATTATAACCAAGATTATTTGCGACAGTTTCAATTGATTGACTTTTTTGCTTTCTTATAAAATTATTTACAAAATAAATAAAAACCAGTTTATTGCTTGAAATCGAACGTTTCTAGACTCCGTTTGTCAAGTGATTTTAATGCCTATTACCTAAGATATAAGGTATACCAAGAATATATACATTTTTGGCTTGTAGCTTCCTCTTAAAGAAAGACAAACATTCCCGGGTTACGAATAACCTGACAATATTTGAAATTTGCTTGTGCGATGATGGGAAACCGACCCATTTCTTGACTCAGGTCTCAACCTACGTTATTTATTTATTATTATGTACTTATGTTAACAACGTTTATGCATGCTTACCAATTTGTTGCTTATTGAAAACAACCCATTCCATGTCTTTCGAACCTTTGTTAAGAGTAATATTCCTTTGCTTCATTACAATGACCGGTTTTGTGTTGTCAAAGTCTTTAAGATTCTCTGTTGCGAATGTGATAGGAATTTGGTAGAGCACGTCGGCCAGTGGCTCTTCACCGAATACGGACATTCTGGTCTGTAAAACAAAGAGAGCATGTACGTCAAAACAATATATAGTACTTATCCATTATAAATTACCTTCACGTCCCCCCACTACCTGCTTCAATCACATTCATACACGATCTCTTCTGTTATTATGACTATTGCCAGCCATACTTAAGTATTTAATGCAGTTGATTTTGTGAATATCAGCAATATCTTCCACCATTCACTTTGGCGTCGTATTATATTAGATGTGTTACCAGATGGATAATTTGACAGCATATTTATTTATTTTATATATATGTAAAAATTACAAACAATACAAAACAAAATGAACCTTTGTCTGTCCAACTGGGAAAGATTCCCGTTTCAGGAAAGCCAAATTATGTATTTAGTACATAATATTCTTACAATGGAATAGCGATGCTGTCAAAACAAATTTTGAGAACATTGTTGATTGCATTCGAAGTGACAGGATGGATTCTTTATCCTTGAAAGAATCGCAAAGATGTCATTATTACCGGGGTCAATTTGGATAACATTACTAATTGCATTCAGAACAGATGAATGGTTTCTTTCGGGACATCACAAGTCTGAGATTCTTTCCAGAGCATATACTCTTGGCATTTTTCCGATCAAACCGTGTCGTTTCTTTGATAACCTTATTCATAACGCTAACACTAGCTTTGCATTCTTCCGGTATCACCAAGTTTGTAATATGCCCCAGGGATCCAATTTTATCAGCATTCAGTCTACATTCATTCTTCCCCTGACAATTTCTTGCCTCACTTCCATACATCAGGGCGGGTATCAAATTTTCACTGTCGACTGCTCATCTCACTTCGTAATTATTGTAATATCATCGTAGACAGCTTTGCGTAATCAAATAAAAATCATTAAAAGATCAACAAATACATCAATTAAATATAAAATACAAATTTTTACCTGTGTGATACTCATATCACCTGATGAATAGTCAATATTGACTTGAAGAAGTGGATATCCTGATTGACTAGTCCACGAGGCCATGACTGCAGAAACAGTTGTATTGGGGTAAAGAGCCAAGCTGGAATCATTTGTGGCGTGCTTTTGGAGGGCATTAAATAAATATGAGGGCGTTCCAGTCTGCCATTTCCTAGAAACACAAAATCACTTATCAACTCCAATACCCAATGTGCCACTTTCGATTTCATTTCTAACATTCAGCAGTACATAGACCAGGGCGAATATGTGGCAGCTATATTTATAGATCTGAAAAAAGCCTTTGATACGGTAGATCATGAAATACTTCTACAGAAAATGGAACATTTGGGAATAGTAGGTAAATCTTTAAATTTGCTCCGAAGTTACCTAGCTGATAGATTTTGCCTTGTCGATATCGGAGGGAACCTAAGCGGCTTTGGAAAAATCACATGTGGAGTGCCACAGGGCTCTATTCTTGGACCTCTACTTTTCTTACTATACATCAATGATATAACTAAATGTGGCATCTCGGGAAAACTTCAACTTTACGCTGATGATACTGTGATTTACTACCATTGTAAAAATCTGAAGGCACTTGAAGCTCTAATGAATAAAGATCTCGCAAAGCTGGCAAAATGGCTTCGATTAAACAAATTAAGCCTCAATGTTAAAAAAACCCATTACCTTACTTTCGGTAAAAAAGATAACATGGGTATGAATATTATTCTTGGAAATGAAAAGCTACAACATGTTCAAGTAACGAAATATTTGGGGTTACTCATAGACTCTAACCTCTCGTGGAACTCCCATGTTGAGAATGTAAAATCCAAAATTTCCCCTATAACCGGTGTACTTTATCGACTCCAAGGTGTGCTCCCCACATCTTTACTGCGTGCAACTTATTATGCTATGATTCACTCCCACCTGAGTTATCTAGTTAGTATCTGGGGCACCATTACCAAAAAAAAAAGTTCGGAAATACAAGTAATTCAAAATAGAGCCGTACGTAATATATATAATCTGCCATGGGATACACATGTCAAAGATATATACTCACAGACACAAATACTTCCCTTTACAGTCCTTCCAAAGTATAACATCACAACTGCCATTCTACAAATAATTCAACACTCCTCACACACCAACACTAAACCAAATTTTAATTCTGACATACACCAGCACAAAACACGATCACAAAATCAAATACATTTATCGTCATCTACTTACACGACCAAATTTGGAATTAACTCCTTACAATACATTGCACATAAACAATATAACGCATTACCTAGTAATTTAAAACTTCCGGCAACAAACAAAAAAACACTGGCAAAAGCTCTTAAAAGCTATTTCCTTAACAGTTTCATTAATGACTAACACAATCTTTCTCTAGAACTCCATAATAACATCTGCGTTTATTTATTTTAATGTATTTATTTTAATGTATTTTATTTATTTGCCTTGTCCTTTCTAATGTTGTCTTTCCCGAAATGAGTTTTATAAACTCATTGGGAATAATACATTATTACTTTGTTATCATTTTGTAATGTATTATCTTGTAATAAAAAAAAAAAAAAAAAAAAAAAATTGATTTTATTTTACGAGCATTAGGTAATAATCACATATTTTTTTCTTCTTGCTAACCTATCCGTTAGGTATTCGTTTAGTCCTTTCTTGAACGTCTCTGGACCGATCCAATGTTCCATCATCCTCAGAACGGATGAACCTTTATTGTATGCGACATTGCTGAAGAGTCCCCCGAAAGAATTGGCGTTTTCAACCGTAAGAGGAGTTGATAAGACACTTGTGTCGTCCTGTAGAGCAGATTGAACCTTATCGAGGACAATCTGGCTGCCCATTTCGAAGTTATCAATCTGCAACAAAACAACAAAAACTAAATGCAATGATAGTCAATTGGAATAATTTTTTTACATTAGAACCGAACTAGAATTATGAATTGGAATGATACTAATAGATAATACCTTTTGCTTACGCCAAATTAAGTTTGTTAATGATAATTTGAAATACAAAAAGGTCTTTTGACTTCTATCCGTTAAACAAACGAAGGCATTGATTCTATGTTCAAGAAAGATTTCGATATTTGAAAATACATCATCAATTTTACTGTTATGACCGTCCACAATACACCATTTCAGAATTGTGACGAAGGGGGCAGACATGTTGTCAGTCGATACCACAAAATGAATGATGTCTGAGTTGAAATCAGTGCAATGCTTAATAACTAATTGATCAATTATCAGGCTTACTGTATCGGGTATTTTGTACTGGAAGAAAGTAGCGAACCCCTCATTCAGCCAAAGGTCACTCCACCAGTGGCAGGTAACCATATCACCAAACCACATGTGGGCTATTTCATGAGCCATGACGGAGGCGATTTCTTGCCTATACCTGACAGATGATTCGTCCGCATCATACATAAGGATTGCCTCTCTGGAAGGATAAAAATACGATGCTTACAATCGAGAAGGTGGAAAGAAATTATTGCATGAGAAATACAAACACTGTCTCCATCATATCGTAATGAAAATATCACGGGACAGCATGAAACTCTAAAGTGTAATCTTTACTGAAGAACCTGATAAAATGTATTTCGATTCTCTCTTTTTGGATCTTTTCTTTCGATGGGCTCTCTAATCGGAGGTTGGCTATCCTCATCAACCTTAAACATGTAGGCTGCATCTTGAAACAACTCAAAACTACACTCTGAGGTACCAATCGCACGAGTTTTTAAGCAATGACATATGACGTCTTCCATAAATCTTCCCAGAAGAAGAAACTCCTCTGCTGAACAGTGTAATTCTTCTAGCGTTTTTTTTAATTAAACCTGGACTTTTTGGAAACTTGGGACCCAGTTTGAGGGACCCAAGAAAAATGTAAGAGTTCAAAAATATCACAAAAATAAATACATAAATGAATTTTAAAAAATTACTAATAAACCACATTTAACGTCCTGTCGCTGAGAGCTCTGTTAAAAATTATTTTTCTGGTACGAAAGTCGCTGTCGTTTTTGAGAAAGAGGAGGCGGTTACAATGAAGTAATCAGCGGTACGTTTAATATGCCTACTCGCTGACGACAGTGGTTCAAACTTAATTAGTTTGGAATACTTACCCCACAGTAGTCCTAGTACACGATTACAAAAGCAAACATATCTTTATTCTTTTTTATCTGTACATTGTGAACTGTAATTAATGGTAAGATAGGAAAGTATTTCGCTTACTTGTAGGTTATTAAACCAGTATTTTCCATTGCTCCTGCTGCAAAATCTGGGACAGCAACATGATCCATCTTCATGTGAGTATTGAATTCATAGTAATCAATTCCTGTATACTCGTCCATAGCAGCTACCAGCTTCTGCCCAATTTCAAAAGGATATTGTCCCATCTTCCCCGCATCTGAGCGTGCGTATATCCCGAATTGCTTTGGTGCGTTTACGTCGGTGGTCTTGCTGGCGGCCGTGAATTCGGAAATGATGAACGCCAAGAGGTATGTAGACATCCTTGGAGTCTTATAGAACTCTTCTCTGACTGCTATAATTTTCCTGAAAACATATTTATTTAACCATTATTCTGGTAGTTCGTTTATTTCACAAACAAATTGAATTAACCACACCATCTTTTCTATTTTCAGAAAGCAGAAATCCAGACTTAAAAAAATTAAACATTTTGTTTAATTTGGTAATTTTTCCAAGGCATATTTTGTTGTTGGAAACAACAAAATATGTATCTTATTGATAATATTCCTCACCCATTTACATCCTTAACATCTTCTGAGTTTTCAATTCCCATGTTGGACAGAGTCTTGCTGAACGTTGAAGGACGAATAACGTTCAGAGTAAAAAAGGCTTTGTATGCAGGTTCGTCTATGCAGGGAAACACCATCCTCGCACCAGTTGATTCGAACTGCGTTGCTCCGAGCCATCTGAAAGGGCATTAAAAATATCACTAATAACCATTCTACCCCCCTATCTATTCTCACAGTTCTTTCACTTTAATACTTTAAATGTTCACAAGTTTTTTTCCATGGAGGATATTAAAGGTTAATATAATATCGCAGGAAAGGCAAACCCCACGTATCTGCAATACACACCTATAGCAGTTATTTTTTCATTGCACTGTCTCACCGAAAAGGTCAAGAATTCACTTTGTACTTAAAAATTGTCATAAAACATTTGTTTTTATTTCAATTAAAGATGATGGATCACATTAAAAAGTCAGTATATTTACTTTGTTGTTCCATTCTGCTTGTATGAACTCCTATAAAATCCATTCATATCGTCCCTTATCGTTCCACTGTACTTCTCAAATTCGATCGCGTAGACTAAGTCTGCTGTAACTGGGGTAGAAAAAATGATGGTCATCAAATCATTACCAGAGTAAACCACGTCATCTATGTGTACACGTTGATTAGAATCGTTGACAGTCACCGTGATCTTATCTTTATCAAATTCAAGTCCACTGGCGTGAAGAGTTATACTACTCAATATTTCCAATGGTCGCACCTGCATTATAGATCTCCCGATAAAGGTAAATGATTGTTTATCATCGTCAGTATTGAAGTATGGCGTTAGTTCTATCCAGTAATCATAGACTTCATATTCCAGAGGCAGTGCGAAGTTTATTCCGAGGGCTTTATTTGGTTTTGTTTCCAGGTCAGGGATATTTGTGGAGGCATCTGTAAGTGCCGAGCAGCACCAAAGTGCCAAAGAAGATATCACTATCAGCTTTAGTAGCACCATTTCTGAAAAATAAGTTTTTTTAAATAAGGGAATAACTTTTTCTTTAACTATTTAAATTTTTGTACCCATCAAAGTAATATATCATTGAATAAGAAGATAATACTAATAAATCTAAAAACATGAAACAGAACAAGACACAGAAAAAAAGATAATGGTCACAATTAGGAATCGGACCTAGGATCTCTTGTCTTAACTATTCGACTATTGGGACCTAGTTATTAAACGACATATTTGTCAGTTTTCAGCTCCTTTTTTAAATGATCACAATTTTCTAATGAATTTGTTTGTAACCTAGATAGTGCCTCGGATAAACATATATTGGCTTTTTCTAAAAGTCTAAATGAATATTCAGGAACAACTTTTTTGAAGATAATTCCCGTCAGTGTAATATTATATCATTGAAGAAGACAATTACCCGAGATACCAATTCATTGGAACAATTCATCATTTAAAAAGGTAGCTGCTTAAAATATGAAAGGAATTAGATGAAGTTCTGGGAAGAAAAGAGGTATAAGGGGTGGGTAGGAATCCGGAGGCAGTGTATACAGGAGTGACGGGAGCATAAATCCACCCCACTGTGATGCCAAGCAATAGATCGGGAGAGCTCGGCTGGAGGGGTCAAAAGGTCTCCCTCGACATATCTCAAGTCTCTCCCGATCCGGCCCACCACGCAGTAGGTGGGCCAGACGCATCCGCCACCGAGACACAAACCTCACCCCATGAACCCGGCCATCTCTACTATGCATTAAACGTAGCGAGCTACTTAGTAACCTTTAGCAAAAGTGTAGGTTATCTAATGAATGGATTCCATACCCGCCTTCCAAATGCCATTGCTTCCACCAATAAAACCAAGCAACAGCTAAGAAGTAAAAATGTTGCTAAAACTCCAAAAGTTGGAGCCAACAATGCGTTCGATTATAATTGTTTAGTAATGTCATCTGATTTTAGGTCTTAACCTCGGCTAAGTGTTGAATTGTAGGTGACCCAAGTAATTTTTGGCGACAGGGCACGATGACAGCCTAGTTTGTTATATCTCACATTTATCAAGAGTGGATTACCATCTTCACAATATTATTAACGATATCTGATAAGAATGAAAAATAACTTTTCCACATAAAATATAGTAATATAATCAGGTTATCTTTCAATAAATTCAGAAGTGCCAGAAGCCTGATCTAAATCAGGGTGATCAAATACTATTTATCAAAGCAATTGACACAAATATATAGGAATAATGGTAGCTTAATACTTTTAATCGGTTTGAAAATGAAATTTGTAAAAAAATAATAAATCAGCTTGGACCAAATTCTACGAAATCTGTGTTAACGTGTAAGTAGTATATGAAATATCTGAATGCGAGAATAAGAGTCCCAACTGCCCTCAAACGACTGGAGATAGTGAGACTATGTGAGTGCTATTAGGGTATTTATGCGGTGCCGAAACTGAAGGTAGTGAGTAGGTAAGAAGATGAGGAGAGGAACATGGAGAAGGACCTGGCTATTTAGATCTGGTCACCAATCTGACATTTCAAGCTTCAATAGTGGTCTTTCACCAGGGCGCTACTGAAAGTGTCTACTACTCTGGAATACTTTAAAAGAATAAATTGTGAAATAAAACAAACTAATCAAATAAAATCTACTTGCTATTCCATGATAATTCAATGCAATAACAATTCAACACACTTTGAAAAGTAATATAAAGTCATCATAAGCGATGAAAAAAACTAACCCACGTAACATATATAAAATTTATTTTTGTGTTATCGTTTTTCATGACTTTATCACTTTTTTAAGAGGTGTTGAACTGTCACTATTATGAGTTATCCGGTCAGCAATATGTTTGAAAATTTTGAAGATTTTTTTGCACATTATCTTCAATGATACTGGATTTGGAACATTAAATCCATGAAAATATTTCGGGTAGTTAGATTTTTCGAGATCTTCGGTATAAGAACGAGAAATTGAACCATGATAAACAGTGAGATTATTCTTTTCTATAAACCTACATACTAGTCAAGGTAACATTAGGTCCATAAGAACAGTAATAAAAAACATATATAATGGCACAGTTATGAAGAGACAATTATAGAAGGTATATTAAGTTGGCACTAGCCCTCCCCTCTAGGCGAACCTGTATTAAGGTAGAATTTTGAACACAATTAATTAATACACTGTCTATGGTTTATCAATACATATAACATATATTACGCGTTCCAATAAAACCATTTAATTACTAGTAGGTATAACATTACACATCGTCCAACGTACAGTAATTATGTACGAAATTCGCAAGACTTGGGTGAGTTCACTGGTTGTTGCACGTCCTTTATTGGATCTCCATTGTTTAGTGGTGATTTAAAATTGATTCAAACCTTTGATTTGTCTTGTTTCGTCGGGTAGTTTATTGCATAGTTCAGACGAAAAAAATTGATTTTGAATTTCTTTGTTTATATGTAGTTATTGTTTTGGGCTTAAGAAGGTATTTTTTTGTTTTACCTCGCGTGTGTGGTGTGTTTCGAGTATTTTTGTAATATTTAGTTAATTTGTTTTTAAAGAGGTGAGTTGGCGTAAATTTGTCGAATATCTAGTTCTTGAAGTTTGTTAAAGATATATTCAGTGCAAGTTTTTAAATAAACATTAAGAATAACTTTCGCGAATCATTTTTGCATGAAACTGATGCATTATCACATTACATTATGTCGTCTTCTATTTTGACTATTAATTTGATATTTTGAATCTCCATAGCTGAAAACAGAAATGATATTACGAGTTGATCACATTACGTTACTTAATTAGGTACGATGGCCCAGAAATTTTAAACGGAAAAGAATTTGGAAATTTCATGGTGACGAACTTATCGTTCAAGAATTTTTGGAGTTTCAAGAAAAGATTTTCGATTTATTTCCTGGACGTACCATTAGATGTGATATGATATATGGTACGCAACATTTTCATTTCATTGATGATATGGTTTAACCGTTGTACAGGTTAGTTTACCTTTGAGTTTTTTCTTGCTACAAAACAATGCTGTTGCAAGTTCACTCTTTAGTTAAGAAGAAATCGACAGTCATACTAATAGGTACATATTTTGTTTTCATTCTAACCAGGTCAAAAGAATCTTTCAGTCAAAACAAAAACAAAAAATTATCATATTTTTTGATAGCACAGAATAAGTTTTCAAATAGATTGGGCTTTTTAAAAAATAATATTGTGTTATTAAAGATTATTCAAAGAATTTATTTTTCGAAAATTATTAAGATTTTATCGTTAAGTGACATCCTAAAAAATACAAGGCAACTTGGGACGGTGGCAATTCAACACGCTTTTGAAAAGTGATATAAAATAATGAAAAAAAACTAGGTTAAATATTTTAAGCTATGTTAAGTTTATTGGCTTTTTAAAAAAAAACTATTTGAATATCACTTTTAAATGCATATCTTGACAACGAGTCTTTCTGCTGGGTTTCAGCTAGGTCGGATTTAGGAAAGTGGGTTGATTTCCACTTCATTTATTCATAAAAACCAAATCGAAATTAAAATTGATATATTAAAAAAAAAACGGTTACGTATTTTTTAAAAGCAATCCAAATAGTTAAAAATGGTAATGACCGTATATATGAAGTATATAGATACTCATAAAATTGAAGGTATAGTAATTAAAATGAAAAATCTCACTTGTTCTATGTCACGCTGCCGGTGCAACAACTGTAATGGCAAATGATTACTGTTTATTAAGCGTCAAGTAATGTATTATATCTACCGAGATCTTCGTTTTGATATCATTAGATTTAATCAAACGATTAAATTTTACGTCATTTGTTACCTTTTGTTTACATGGTTAGTATGGAACCATTATCAGATCCTTGTGATATTGAGAATTAGCGTCTAATCAAAGAGGTTGGAACTCGGCTAATTAAGACGAGACAATATCCGAAAGTGAAGGCAGAATCTTAACGACGTAAGAGTGGCAGCCATTCCCAAAAATATGCGACGCGCGGCCCTGGTTTAGTAGACAGACCTGCGGTTGAATTGTCTTTAACAAATCTCTAAAACAAAGTGGGAATCTTAAAGACATAAGTGAATAAACAATATTCGGCGAGCAGCCCGGCACAATGGATAGAACTTCGGTCGACTTTGTCCTGGCAGGCCTATAAAATCGATCTTTCCGTCGGATTTATCTGAATTATTTCTGTTGAACGTATTACTAATATGCCAAATGCTTCTAGGGGGATCCCTCGGAAGTTACAAATTCATCGTCTAGAAAAAAAAACCTGCTGCTTATCGCTAATTTTATAGTTGAAAAAGGTTTTATAAAATTTTAAATCCGTTTTACGTAAAATATTTTAATTTTAAGGTTCTGTTTTTATTAATCATAAATATAAATAACTTACATCAGTATGGATCCCTTTGGAAACATTGGAGAATTTAGTAATTCGTTAATTAGAAATAATTAAAATGTGAGCGTCGAGCATCGTCTTTAAACGAAAAACTATTGAAACGACACAACTGTATTTGTCGGACAAATAAATGCAATTCGTCATCTTTTTTCTTCGTTTTTGTTAAACAAATGTTTTTAATATTGCACACAGTCAATAATAATATATACTTTATAATAATAATTGAAACAATTTGAATAGTATTCATAGTAATTCATACATACAGCAATTGCTGCTAGGCCCCGTGGATGGCTAGCAGTTTGGTCACAAACTTCACGTCCTAGAATGGTTTTGCGTACGGCGCGGCGAGAGAGATACAAGTAGTTGGGTTTTTGCTTTAAAATATGTATGCGCGTAAACTGTTATTTTTGAAAATAACAGAGGGCGCCACTTCCGTTTACAACAATCCAAACTGATCAACTGTTATTAATATAATATGATCCTAGATATTCAGATATTGATGGTGGCGTAATGAAAACGCATCCGCCTGGCAAGCGGTAGATTCCGAGTTCTTGTCGCATCCTAATCTTTATTTTATGTGTAGTTTTCTTACGAGTCATTGGAATTTCTATTCCAAGAAATAAAACCAGGCATTTATTTGGGAAATTTATTTGTGGCACAGGTAACTGGGACTACATACAACATTTTACATAATACAAAATACGTTTTAAATCAATTTCTTTTTGAAAAATGCAGACCCATCAAAAATTAAATATATTACCCCTAATAATATCAAGTTGTGTTCATTCACGTAGATAGATAGGTAATTATATTATTACGATCTTATTAGATCTGAAAAAAGCGAAATATTTATAAAATTTAAGTTTATAAAATTTATTAAGCAATTTAAAAAAAACATCTTATTGTGAACACCCCTGTCAGCTATCGGTACAGGTTATTGTGTGGTTTGACGAATTTGGAATACTCCTGCCATCTATCGGGAAATTAAAAAAAAAAAAAAAAACACTTCAAAGTGCGTAAGAGCGGTATCCTTAAATGTGGAATGTTATGAAGATGAAGGGATTGGGGAGAGGACGAAAAGAAATGACAATGAACACGGATAAAGTCGTTAAAAGCAACTTTTCGATACTAAATGTTGGTTTTTCACCAAAGTGACACCTCTCTGGGTCGTGCCGCAAGTACACTAAAATATATTATTTTATTTTAGTCGCAGGTATCTTAAATAATACCCATTTGCGATCATTGGGCGCACAGATCATACGGAGAAAAATGTATATTACTGATTTATTAAAATTCTCTTCAAATCGGGATAACATACTTATAAAGTTTTAGTCAATTCATAATATATCGGAACACGTGATTATTATAATTACCAAAATTTTAGATCAGATAGTTTTCTACGTGCACTAAGTACGGTTTATACACATTTCTTTACATTTACATACGTTAAGTACGTGGTGTCTAGTTTGGTAGTTGTGTCGTCAAATGTCTTGTGGTCTGATTCCAGTGTCAACTAGTTCTTAAATAGCAAAACCAACATGGTGATGAGCAGTGCCAGCGAGGAGGTGATAGTCGCAGACCCCGAGTACTTCAGATCTAGCCATTCGTCCACAGTCGGCTTATGGAATGTTGCCCATTCGAAGTTGACTCCAGCGCTGGCCACGGCAGAAACGCCTCCCGAAATGACGTTGTCTGGGAGTTTATTGTCGGAGGACCTCAGGAAGACGAGCACCTGAAACATAACGTAGCAGTTTTAGTGATAATCTTTTAAAGGGTTTCGTCAACAGCTCGCTAGGAGATCCTGTGCTTTGTGGTATAGACTGTATAGAGCTATACAGAAAGAAGCATTATCGCTTCTATAGACCGGATTTCACAGTTTTCGCTCGTTCGGCGGTAGAGGGTTGGAGGCGAAATTGCATTAATTGGACGTACAAACGTGAAACCTATTTTTTCGCTTCATGACTCACCTAAATATATGTATTATGATACGTCAATGTGCTGGGGTATTCACGTATGCAGGTATATTGCTACGTATGAGTTATTTTTGTTATGTTAGTCTAACGTTAGAAAATAAGTAAAAGAAAAAAATGTAATACAATTTACCAATTGTAAATGGTGTTATGTTTAGTTTGGTGTTAATATCTGGAATCTTTGTGTACCTTTTGCTTTGATCCATCTTGAAACCTTTTGTTTGATTTAATATATAGATGTATTTTCTCGGGGTTGTTTCAATATAAATAAAAAAAAAAACAGCACTAATCTCAAGCAAGCCCCCCACATCTCACTAGGGGACTGACTCCTCGTCAGAGCAATAGGTTTATCAGAGGTAGGCGCCAAAGTTTTCGGAGAATCAGAGGCAAGGTGTACCGACGATAGCCTGGTTGCTTTCCAAAAAAATACACCTTTATGTCTTCATGTTTCACCCGAAATCCACGAAAAAATCAATAATATCTTCATTCTTGAAAAATAAGAAACCCGGTTTGGATTCTACTGTCTAAAAACTGAATTGTGAAGCGTGAACGATATGCTTGGTTTAAAATAGGCATAACAGAAATCTATTTCCTCTTTTTCCTAGCCTCGTAATCTGACCTGAAATTCTTAAGGATACGCTGGCGTTCTTCATCACGTTCAACAAAAAACTGTTACACACCAATATATTACGGAGAATTTACTTACCCTTTGTAGCTGTGTGCCCTTCATGCGGCTGACCAGGTTATTTATGGCGCTTGAAGTACTCGCACCGTAGCTAAAAAATAGCAAATTAGGTTAAATTAAAAAATCTATTAAAAAAAAAAATAACATATTTTCCCAAACTTAATAATTTAATCAACATTTTGATCAATAATACTAACGCTTTGACGAAAGCCTCGGTGTTTGATTTGATGAAGGAGAAAACTGTTTCCACATTTTTGTCGTTTCCTCCAAGAGCTGAATTGTATGCTGTCATCAGGTCCTGTTTCCTGATTATAGAGTTTTCGACAATGGTTTGTTCCAAGAATCTACAATAAAAAAATATTTTTTAATTTATTCATTAGTAAGGTTCATGTATTTTTTTTAAAAGAAACACAGGTCTTTTGATGTATTACATGTATACATCTATCAACGGTCGGTATAATTTTTTAAATTCCTTTTTTTTTTTTTTTTTTAGGTGTATGTAGGTACTTTGAAGGACAAAGCAAACAATGTTTATTATTATCAACTCTATCAACTCTAGAACTAAAGTGCATTGATATTTGGCTTTGTGAAAACTTTTTTATCAAATACACATTTGGATATTTCTCTGTTGTCAAAATTCGAAATCATCAACATTTTAAAAATAAATACGGCTTTTCACAAATGAACTGATTTTTTTCATTAAACATTATGGTCTAATTAAATGTAATTTGTAGATTTTCTCCTTGTGAAAACACTCCTCAATTCACATTTTTAATCTGTTTCACGTTACATATTTGATCGTAGTCCGTTAATAAATAAATACATTATTTTAAAATATAAATAATAATCATTGACTACATACGAATTAAGTGATTCCTCATCTTTAGTACATCCCAATGAATTCAGGATCACAAGTTTCTCATTGATAACATTGTCGTTTACAAACTTGTCCCACAATAACTTGTAGTGAGAAGCATTTCCACTGCGAAGACCATTGCAGTACACGTGTTCTCGGAGATTGGGGTCCACCCTTGAGGAAAGGGATTAAAATATATAATGATTGAAATAAAAATGCAGAATATAAAAAAACACATTAAATAAAATGTTAACATCATTGATACGATAAACAATACCGGCAAGAGGTGTGATCCTTGTGGAATTATTGATTGTATATGGAACTTTACTTAAAAAATCAACCCTAAAAAACAAAGTTTTTTTTAAACTATAAGACATCTAATTTCATTAAAAGATGTATACTTTTTTAGTTCGACTGAGGATTGAACTTTCCTCCCCAGGGACTGGCTCTTAACTGCTGTGAACTTTTAAAACGTAAAAAAATGATTTGACTCAAGATTAAACAGACTAAAATATGTGAAAAAACAAGTTAATTTCCACATAAAAAATTCCATTTTATTCATTCATTAATTTATTCACTCAATCAAGAAAACAAAATCTAAATTCAAATATTTTATATCAAAAGAACCTTCACACAGTATCCGTTAAGATGACATAATATAATATAAAAAAAAAATAATTAACGCCAGTAACAAATTTGTTGACAAAGAAAGTGCAATATTTCTGTTTTTATTGCCGCGGGTGACACAAAGGCTTGCATGGTTGTTATGCTACCCGAGAGGTGATTACGCCATTGAAAATGTAACATAATAAACATAGAATGAAAAATTAGAGTGTATTATATATTAGGTGAACATCTTAGATACATAGACTTTAAGCTAAAAATTCCAACTGAATCTATCAATTATGTCAGTTTAATAAAATTGCATCTAATAACGCTGTCTGACAGGAGAATTTGATCAGACCTGGTTGTATTACACAGAGTCATTAATAAATACTTTGACAGTCCTGCCATCGTTGCTACTATTAAATTTCATGTACCGACTAGAAACACAAGACAAAATGTAACATTCTTCTACAATGCGTACACAACCAACTACCAGGTACACTTATTAACCAATAGGATGCATGATCTGGGCAACAATTTTGGGGTAGGTACTATTGATATATTTTCTGACACTTGACACTTGATAAATTATAGCAGCATTGGTAATGTAGTTTTAGTGATTTGTCGTGTATGTAGCGTTGTTCTAGTTTCTATTTTTTTTTAAGTTGCTGTTACATTTTTTACCAATACCGTTACATATTTAGTTTATCAGCTTATTTTTATTTCAGGCTTCAAAAACTTTGCGTATAATATTCGATAGCTCACTAAGATTCTGTTCTTATAATCCGTGTAAAACCAAATAAAATAAAATATGTGATTTCCTTATTTTCTATATTGCTACTTTATGACGATATCATAAAGCCTACTTACGGTGTGCCAGCAAACAACCCTTCAAACTTTGCGGAAGCATCTTCTAAGCACTCCTCCTGGCCCAGCATGCAAGCGAAGTTAAGGGTATTGGCGCGGAAGATTTTGGTCAAATGCGAATCTCCCTCGCTCTCCTCTAGTCCCAAGGTAACAGTCACGGTCTTCAGTAGATTGAGAATGTGTTTCTGTAATAAAATATATATTGACATACAGATTGGCACTGTTATGTAGATTATTTTAATAATTTGTCAACGTTCAACGAGAGTGGCAAAATCAAAATTCTTAAAACTTGAAGATTAAAAACAACACAAACAAAACCAACGAACTAATATAATTTTATCTCTTTTTATGAATGAATGTATTTAAAAATATATATAAATAAATGCATATATTTTTGTTGGTTTGACTAAGGATGATCCTTCTCCCCAGGACTGGAGTCAACCGCGTTAACTTCTGAGCCTGAGGGTAGGACAGACATTTATATCTGCTGTAATATCATCCAATTTTAGAGAAATGCGTATATGTTTGCGTTCGTGTGATTGCCACAAGAGTTGATAGCGCGTCTGTTCGCCGAGATGTCGGGAAGTAGGTTTATTTCCACTTCCAAGATTTGCATTCATTCATTACCAAAAACAAAATCTAAATTCAAATATACGTAAAAAAAAATGTTCTGTTTCACGAATATTGTAATGTGCTGTATAAAAAAAAGTGTAATTTAATTAAAATTTTAAAAAATATTTTTTAACCTAGTGTGCACGGAATAAATAATAGCACTAACAGTGCCTACCGTGTAAATTAGAATGGAACAAATGTTCCGTTTAGCCAGTCTCACTTGCACTCTCCTAACATCGTAGAACACTATTGGAAATATTAGTATTGGAAATTTAAGTCTCAATTAGGCAGATATGGAAACAGACGTGTTACTGACTTAGTACCTTTTGGTTCTAGATCATTTTTCACGCCGTCCGTCTCTCTTACACTTATTTGAAATTGTGTATCGCTATCACATTTCAATTTCGTAATGATGATGAAATACAGTTTTGTATGAAAATACAGGCCCAAATTGGACGTATATATGGATGACGAAACACGCCCACAGGGCACTTTTTCTCTTATTCTTTATTCTATGTTTGCAAATATAATAAAAACGTATACAGATAAAGTTTGGAATTAATGTAGGCGTGTATTTCTCGTATACTAGCGCCAAAGAGCTTTACGATAATTTCAAAGTGAGGGCATTTACGATTTTTATGGGGTAAGCGGTTTTTACAATAAACAATATTTTTACTGATCTGATTTGAGTTTTTTTCAGTTCTCACTTAACAGTTCCGGATGTGACAAGGTTTATGCAGGCCAGAAGGAAACCGGCTATTACTTTGGATTTATCCATGAAGTCCTGGGAAGACCCAAAATGCATAGAGCACGCCTTATTACGGAGGTAATTGAAATTTATAAAAATCCCATTAATATAATTGAAGACGAAGGGGCTAAGCTCAAGACAGTTACATCAAAACTGAACGTAGAAAACTTTTCTAAATTATACTGTAATACTAGCTCTTGGAGAATTCAAGCAGCCAATATGCTTTCATATCTATATGCATAAAAACATACTTTACTACAATCTTCCATTACGCATCTGCCCTGATTATGGACGCTGTAATGTTGCCCAGAACATTGGTTAAAGAAGGAGATTGCGCAACACGGCATAATACCGCAAAAATAAATCCCTTTAATGTTTTTTCTCTTAAACTTGTACGTCCAGTAAAAACCGAACTACATAAAATGATCATAAAATGTAATGATATGTTATATTTTGACTTATTATATTATGGAGCATCTCTTGTTATAATTATATATTTTCTATCTTGTTTGATAGATATATCGACTAGTCAGTGGCCGAATTGACAGGATGAAACCTCATTTTTGCACGTTTATAAACCAACCATATTGTAACTGTTGATCTCCCTAAAATAAAATAAATAAATAAATATGTGAACAAAAATGTGGTTACGTCAAGGTTTGGTAGAGTTTCTGGAACAGTGGCGAATCGCCGCCTGATGGCGTTGAAACCAGCAAAAGCAGCAGTCCACGGGGCGTAATCAGATTCACTGGCGAGAAATTCGATAACGTTCAGGGCGTTCATGTAATCGGTGATATTTTCTCTGGCCAAATTCAAAACATCATCAACAATCTGTAAAATTAATTTATTTTATTTTTTATTCAAGGGATATTCCACACGAGAAAAACACAACATTCTAAAGCATTTTTACAGACACAATTTAAAAATAATTTATGATTCAATGACATAATTTCATATTAAAACACTATTCATAAACGTTTTAGAAAAAAACAAACGAAAAAGAAAAAGTTATTAAAATAAAATAATAAATAAGTTTGTTAAAATAAAAATAAAATAACAAAAAACATAAGCGAGAGCCCTGTGGAACACCACTTGTAAATTTCTGAAACAATTGTGTTTTTATAAGACGTCGGTTATGCGCGCCAATAATATTTTCAGTTAGGTATGCAAATAGTTCAAACTCTACTTTATATCTATCACTGCATATTATATAAAAGCTGTTCGTTTCTTACAAAATAAATAAATAAATAAATAAATAAATAAATAAATAAATAAATAAATAAATAAATAAATAAATAAATAAATAAATAAATAAATAAATAAATAAATAAATAAATAAATAAAAAAGTAAATAAATAAATAAATAAATAAATAAATAAATAAATAAATAAATAAATAAATAAATAAATAAATAAATAAATAAATAAATAAATAAATAAATAAATAAATAAATAAATAAATAAATAAATAAATAAATAATGTAATCAATAATCAAATAGAACGTGTACGTAAATGTCCAAAAATTCTCATAAAAACATGAGTAATTTTATTATAAGAAACAGGTACCTGTGCTCTGTTGAGAGAGTGGATTTCTTCTCTAGAATCTCCCGACAAAGCGCTGGCCAACATCGACCAAGAATGGTCATCATAGTTCACTCTGTAGAACCCTGAAAATCAACAATAGATTAATGCGATATTATAAGAATATAATAGAGAATATAGAATAAATAACTCTGAAACCGAAATAAATAACTGAAATAGGCTGGAACATTTTGAGGCCACTGTACATCGGGAACCAATTAAGTACATGCATACAAACGAATCTTAATATACCATTTGCCTACATAAAAAAATACCCAATTACTCGATGGAAGATGTCGATTTTAAGGATTAAGGAAAATGATTTTAAACAGATTGATATCTTCCAAGAAACTGGTTTGTTTTATGTTAATTTCTGGTTTATCTTGTGATTATTTCATAATGTATTCGTCTATCAATTATAAAAAATTTTGTTTCCTAAGTATAATAAAAAAATAGATATTAAAAATTTTGCCAAAAATAATTGCAGTTACTCTTATTACTAATTATTATCCATCCAGAATCGTTAAAATCCCTGTGCAGAAGCGCTCTTGTACAATAATCATATCTTACGATTTTTTTTACTATCGGTTTACCATTGTAGAACGGTCACCGATAATCAAGAAAAATTAAGATTAGAGGCTATAGGATTTACAAAGCAATTATATGTAGGCAGGAATTTTAACAGAATACATTTTTCCTTTGGGTGGATTAACTTTATAGAATCAACGTAATGCACAAGTTCATCCATAAATAAAAGCAGTAGATTGATTGAAGATCCAAAATTCAACGTGTTCTCTTTTTTTTATTTTTACTTCTGATTATTATTCCAAATAATAATTATTATCGTAAGCCATGTTGAACTTGCAAAGCTTGACTAAACATTAGACAAACGTTTATTATACCAACGTAATTTATATAACTGTACGCTTTGACAACATTTTAATCCCTTTTTTATGTTGGGTGAAAATTTTAGGTGTCTTAGGTGTAGTTTGGAACGTCTGTTCTGCCCTTATCCGTACTACTGGCAACTTGCATCAATTTTCACAAACCGTAGCAAACTTACTTTTCTGCTTTTTTTCCTTGCAAGTACTCGTTTTTCGTCAAATCTGTTTTATGTGTCCGAACTATCTGATCTCGTCCACTAAGCTTTCAATAGCCTTGTATTGTTTTTGGATCGCCTTAAGAATCTCTTCTATATGTGTTTACTTTGGTACTTTCCCTGTATATTCTATGCCTCGCATGCCACCGTGGTGGATAATTGCTAGCTATAAGATACATAATAATTATAAAGTTTTACCTGTTTGTTTTTTGTTGAAAACCACCCATTCATGGCCCGGCGTCTTAGCAAGCTGCACGTTCCTCCCCTCCAATATGACATCTGGTTTAGTGTCCTCGAAATCAGGATCAGTTTCTGTCGCAAATGTTATGGGAATTTTGTATAGATCATCCGTTGAAGTTTCTCCATATGATACCATTCTCGACTGCAAAAAAATAAAAATGATAAAACTTAATCACTGGTTTTCCGGCACAATTCAATCAGTGACAAATACACGATGTATAATTCTTCTGCCAAACATGCTTGTGCTGTGCTCTAACCCCTTGAAATAACCGAAGAGGCTATCGAATTCATATTATGTATGACCACTTGCATATTGGTTACACATAAAACTTTTTTCTGTTGAGAACCTTTGTTTAAAGCAAACAAACATGTTAAGAATAACATTCGCACGAACATGAAATTACTGGTGGATGGTGTTCGGAAAAGTAGTTTTCCTTCATTGGCCCTAACAGGTATTGATAGTTGAAACTTCTAGGTCTAAAGCCGTATTTTGTAAATAACTTTAAAAATACTATGATCGAACTTTTAATTTTAAAACTTTTAAATAGTTCTAAAATTTGATGACCTAGGTGACTGAAGTATATTGTAGAAAACAGTACTGTAGGAACAACATCGAATTTCTGCTTTCTTCAAACAGGCGTTAACGGCTTCCGTGGTCGAGGGGTAAGGCTTTCGACTAGCAAGCTGCAGGACGCTGGTTCGAATCCCTTCGAATTTTATTTGTTTAATTTTGTGGTATTTCACAAACTACACATTTAAAATAATATATTGTATATTTGCGGCACGTTCCAGAGCTGAAGATACTCTCAGTATCGCCCTGGTGTAAGACCACCAGAAATGAAACTATGCTTGAAGTGGCTTTGGCCATGTTTCGTGGCCAGATTTGAATAGGCAGATACTTCCCCACCTTCCTCTTTCCATCTCCTTCCTTTCCCCTCTACCCTCAGCCTCACAGCATACCTCAATTGGGGATGCCATAATCTCCCTGGCTCCAGACGGTCGGGAGCATTTGGAACTCTCGTGCGGTATTCACATAGAAAAGGAATATATTTTACAAATCTAATGTAAAAAACATAAATAGGTATAGGAGATTAATGAAGACAAATTCTGTGTAGGTACATGAAACCTTAAAAAATTAAACTAAGAATTAAAAAAATAGATTATAGTCAACCACGGATTAAATTAATCATTTCGTTCAAGAAACTCCACACTAAGCTGACATTCAAACTCGGACAAATGATTTCTCGCAAATCACTTGTCAAATCATATAATTTATATACGCAACCAAGAATAAGAGCTATTGGAAGTATGCAAATAACGAGGGACTGTCCATGTCGTGGCAAGCACAAAAATAACTCATCAATGAAACATGTCCGGTGAAAAATGGAAGACTAGGAAATGATGAAGGAAATAGAAAATCATTACGCACGTATGAAATATTAAAGTTATCAATTAATGTCAACAAAACACAACACAGGGTTGAGAAAATTATAAAAATGATGTTGACACAAGAAGTTTACAATTTGGAAGGCGGGCATGGGTATCGCCGCCCCGGGAACCCAGGACACCAATTATTGATACCTCTGCTATAGCTCATCCCAATTGGTTCACTACATTTGGTGATTTAGCAGTGGTTCCCGGGTTCATGCAGTGAGGTCTGTCTAGGTCTTGGCGGCAGATACGTCCAACCACCTAAAGCGTGGCAGGCCGGATCGAGAGAGAATAGTTGAAGGAGATCTTTTGATCTCTCTAGCATCGCCCATCGCATTCCACCGCATTGGGAGGAATAGATTTATACGTCCGTCACTCCTAGACATACTGAAACCCACCCATCATACCTCTTTCCTTAGTGGGGAGGATAGTGAATATAAAGAACATCTATTGTACCTTACTTACAATACGTTATAATGTAACACATGATAAATGTACCTACACCAAATTTTAATAATCAACAATATTTATTTAATTAGAATGAATTCATCGTTAAAATGGATTAAGACATAGTAGGCCCAGGGAAAATCATTATGAACGTGAGCAAAAGTAATTCACCTATCAATCAAATCATATCAGTTTTAAGATACACGACAAAGAAATTTTTCCAGCGGAAAATCATTGGGTACGAGTGCAAAAATAATAACTTATCAATCAAACGGTATCGGTAACGTCAGGCGAAAATTCCAGGAGTAAAATCACTGGGAACGTATGAAATAAAACAACTCTAATTACAAAGACCAACATTTATTGTACTTTACCTAGATAATTATTTAGTGTCTCCACTCTCCGAAGTACAGTATCTGTCTCCTTAATTTATTTTATGGAATCAAAATAATAGATGACTAATTTACGTACCTGTGTTAGAAATGTTCAAAATAGTTACGAATATGACTTCGTCAGTACAGAGATATACTGTATGATATAAGCAAGTTTATTAGTGTCACTCTCACATCCCAGTTCTCAGCTAGACAACAAGCATCCGTAATCATTGTATGCATTATTTATTAATAAACTATATCTATAATATTATTATATTAATCGTAGTAGGGCCGTGTGAATAAAATAAATGATTTGTACAGATAAGGTGAATTTATTTTCACACGTACCCAATGATTTGTTATCAAAATTTATCTCATTTTCGGGTTAAATGTAAATTACACGGATGATTGTCTTATTTTTATCACTCTTAAAAACTTGTTAAGTAAATCTTTTTTTATTAATATTATGCTGTGACGAGAGCAATCATTGTCATGTTACAGGGCTAAGTTATTTAAAGAGGAGTTAAATAGATTTAGTAAACAATTATTTAATTGCTAGAATACCGAGTTTACCAGACAGACGCAGCGCAAACGATATCTAAATGTAAATTTTTTTGATCTTGCAAAGATTCACAAAGTGTTCATTAAATCAATAGATTAAAAAAAGGCCAAATTGAGTGAAACTCGAATTCTAACTAAAACACACTTTTTTAAGCACGAAATTCCAAGTGAATCAATAGGATTCTGGGCCACATGACGTCATATAATATGGTTGTCAATCTCTGATGTGATGACGTCAGAGCTAAGTTTGAGGGTTTATTTTCGTTCGAAGAAATAGACATTCACCCTACGAAGTAATGCAAAATCATGTGTTTTTGGTTTGAAAATTTAATGGCAATAGAAATATTATAGATGTTTTGATTAAAAACTGAGTAGAACATATGTTGGCCTTTGAAATAATCGAACATTTTAAGACAAGTCCAGAAAAAAATAAAGTATCAGGCCTATAAAAATTGCTTTAAAGTACGAAATCTCCTTCTTACGAACCCCTTTTCGGTTATGATGTTTTTGTATAATGTTGGTATTTGTGCATGAACTTTACAAAACAAAATAAAACATGATTTTTGGCGATGTTCTTTTTTGCACAAATCGAAATAGGCAGCTGGCATTTCCGGGAATTTCAACCTTATTACCATCTAAATAAGGAGTGTTATTATTAGTGGCCCGAATCCGAGTGTTACACTACGTGGTGCATAGTTTTAATTGACTGCTTTATTTGGTCAGATGTTTAATTACAGCCGATGAGAAGTATAAGGACACATAAACTAAATAATTTCTGATGATATACCGGACTGTTTTATATGAATATTTTTGAATAGTCACAACTCATAAAATATTATAAAGTTCCTTATTCGTGTTACTTACTTGCGTCACATTAATGCTTCCCGTAGCATAGTTGATATCGACATAAAGCAAAGGGTATCCCGCCTTGCTTGTCCAAGACTCCATGACGCTGGCCACAGTTGTGCCGACAGGGTAAGCTTCCAGACTCTTGTCTTCTGTTGCCGCAGCATCAAAATACCGGAACAGATCATCGGGCTTGGCGCTCTTGAACTCCCTGAAGAAAGATGAATCGTACATGTATTTACAACGTCTGCACAAAAATTCCAACTATTCAGAACCAGTGGAAATCTGATAGTCACAAATTGGGGAAAAATATTGAGCTGCGAAGTGGGAGTGGAAGTACGCGGTTAAATGGAGGGTTAGATTCAGGAAGTAAATGGCCATCCTTATTGCCACTGAATATGACTGAAGCTTTGACAGCACCAAACCTAACCTAACCTATAACAGTTAATACAAGACGAATCATTATAAATATTAATATAAGATCATTCGATCTGGAGTTGAGATTAACGCTGTGCCTAGAAGGTCGTTTTATTTATTTATTTATTAATGCCCTTTAACGGCACTGACTTGGTATAATTGTTTCCCTCCATTAGTATTCTGGGCAAAGAGGAATACATATGGTAGTTAGTCCCAGAATTTCTGCACTGAAATAAATCCTGACTTCTAGAATTACGTTGTGGAATCCGAAAGCTTATCAATTCTAGCAATACCGGACTATCAACTAAATCATTTAGAATTTATACAGAAATACCAAGTCAGTGAAAATTCTTCTGTCTGACAATTTGAGCATATTCATATAATTTAACTGCGTGTTGTAGTTCAACATAATTGCTGGAATACCCATTTTAAAATTTATAAAACGTAAGAATTTGTTTTGTATTATTTCAACATCTTGTACATGTATATTATAATGTGGGTTCCAGACAGGAGAATTGTACTCAAGTTGACTTCTTACATAGGCAACTTGATTATCTTATTAATGTTATTTTTATAGAATTAATAGTATTATCATTTTTTTAGAGTACAACAGTTTAAATACCTATTAATATTGTAAAAATAAGTTTTTTACCTGGATCGCAATCAGTATTTGAAAGACCTGCTGAAAAATGCATAATGTTATTTTTTTTAAATTCGTAACTATTGCCATTACATAAGGCACAAATTCATTGTTGTTTTGGTGTGGTCGTCAACTGGTCATGATTGCTTTAGCTTTAAAAGTACCTACTTTTACAGAAAAAAATAATTTAAAAAATTCCAACTTAAACATTTACCGTTGCACTAATTAGATTCGCACACCGTATTAGATTGAGCCTGGTTTAATACCGTTTAAACCAAACAAACGCCATGTTAATAAGTCAAGTTTTTCACTGTTTGACAAATTCAACATAATCCGGTTAAAAATGGGATTTTAGGCCATTAACGAATGAATTGACAGGTTTCCTGAAAAAAATTTAGTAGAATACCAATGTTTTGTCACGTTGTTCATTAAAATCGTAATATTTTCTGATTTATATTATCAGGCTTGATGCGGATGCATTAACACGTGTTCCGATATATAAGGAATATATTAAAAGTTTATCAGGAAACGGCCTGCAATCATGTCTTGAACCGAATTACTGAAGAGAATTATTCAATATTTTTTTAATAATTTAGCAATACACATTTTTGTCAGTGCAGATATCGAAATAGAGAATAAGAATAAATAAAGAAAATACGTTTTGGGGTGGATATTTCCCTTTATGAAAACACTCCTCAATTGTTCAGTACAAACTGCAAAGTACATGGACATTTTCTGGAATCATAACGAAACAGTGGCGTTTTCCATAAATCTATTTACATGTAATACCCATATAAGGACGCTTGTCAAAATATAACTCACATATTTTTCAGGTATTCGGTCAATGCTTTCTTGAAGGTCGCCGTTCCGATCAAGTTTTCGATCATCCTGATAACGGATCCGCCCTTGTTGTAAGAGACGGTGCCGAAGTGACCATTAATCTGACCAGGCGAGTTGACTTTGTCGTTGGTCATTGGGACTGACTGAAGCGTGCCGTCGGCTAGCAAGGCGGTCTGCACCTGAGCGAGCACAAACTGTGTCGACATGTCCATATCCTCTTCATGCTGTTCAAACAAAAGAGATAAGAATTAGAGAGTCAATAATTTATGATATTATCGATTATTAGATCTACAAGTAGACCAAAGGGATACATTTTTATTATTATTTTATTTATTTTCATTAGCTCCACACTAATTAGAAACTAATTCCCCTCGGAGCCTATGTCATCTTTTTACATTAGCTCCACTCATCACCGTCATCTATGGGATGCTGTGGGAGAGGAAGCAAGAGAGGAAGTTCTCGGAACTAAATAATAAAACGAATGGGGGGTGTAGAAAACTCGGGGTCTGTATGTCCAGGAATGACGGATGCATTAATCCATCCCTCTCACTGTGGCTCAGTGATGTTCCCATTAATTCCTGCTGGAGAGGTCAAAAGGTCTCTCTCAACCAATCTTCCACGATCCGGCCTGCCAAGCAGTTAGTGGGCAGATGCATCCACCGCCAAGACCCGGCTAAGTCACCAAACATTTAGCAGATTGGTGACTTAGCCGGTTATCCAATAAATGGTTCCCTGGGTGGTGGTAGGTACCCTTACCCGCTTCCCAAATTGAAACCGACAAGCGCCTGTAATCAGCGTCGGTAATCGGCGAAACACCTTTCGCAGTTTCAGTAGCTCCGTGTGATACTGTGTGTACTAGCACTAGCGGATGGGATGCAACAAGTGACGATCAAGGTAGCAGCAACGACACTGTTCTTCACTCACCAAGTCGGGCAGTATGAACTGGAAGAAGGTGGCGAAACCCTCGTTGAGCCAGGTGTCGCTCCACCAGTGGGTAGTAACCAGGTCTCCGAACCACATGTGCGCGATCTCGTGGGCCATGATGGAGTTGATCTGCTGCCTGTACTTGGCGGACGATTCAGTCTCATCGAACATAAGGATGGCTTCCCTAAAACATACAAAATAACGTCAGCTTCAATATATTCTCATCTGGTATGTGTTCTAGAGATTTCTGGAATTTTAATTCCGTCGTCATTTGTGGCTCTCATTATTCAGGATAGACCGGTGGTTAGTGACTGAGTTGACAAATGCATCTGGTTCCAAAAAGGGGTCGTGTTTTCAATTTTTGTAATATATTTATATAATTTAATTGTGTATATATATTAATATTGTTACTAAGCTTCAGCTGACACGATACTTGCAGTAGCTTAGCGGGTCCAAATTCCAATTGGATGAAAGAAATATTATGCAACGTAGAAATAAAAATAAAAACTCTTAGACGACTATCATTTCACAATTAATATCTTCCGCTTGTGATGGTAGTTGGAGTTTTTTTTTTAATATTGTAAGGATATTTATAATACAGGAATAGTCTTTTTTTATACAAAATTAAAATACGTCATAACGCATCAGAACAATTTAGATTATATTGGCTATATTATCGTCTTCCAAAAAATAAAAGTCAAAATTTTGGAAGATTTAAAAATACAACAAAATCGTATTACTTCGTGCCGAAAAACGACTGTCGAATCTCTTCAAATTATTGGTAATTCTGGTTAAGAACGGGATTAGCAATAGTTATTTTTGACCGTGTACCTACATTTATAATAGATGCTGTTGATTATTAATTTTTTGGTTTTCATTCATAATAGTCATACCGTAAAATTTCAAAAAGCATTTTTACTGACCTATAAGTCAAGAGACCCCAGTTTTCCATAGCTCCGGCAGAGAAATCTGGAATGGCAGCCTGGTCCATCTTCATGTTAGGAGAGGAATCATAGTAATTGACTCCGGTGTATTGGTCCATCGACGCAACGAGCTTCTGGCCAGTTTCGAATGGGTATTTGCCCATAGTCTTAGCTCCTGGACGAGCCCAAATACCGAATGGCTTTAAACTGCCCTCAGCTGTTTGACCAGCCGCTTCAAATTCAGACACGATAAAAGCCAAGAGATATGTGGACATCTTTGGGGTTTCGTAAAAGGTTTCAGAAACAACTCCTGGTACGGTCCTGTAAATTATTTACATATCATATGAGATTAATAAGCTAAAAAGTATTCTTAATTAAGACCGAGTTGTCACTTTGCAACTACCACCCAGTCGCTTCTCTTTCTCCTTTCTTCAGCCTTCTTCATTCTCAAAAGAGGAGAGATGCCATAAATTCACTACTTCGGCTAACTAAACCCTTCGACTAAAGCAAAATCATAATTAAAAATGTTCAACAAATAAGGGTATTTATAAACTTAACGCTTTAAGATCTGTTTTTTTTGTTATTTGTTTTTGGGGTGTTATGCCGTGTTGCGCTAATTCCTTCTTTAGCCAACGTTTCGGACAGCATTGCAGTGTCCATCATCAGGGCAGATGTGTTGATGATGGACACTGCAATGCAAGATGTGCAAGATGTGTTGATGATGGACATTGCAATGCTGTCCGAAACGTTGGCTAAAGAAGGAGTTAGCGCAACACGGCATAACACCCCAAAAACAAATAACAAAAATACTTTTGGCCGTGAAAATCTTAAATAATATTTCTTTAAGATCTGAATTAAAACTGGCAGTGGTAGGTAATATTTGATGATTAATAATAATTGTTGGAGATATTAAAAAAAATTGTGTTTTTTCGCAGGTATTGCGATTGTTCCCTAATATGTTTTTTGTTTTGTTAATTGTTATATAGACAGATATCAGATGTTCTTCCACACGAAGCCCACCCAACGCGCTGAGCCGCTCCCAACTAGCAAAAGTGAAAAAAAAATGTAAGAGCGTTTCTCATAAATTTAATTTAATTTCCCATTATTTTCCATCAACATAATTACTTACTTGCAAGCCTCGCGGCTCAATGCGCTGTGCGGGCGTCGTGTGGACGGAACTAAAGGATATATTGAATTTAATGCTCACTCATCAGTTAGGTCTTTATTAATTGGCATGTTGGACAAAGAGGGTTTCATAGTAGCAGGACGAATGATAGTCAGGGTGAATTTAGCCTTAAATTGGGGCTCGTCCAGACAGGGGAATACCTTCCTCGCGCTCACGGGCTGGAATTGTGTTGTACCAAGCCATCTGAAAACAAAGAACTATTATAAAATACCCTATAATAATAATAATAACTTCATACATGTCCCATACATTCTGATGCTAGCTCTTCACTAGCGCCTTCTAGCGGCGTGAGTTGTGCGACTCGGTTTTCTTTCACAATTTTAATAGATTCTATGCAAAATAAATTCTTTATTTTACGTTAATAAATAATAGAATTTAAAAAAATATAAGAATTAGGTAACCTACATACAACCTTACTAATTTTCTGCTCATACGTAAAAAAAATATTAAAGCGACTATTAACTCTGTATTTGAGGGTTCAGAATGGTAATTAAATACTTAGTTGTGAGATTTTACAAAAAATATCACATTTAATAATAATATTTATATTAAACATTATAATTATATGTTTACGTTTTTTATGTAATCAATAATTTTACTGAAATGTGTTTTGAACAACAACACTGACGTTGATTTATAATATAAACATGTACACAGAACCACTACATAGAACCAACACAGCTTTGCTGAATTAACCCTTAATTGTTTATCACTATACTTTTCTTGGAATTATCCACTTTTTACGTAAATCAAGATCATTTTAATTGCTAGGATTTAACGAACAACATTTTTGCATCTTGAAAACGACTTGGAGTGTTTTTGTTGTTTGTAATTATTACATCCGTAAACTGCACACACACAACCTACTTTTTGGAATATTTTTATCAGTATTGATCAAAATACAAACAAGAAACAGGGGAAAACACCGTCACCGAGTACTAAATAAATTCAATTTCTACCATTGATAAGAATGTCAACGTCAATATGCAACACTAGCGCTTCTAGCGGCCAGAGTTGTTAATACTGCCAATATTTTACTGGAGTTAGACCTATTATTAAAATTGTAGGATAATTGCTTTTATAATATGCCAAAGCCAATACGGATAAAAAAATAAGGACAAAGACAGATGCTTTGATGCCACTGACTAAGGACGGGTTGTTTCGGAGAATTTGAACAATTCATCAAATTTCAACGTTCATTTACGGGTTCTGTGAAAGTCCTATTCAAGTTCTGTTATTATATCATTATAGGCTAGTTGCTTGACAAAACTGAAATAATAACAGAACTTGAAAAAAATCTTTCACAGAACTTGAAAAATAACATTGAAATTTGAAGAATTGTTCAAATTCTCAGAAACAACCGGTCCTTAGTCACTAATAATGTATCACCCGTCGTATGTCCGCTTTACTCTCTTCTTCTTACCTACTCGTAATAAGGAACTCCATTCTTTAAAAAAAAATCATTGATTTTTTATATTTCAACCATTTATATTAAATTAACTTAAATACCAGTATTTGTTTAACGTTACGGGTAGTTTTAAATGTTAAAGTTTTAATTTTTCGGGTCTCCACAAAACGCACTAAATCTGTGGTGTGTCATGTCATGTTAAAGCACTACTAATATTGAAGAAAACTAGGTAAAATGTCAATACTGTTATTGTATTGTACCAAAGTGCAAAAATACATCCATGACCGCACCCGATAAACAATTATTATTTATCAGTGTTCCAAATCCGGTTTTACTGCAAAAAAATGGTGACGCCATCAAACTAACCAATAAGGAAAATGTTTCATTATCACTTTATGCCAGGATCATTTTTATGGAAGTACAATAGTTTAATTTATGTGATCTAAAAAAATATTTGTTACAAATCTAACCCATAACTTACTTAAGTATGATTTTACCTCAGTATAAAAATTGCGTATTTCGTAGTTTCTAGAATTTTCTTTTGTGGTACCTATTATTATAATTAACAATGATAATAATATCGTATACACATTATGTAAGCAGATTACCATGTAAATATTATTGTTACCATGCCACTAGTTTTAAAACCTCAAAATTGCCTTCATAAAATAATACATCTATCTCTATGCATTGTATCATTCTTTCTAAAATATAAATTATTATTTATAGGCGCCTAAATGACGTGTCGATTCCGTCAACACTGTGAAACAAACCCAATGAAATCTTTTAAATACAAAGAATACACGAGATTCATTGGTTCAATCTCCATACAAAACTAGAATAAAATTTGGACTTACGGACTGAGTTCCGTGACCCGTGACGTCACAACAGATTCAGTCGTGCCAACCAAACAGGTCGTTTTAGTGCAATAGTATTTTATTCATTTTCAAATGACGATTTATAAATTCTACCTGTAGTAAAATATAAAAAAAACCGTATATTCAAATTCAGCATTTGTTGATCTAAATAAATATGTGTTATTTAAAGCCATTTTTTTCATTGGGGTTACTTATTATGTATAAGATTGTATTTAAAAAATATATTTAATAATTTAATAAAAAAAAAAATGTAAATATGTCCAGTAACCAGTTTCTGTTGGACCCAAGCTTCATTAAGACGGTAAAAGTACAGACATGGCTTAAGAAAACAAAGAGAAACAGCATATCACAGTGGGACAAAGAATCACTATTACAGCATTTTTACGGTGTAATGATGAAGTCAGCCCCAAAGTGCTTGCTTTCATTGATAAAAATATTTTTTTAGATTTACTTGGTTACATCTCCTTCAACATAAGAACTCCTGTAGAATCCACTCATTTCCTCCCGAATTGTACCAGTGTATGTGGTAAACGTCAGGTCATATTCTTCATTGGCGATTAAAGCGCTAGCGAAAGTTAAGGTCAAAAATTCGTAGTCGGTATTAAATTCCAAAGGGGTCAAAACAACTATAGGAATGTTTTCTAGGACTCTTGTAAGTTTCACATCAGCAAAATTGTTTAGTCCACTTGAGTGCAGAACCAATTTTTGCAGGCCAGCCAACAAAGTTTTAAATCGCATAACAACGCTACCATCAAATGAAAATTCTTTTGCGTCGCCGGTTTTAAAGTATGGCTTTAAAGTTATCTTGTAACTGATAGCTTCGTAGTCTGTAGGCAGTCTGTAAAGAGTCATGTCAACTTCAGCCTTTGGCTCTAAAGCCTTTTCCGATCCACTGAAGTCCTCGAAGGGCAGAGCTGAGCAGCATTGCAGCGCCAATCCAGCCAACGCCAGTAACAGTAGTCGCGCCATATCTGAAATTTTCAATAAATTAGACATAAGTAGCTATTTCGTGCCCTAAGGTTCCCCAATAAGGTTCTATCTGTCATTTATTATCCAACTGAGGTTTGGTGGTTTAAAGTTTGAATTCCTTTAAGAAAAAAAAATTACTGGAAATTAGCGAAAAAACTACCTTGGCAGGTTTGAGTGAAAATCAGTAAATAAAAAATAACACCACACCATAATTTCATTAAAAAACCTTTGTTTTATGTGGATTTTTTCACCATAATTACAATATATATAACCAGCGCAGACCCTTGAAAAATCAAATTTAAATAAAAAATGATAATAATAAATGTTGAGGAAATTCGTCCAAAACTGGATACTTGTTGTAGAATTGACATTATTTAGAATAAAGATTGAATTGAAATATATTTTATTTATATGTAACTTGGGTTTTAAATAAGTTTTTTTTTTAAATAAGAGTTAAAATTACAAATTTAAAAAATTGCCACGCCAGAGAATTGAACCCCAATCAACTGCATTGAAGGCGCAATGATTGAAGGCTACTATACTGACTATTACACAATCAACTACTGTAAGAGCGGTGGCATAAATTCATTATAGTAATATATATTGAAAATAAGAATAATGTATTTTTAAAATTTTATATTGTTCACATCCGAAATTTCGATCGGTTTCGGAAGTCAGTACCCTTCCATCTTCAAGATAATATTGAATATGACATGAGATTCAAAATACTGTGAGACGTGCACACTGTACATATTTAGAAATGAAACATTGCTCGAAATGGCTTAAGCCGTGGTTGGTGACCAGATCTGATTAGCCTGGTAATTTTCCATCTTCCTCGTCCCCATCTCCTGCCCCTCCCTACTACCTTCAACCTCACAACATTCCCCAATTAGGGATACCACAGTCGCACTTGCTTCAGAAGGTTGAGAGCAGTTGGAGCTCTTGGGTAGTTAAAAATCTGAAGAATACGATATACAAATGAATGTTCTCAAATGAGTATATATATTCAATGGCATAAATATGAATGTTCTCAAATGAATATATATTTAATGGCATACATATAAATGTTCTCAAATGAATATATATTCAATGGCATAAATATGAATGTCCTCAAATGAATATATATTCAATGGCATAAATATGAATGTCCTCAAATGAATATATATTCAATGGCATAAATATGAATGTCCTCAAATGAATATATATTCAATGGCGTACATATGAATGTGGTCCCATTGCTCCCGTTCTCAATAAAATCATTCATGACCCATCTCTAAGAAACGCGATTAAGTACCAACTTATTATTAATATTTTAACAAAAAACAATATTTGTAACTGATGCGTCATGAATTATTCAGATTATCCCGTGATAAATCAAGGGTCTCTAAGTAATAAATAATTTATCCTCTCTGTAAGATTGGCAGGTAAATGAATAATTGTATTAAATTTAAGTGAATTGTGCAAACGATTTTGTTTATTTTTTAAATGTACCACCTTTAAATTTAAGGTTATCCGCGCTACCTAAAGATGTCTTTTCAGGTCGATAAAATCTTGTTTTTTTCTTCTTATATAGTGCTTGTGAACCCCGCAATGCTTGGCTATGGCTAATGTCTTCCTCGGGCGTCTAAGACTTTTTCCACCATTCATTACAATTTTATCGTTGAAAAACTACATAAAATCGACTCTAATTCGCCTCCGTATCGCCTCATTCCGGCGCAGAGATATTGCGTACAGTATTATTTGGGCGCCCCCGACTTCTACCAGTCAATAAGTCCAAAATAAATATAAAACACTGATAAAAACAAACTTTGAAATTTTCAGCGACATCGGTCTACTACTTTTCGAGTTTTTCGGTCACAAACATATGCTTACTTAATTTCAATATATTGTTAAGATAGGATCAATGATTAAACAAACATACAGGGATTTTGAAATGATTAAAAAAAAGTTTAAAAATCCCTCCGCCTTAATTGTGATATCCTATCTGAAAATAATTGTGTTTAAGCCCACATAAACTGACTTCTTTGAATACTGTCCACATTCTGGAAACATTAACTGTTATCGCTTAGTGGTATTAGTTTTATTGTAATACCATTACAATCCAGTTTTGTTGATAATATATCATTCGACGCCATAACTTAAGCATACCGTTTTATTCGTCGCTCTGATTAAAGAGAATTAACATCGTTCACCATATCCGGTTTAAATTTACATTCATAAACAATATGTATGTTACAAAATATTTTCCTAACACGTCACCAAAATAATTAGGGAAATTAATCTATAAAATTTACCCAGACAAAATGATTTATTAAGCCCAATATTAAAAAGATAAGATTTTCAAGGTATAAAAGTGTTTACTGCTAATTATTGCGTTTAAAATTTTTATTTTATAGTAGTACATATAAACGTCACATTCTCCTATCTTTTGCGGAACCAGACGCCAGTGACTTTAATCTAAGTAAGTACAATCTACGTTTTAAAACCACTGAATAGATAATCTTTAGATGTGTTTAAATATAATTCATCTATCTGGTCCCCTCACCTTAAAATCCACTTAAAATCCATTAAAAAGTTTCGGCTTAAATTTCAGAGATATATAACTATAAACTCGGTCTACCTACAGTAAATAACTACCATAAATTACGACCACTTGATGAAAGAATTAAAATTAATAAAACTCTCAGATAGATGACTTGTTTCCGACTTGATGAAATTTTAGACAGCCCTGATTTACTGAGCCTAGTTACCTCCAACATTATCAGGTAGAACGACTCGATCGAAAATTATTATTAACGAACAACAATATCAGGACTGAGTCATTTAGATACTCGGTTGTACCACCAATATTGCATGCAGTTGGCAAAACTTTCGCAGTAATATTAGATGTGTTCAACTGCATGGAATATAGTTACAAGAAGGCTATAATAACATACCTCAATAATAATAATTAAGATTAGCATTATTCTCTTATTCTCCATGGGTTCTATATAATTTTAATATCAAATTTTGCTTTATGATTACTGTTCCAGTCACAGACATAGGAATTAATAGACGAGAAGGTAATGGCGAGGGGTAAAATCAACTGTTGAAGAACGAAGGGAGTAAGGCTGACTGTGATTCGTCAATAAATCAATCTGACAGTAAATAGGCATCTCGCATTATAATATCACCATTTACTTCTTAAAAGTAAAATCTGCTTTTGAATGAATAGACATTTTTACATGGGAGCGCAAATTACTCGCCACGTTATGAATAAATTTGCGAAGTCCAAATTCGGCAAAAAAAATTCGGTTCTATTTTCAGAGTCGAATATTTCGTTTAAGTATTTAGTTAAGACACTTTTATAAATGTTCATAATTTACTTCCCAGCAACCAACCAGCTTTGTGTTTCGCGTCCAGACGTTTCTCGATGTGATAGTATAATATGTTTCTAAAACTGATCTATATTATACGATGTGAATATGCTTAAAATAAAGTAAAATAATGCTTATATATGGAATGTAATACGACAATTGGGTTTATTCTCTTTTTCCCATCTATTTTTACAAGTTTTCATAGTACAAGTCAACATTTTGCGGTTTTATTTCGTAAAATGAACCGATGATGCCTCGACCATAGTTCGCACAAGAATGATGACGTCACGTTTTCAAATTTCACTTGAGGCCATACGCGAGCACAGCCGGCTCCAATGGAACCGGTATGGGGAGTGGGGATAATACGCTTTTAATCACTTAGGGCAGGTCTACTAATATTCATATGTCTGAAAGAATGAATATGCTAAAATCAGTCATCAAATCCCAAAAAGCCATAACGAACATTATTCTGAAACTAAGATCTAGCAATGACAAACAATTAAACATCTTAAACAATTAAACAATTAAACAACTCTATCCTAAAACAACACTCCTTTACCATATATACAAAACAAAAGAAATAACAACTAACACACATGGTAGAAACACTAGATCTCAGGGTCTTCATTATTTCGGAGATAATGTCATTGCTATTTTCTAGTTCGGTGGAAATAGGTTCAAAATAAAGAGTGTTATACGCCAATACGGGCTTTAACAAACATATGTCGTACATAATAATCTACTGGAACCATAGACATATGAATATTAGTAGACCTGCCCTAAGTGATTAAAAGCGTATTATCCCCACTCCCCATACCGGTTCCATTGGAACCGGCTGTGCTGGCGTATGGCCTCAAGTGAAATTTGAAAACGTGACGTCATCATTCTTGTGCGAACTATGGTCGAGGCATCATCGGTTCATTTTACGAAATAAAACCGCAAAATGTTGACTTGTACTATGAAAACTTGTAAAAATAGATGGGAAAAAGAGAATAAACCCAATTGTCGTATTACATTCCATATATAAGCATTATTTTACTTTATTTTAAGCATATTCACATCGTATAATATAGATCAGTTTTAGAAACATATACTATCACATCGAGAAACGTCTGGACGCGAAACACAAAGCTGGTTGGTTGCTGGGAAGTAAATTATGAACATTTATAAAAGTGTCTTAACTAAATACTTAAACGAAATATTCGACTCTGAAAATAGAACCGAATTTTTTTTGCCGAATTTGGACTTCGCAAATTTATTCATAACGTGGCGAGTAATTTGCGCTCCCATGTAAAAATGTCTATTCATTCAAAAGCAGGTTTTACTTTTAAGAAGTAAATGGTGATATTATAATACGAGATGCCTATTTACTGTCAGATTGATTTATTGACGAATCACAGTCAGCCTTACGCCCTTCGTTCTTCAACAGTTGATTTTACCCCTCGCCATTATCTTCTCGTCTATTAATTCCTATGTCTGTGGAGGAAGGTCAAATATGAACATCCGTTCCGACTTAAATTTTCTGATCTCAGGATCTTTCAATGGCTCCTGGATATTATTATATATTGCGTGCCAACCTATCTGAATAATTAGTTAGATTTTATGTTATTTTAAGAGATAAATAATGCAATTAAATTGCTTGTAAAGCAATATGGAAAAGAGATTCATAGAGTCCTCATAGAATGATAATTATTACCATTCATTTAATTTAAAAAAATTATTACCTGAAAATCTTTCTGTAAATAATTGTATCTCTAAAATATACATTTTACGGATCAATAAAACTTGGACTTTTTTATTTTGTTTTTTTTTTTTAAATTCCTCACCTGTATCGTATTTCAGTCACTTGAATAACTAAAAATTCACGGGTTAGTTATATTTGTATGAATTTTTTTACGTTCAATGAACACAAATTTGCATTGAATTGAAGTATAATTTTTAAAATGTCAAATTTAAATGGAACTGATTGTGTGAAGAATAATTAAGACAAGAGATGAAGTAGGTACTTTCAAATGATCAGAAAAATACATTTTTTTGAATAATTAATAATTCTATAATTGAATTAAGTATTTCATTTGTTTAAGTTTATTTTTTACTAATTTTCAGGTAAACTAAGGGTGTTTATTCTATAATTTGTCAACAAAAATATACTTATTTTACAAGCAATAATTATTCGCCTGAAACACTCATCCACATTGAAAAATCTCCTGATAAAAGATACATAGATGACGCCAACGGGACTCGAACCCGTGTCCCTACGATTTCCGGTCGACAGCTCTGACCACTGAGCTATGGCGGCTTATCTCTTATCCGCGAAATAATTCAATATATACTAGTGTTTCATTCAACAATTACTGCTTGTTACATTTGCTTGTAAAATAATTGTTACCCTTTGTGCTATGCATAAAAAATCTTGTCTTAAACATTAGTTTACCAAAAAATAATAATAAAAAATATACTTAATTATATTTTGAAGAAAATTGACAATATTTGTTGATTAAAGGCGATGATCTTGAGGCAAACATTTTATTAATACTTTTAGCTTCATAAATCCTACAATTATTATTTCCAGTGATTTTACGTGTAAATAATATAATAATATTCATACAATCTAAATTTTAAACATTACATAATCACACGAGTAAAAAAGTAGTGACCGCAATCGGGTATTGAACTCTTTCTAAAGAAAATCATAATATTAGTATTGACAATATATTAGATGAGACGTGAATTGAAAAAACAGGTTCCCCTTTATTATTTCCAATTGACCTCCAACCCTCCAAACGCCCGAACACCGAACGACCCGAAACTTTCGAATCTTTCGACGAAATATTAATACGCAATAGCGCCTCTAATTGTAATAGCTCCATGGATGAAATGAACTAATCTATTGGTTTTAACCATATATTGTTTTTAAACATTTATTCTGCACAATTTTGTACTTTGTCATCATTTATTGATTAACTCAATATCAACGAGAATTAGTGTTGTAGCCGTCGAAGACTAAGCCGCAATAATCCGTTTATTTACCGCACGTGACGCGGAATGTACCTGACTTTACAGTATAGATAATATTACTAAGGACGCCCGACTAATAATCAACAATTGATAATACAATATCATATTCAAGAAAAAAATTATATCGCCACTATTAAATGTTGATCTTTCATTTTTCGATAAAATCAAAATAAATCTACATTCTCTTAATTCTTTTAACATAGCTACAGAACATTGGAATGCGTAACTTATTCATCATCTAGCTAAAAAGTTAGACTAAACAGTTCGAGAATAGAAGAAAATTCCTATTTTAGAACAGACGATCATGTACATAATGAAAACCTTTACTAAAAGTTTAACTGAAAAATCTCAAATGCTTCAATTAAGCCCAAAGTCATCTTCAACTAATTAATCAGATAATTATCTTCAAAAATCCAATCTCACCCTTGTAACATCTTATAATAATAATTGTTGCAAAATTTGTAAAGAAAGTCATTCGGTGTATCAATGTTTATAAAAACCGACACATCTGTATATACTAATATCTATCATGTAGTGCTTTCAAATAAAAAATTGTACGTCGTTTTTATCAAAGAGCTATAAATTATAGGTGCTACTGCGTAATGATATCTCGTCGAAAGTTGTTCCACAAGCATACTAGTGGTTTGACTGCAGTTCAACCGTCATTAAAATTAAAATTATTATTAATATTTATCTGAGTTTCAAAAGATATTTTAAAAATTCACAGCAGTTAAGATCCAGTTTCTCATTTCTATTAGAAAATTTGAGAATCTAAAAAACAGGATTCAAATATAAAATAATAAAAAATAAAAAAAATTATTTCGTAAATTGGAATTTTTTTCGGAAAAGTAAATGAGTCTTACGAAAATAATATCCACTCGAACGTTATTTTATATGAAGGTTCGAATCATAATAACTATTTTGTATAATTAACAAAATAATATACTCACTGCAGGAGAAAAAAAGACCAAACTAAACAATTATAGCAAATATCAAGTACGGATATATGCTGCTTTATTTATTTATTTTTAAATTGGAAAATTTAAGCCATTCAATTTTTCATGATTTTAGAGGCAAATTTGACATTTTTTTGTGTATTGATATTTAAAAAATAATCTTTCCCAACCTACTATGTAAATACAATTAAATATAAATTTAAAATTAAGAAATTGTAAAAAGGCATTTTTGTGTCGGAATTTAAAAGTTATATACAACAAATTTGTGTTCCAACGTAAATTGGTCATTTGAAAATAAAATTTAAACCTATAAAAATAGTTTTTTATCAATTTAAATTTTATATTTTTATGGTAAAAAACGCAAAAATATTTTATTAGAAATTACAATTAAGGCAATGCCATACGTAGTAATGCAAAATCATGTGTTTTTGGTTTGAAAATTTGGTCGCCTAGAAATGTTTCAGATGCTTTAATTAAATACTGCGAGTAGAATACATCTTGACCTTTGAAACAATCGAGTATTTTTTAGATAAGTCTTTTTAAAAGCCCATAAAAAAATAATGTATAAGGCCTATGAAAACGGATTTAAAGTTCAAAATCTCCTACTTACGAACCCATTTTCCGTTATGATTTTATTGTATGATGTGGAAAATTAAGTTATCTATAAAATGATTGAAAAAAATTTAATATTTATGCCTGAACATCAACAAAATAAAATAAAAGGCACTTGTCGGCCATGTTTTTTTCCTTCATAAATCAAAACAGGCGGTTAAGCGGGAATTTAAACCTTATCGCCATCTACGTAAGGGTTGTTATTGATAGCGGCTCAATTTAAAATATTACACGACGTAGTGCATCGCCTTAATTTAAAAATAACTTGCCTCTAAAATCGTGAAAATTGATTTCTTTAATTGCCTATATTTTATAATTTGAAACACAAATAAATAAATTAGTTATTCATTTGATTAAAAAAAATTAATTTGATTAAAAAAATATTATTCATTTTTGTTTAGAATTTTGGCCTCAAATCAAAAATGAAGTTTAGTATGAAAAACATAAACGCAAAACCGAAAAACCCGTAACTGTTGGCGGAGCTAAAATATATGTGACACTTATAATATATAAGATTTCAAAATTCAACGAACTAGTTGGGAATCTTGTGCGGAATTCACATAAACAATAATTATTAGTTATATAATTCACAAAATATGTTATTATTGAAAAATATTAAAAATGTAAACTCACTGCGTCTTAAGGTGGTTCAACTACTATGGCGTATATCTATAAAAACCGTTACTTATAAGAAAATTTATCTTTATAAATTTTTCGTTATGAGATAAAAGGATTAGTGAAAATAAAAGTATTTAAATGTACCTATAGACAGTGGCAGCCTGTGGTCAAAATATGTGGGGGTTCACCGGAGTACAACATTAAGTGAGAAAATAAATTAAATAAAGGGATATACCTTTTTACAAAGAAGTACTATTCTCTGCTCCTTTTGTTTAGCGAAGACCTCTATGAATCTCGTGTTGAAATCAGACATAGACTGAATTAACCTTTTTTCAATGTATTCACTGATTTCGCTTTCAACTGAGGTTGGAATGGTGCACACAAGTTTTAGTAATTTCACTGTCTCGGAAAAGTCTTCAAATAAACAAGTAATATAAAAAAGTTATAAAATTGACAAAGCGCCGTCAGCATTTGAAAAATCGTCGCGGGCGTAAATTGCACAGAGTTCACCTTCTAACTGAACTTTTTTTAAAAGTCACATTTAAATCATGTTCTGGGAAATTTGACCTGTACTGGGTGAATTGTTCGCAATCGAGTAATGTTACTGCAGAAAGATGTTTACTGAATTCAAAGCATTGTTACATTTCGGACAGAATTGTATCGCAAACATCTTTACAAATAATTGATTTGGTGGTTTTTATTCATTAAGTAGGTGCTTCAGTAAAATTGTTTGTGAAATTGTGTACATTTTGAACAGATTTTTCAATCTCATTAGGTTATTTCGGATTACAACGAGATCTAAGATTTTTAACTGCAATTGTCGGAATAAAATATCACAGTGCGGCGAATTTTTTTGGAAATAATCAACCAATAATTAAATCAGTACCACCGCTGATTGTCCAAACTGAATCAACTTTGTAAATTAAACACGGAAAACAAAATAAACTATTCAATTGATAAGTGAGTGGTATATTTATTAATATTTTCACAGCACAAAGCTTTGTTATATATTTTTTTGTTAAATGATCGAGTAAACTTCTTCGGTCGGCCTTTTTATTGTCACTTTGTTTTCAAAACTCGACCTATTGTTCGTAATATGTTGCAAATTCAAACTCATTTTTAATTTTTACGATGAACACACACAAAAGTAATCATAAGTTGGTATAACCTGCAATTGATATACCTAATTAATGATATATATGATCGATGTAACCTGCAATTAAACTTCAAAACTTTCGCAGAACAATAAAGATTTAAAATTCAACAGACAATGCGCGACAACTGTCTGAACTCATAATAACTACTCTAAACTACACTCATCTCTTAATGACATGTTTTATCTTGTATGCTTATATCAAAGAAAGCTGTAAGCGAAACATTCGCTGAAAAAGAACAGATTGTAAATTGAAGACATGATATCGATAATAATATCAAACCTACGCGTTTTAGTTTAGTTTTAACTTTCTACTGAACAAACCGTTCCTTCTGCTGTGGTGTTAAAGCTCCGGACACCGTCCTCGATATGATAATATTTGCATTGGATAGTATGTACCCACGCTTTCGACTGTTCCACAGAATATGCGAACAAAGCAGTCAAATTTTGGATCGCAATCAAAAACGAACTGCTACGACCATAGGCACAAGTCACAGTCGGTATGCAAAAGTAGGTACCTTTTGTATGAGATATTATAACCGAACCGAGTTTCGTATTGTGATTAGCCATGTTGGAAATTGTGTTTGTTGTTCTTCGCTCGGGAGCACATATTAGCTGGCCGCCACTGCTTATAGACCTACTTGTTTGATTTAGTCAGGGTTGCCACCTTTCTAGTTTATTATTTTTATCAGTTCTTCCAATAGGTTTTATTTGGCAGTTTGGTTCATTTTGATGGCCTCCGTAAGGCTCTCGAATGGCAAGCTGGAGCTAGCGTGTTAAAATCCCGGCGTGAGCAGGTAAATTTTATTTTAATTATTCATTAATTAACGCCCTTTTACGGGGCTTTTACATATGAATATTAGGAATAAACATTATTTATAGTACATAACTGAATTGCTTCATTAACAAACATTTTATATTAGTTTAAAGATAAATTAAAGATGTCCACTGACTTGGTATAATTGTTTCCCTCCATTAGTATTCTGGGCAAAGAGGAATACATATGGTAGCTAGTCCCAGAATTTCATTAATTGAATTTTATTGATTGTATTATTTCACCAGTAAGTCATTAAAAATAATATGTAGTATATTTGCGGCACGTTCCGGTGTGAAATGTACTCTCAGCATCGCCCTGGATTCATCACCATTCAGGATAGTAAGGTTGCTTGAAATGGGTTCGACCGTGTTCGGCGATCACATCTGAATAGCCGGCTACCTTCCTAACTTCCTCTTCCCCATCTCTTTTACCTCCCAAATGCCTTCAGCCCCACAACATACCCCAATAGAGATATGCCAACCACCCAACAGGCCCCAGACGGTTGGGGGCAGTGGGGACTCGAAAAAAAATGTTTTCAATTTTTTTTTTTTTTAAACTTTTTTTTTTAAAAGAAAGACAAACATTCCCGTGTTACGAATAACCCAACAATGTTTGAAAATCTCCTACTACCACCACAGAAAGCCGAAAATGTTGCTTGTGTTCTGATGGAGGACTTAGCCAGCCGAGGAATCGAACACGCGACGCTCGGTTGAGACCCAAGCGCTATGCCCACTCAACCACTGATATCTAAAACATTTATTGTTTCAAAAGTTTTATATATAGATATTTTCCTTTAAAAGCGGGTTTATTATCTATTCTACACAAGATTGTTATTTATAATAATTTTGAATTGTCGTCCCGATGTTGATTTAATGTTTCTAATTTGAAATATGTTTTAAAATATTAATAAAATATATATATATATTAAGAACATTATCCACGATAATGAACAAAAACAGTTCATTTACGGCACGAGCCTCTCTTTTCGTGTATTCAAATGATTATAAGAAAAATTACTAATATTAAATTTAAAAAAAACACACACTCTTTATTATTATTTACTTAAGTAAAAGATACATTTGTGTAATTGGGTGAGAGAGCAACTGCATATCACTATTAGTTTGCCCGTGAAAACGTAATTAAGTAATTATTACACCACATTATTTAACGCAGTAATTTTGAGGGCTATCTGATTTTTTTTGTGACAACCCTGTTATTAAAATAATCCCTATATTAAGCGAAACAGTGACTTTGAGATCACTACCAATCTTATCAGTTCCGCTAGAAGGTATTAAAATCATGATGCTACTACGAATGGTTTTATCCCATTTTCTTATCTGTGTCGCTTAGTTTTTAGACGCGTGCTTTATTTCCACTCAGTCAGGATTATTTTAGAAGTTATCACAGATAAGAATGAGAAAGTACGAATGCATTTAAAAGATTTTTCTTTAATATATATTTTACTTCGCCACAGCACTGTAATTCCGGTATTTATTTCAGCACACTTTAGGAAAAGGCGAAGCTCACTTCTTCAAACGTATTCATAACGAAATTGCTCGTACTGGCGATAACGGACTGCCTATTACAACTCCTTCCACTTGCTGAAAAAGTTCACCTTGGATTGCAAAATATTCCGTGTTGAGGCAGTGTTGTCTAATTATTTTAATTTTTTTATTTACGCCCTTTGGGTATTTACATAAAACAAGTATAAATTAATTACATTACATGGTATATTCATATAAACATAACATAATAAAATAAATAATATGTTCATTCCCAGCTGCATGAATGGGATTTGCAATTTGCAAAAATATGTCATCTAAAACAATTAGCAGTTAAAAACTTCTTATTCGCGAGTCCACATAATATTAATAATAATAATCTTCCTTTCCAATGGCGCCGTATTCTTTTCATCAATAATTTTTCTTCCTGCAGTATAGTTAACCTTCCTTCTGAAGTCAAACCGGCGTTTTATACCAACAACAATTTAGGTAAATTTTTAGTCAATTCTAAAGATAAAGATGACACACTTAGGACGGGTTGTTTCGGAGAATTTGAAGAATTCATCAAATTTCAACGTTCATTTTCGGGTTCTGTGAAAGTCCTATTCAAGTTCTGTTATTATATCATTGTAGGCTAGTTGCTTGACAAAACTGAAATAAAAACAGAACTTGAAAAAATCTTTCACAGAACTTGAAAATGAACGTTGAAATTTGATGAATTGTTCAAATTCTCCGAAACAACCCGTCCTTAGTCATGCAGGAATTTATAAATTAAATTGTAACAATTGTCCAGCGTTTTATATCGGGAAGACAACGCGCAATGTCAACATTAGGATTAAAGAACATCTTAGATGCCTAAATAGCAATGGCTTTTCAGAGTTTGCCAATCATCTTATTGAAAAAGATCATACATTCAATAAAAGCACCGGTGCTAAGATTCTCCATAGAAAAGACCATAGTAACAAATTGAATAACCTAGAAGCACTAGAAATCAAGAAAGCCACTAAAACCAAAAGTTTAATTCTGAATAATCAATTAGATTTGTCAAAAAGCCCAATACTGGGAATATTCCCTGTAAACTGTAAAATTCCCAGTATCCCTTAATCACCTTACAATTATTAATGCCTATTCTCTATTATTATAATATTTATATACACTAATTGTTTTCTTTTAATATATTGTTGTTTCATTTTGGTTTTACTTTCTATCTCCCTCTGTATGTATATATAATGACACATTTTGTATTATTGATTAGTTTAATTTTGTACCCTGACGATGCTCGAGTGTAGCGAAACCGGTCGGTCTTAAAATTAATAAAAATTCGTGGTTTTAAACAAAAAATATTGTTTTTATTTCATTAAAATGTTAAACCACAAAGTGATTGCTTTCTACGAAAAAATAAAAAATAAGATATCAACAAAATTCACATGCACTATCATATATAAACACGGTCAAGAAATAAATCAGTACATTACACAGTACTATTACGGATCCAGCACTAAAGCTAACTAAAGATCAGATGGCTAAATTTTCCAACATCTCTGGCACTATGTTGGATGTTAGTGTCAAAGTTGGAATCCTCGAGGGACAGGTTAGGTCTTATGAACACATGATCTCCTCAAAATTGATAGAATCAAACTCACCACAAGAATCTTCAAATGTATCAATGTGCGAAGCTGCTGATGAGCTAGAGGAGAGGAAAAAAATAATAATATTTATCTTTCCTGAGAGCCCAGCCTGTTCCCCGATCGACAAAATTACTTATAATACAACGAGAATCTCGACTACACTAGCAGCACTCAACCCATCCATTACACAAGCCAACATTACAACCATACATCTGGGGATTAAAAAAATGGACAAACCAAGACCTCTAAGAGTTTTGCTTGATAATTCTACCCAAGCTATAGACATATTGAGGAAAAGGAACAACATAACCGACTACCCGGGTTTTAAAATTTAATCTGACCAAACTTTAGCCCAAAGAAATTATCTCACCATTCTACAATTAATCCTAGATCAAAGAACTTGAGATGGTGAATCCGTAATGCAGAAAAAATAAGCCCGTAATTGATAATACTAATCCAAAAAACTAAAACCCATTATGTATTACTACCAAAATAAAAGGGGCTGCCGCACAAAACTTAAAGATTAACACATACAACACGAAGCACCAAATCAAGAGGAGGGGATGTAGTAATATCTGTTATCAAATCCATAACTTCGTCTAGTCTAAAATGCAAACATAAAAACTTTTCGTCCTACTCAAGAAAAACTTAGGAAAAATTATCCTTAGATGTGTTTATATACCACCTGGATCAGTTAAACGAATATACGAAAACCACAGCTAGAATGCTGCTAATCTGTGACTGCAATATTCAAAATATAGATTGGATTACCCAAATTATTAATCCAACAAAACCATTTTAATGTCTCTGATAATGCTCGTCAAATTATAGATGTGTGAAATTTCCTAGAACTTAGTCAAATTAATAATTTAGTTAATTCTAATCACCATATTTTAGACCTCGAATTTAGTAGCGATCCTTCAGTAAAATTATGTAAATCAATACATCAGTAGATTTCACCATCTTCTCTTCAACATCACTATTATGAACAATTACATTAACACACACACTAACGCTGTTCCTAACTACTCATTTAGTTTTGCCAAAGCAGAATATCCACTGATAATAAAACTTTAATACTTTTAAAATGCATATTGGTCTTTTTAGACAATAACATATTATGTTAACCATAATCTTGAATCTTTTTACTCCATCATCTACACGGCTATCGTTAAATACGTCCCCTCAACTCAAATCAAATGATCAAAGTTTGCAAAATGGTTTAATAATTACTTAAATAACTTATTAAAAAAAATCTGGCACAAAAATTTCAAGGATAGCAACTCTACATCAGACTACTAAAAAATTCACAAATATAGAACTGACTGTAAATTACTCGCCAATAAATTATATCAAACACACATACTTAATACGTAAAAGTCTATTCCTTAAAGTGAACGTATAAATTCACTAAGAAAAAGTAAACCCTATCTACCTACTCGTACAACATACATTTACTTTAAAGGGAAAAGTAATGTGACCCTAATGACTATATATAATAATACTTGTCAACTTATTTGCTGATTTCTTCAAAAATGTTTACTAAGAGGCAACACAAAATTCCACCATTTCATCCAAAGCAATCGGTTCATATTCCTGCTTTTCATGTAAATGTTTCTGATGTTATACGCAAAATAAAATCACTAGACGAAAAGAAAAACGCGGGCCCTGACAAAGTCAATCCGGCTTTTTAAAATTAACTCTGTATCGATACTAACTGAACCAATATGTCAAATATACATATAACCAGTCATTTTTTTCTGGCTGCTTCCGTGATCTTTGGAAAAACTGTTATTTAACACCTGTATTTAAAAAGGGCGATGTTACAAATTACCGACCCATTTGCATGCTCTTTACAATCCCCAAATTGTTTCAAAAACTTATTTTTGTTATAATTTCTATACATACCTATTAATAACATCATTGTACCTATTCAACATGGATTTATGCCGGCCAGATCCACTCCAACAAATATTTCTTAATGGTACGTATACATTTGCGAAGCAACTGCAAGCGGCGTTTCGCGCCATTTGCGGTTACTTTGTTCCTCTCCCATAAGTTGAGGTTCAGTTCAGCAGTTCGGCTCGCGTATGTATACGTAGCATTATACGAACTTTTATATCATGTTCACTTGAAAATGAATCCCAAGTTGACTCAATTTATACCTACTTTGTAAAAGCATTTGACAAATTAAACCATATAATTCTTCTCAATAAACTTAGCAAAATCTAAATAGAGGGTAAATTATTGGAATGGATAATAAGCTACCTAATTAATAGAATTCTACAAGTAAGAAAAAATTCTAACCTTTCATACAAATTCATGTTCATTAGTGGGGTACCTCAAGGGTCGCATTTAGGACGTATACTTTTTTTACTGTTTATTAATGATATAGTTACTGTTTTTGTTAATAATGTTAATATGCTTTTAGCCGATGATCTAAAGCTCTTTAAACAAGTAAAAACCATAGATGATTGTATTCACATTCAAATAAATTACAAGATTGGTGCAAACCTAACAAACTTTATTTAAACATAATAGTAAATGCCACATAATCAGATTCTTTAGATAAAATCAGCCCTTTAACTGTCGATATAAAATTAACAGTGTTTTCTCACCTCTGTTAATGAAATTAGTGATCTAGGCATAATTTTTGATTGCAAATTTAATTTTCCTTCTCACATCAATTTAGTGGCAAATAAAGTATTAAAAATGCTTGGCTTCATTCTCCGTAATAGCAGAGACTTTAAAAACTTATCAACATTAAAAAGCTTATATTCTTATATAGTTCGAAGTCAAGTCGAATATAATTCTTCTATCTGGTCTCCTCACTTTAAAATCTACTCCGATTCCATTGAAAAAAATCAACATAAAGTTGCAAGATATATTAATTTTAATCTCGGTTTACCAATAGATACTATAAATTACAACCACTTGATGAAAGAATCAAAACTGTTAAAACTCGCAGGTAGAAGTCTCGTTTCCGACTTGACTTTTATTTTTAAAATTGTCAATGGTATTATAGACAGTCCTGACTTATCAAGCCCAATCACCTTCAACATACCAACAAGAACTACTCGACAAAATTTATTTTTATTTTCAACAACAATATCGGGACTGAGTGATTTAGATAGTCACTTGTACCTAGATTACATGCAGTTGGTACTAATTTCGCAGAGTTTGTAGATGTGTTCAACTGCACGGAATATAGTTAAAAAAGGCCATAGTACCATACCTCAATAATTATTTCGGTATATCAATGTTAAAAATGAATATTTCTATCGAATTTATAAATTATAATAACTTACGTACCGAAACCAGACTTCTCAAACTGTCAGCTAGAACAATTGAAACTGATATATTATTTTTATTAATAACTATTAAATCTCTAATAGACAGCCCTGAACTATTGGCATTAATTTATAAGAATGTACCTGCCCGACAAACTCGTAGCAAAGACACTTATAAACGTAACAATAACCTCAATACTAACTACTATATTCGCCAATTCCAAGAATTCTTCACCTTGAAAACAAACGCTGTGAAATTATTGATATGTTTGGTGTTAATAATTTTGTGGGTTCCAAAAGGCAACTAATTTCATACCTATTTGCTCGTTACAAACATTTATCATTTCTTCTCTATTTTATTTTATTAAATCTTGTCTCTATGAGTACATCGTATACTCCTTTTCAGTTTTTACAATGTTTATAACCAATACTCGAACGAAATTTTCATTTCCCACTTTTGAAAATTCTACGTCTATATTTTACACTTGATTGTTCAATGTATAATCGTATTATTTTACAATAATAAGGGTTTCTTAAAACCTCCACTCGGTATTCCCATGTAAGTATATGTATTATCTATCTCTTTGAGTCAATAAATAATAGAAAACGAATGACATATTATTTTGTATTTAATTTTTATTAATAAATAATTATATTTTTTCATCTAGGTACAATAATTAATTTGTAAAAAATAAATACATTCAATGTATAAAATTTGATAGCTCCACTTTTATTCACTATTAAATTATATTAACACACACAGCTTTAACTTACATGGAATATTGGTATATATTATGTACATCTCATTAACTTTAAAAATATTAATTTGTTCAATAAAATAAAAATTAGGTAATTGGCACATTTGACATTGAAACATTGCTGTATCTTACATTACATATGTTGTCAGTTACACGATGCGAGATGCGTACCACACGCAAATTACAAAGCATTTACTATGTACTTGCACGTTGCACGTTACGCGTTTCTTTATTGCATGATTTCCCGTTGCGCATTACATTACGCATGTTACACCCATTACAACCACTTGTTATATGCACTTATGTACCAACGATGTTGTGGAATTTGATCGAAGAAACAAGGTGTTTGGTATAGAAAGAGAAAGATTTGGATGAAGTCTGGGAAATGTTTAGTACAAAATTCAAATAGTTTTATTGAATTTAGTTGTTGTTGTTGATGAGCAGCGCCAACATGGACACCAGCAGGGCGAAGGAAGACACGATGGTAGATGCACCATTGTACTTGCTCTCGAGCCAGGAGTCGATAGTTTCCTTGTGATACAGGGCCCACTCGTAATTGCAAGCCGCATCTGCGACGGCTGACAGTCCAGAGTTGACTCCGGACGATGAGAGGCTTGACTTCAGGAATGCAACCACCTTTAAAACACATGAAAATTAAACATTTGTTAAATGAAAATAAATACACAATATGTAACGGATGTTTAAAAGATAAGATACTGTTTTATTTATGAGACATTAAGACTTGCGACACGGTCAAGGGCAAGTTAGAGTGAAGAGCTTATAGTACCAACCTTACCTAACACATGACAGGTGGCATAGGTACAACCAACAAAATGGCGTACGTAACAATTTGGAATAACGATCAGACCTCTTACTAAGGTCAAACATGGAGGACCAGAAAAGCTATGCGTTTAACTGATCGAGGGTCACAGACAGGCAGACTGTCTCCGAGTTACCAATTGTGGCCTGTGGTTCATTGGACCATTTGAAGCGGGGATCCTTAGCAACAAGTGAACGACTAAGGAAGAAGTTGCTAAAATCGCCTCAAACTACAAGTGCTCGGAGACAGCTGAACTGTGATATTTATTATTTTTTCTTTAATAAGATTGGTATGATAATTTACAAGGTATAAATAAACACAGATAGGGATCAACCAAGCTATTGTAGTAAATTAATAGACATGAAATATGGGTGTCATTTCAAAGAGCTGAAAGCAAAACACGTGATCATATATTTAGTACCAGAAGGGTTCGAGAGTGCTTTAAATGAACTAAGACGTCAGTCATAAGTTGACTGCTGAAGATCACACATTGAAAAAAACAGAAACCTGCACAGTCAAGTAAAGTTCGTGGGACTTTTCTGCGCAGGATCTGAATATTCGTTTTTAACCGAATCGCCAATAATGAGTGAGGAGGACAAATTATACCACATTTGTAAAAGTGTCTAAATAGTGTAACATATTATTCAATTTTGGAAAAGAGCCGAACTTTTGTTAACTCAATTTGGGATTTGCAGTTATTTTTTCACACAATCAGCATTTGGGCGCCATTGTAAAAATAATTAGTAATTCATGAGCAGATTTCATTTTCGATGATTAAATAGTGGTTATGACAATGCAAGTTGCCTGTATACTGTTGGATTAATTTATTAACAAATTTCGGTAAGAGAGACGGTCACGCCATCTCCCCGCTCCTCGCAACACGGTTTGTTCCCCTTTCTCTATCAATTTGAATGTCTGTGATGTGGAAACAATTTTATTGTTTAATTAACGTACCCTCTGTAGTTGTGTTCCCTTCATACGGCCGATCATGTTATTGATTGCTGTCTGTGTATTTGATCCATATCTGAAAACAAATCGTTACCTTAACTTTAGCACCTGACATTAACAGAGGAACGCAATCGGGGCATCGTTAATTTTTTTTTTGGATTTTTAGGCTAAAATAATATCCAACCAAACCGAATGAACCTTTTTTCAATCAAAGTGTAAAGCAAATGTAGTTTACGCTCTTGAGTTGATTTAATGTGTATTTTTATTAAAATCATGTTGTATGCAGCGTGTCCGGAGGTAAAGTGCTTCTAAAACTTCGGGAGGAAATTCTACATGATAGTACAAGTAAAAAATATGAATTACTTTTTTCGAAATTTTAATGTTTTGAGGAAGTTATCAGGTACAATAGTTGAATGGTTTGTACGGAGAAAATAATATTCTTCCATAGTAAAATAGTTTTGTATGGGAAAAAACAACGGAATTTCGAAAAAAGTGTAACTCATGTAGAATCACCTCCCGATGTGTCAGCACTTTACCCCCGGACACCCTGTATTATACATGGTGTTAAGGACGTACTTGACGTACTAGGTCTCTGGTGACTTTTTTGATGTTTTTTTAGAATTTTTATGAACACTTTCGTGTTTTACTGATATTTTATTAGGAAATCTGTCAATTCATTCGTTAAAGGCACGTAGTTCCATTTTTAACAGAAATACAAATAATTTTATTCTTCCGATTTTGTTGTACACTTTTCCACAAATGATCAGCTAGTCAATCAACACTATGCAAGTGCATTATATAAGTAAAATAAATACAAAACAATGCAAGAACAACAACACGTCAACTTACCAGAGATCAAATGGGAAAAAAAAAATTAAAAATTCACCGACTCCAGATATTTTCATATCAGAGGGTTCGGCTCGGTAGAACTTCTAACAGGCTTCTAACTTCTAATTTATAATTTTATAATTTGAAGACATTTTTTAATAATATTTGCAATATTTTAGCAAATTTTCTCCGCGTAGGCAGGTAAGGTGCAGTTTTCTAGAGACAGAGTGTGTAATGTTCTAAAACTTACACTTTTTCGATATTTACGAGGTCTTTCTTGAAGAACTGGAAGACAATTTCAACATTTTCATCATTTCCGTTGAGAGCCGAGTTGAAGGCGGTCATTAGATCCTGGTCTCTGATTGGCTTTTCCGCAGCGATGGTTTGGGCCAAGAATCTGCAAATATAAAATTATATTAATTTACACTGTAACTTACTAACAAAAAATTGTATTACCTACTCATGTTGGCAGTCTTTTTTTTAGTTAGGTTATGGACCTATCCATAGTCCCCAAATAAATGATGTTGCCGGCGTTACAATTACAAACTCCGACACCAAATGCCACAAAAACTTACACATTGCAAAAGAAACACAGGTCTTCCAACTGTGTGATGGGAAAACTATTTAAACAGAACTGTCCGCATTACATTCTAAGGAGATGTGGTATGCAATCTAATTACCTGAAATGGCGTGTGTTAATACAACAATGTTTACTACTGATGTACTGATTGAAGGTTTATTCAATGAACTAAATTGAAAATCACTATATTAACCAATGTATTGAAACTGTAACTAGAAAGGGAGTCGCGCAGCCAGGAACACCCATGGGAGAGAACGACTCGGCTCAGTGGACCGCATCTCTATACGGATCAGTAAAAACCGGTACGCAAAGACCCGACGGTTCGCGGACCTTTGCAAACAAGTGAGCCGGTCAATTTTAGTTTTGATTTAAAATAAGAGAAAATCAGAAATGAACATTTTTTTATGCAAGGTAGATTGTTAACAGAACAACAAATTTATTGGGGCTCTTGACTCTTTCGCGAACCGTCATTAAATCGAGCCGGTTCACCAAACCAAACCAAAGGATGGGGAGGTTGTACAGCATCCATTCTCTACCCCCTAGTGACCGTTCAAAAACTTGTGCTAAGGATCATCTTCAAATGTTTCTCTTCTCATCCATCTGAGCCACTTTTTAGGAAACTCGCAGTCGCATCAAAACATCAAAATCAATTACTCAATTTAAAACCGGTGTCAAAAAATGGATATCTGAAAAGGGGCGAAATTTCTTAAAGTAACATATGAATCTATACCACCACTAAAAGTTTTCTTTAAGGGACAAATGAATCTATACCACCATAAAAGTTTTAGTTTTTTAAATTACCATAATATTATCAGAAAGATTGAATATTTTTTGCATGAATTATTTAAAATGGTTTGACACTACTGAAACGTTTCATGTAATTTATGATCGCTTCAGTATTTTTTAAGAACAATATTGTGACAATAATTTTTTCACTCTAGTATTATTAGCCGGAGTTCAAACAAGAATCTATACTTAAACTGCTGAAGAATAATTTATCCCATATATTTCACTGTAACTCGCACATACTTATCAACTGTTTACCATATTTTTACATTTGCTTACCTAGTAACATATACTCATTTTGTTGCTATAGGTATATAATTTCAATAACATCTTATACATATATTTTTTCTCCTTTAAATTCTTTATTCTATACTCTTGTTAAATATTCTATTTTATTTCAATCTTTTGATATATTCTTTCAAATTATTTTAATATATTTCACAGACTATCTTAAACTTTATACTGCTTATTTTATTTTAAATTGTATACTTTTTATACTTATTTTGATTTCTTCTATATTTCATACTAGATTTATTATTTTTTTTTGTACTGTATATTTAATCAACCACCACAACACGGGCATGTGCCTAGCTTGGTGGTTTAAACACACCTAAAAACAGTAAAATCCAATAAAAAAACACTGAAAAAAGAAAAAAAAAAAAAAAAAAAACTTTACACAGAGCTGGAACTGGAAACCTAGATAAACCTCATTATGGGATAAGATTTGCGGATGCTTTTGGCCACCTACTGAGTGGCGGCCCTAAACGGGAGAGATTGGTTACGAGATATGCAAATGCAGATTTGGGCTGTTATCATTGAAATTGATAACAGCCCAAATCTGCAGTGTTGCCACCTCTCAATGACAAATAGGAATGTCATTTATCAAATCACTATAGCAGCAGTACCTGGCTACACAGGTATTTATCATTTGAAACAGCTAAATGAAGAGAATCTATATTGATATTATATTAGAAATGGTATGTCGCTGAGAGTTTTATGCCTCGTTTATGAGAAAGAGTGGATATAGGGAAAAATGGAGCTTATCAGCGGTATATTTATATATAACTTATAAAATACACACACAATCGCTTTACATAGCATAAACAAAAATATTAAAAACAATTCTCTTTAAACCATATAAAAAATATAGAAAACTAAATACATTATACTTATTATAATATTCTAAATAAAAAGGCACCTTTTAAAAACAATAGATTACTCAGCAAACGTCAATTTTCCCAACTCTAAAATGTAAAAAAAAACAATGGGGCAATTTAACTATGTCAAACAAGCTTTAGGAACTAATCGCGGGGAGAACAATATATTTATATTGGAGGTAATCATATAATTTTGTTAACTAATTATCTAACCATCACACCATTTCTCCCTACGGGTAGGCAGAGAGGACGGACCGCCAAATAATTCATTCCCGTTATTCACATTTATACATAATATCAAATGCAACCTTCTGTTATTGACATGACACGGTCTCATATGATTTGATTCTCTGGATCATGCCATGTTTTCCACGGGCGTCCTCGATTTCTTCTATCATTTATTATCATATTCACATCATACATATATTTTTCTTACACTACTTTATTCGTTCATCCGCTCTGCGTGTCTAAAGCACTAAGTGTCCCTTTCTTCATCCTGCTTTCTTTCCGAGCCTCCACATTTTAACACGGTCATGAATTTTGTTAAAATACATTAAAAAAAATAAGTTTACGTACTTGTTAAGCGATTCTTCGTTAGTGGTGCATCCCAATGCTCCAAGAATTACAATCTGTTCGTTGACAACATTTCCTTTGAGATATTTCTCCCACAACTTGTCAAAGTGTGTTGCGTTTCCATTGCGCAGAGCATTGCAGTAAATGTGCTCGCGAAGATTTGCGTTGATTCTGAAAAAATAAATTTTAGTATTAGGTGAAGGTATCCCAGCCATAGTTGACATAAAAACAGCACTCAAAATGTTTCGCTTGTGTACAGCATGTTTCAAACTTAGTATTCGACTTCAGCAAAGAAAGTTCCGGTAAAATTGAAATAAAGTACACTTTCAAATAAAAAAATAACACACCGAACACGTTTTGAATGCTGTAAGAACTTTAACACTGCGACTTGCGCAGGCGGATTCGATGCGAGCGTGATTGCGGGTTTGCCGATATAATAATTAATAATTAGTCAACTGACCCAAATATAATCCTCTATCTCATTATTGTTACCACTACCTACCAACCTGAAAATTTTGTACTTTATTTTAATATTATAAAATATTTGTAAACTAGTCTCGACACGAAATTTCCTAGTGAGACAGGCAAAGCCAAAAAATATTTGTCAACCTTTTTATTTAGATGCACATAATAAATAAATTAAGTGAGCTGCTTGTCCACCGCCAACTCCCGCTTCGCAAATTTCAGCGACCTATTTCTGTTGAAGAAAAATTGATGGCAACGTTGAGATAGGTGCGATATTAACAAAACAAAATTTTACTTAAGAAATAATGAGATACTTACACCCTTACTAAAATTCATAGTTTAATTCTTAAACAACCACTTTCCATTCATTAATAGATGTACATCAGTTGTGCAAAAATTTAGGACACGTTTATTAGTAAGGCCCTTATAAATAACTACTTAAGAGGAAGCTACAAGCCAAAAATGCGTATATTCTTGGTATACCTTTTATTGTAGGTAATAGGCATTAAAATCGCTTGACAAACGGAGTCTAGAATCGTTCGATTTCAGGCACAAAACTGGTTTTTATTTATTTTGTAAATAATTTTATAAGAAAGCAAAAAAATTAATCAAGTGAAACTGTCAAAGATAATCTTAGCTATAATACTGTATTTTTTTTAAAGTTGTTTCCTTTACGCGTTCATACATTTCTATTGAAAAAATGTTTTTTTTAGTGGCTTACATTTATATTTTTTATTGAGTAATTTATTATTTTATTTGTATTCTACTCAAGCGAGACGATAGGAAAACTTTCAATTTATTTAAAACATATTTTTTGGTGTTCATAATGTACACCAATTTGTTATAAAGATTAATCAAAATAGTTATTTAGCATTAAGCTTCGCCTTAATGATATCTTGTATAAAACTCAACAGACAGATTAATTGTCCGCCGCGTGCACTTCGCGCGAAAATATCATGTCAACTGATAAACATAATAACTGAAGTCATGTGTTATTATTTGTCACGTATGACACTTTCATGTGGCGTAGACCAATTGATATGTTCGCGGTCTGCCGCGCCGCGTTGTTTCAAAACCTCCCATTATTATTATTATTTATTAAAAATTTCTTATACATCAAAACATTTTAAAATGTTTTAGTTCATTTTTAAAAATAAATAAAAAATAAAATTTTTTGAGGTTCCCATACAAGTTAGGAGGCCGATTTGATTCAGTGTCCCGGCCTTGTGATCTAGGTGGTTTTGGTTGTATTCTCACTGACTGTTCTCCTTTTCGCTAAAAACAATAAATAAGCGCAAGCAATACGAAAGACTGTTTCTCAGTGACGTTCGTAATGAAATCACTGTCGTACGTACTACAGAAGCGGGTAGGTAGTAGTAGAATTTTTATTTTGGAGATTTACTTACGATGTGTTAGAGGTAGATATCAGTTTGTCGAATTGTTCCGATGCATCTTCGCTGCAAGCTTTGTGTCCCACGTTGCAGGCGAAGCTAAGTGCGGTTCCACGGAAGAGCTTGGTTAGATGTGAATCGTCTGTTTTTTCTGCAAGACCCAATTCAGTGGTGACGTGATCCAACAAAGCCAAGAAGTGTTTCTGCAAATTAAAACATTTACCGTCATCATCATAAAACAGAGTGGGTGTCAGTTTTAAAACATTTACCGTCATCATCATAAAACAGAGTGGGTGTCAGTTTTAAAACATTTACCGTCATCATCATAAAACAGAGTGGGTGTCAGTTTTAAAACATTTACCGTCATCATCATAAAACAGAGTGGGTGTCAGTTTCAAAACATTTACCGTCATCATCATAAAACAGAGTGGGTGTCAGTTTTAAAACATTTACCGTCATCATCATAAAACAGAGTGGGTGTCAGTTTTAAAACATTTACCGTCATCATCATAAAACAGAGTGGGTGTCAGTTTTAAAACATTTACCGTCATCATCATAAAACAGAGTGGGTGTCAGTTTCAAAACATTTACCGTCATCATCATAAAACAGAGTGGGTGTCAGTTTTAAAACATTTACCGTCATCATCATAAAACAGAGTGGGTGTCAGTTTTAAAACATTTACCGTCATCATCATAAAACAGAGTGGGTGTCAGTTTTTAAGATTATCTTAGCAAAATTTTTGGTAAATATTCGGAATCGCTGGACAAGGATTATATGAAATATTTTTAAATAAAACCTTCTGATTTACCTTAATTACTATAAAAGGAATCTGACTGCATTTGGGATATTTTTAATTTTAGCATTTTAATTTTTAATTACGTAAATCGAAAATTCACTTTCGTTGTATGGGATGACAGCTGGAATGATTTCTGTTGATGACATTTTCTCTGGTAGTAGTAGCTAGAATACATACGAGTAGTTAGAATTTGAATCATTTCAGAATGCAAATTCTAGTTAGGTACTGTTTTGGCCAAACTCTAAAAATAAAATATTTTTATGTTACTTAAAAAACTTAAATTATTTATATTTAGGGAAAAAATTCGGTTTATGGGAGTCACTCGAATAACCGAAATTGAACTTGATTTAGACTAATTTAGGGCTGGGGAATCCGAATCTTTCTGAATTTTCCATGCATTGATATTATTATTATATGGCAACACTTTTTATTTTTTGGTTGGCACTTCTGAAATATCAAAGTATTAAAAAGTCTTTAATTTGATTTTCTTAAGTCATAGTTGATAATAAAAACATGGTTTCTATGTACCGCGTACGAAATTTCAAAACCCTATAACTCAGTTAATAGTGCCGACCCCCACCTAATTCTTACAGATTCCCCAGCCCTAAATTAGTCTAAATCAAGTTCAATTTCGGTTATTCGAGTGACTCCCATAAACCGAATTTTACCCATATTTAGGTATTATTGTAATTATTGTTTTATTTAACCTAAACTATAGTAACCTAACCTATAATAATCAAACCTAAATTAACCTAACCTAAATCCTAACCTAACCTATATCCTAACCTTACCCAACACACCTAACTTAACCGATAATAATCCAACCTAACCTAACCTATAATAATCCAACCTTACCTAACCTAACCTATATCCTAATAATAATCCTATCTAACCTATAATAATCGAACCTAACCTATAATAATCCAACCTAACCTATATCCTAATAATAATCCAACCTAACCTAACCTAACCTATATCCTAATAATAATCCAACCTAACCTAACCTAAACTATAATAATCCAACCTAACCTATATCCTAATAATAATCCAACCTAACCTAACCTAACCTATAATAAAGCAACCTAACCTAACCTATATGCTAATAATAATCCTACCTAACCTATAATAATCGAACCTAACCTATAATAATCCAACCTAACCTATATCCTAATAATAATCCAACCTAACCTAACCTAACCTATATCCTAATAATAATCCAACCTAACCTAACCTAACCTATAATAATCCAACCTAACCTATATCCTATTAATAATCCAACCTAACCTAACCTATATCGTAATAATAATCCAACCTAACCTAACCTAACCTATATCCTAATAATAATCCAACCTAACCTAACCTAAACTATAATAATCCAACCTAACCTATATCCTAATAATAATCCAACCTAACCTAACCTAACCTATAATAAAGCAACCTAACCTAACCTATATGCTAATAATAATCCTACCTAACCTATAATAATCGAACCTAACCTATAATAATCCAACCTAACCTAACCTAACCTATATCCTAATAATAATCCAACCTAACCTATAATAATCGAACCTAACCAACAATAATCCAACCTAACCTACAATAATTCAACCTAACCTATAATAATCCAACCTAACCTAACCTATAATAATCCAACCTAACCTGTATCCTAATAATAATCCAACCTAACCTAACCTAACCTATATCCTAATAATAATCCAACCTAACCTATAATAATCGAACCTAACCTACAATAATCCAACCTAACCTAACCTATAATAAAGCAACCTAACCTAACCTATATGCTAATAATAATCCTACCTAACCTATAATAATCGAACCTAACCTATAATAATCCAACCTAACCTAACCTAACCTATATCCTAATAATAATCCAACCTAACCTATAATAATCGAACCTAACCAACAATAATCCAACCTAACCTACAATAATTCAACCTAACCTATAATAATCCAACCTAACCTAACCTATAATAATCCAACCTAACCTGTATCCTAATAATAATCCAACCTAACCTAACCTAACCTATATCCTAATAATAATCCAACCTAACCTATAATAATCGAACCTAACCTACAATAATCCAACCTAACCTAACCTAACCTATAATAATCCAACCTAACCTATATGCTAAAAATAATCCTACCTAACCTATAATAATCGAACCTAACCTATAATAATCCAACCTAACCTATAATAACCTCACCTTATTTTAATTTTTCTATTTTATAAAACATACCTAAATATCTTTATTTTATTTTTCGAGTTTGGCTAAAATAGTACCTACCTAGTATTTGCACATGGTAAAAAATATAGCCACTCGTATTAGGAATATCAACAAAAGATAATTTTATCAACAGAAATCATTCCAGCTGTCATCCCATACAACGAAAGTGAATTTTCGATTTACTTAATTAAAAATTAAAATGCTAAAATTAAAAATATCCCAAATGCAGTCAGATTCCTTTTATAGTAATTAAGGTAAATCAGAAGGTTTTATTTAAAAATATTTCATATAATCCTTGTCCAGCGATTCCGAATAATTACCAAATTTTTGAACAATTTCTACATATCCTTGTTTGGATTTTGGAATGTGATATTAAAATTAATACAGGCAGTGTTCCCTGTTAAATGTTTACTTACTTATTATCTATTTTTATGAACAAAGTCACAATTAAATTATATTTCTTTATTGTTTAAACGAGGTTGTTAAAAGCGTAGTGACAGTTTTCTTGAAATTTCTCTGAACAAACAGAACGTGTTGTCTAAATGATGCATTCGATTTTTGGATTGAAATATTCCATTTTATATTTTATTTTAAATTTCAAGAATCTAGAAGTTCATTTTATCTAATTTATAAAATGGTATATATTTTTATGACAACTTCAATAAGAAGAAATAGAGAGTTCATTTAAAATACCTTGGAAATATTCCAAAATTCAATGAGAAATTCAAAATTTTCTAACATCTTATTCCACAGATAACCAGTTTTGGCTGTATAAAAATAATGTAAATCTTTCCATCTATTATTTTATGGCTATAAAATGTCAATCTCTATATTAATTTTGTGAGTAAGGTTTTTACTTACACCATTGCCCATCAATTGGATAAAAATTAAAACACGTAAGGCCGTAAATGTACATACCGTAACGTACCGCATCGTACCGCATCGTACCGTACCGATGAGTGTACAACTGTACATCATCGGACCGAGCGAAATTTTCTAACACCGTAAAGGAAAAGTTAAAGCGTAATCATATCATACTTTTCATCATCATCACAACCAACAAAATATTGGACTTACATCAAGGTTGTTCAGGGTTTCAGGGATGGCGGCGAACCTCCTCCTGAGGACATTGAAGTTGGCAATGGCAGCCGCCCATGGAGCATAATCGGACTCCAGTTCCAAGAACTGAATGACGTTGAAGGCTGATTCGTAATTCGTCACGTTCTCCTTGGCCAGGTTTAAAACATCATCGACGATCTGTGGATAACAATGAGGCGAGGTTAACATAACATTAAATCATAAATCATCATTCCTAAACTTTCCATAACATTGCACTGAAATATTTTTATAGCACATTTATGTCACCAACCTCGGAACAGGATACATCTGGTGGGGCGGGTAATGTAAGGCTTAATATTAAATTATTTAGAGAATTAATTATCTCGCCTACTTTTTTTATTTTATATTTTTATGTAAAATAATAATTCAACAAACGCCAATTTATCGGCACTGAAACAAACAAAAATCATATCTATTTTTTTCTTCTTGGAGACAGAGAAGCTTGGAAAAGTGAAAGATCAAATTATAGAAGCTATTTTTAATTGAGAGTTCTCCCACAGGCAATAATTTATTCCTATAATAATTTAAAATTAACTTTGTGGCGTAATTTTCATTATTTTCCATTTTTTAACCCTTTCCGATCGTGTTTATGTTTGAAAATAAATAGATATCAGAACTATTTTCCAAAGCTAATAAAAATTGGCAGTTATATTCATGCAATCGTTGTTTTAACTGGATTTGCGGGCTATTTTTTATTGGATTTTAGCTACCAGTTCGGGCGTTAGCCATTTTTATAATTTTAAAAGTGAAATTTGTGTTTAATTTGATTACTGATAACCGGTCGGTGGCTGAGTTGACATCGCGTTTGGGTCCCACCCAGGTGTAGTGTGTTCAATTCCTCGGCTGACTAAATCCTCCGTAACAACACAAGCCACACTTGCCACTTATTATGGTAGTAGAAGATTTTCAAATATTGTCAAGTTATTCGTAACCAGGGAATGTTTGGCTTTCTTTAAAAAAAAATCTCACCAGAAATTTTTTCACCAGTTTTTTTTTGTTTAAGTGAGTTTTGGAGGTATTTTTGATGTAATATTTTTAATTTTAAAAAAATTTACACATTTGATGTATAGTGTACGATTTGTCATTTTATGTGAAACACCTCTGAGAGTTCCTGAAGTTCCTTCAAAAGAAAGCAGCAATAACTTTTAAATTTTCGAACAAAAAAATTAAAAAAAACATTTTTTTTAAAATAACTTTGCCAATTGTTATGAAGCATCAAATATGTTACCACTCATGCCTGAAGGGGTTAATTTTTTTAAATTTTTCTCTTAGTTGCTATTTTTATGTTCTTGTTATATTTTTCCATAAATAAATATTTTTAATAGAACAAGTATATGGTTATTCTAATTTATCGAACCTGGGCTCTGTTTAATGTGTGAATCTTAGTCCTTTCTTCTCCTCCCAGGGTTTCTGCCAACATTATCCATGTGTGTGCATGGTAGTTCACCCTATAGAATCCTGCAAACATTACAAAAGCCAACATTAATTTTGAATATCCTACCGCAGACAGTCTGCATTCTTGACACTTCAGTTCCATTTTAAAAATGGCGGTATTTTATCGCTTGCCTGAAATATTGAAAAAATTACTTCCAATTTTTAAAATTCAAAACAAATCTGAGATCACTAAATCAGAGTTATGCAGTCAGATAACAGACTTTTATATTTTTGATTAACGCAGACCCTGCAAAAAAACGGGATATTATATTCTGATTCTGATATCTTCAATTAAATAAATCCTAATAAATTGCTTAGGGGCCGTTCAAGCAGATTTATTACAATTATTTACACCCTCTTCCCCCTTGTCACCAAAAGTAAGCAAAGCTCTTACCCCCCCCTCCCATGCTTACGTAAAAATTGGTACCTATATGCAGTGTTGCCAACGGGTCTTGGCCTAATGTCGCCGTTTTTCAAACATTTAGTAGCCTAATGTAGCCGAATTTCTATAAAATAAATTCTGCCCACATATTCCCCTCAAATATTGTACGGGAGCTTAATTCCCCCTTTTATTATTCGAAATCCATGGGAAGGGGGGGGTTTTCAGAGAATTTCTGTAAAACATAATTCCCCACAAAAATGATTCAAAATAAGTACTCCCCACAAAATATTTCAAATCCATGGGGGGAGGGTTGTTGCAGAACTTCGCTGAAAAAAAATTCCGCACAGACAAAAACATTATGTGATTCCCCACAACACAATTTTATTTTGAAATCCATGCGGGAAATCCTTCGTTGGCAAACACTGCCTATATGCATTTTTCTGTTAATATATTCTGTTCTTTAAGCGAGTATCTAAACGTATTAATTATTTGTGGGAATCCCGAATATGTATGAACATAGACAATGTGTGGGTTGCCAATGTGTAAAAAAAAAAAAACTATTGCTGAGCAGTGCTGACGTAATCACTATCTCGACCCCCCCACCCCCCATGTCATCAAAAATAAGCAAAGCAAAGACCCCCCTGCCCCCCTATAGTGCTTACATAATACTTGAACGGCCCCTTACTACAACCGCTACGAAAAAGGCTGTTAAGGAGGAAATATAATCACGCAGAAACTCCAGAAAAGCAACACATTCGAAATAATTTAAATCAATTCAATTCAATTTGTATCCTTCTCAAAACACTGCAATTGTGATCTCTTCTGCTCTTGCTCTTTTGAAACATAATATTAATTATATAAAACAGTAGTATAACGTTGACACAAAGTTAAAAGCTTCTTATAACAAGGCTTGCTGTTTAAAAGAAGCCTCACTGATTCTAAATCTGCCGATAGCTAACTTGATTCCATTCAACACCAAGATTACCATCCCACCGGCAAAGCCATTGGCAAGTTAGTCCTGAAGGCTGGGAGATATTTATGGAGTTAACCACCGAGAACATAGCAATGAACGGTCTCCCTGATGAGCCGAGTTTTCAAACTATCCATAAATCAATTTGAAGAAATATATATCAGTTTAAATGTCCCTCTGGTCTACGTCTATCCTGTTTTGGGATACAAGCCACCTATTCAAATTTAGTAGTATGGATAATATAAAGTAATTATAAATATATATGTAATGTAGTCAGGTATGATTTGAGATTTTCAAGGCCAAGAGTATAATAATGATTTGTTTTTGGGGTATCATGCCGTGTTACAGATGTTTAATCTGCCCTGATGATGGACACTGGAATGCTGTCCAAAACGTTGGCTAAAGAAGGAGGTAGCGAAACACGGCATAATACCCCAAAAACAAATCACTATAATGTAATATAGTGTTTATTCTGAAATAATTATAAATATGGTGTATTTGAGTGGTTTCGGTTTCAGTCTGTATTTAGTGTTAGTATAATATCTTTTTCTGAGCTCCCAATACTATGATTCCAGTGTTTTATTTGAGATTTTAATGATTTCTTTGTACAGTTTAGTACCATATTATAGGAAGCTTTTTTGCCCAAATGTTGTATTTGTAGTTGCTTTTTGGATAACTTTTAACTATATTGCTAAAATCTAGTGTTTACGTGTTAGTTGTTTCTTGTGTTTGGTATTTATAAATATAAAAGAATATTGTTTTAGAATAGAGTTGTTTAATTGACAAGATGTGAGGATTGTTGAAGATTTCGTCAGTTCTAGTAAAATACAAGGACTTTCAGATAAATTATGAATATGCTTTTTGGCTTTTAAATAGTGATTTTAGGATATTGTCATTTGCACCGCCCAATCCAATCCATTGTGACGATGGATTCTCAAAGTACCCAACTGGTCACTCATGTGACATGTTTTTTTTTCTTTTCTCCTCAATTAGTCCTAGTGAGGTGAGTAATTAAGCTTTGTGTTCTGTGAGAAGCCATAAATCATAAGGTAGTGAACAGTGGAAGAAGGCAGTGATCATAAAGTAGTGAATAGTGAGAAAAACATTTCCAATAGCGAAGCATTGCGGGGTTCACTAGTAAATAAATATTTTTTTCTTCCTTACCTGTCTGCTGCTTATTGAATACGACCCATTCGTGTCCAGTCTTGCCCTTGTCAATAGTTGTCTTCTGGGTACTCATGATCATGTCTGGCTTGGTATTATCAAAATCAGGTTTGCTCTCTGAGGCCCATGTGATGGGAATGTTGTATATAACATCTGGAACGTCCTCACCAAACACGACCATACGATTCTAAAAACAATTTAATTTACTTATTATTAAATTCTAAAAAACCATCACATTAGAAAAATGATTTGCAGTGTGTTTCGTGTAATTCGCATGGCATTTCTTCGAAATAAAGATTTTTCTCAAGTCTCAATTCTAAATAGAAATTCTTTTTCAATTATTTCGCATAAACATTCAGCGATGTCTCCAGACTGCTCAGAACGCTGTGCGCATGGACTACATTTAGCGATGTCTCTAGACTGCTCAGAACGCTGCTCAGAACGCGCATGGACTGTAACTGCTAGACGAGATATTGTGTTACCTGATGAATACAAAAAAACTGTGCATGGTACTGTAGATGATACTGTGGAGATCTACTGTATGTAATAAAATATTAACAAAATTCGCAGAATTGAGATGTTCGAAGAAATGAATGGTCAAAGAAAACGTAGTCGAAGAATCAATAGTTTCGAAGAATTGATTTCCGAAAAACTTATTTCGAAGAAAACGCAAGATACCCAACTTGTACACTGTGGTAATTTGTTGCAACCTTAGATGTAACCTTTGTTGCAAACATTGTTTCATTTCATGTTGTGTTGATCATATCTGTACATGGCTTTAAACCAATGTATCAAGCATCGGTGAGAGTACTGTGTTTGAGTAGATTCTGGCTGCTATAATTAATCTGTTCGAGTATAATATATTTATCGATTGCTGAGCAACCCTAAAGTTTAAGTTTACACTTACGGAATTCAAAACTTCGTTTGTGTGAAAGCACTATGAAACAATACATGATTATTACTTCAATGGCGAAAACCAGAGATATAAATTGCTGATTAATATCTGTATATAAATATGTATTTTTATTAAAATTGTTACCTGTTCCAAATTAATGATCCCTGTCTCGTAATTAATATCCACATTGAGTACAGGATATCCGGCCCGTTGGGTCCATGAAGACATAACTGTGGAGACATTGAAGCCAGTGTAACTCGTCAAACTTCCATCAGTTTTAGCTTGCAGGTCCAGGGATTCGAACAAGTTCTCAGGGTAGGAAGGCTGGAATTTCCTGGAATTTTTTTACAGTTTCGCAAAATCGATTCGTTTCAATTCAATAAATGAGGTACACTAATAAATGTGTGGTCTGCGATTTAATATGTAATACATTGTAATATATTTAACCTATCAGTTGTCAAAGAGAGTAATCAAAATCTGGAAAATTTCTGTCCTTGTATCGGATAATGGTGAATTTATTGTTGTGGTATTTGAATTCCTACAAAAGCTACCAAGCTACTCTTGTATGACAAACTTTTGAAATGATTTGTATGCAAATTCGTGCATAATGAACATACATGTAGTGAAGGTGTTAACGCAGAATTTATTTATAAATAAGTTATTTGATGTGACGAGGAAAGGGATATGTCAATACATAATTTGAGTAGGTTTTGGAATTTTTAGATAAATCCACACATAATATCTTTTTTTTAATATATCAACATTGGGTGTCTCTTAAATGGGACATTTGAATTATTAATTCTGACGCGCAGTGCCAATGAAAGTTTAAACAAACAACGTAAATTATTTGATTAATTTGCGAATTTCATGTTTAAATAGATATTTAGATTACCACGAAGCATTTTTAATCGTTTATGTTTTTCTTAAGAAAAAAAATAATATTTTTAATAATTTGTAAAAAATGCTTCATTTTTACCGTTATTAAAAACTTGATTTTTCAAAAAGGTGCACTGGTTTTGAAAATACTACTAAAATAAAAGTTAATGTTTTACCTTGTCGATTAACAGTAGATAATAAGATAGACCTGGCAAATACAAACAAATTAAATCATTGTAGAAGATATAATATTAACAACCATTTATTAAATTTTATCGCAATGAGCTTTATATAACTATATATATACTATTCATATGTAAAAGCTAAAAAGGGGCTTAGTAAATAAATAAATAGGCTTCAATGTGTTGTTCCCAAGATAATTGAAAATAAAATTTGTTTAAAATATACCTAATATAATATGACTAAATTCGTTGGGCTATTCGATTCGAAAGTAATGAAATGGTGATTCCATCTCACTATACATAAAACATGTTTTTCTTATAAAAATCTACCTCACTGGGACTAAGCCTGTATCGAGGTTAACAATTTACATTTTAGTGAAGCAAACATAAATGACATGTTTATATGAATCAATTTTTTGTGCCACCGTTTTGTTTTTTTAACTACTAGTCACATAATATCTGTCACCAAATGACACGTTCTTATAAAACTCGTTCTATCTCATTTTTAATTATGGTAGGACATATAAGATAATCCGATTTAGAAAGAGAACTTCAAGCTTTATCCATGCATCATTAATTTAGGAACTTTCTCACTTAAGGCGAAGCTTAATGCTAAATCACTATTTTGATTAATCTTTATAACAAGTTGGTGTACATTATGAATACCAAAAAAATATGTTTTATATAAATTGAAGGGTTTCATATCGTCTTACTTGAGTAGAATACAAATAAAAAAATAAATTACTCAATAAAAAATATAAATGTAACTACAAAAATTTTTTTTTCAATAGAATGTATGAACGCGTAAAGGAAACAACTTTTAAAAAATACAGTATAATAGCTAAGATTATCTGTGACAGTTTCACTCGATTGAATTTTTGGCTTTCTTACAAAATAAATAAAACCTCTTTTATACTTGAAATCGAACGTTTCTAGACTCCGTTTTTAAAGCGAATGTAAGACGTATTACCTACAATATAAGGATACCAAGAATATGCACATTTTTGGCTTGTAGCTTCCTCTTAACCATTTTTCAGCGTGCATCTCGATCTGAATTTTTTTTATCAAGTTGTAATTTTTTCTGTTTTTTTTACTCACATTTTGTTTAGGTATTCATTCAGTGCCTTCTTGAATGTCAACTCTCCGACCCAGTTCTCGATCATCCTGAGAACGGACGCCCCCTTGTTGTATGAGATGGAACCAAAGTGACCGCTGATTTGAGCCGGTGTGTTGACGTTATTGTTGGTGAGGGGATCTGACATCACGGAGGTGTCGACCAGGAACGCTGTGTGCAACTGGGCCGGGATGAATTGGATCGCCAAATCTAAGTCTTCGACCTAAAATAAGGATTTTAGATGAGATTTTCATATTGATTTATCATGTTATTATACATCGACATGAATAATTTAAAAACAATTCGAAATAGATGGCAGTTGGATGTGCGGCCTTTTTAGTACAAAATCTAATTTTGGATTAATTAGGCCAAATTACCCTACCAAATTGAATGATATTTCTTTTAAATAGAAAGTTTTAGCAAATATCTAGTAATTCTTGGAAGTATTACATATATATACAGGGTGTATCGGCACGTACCCGACAAACTTTAACCAGCTATTCCTTAGCACATTTGGAGTAAAAAATGTTATGGGCACTTTGCTGTCCGGTAACATTTTTTTTCTTTTAAAAACAAAAAATAAATAAAATTTCCACACTCCGTTACTGCCCCCAGTATAGGGGTAAAGTACTTGGCAACGCCGCGCTACTGTCATCTCTTTCACACGTATTCTGTCTCAAGTCCCGTGTGGGCTTTTATAAGCAAGTGTGTCGAAAACCATCTTCGCTCTTTCCTACACACTAAATAATAATAGTTAAAAATGAGACGAATGATGCCATACCATTGTGATTGTAAAGCGCGCCAATACGTAAGTATACAACGAAACTCGAATAAGAATTGCCAGGTGGGTTTTTTAATCGCTTTAATCTGACTTCATATAAAAATAATACACATAAAAATTTATTAAAATATTTCCAAGTATTATTTAATATAATATTACAGTACAGTACTTTGAACCTTCGCAATAAATTTATTTGATTTTAAGTTTAGTTTGTAGAACTCCATTTCAATTTAGAGATTTTTTTTATTTTTAACAGTCTTATTATTAAATTTATAAAAACAGTGTGTTTATAAACAAGTTCTGCTAGTTGTAATTATTATTACGCGTGACAGCTGTTTCACCTTCTGACGGCATTATCAAACTGTGGTGAAGCCACTTACAGACGACGTAAGTGATAACTTTCTATTTTTATTATCCTGGCTTTATTGATTTCCGAGTAAATTGTCGTAAATTATTATTTGCTAATTCCTATTATTGCATTGTTTAAAATTTCACTTAATGTCGTTGGTATTTCCAACTGATGACTCAGGGGTTTATTTCCCTGAATAATTAAGTATTTTGGGGTCTAATTATCATGCATTTCATAACATCCGATATATCTACACAATTTTTATGTTGAATTGGGGAAAGTTTTATGGCTAAGGGAAGGAGTGGAAGGTGAGGAAGTACCTGGATATTCAGATCTGGTCACCAAATACGGCTAGTCATTTCAAGCAACGTTTAAATTCTGAACCTGAATATTCAGATCTGGTCACCAAATACGGCTAGTTATTTCAAGCATTGTTTAAATTCTGAACCTGGATATTCAGATCTGGTCACCAAATACGGCTAGTTATTTCAAGCATTGTTTAAATTCTAAACCTGGATATTCAGATCTGGTCACCAAATACGGCTAGTTATTTCAAGCATTGTTTAAATTCTAAACCTGGATATTCAGATTTGGTCACCAAATACGGCTAGTTATTTCAAGCAACGTTTAAATTCTGAACCTGGATATTCAGATCTGGTCACCAAATACAGCTAGTTATTTCAAGCATTGTTTAAATTCTAAACCTGGATATTCAGATCTGGTCACCAAATACGGCTAGTTATTTCAAGCATTGTTTAAATTCTAAACCTGGATATTCAGATTTGGTCACCAAATGCGGCTAGTTATTTCAAGCAACGTTTAAATTCTGAACCTGGATATTCAGATCTGGTCACCAAATACGGCTAGTTATTTCAAGCATTGTTTAAATTCTGAACCTGGATATTCAGATCTGGTCACCAAATACGGCTAGTTATTTCAAGCATTGTTTAAATTCTGAACCTGGATATTCAGATCTGGTCACCAAATACCGCTAGTTATTTCAAGCATTGTTTCAATTCTAAACCTGGATATTCAGATCTGGTCACCAAATACGGCTAGTTATTTCAAGCATTGTTTAAATTCTAAACCTGGATATTCAGATCTGGTCACCAAATACGGCTAGTTATTTCAAGCATTGTTTAAATTCTAAACCTGGATATTCAGATTTGGTCACCAAATAAGGCTAGTTATTTCAAGCAACGTTTAAATTCTGAATTAATTAATCAATTACGAAAAAGCGTGGGGTTAAGAATATTTTTTTAAATTATAGTTGTAATTTATTGTCGATTTTTTAAAAAATTTGCGATATTTTAAATAAAATTTAATAATTATTATGTAAATAAATTAGCAATTTGGCAGCATTCATTTGCAGGTGGTCAATCCAATGCAGTCATGACGTTTGTGTGAGTGCTTTCCTTTGTGTGAGTGTGTTGCGCAGCAGTTTTATATGAACCGTTTTTTGATTCATCGGGATTGTTTTTAAAACTATACATTCTTTGTACCTTCAAATCAGTGGAAATAAACTTAAGTGTGTCAAGCTGCTCGTTATATTCTGGTAATTCTGGAAGGCTTTTAACATAAGCAATAATATTCATAAATCACATTCCGCGAAGTTGTAAATAACTAAATTTATTAAAAAATATACGTTGTAGGATAGCCTAGCAAGTAACATTTTGACAGAGCACTTACGGTGATTTAAAAAACAACGGCGCTGTTCAAATAATCCAATTATTATTATTGATAAGTACCTAAGTGAGGAAAATTGTTTTTAAAAGTGCTCAGAATTATTGGACTTCGATTATAAATTCAGGAAATCTACTAATTAGTTTCATAGTTTCAAAATTAGACTATTTAATACGTGAAACGCGTAAGAGGTGAAACCAGAGCATTCCAGAGGTGAAACAATTTAGATACAAAAATAAAACTGATGTGTACAATACAAGAAGACAATCAGTGATTCGCATACGAAAAATGTGAATAATCATTATTGTTAAATAAAATATTTATTTTCTGGTACTGGATTATGTAATACGGGCTTCGTTCGCAGCGACACGCGAGTTAAGTTGCGATGTTGCTTTCAAATTTTGACAAAGGATAAAACAGTGGTGACATGTGGTGAAAATATGTTTAATTAATTTTTTATTAAAAAAAAACGTTACCGGACAGCAAAGTGCACATAACATTTTTTACTCCAAATGTGCTAAGGAATAGCTGGTTAAAGTTTGTCGGGTTAGTGCCGATACACCCTGTATATATAAATATATATATATATATATATATATATATATATTTTGTTTATTTTGAATTACAAAATATAAGCCCATAAAGAAATCAATTTTTCTAGGAGGCAACTTTAGAAATTATTTTCAAGTTTAGTCATTATTTAAAAAAATATGTTTATGTACTATGTAAATATGGTGCCATGCAAAAAATGTATAACACCTTTGAGAAGAGTGTTTTCGGGTCGATATACAAATAAATTTGTGATCCAATGTAAATTGGTCGTTTTTAATTTAAATTTAAGCCCCCATAATGCTTTTAACTTTATTTATTTTATTTTGTATTTTATCACGTTGTTGTAGCGGTTGAGTTAAACATACAAACTTCAACAACCGCTGTTGAGCTTAGGTGAGCTAAATACACCAAATTCAACAACCGCTGTTGTGGCAGGTGAGCTAAATATACAATCTGCAACAACCGCTGTTGTAGCAGGTGAGCTAAATATACCAACTTCAACTAGCGCTGTTGCAGTAGGTGAGCTAAATATACCAACTTAGACTACCGCTGTTGTAGTTGGTGAGCTAAATATACCAACTTCAACTACCGCTGTTGTAGTTGGTGAGCCAAATATACCAACTTCAACTACCGCCGTTGTAGTTGGTGAGCTAAATATACCAACTTCAAGAACCGTCTAAAACGTCTTAACTAAGTCTTTTCTGTGCTGACCGAATCAAAATGACAATTCAACACACCTTTAAAAAGTATTCATAAAAGGTGATGAAACCAACAATAGGTCTAAATAGGTCACATAAATTGGGTTTTTCATCGCTTTTAATGACTTTATATGACTTTTTAAAGGTGTGCTGAATTGTCATTGTGTTTATTTTTTTAAATCATTTTCTGGTAGGTTTGCAGCAAGTAGAAGAAGACACCAATGTGGTGAAAGAATTGAGAAGGTTGGAATAACCGAACTTATATTATTTTTTAAAAAAAGAAATACAAACATTTCCGGAATGAATTGAACTCATGACGCCTGGGTCGGATCCAGACGCGATGCCAACGTAGCCACAGACCGGTCATCATATATTACTATTTGGGTTTAAGACTTTAAGGAAATGAATAGAGGCAGTAGAAAGAAGGAATGAAACAATTTTCTAGAGGCAGCTAGGATTCTTCAAGGACTGCAGCCCCGATGCCGTAGATATTATTATATATTGTATGAATACCTATATAAATGATGATAAAAATGTTTCTCAATTAATCTTACCAAATCAGGTAATCTGTACTGGAAGAATCTTGCAAATCCTTCGTTCAGCCATGTGTCACTCCACCAGTGGCAAGTGACATAATCTCCGAACCACATGTGAGCAATTTCGTGAGCCAAAATTGTGATAACCTGCTGCTTATATTTCACTGACGACTCACTGTTGTGGTACATGACGTAAGCCTCCCTAGAATTAAAAAAATGCAAAATCAAATTTTAGTGATTTATTTAAAATATCAAAAATCCGTCTGGAGACATCATCAATAATTTATTTGAAAATTTAATTCGTTGCTCTGACTCCCCGGAGACCATTGTAGGCCATGTGCAGCGAGAGCATTTATTTAAAATATTTGACGATTTTTTAATGTACGATTGCTGTTTTTTTAGAACTTAATCACGAAAAGGAAAAAAAAAATGCTTGGTAAATCACAATTCATTCCAACACAATTCTTCCATCGACAAAAAAAATCTTTTCGATTTATCATCTCTTTCCCAAACATCATGGTCAATTATTTGCCACGCAAATGATAGCTTCTCTCTTTCTTTTTTCACTCTTTCTTTTATACGTCTCGTTTAGGGAGCTATTAATGATAGATACTCATATATTAGGAATGATTAGAAATCACCAACCTGTATGTCAAAAGTCCCCAATTCTCCATGGCTCCCGCTGAGAAGTCGGGTAGTCCCGCTTGGTCCATCTTCAAATTCGGGCTCATGGAGTAGTAGTCGACACCGGTGAAGTTACTCATGGCTTTGACAAGCGCTTGTCCTGAAGTAAAGGCATACTGCCCCTGGTCGCTGGCTCCTGGACGTGCGTAAACTCCAAACTGGTTTGGTTCAGTTGTCTCCGTTTTTGCAGCGGCTTTGAACTCTGACACGATGAAAGCCAACAGGTATGTTGACATTTTTGGTGTCTTGTGGAACGTTTCTCTCGTTATTCCGTTTGGTCTGCAATATTGGATATCAAACACCAACGTTATTTATGTTTTTTTCGCAAGTAAAGAAAGAAGTATATGAGAAAGGGCACACGGAGAAAAATGAAAAATCTATTCAAATTATTGAATACACTATCAAGACGTCAAAACACGTGTTCGAACACGTGAAGGGTATGAAAAGTTTATAAAAAAAAATATTAATTCATTTGTTAAAGGCCTGCGATCCCGTTTATAACGGGATTTCCAATCATTTCATCAATAGATGTAATAACACCATGATTAATTTCCAATCCCGCACTTCTTTCAAAAATGTTATAGAAAATCACCCATATCATTAAGAAATAAAAAAGGAAAACCTACAGCACGGATCATTACAATGGATTTCTTCCACAAACTACCTGTTTCAAAAATATAACAGGATGTATCAAAAAGAGAAAAAAATTAAGAAAAACCTACAGCACAATTGGGGCCCCATTAATGGGCATGTTGGAAAGAGACGGGCTGAAGCTTGTAGGGCGATCAATGGTCAAGGTGAATTCGGCTTTGTACTGGGGCTCATCCAAACAGGGGAACACTTTCCTGGCGTGAACGGGCTGGAACTGCGTTGTTCCGAGCCACCTAGAGAAACAAACACATATTTTAGAGGGTCTATCACATCGACTGGGCGTAGATTCAGAGAACGATAAACGTTCGTGTACCTATATAATTGTTTCTTAGTTTAATATATATAATCCTTTCAAAGGATTTGTTACTATTTTCTACATAAAAGGTTGCGATTTTTTTTTTACTTCGTGTTGTTTCATTCCGGATTTTATTCACTTATTGAACGAATGTGGTTTCTATCTAAAATGGTTCGCGGATGCACGCAATTTATGATTTTAAAACGATATTCAGCAATTATAAGGTGTTTTAAATGAATCAACAATTATTCTCAATATCAGAATGACACAACCCTAAACTTGATAAAATATTAGCAAACCTGACATTTTATTTTTTTAAATACATCTTTGAATTTCGATTTTGGTTACTTGAATAAATTAATGCAAATCATGAAAGTTGAAAATAACCCACTTCCCGAAATCCAATCGAGTTGAAATTCGGCTTTTTTTTATTTCGAAAAAGTATTTTCACAATTTATTCTTTCAAAATATATAAAAAATATTTTAAAAAATAATGTTGTTTCAAAATACACAGTGAATGGCTTAAGAACAAAATATGTATAGTAATAAGATAAATAAATAATAAATTTCTTCACCAATTAAGAGAAATAGCTGTTGAGCATAAGTTTGATGTAGGAGTAAAAAATAATATTATTGAGTATATGACAGTAAATATAAATATGGGTCGAAATGAAGTTACTGCATTTTTTCTAATGATGTTATGCGTGTTCAGTTTTAAAAATTATTATTTAAGGCGATGCCATACGTAGAAATGCAAAATTATGTGTTTTTGGTTTGAAAATATGGTCGCCTAGAAATGTTTCAGATGCTTTAATTAAATACTGCTAGTAGAATACATCTTGGCCTTTGAAATAATCGAGTATTTTTTAGATAAGTCTTTTTATAAATATTTAACACATGATTTTAAATGACTACGTATGGCGATGCCATACGTAGTCATTTAAAATCATGTGCTTTTGGTTTGAAAATTTGGTCGCCTAGAAATGTTTCAGATGCTTTAATTAAATACTGCGAGTAGAATACATCTTGCTCTTTGAAATAATCGAGTATTTTTTAAATAAGTCTTTTTGTAAGCCCAGAAAAAATAATGTATAAGGCCTATGAAAACTGCTTTAAGGTTCAAAATCTCCTACTTACGAACCCATTTTCGGTTATAATTTTATTGTATAATGTGGCAAATTATTTATAAAAAGATCGAAAAAAAATTAAATATTTATTCCTGAACATCCACAAAATAAAATAAAAGGCACTTTTTGGCCATGTTTTCTTCTTGCATAAATCAAAACAGGCAGATGGTGTTAAGTGGGAATTTAAACCTTATCGCTATCTACGTAAGGGTTGTTATTGATGACGTAGTGCATCGCCTTAACTTTTTTCTTGAATAATATCAAATCTTAATTTCTTTTTATTTTTCGGGAAGACTATTAAAATATGTTATCCCTTTGTAAATATAATTGTTGTGTATAAAATACAAGATTTTGGATGTTATATTTGTGTTTTAATGATGAATTAAGTTTTAATGATCTCAATGCATAGGGCCATTAAGCAGTTAGTACGCTGTGATGTCTGTACGAATGTGGATGAGTGCAAGCGAGATGGAATGCTTGCTAGATCTTATAAAAGGCGATGCACGTTAGTTGTGTGCCTCTTTTGTTACAAGCAGCTCCCCAATAAATATGAGTTCAAGATCAAGTATCATTGTTGAGTACGACCTTCACCCGCTACAATAATACGCATCCTCTACACCACATTGGCATAGAGCTATATTTGGCATACATTAAAAAATTAAACCTACCCAATTGGGATTTCACGTGGAAGGAAGGTTGAACCCTCAGTCAAACCAAATCATGACATTTTTGACAGATTTTAACTTTCCTAATTAGTTTACATAATTTACTTACTTGGTGGTGGTACCTTCAACGTAAGAGCTCCTGTAGAAACCATTCATTGCTTCTCTGATTTGACCAGAGAACTTAGCGAATTCGATTGTATAAATCTGACCAACAACGAAATTATCGCGAACAGTTATTGTGAAAAAGTCGTTATCGGTATTTCGAGAAATAGCTGTAACAGGATTAACTATGGTGGAACTTGAAATTGTGATGTCAGTCTGTAATATAACGAGATCTTCATAAGCATGCAAAGTGATGGTTTTGAGATCAGCTTTTGTTGGATTTACTGTAAATGTTAGTTGTCCTTCGAATGTGAACTGTTCAAAATTTGGCGCGATTCTCAGTACGTAGTCAACAGCATCAAAGCCTCCTGGTAGTCTGTATTCTTTTTCCTCTGTCTCATCTCGCACGAGGAGTCTGTCCTCTGAATTGCTAGCCGTGCAGCACTGCAGCGCCACAGCTACCACCAGAAAAATTATCAAGGATGTCATCTCTGAAAAAATAAATACAAAATATATTAACATCAATAATCACGAGTTAGAGGGGTTAAGTGCGCTAACTTCGGGAGGTGATTCTACGTAATGGTAGAAGTTAAAAAAAAAAAATTATCGATATCCAAAAGTTTATTTTCCCATACAAACATATTTTTCCATAGAAGAATATTTTATTTTCCCGTACAAACAATTCAACCTTTTTAGCTAAAAAGACTTAAAACATTATAATTTCTAAAAAGTTATTTATGTGGAATCACCCCCCGAAGTAAACGCACTTTAACCCAGGACACCCTGTAATATATTAAATTGAAAATTATTGATACGTTTGCAATAGAATTTACTAGCACAGTGATGCGTAAATCTTTAAATAAGTTATTTCTAATTTAAATATTATGGGTAAACGTAAGGTAAGTTATGAGTTTAATAGATAGCGGTAATATAATTATTTGACGAAAATCACGTTTTGCATGTTATGCTTTAAATTATTAAGACTAATAATTTGTTAGACTAATAATTTGTAAGACAAATAAATCACATTTGGTCCATTTAAAAACGGTGATTCAATATAATATTGGATTAGTTTGCTTTTCTTGGAAGAATTGAGATTTTGTAAGGACAAAACTATATATCAAATACATATTGCGTAGCGTATGTATTTGCACAAACAAATAACACGTCTAAATAATTTAAAGTGTAACTTGCAAAAAGTATATTTTAATAAAAACAATTAACCAACGCCACCTACGCGTATATCCTTAACCTTAATTCTAGACTCAAAAAGTGTAAGTAAATATTATGGATCTATCCGAGAAACCAACCATCTGCAACTGTGCTCGTCTAGAGGTTTGCTTACTATTACAAAGAGGGCACCCAATATAGGAAGACAAAGGAAAAATATATATTTTTTAATTTTTAAATAAATATTAGATTGATAATAATTGCAGCATTCAAAAAATATCGGTAGCTTAATTGGCTGAGATGTTACTCATGGAAAGAGGAGAAGTTCCGAGTTTGAGTCTAGTCGCGACCTCATATCTTATTATTAATCTTGTTTTCAATCATTTACATCAATTGATAACAATTTTACTACCTTTTATCGAACCTCATGCTTTCAGCTTTGAGTTGTTGATTTGTTTGTGTACATTAAAGTTTTTGAAAAATACGTGATTAGCTAGCGGCCAAATTCATTATAAGGAACATTTTGTCCGACCGAATTAGGTTAATATTAAAATTTAACATTAATATTTAGCGATCTTTAAAATGTAAAAAATATGTAAAAAATAATAATTAATAACATTTTTATAAGAATAAATTTTCTTTTAGTAGTTTTTTGAAGGTTATACCCGTCAATGTAATATAAGATTAAAGAGAAAGATAATACGAAACATAAACGAGAACAATAAAAGTCAAAGAAAAATAAAAAGGTCTTAACTGAGAATCGAACCCGGGATCTCTGTTTTGCCGGACCAACGCCTTAAACCACTTGACCATTGAGACCGAATTTTTACCCAACATTTTTGTCTATCTTCATCGAATGATTTCAAAGTTCTAAGCAATTGGTGTATAACCTAGCTAGTGTCTCGGATAAACATATCCAATTTTTCATTAATATGGGACACCTATTGACTTTTCTTGAAAGTAAAAATGAATATTCAATTTTTATTGGAATAACTTTTTGAAGGTTATACCCAACAATGTAATATATTTGTAAAAAGTTATTCATTTTAGTATTTTTTTTAAATTTTATGTTTGCAATTATCTTTCTGTTTGGAGTTGATATTTGTATTACATTGTTAACTGATTTTTTTTTATATGGATTAGTTAACATTATATTGTTATTTAAATTTATCATATAGGTTTATTATTATAAGTCAATTATTATGTACTTAAATTAATACAATAATTTTAAACAACTAACAAACTATAATGGCACCACTACCCAATTCAAACATGAGAAATAATTTCTCAATAGAGTTGGGCAGTTTCGTTAAAAAAAAACCTTTCTAGCAATTAGCTTCTACTCTATATATTGTAATGTGTGTATATTAAATAAATTTTGATTACATTTGAGACCGTAACCTTTTTATTTATATGTATTAGTATTATTTTCTTCTTATATAACAATTAATGGATGGATAAATAAATTAAAAACACTTTTTAAATACAAATATTATTGATGTAAATTTAAAAAATAAATGGAGTGATTCTGAAGGAAATAATAATTATTTATCGATTGCGTCCGCCATTTTACAGTGATTTATTAGGATATATATCTTTTTTTTATCATCACAGAAAACATATTATCATGCTAATCTAATCAATTGATTGATCCCGTCTGCCTTGCGTGTGCGCGTCCACCGTACAATCAGTCATTTTAACATGATCCTACTTCACCGCTATCAACATCAAATGCGTTGTGCACACATTTGATTAATAATAATAATTATTACTGTATTTAATTAATTGAGGAACTGCAGTACATTTTTTTGTTAAAAAATGACTGTCTAACTTAAATAACTCCATATATTAAAATAATTATCAAAGTTTAAATTTTCCATTGCCCGCTAAAACTTATGGGGAGTCATGTGACGTCACAAGAAGATTACTTTATGTATCAACAGGGTCGGACTCATAATATAGTTATACTACATTTTTACTTTAGTATTTATTTATTAACGCCATTTTCTGGGCTTTTACATGAGAATATTAAGAAATATACATTATTTATTGTACATAACTGAATTGTTTCATTATCAACATTTTATATTTGTTTAAACATAAATTGAAGATGTCCACTGACTTGGATAATTGTTTCTCTCTATTAGTATTCTGGGCAAAGAGGAATATATATGGTAGTTAGTCCCAGAATTTCTGCACTGAAATAAATCCTGACTTCTAGTATTACGTGGTTGAATCCGAAAGCTTATCAATTCTAGCAATACCGGACTATCAAGTAAATCATTTAGAATTTTAAATAGAAATACCAGGTCAGTGAAAATTCTTCTGTCTGACAATTTGAGCATATTCACATAATTCAACAGCGTGTTGTAGTTCTACATAATTGCTGGAATACCCATTTTAAAATTCATAAAACGTAAGTATTGGTTGTGTATTCTTTCAACAGCTTGTATTATTATTATTACAGTGATATATACATGGTGTCTGGGGATAAAGTGTGCTAACTTCGGGGGATGATTCTCCATGATTTTAGAAGTAAAAAAGAAATATGACTTTTTTCGAAATTCTAATGTTTTAAGGAATTTTAGGTAAAAAGGAAGAAATGTTTGAATTTTTCTATGAGAAAATGAACATTGGAATTTCAAAAAAGTTATTGTTATAATATGCTAAATTTTTAGGTACTTATATCTAACAATGTAAACTTTTCTATGATATGAAATTAAACCTCTTCATTTTGTTTTTCATTTACCCCCGGACATCATGTGTGGATTAAGCAGTGTTAGAAAGAAATAACACCACGCCTTGTATTTGCATTTAAAAATTTACCATACACTTCCAAAAATTACAATATATTCCAAAAAGGCATCGACTGTAAAACTTTGTCAAAGATTCGGCAAAGTTTGTGAATTTTCCATTAATTATTTTACATGAAACTAAAAAAGTGATCTAATAATAATTTTTATAATATATCTGTGCAATTAAATATGTTTTCAGTTTCATATAAAGTGGTATTTCTTCAGTTTACAAGAAAAAACGATTGGTAATCGAAAAAACAACCGTAAAAAAATTCCTCAGGTGTTAAATCAAAAATTTTACATTTGTAATTGCTTTTGTCCATTTGTAATTATATTAAAATCTGAAAGAATATTTCATCTGCTTTCAAAACCACTAATTATTTTTTGGATACATTAAAAAACAGCGAATCAATTAGATTTACAAATGTCTGATAAAAAAACATACATTTTCATACAATACGAGAATTTAAGACCCGCGAAGATCTGGGACGTGACTCTAAAAACAGCTGATGCAGTGATGCCAACCAAGCAGGACGTTTTCAAGAGATTTGATTAGTTTTTAAATGACGATTTAAACGTTTCAACTCTGAATGGTCGTCTTACACCAGAGCGATACTTAGAGTATCTGGAACAAATTGGAGTAAATTGTGAAAATAACACATATTGATAAAAATAAAAATTATTTGAGCGATTTGAACCCGTAACCTTAGGCTTGCTAGTCGAGAGCATTACCCATCGACCACGAAGGCCGTCTACCTGAAAACTACCTTAAAATGTTTAAACTTCTTAAAATATCATAAATCTTTTATACTTCTTCCATCACGTAGAATCACCTCCCGAAGTTTGTGTACTTTAACCCGGACACCCTATACATGATTTTAAAGAAAACTGATGTCGCCGATTTAATAGGTTTAAGACTCCTTAGGTCTCGGACATGCAAATGAAGTTGTTAAACTGCGCAAGATAGGATGTTTGTTACTTGAAAATGTTCAATTTCACAAGAAGCGAAGAAAAAATAAACTTACTTTGCACAAAGACATGTCCAAAAAACACATTATATTTTTTCCAGAGACTTTGCTTTTTATGAAGGTCTTGTCTTCATCCACACATTTGTAACGTGATGTTACGTTGTGTTCAAATCTTTATCAGATGTGATTTATGATTAAAAGTGATGAATTATTGATGTCCAATTAATATTAAGCCAGCTTAATAATTACACACTTCATAATTATCACATAAACTAACCTGGATTATATTAAAGGTTATTCGTTTGATTTAACGACAAACAACTTTAACCCATTGCGCGATAAAACTACATATAAAGTTTATCTTTAATATATATCAAATCATGGTCAACATAATTTATATAAAAAATTAAAATTAAAGGTACATAAATCTCTCAGGGGGTCTAGCTTAGTGAATTCGATAACTTTATAATATCGGTTCGATAGGCGGAACTACCGACGATTTTATACCGATTTTCCTAGCACAGTCAAATTATTGATACCCATAACGATATTGGTAATGCAAATTGACATACACTACGCATCTGTCTATGAGTTAACATTCCTAAACGTCAGGCGGCTAAGTAAAAGTTAAAAATACTAATAAATTGACAATGCCGAATTGAAATAATAACTTGAAACTGGAACGGAAACAATTGATTTTTTTTATATTAGCCCCACACAGGACGCCCTGAGGAAAAAATAATCCCTCAGGGCCTATGAAATCTTTGGGGAAGCTCCGTGGAGGGTCTTTTAGGGAAGGGAAGGAAATAGGTAAGCGGAGTGAGTAGAAATCTATTAGGTGGGCAAACGCATCCGCTGCCAAGACTTAGACAAACCTCACCCCATGATCCAAGGCAACACTCGTAATCAAAAAAAGTAGCGAATCACTTTGGGTGACCTATGGCATTGGTTATCCAATAAATGGTTTCCGTTGAGGTAGACCCATACCCGCCTCCTAAATTGATTGCGTCTTAGATGAATTAATTAGTCTATTTTTTTTTCAACGGACGTTGTATTTTGCATGGGATTAGAGACGTTTTTAATTCTTAAGACTAGTTGTACACCGGCATGCATTGCTGTGGCTCAGTCTGTCTGTGCAGATAGATAAACAACAGCGCATTTTGCATTTAAGTCCAACAGATGGCGCTGTTTTTCACAACAGCGTGTGTATTTACCTATGACATCTATATAATATAGATAAATATAAAAACACGTGCATATTCGAATACAACGTTGTGTCAAAATTTGAAGCGATCGGTAAAGAACTTTCGGAGATTTAAGAGTTTTAACAAACGAAAATTTACATTTTTATTTCTCGTATATAGAAGACCCATAGATAAATAGATTACCCGCTTATAACATCGAAGAACACTAGTCAAATGTTAATAATATTTTTCACTGGAGTTCCTTATTCATAATATCAATTTTTTTATTTATGACCAGAGCGGTTTCACATTATAACGGGCATCTTCTGACAATCCAAAAAATACATTATAAAATTGAATTCGCAGTTCGGGATTAACACACGCCACCTTTAGATTCGTAGCTGATAATCATTACAGCTCAACTACGGATGTCGTAATACGTATCAATAATATGATTAGGTAGCGTCGATTTTGGATAATTTTTATCTCAGCAAAAACACCTAAATTAGATGACTCGCCAAAAATTACAAATGAAAGCAAATTTTTCTGTGATAATATTATCTTAAAATGCGTAAATAGACATACTATCTTCAATTGATTTATCGCGTGATAGAGAAGCTGTCAATCATTAACTTAATCATTTCATTAGCTACGGCAGGATTAAAATTCAGACCATTTTCATGTCAACTAATTTGGCGTCCATCACGATAGTATGTTATTGATTGGCCCAATATGTGATTATTGGTTTTATGTGTAATGTGAATTAATAATCGCTGGCAATAATACGAAGTCATGTGAAGGTGAAAAATATCGATATTTGTGGTAATGAGGAGGCTATGGGTTCGAAACCAGAATGGACAAATAAATAAGAAACAAAACTGACGAATAATAAATAATAAGGTCTCAATAGTTTAGTGGTTAGAGGCGTTGTTTCGTCTGGGTTCGATTCCTAGTTAAGACAGTTACCTTTTTTTCTTTGTCTTGTTCTGTTTCATGATTCGTTTGGATTTATTAGTATTATCTTTTTTAATGTATTTTAAATAAAACAGTTAATTATTAGTGTGCGGTGTTGACAAAACTTCATCACATTTGACCATGACTATCAAATCCCCTCGGCCTATTTCAGTTTTTTAAACATATTTTTTTATTTTATTTTATTTTATATTATTGAAACAAACAGTACATAATTTACAGAGATGAAACAATATACAGGAATAAGATATTTCATGTTGTGTACCTATGATATGTTTCCTTGTAATGTCTGCTAAGTGGTATGTTTATTCCTTAATTACCAGGTGACTTGTGTAGTTTATAGGTGTGTGTGTGACGTGTGTAATGTGTGTGTGAGTGTTTGTGTGTGTGTGTGTCTGTATGTATGCGCATTGAATTCTTTAAATTATTGACATGATGCCACGTTTGAATTTGGGCAGTGAATCCGAAAAAATGTCAATGTTAGAGTTAATACAAATATTATTTAGAGTATGAAGAGCTCGGTTAATTGTCGAATTAGATGCTGCATTTGTTTTATAATTTAGCGTGTGGAATAGCACTGTATGTCGTGTACGTCTCAAAGGTATGTTAAAGTTAATAAGGGACAAAAGTTCAGAACAGTCAATCTCATTGTTTAAAATTCTGTGTATAAATATTGAGTCGGCTACTGCTCGTCTTCGCTGCAATGTTTCAAATGTACACTCAAAATTATTGTTGAATCTGTGGGTAATATATTTTATAAATTTGTTTTGGATTCGTTCTATACTATCTATGTAATGTTTATATTGCGGATTCCAAATAGGCGATGCATATTCCAGTGTACTTCTGACTAATGCGAAATATAACATTACAATTGTACGCGGATTACTGAATATTTTACTTACACGTAGCACGAAACCAAGCATTTTATATGACCTATTAACGATTGAGTCAATGTGCTTATTAAATATAAGTTTGCTATCAAGGTAAACGCCGAGGTCTTTACATTCCGTTTTAGAGATGACAGGTTCATTGTTGAGTGAATATGAGTACTTAATTACGAGTTTATTTCTGGTGAATGTCATAGTGTGACATTTAGAAACGTTTATATCTAGACAGTTAACTTTACAATACTTGCAAAGCCTATCTAGGTCACTCTGTAACGCTTCGCAGTCAGAAAGAGAACGAATAACTTTGAATATTTTCATGTCATCAGCATAAAGTACATATTTGGAATTTTGAAAACATGATCCAATGTCATTTATATAAATGTTGAACATTAGCGGACCTAGGTGGGACCCTTGGGGGACACCAGATTTTACCTCGATAGATTTTGAGAAGACGCCGTTGATTAAGATTACTTGATTGCGGTTACTAATGTAAGATTTGATCCATCTAAATAGGTCACCGTGTATACCAAATAAGACAAGCTTTTTCAAAAGAATTGAGTGTATTACGCGATCGAAAGCCTTAGAAAAGTCTGTATACATAGTATCAACCTGCTCTTTGTCATCCATCTTGCTATGCAAGAAGTTAATGAAAAGGGTCAGGTTGGATGTCGTAGACCGACCTCTCATGAATCCGTGCTGATTCGGTGTAATTATTGTGGAAATAGCCGAGTATAATTGATCAAAGACAATTTTTTCTAGAACTTTGCTTAAAATAGGAAGTTGGGAAATTGGACGGTAGTTTTTAACGTCATGCTTATCACCGGTTTTATAGATGGGTGTGATAACTGCTGATTTCCACTTGAGGGGAAACGTTCCTTCTGTCAATGATTTTTTATAGATGGCGCAAACCGGAAGACAGATATATTTACTACAGTTGCGTATAAAAACTCCGGGTAGCCTATCAATTCCTGGTCCTTTTTTAATATCTATGTTTGAAAGGTATTTCAAGGTGATTTCTTCATTTATTTTAATTGAGGATATTAATGTGTTGTTCAGAGGATCTTCCTTATTATTAACATTGAGTGTTGGAAATTCATTTCTAAATACCGTTGAGAAGTAATCAGCGAATAAGTCTGTAACTTCTTTGCTATCGTGTGCCGTTGTCGAATGATAGGTCATATGTTCTGGTATAGTGGGAGATTTTCTTTGCGTCTTAACATAATTCCATATTTTTTTAACATTATTTTGTATATCTGATTCCAATCGAGCAATGTAGGCGTTATGAGTATGACTAGAAATTTTCTTTTGTCTTTTGCGAAGTATTGAGAAAGATAGGTAATCTAGAGGATTCTTGTACCGTTTCCAGGCACGAAAAAACTTTAATTTTTCTTTAGTTATGTTAATTAAAGCCGCCGAATACCATGTTGGGAATTTGGTTGATTTGATTACTTTTTTTGGAACCAGATCATCTATCAGGGCATCAATAATACCATAAAAATGATGCACTGCAGCATCTACGTCCTGTGCATTAACGACAGAGGACCAATCACTGTTTCTGAGAGCATCATTAACTACCTCGTAGTTAACTTTATTGAACATTTTGACTATCTGGGGTTTTAGGGTGGTAGCAGGGAGAGGAATATTTAGTTCAACTATAATAGATTTATGATGTGCATCTTCGATTACAAGTGGCGAGAAAAATATTGTGATGAATCGAGTAATAAAGCTTTCCATAAGCAATCCGGAGGTCGCGGCTTCAAATCCCGGCGTGCACAAGTAAATTTTATTTGATATATTTGTGTAATTTCACAATTTATTCATCAATTACACGTTATATTTATACTGATCGAACAAAAATGTAGTAATACTTATGAAAAATAGAATTAAAAGAATGTGGATGAACGGGTTGCTAATGTTTGTCCATTGGACCTAGTTTAGTGAAACCACGCGCGTTGTCTCAGTAACGTATCTTAACTTTTTAAATCATCTGTCGAGCATTTGAACAAAAGAAATACGATTTTCGAATAAAAAAATATTATTGAATAAAATAATGTTGGTACCTATTTTATCGCTTGCCTAATATAATAAGTACTTCCAATAAGAAAATAACATAAAAACTAAGATAATATAAAAAAATTACATAAAAACTCCGACGGTAAATTCATGTTTTGGACAAAGACACTACCAATACCATGCTATAAAAGCTTTCAACAGTGTAAAACTTGAAATTAAAATTGAGGAAAATAAAAATAAATTCACACACAAAATTACAAAATGGATTAAAGAACAAAAAAGACAATTTTACCAAAATGTCATAGCATAAAATAAAAATAAAACCTACACGTAACACACAAAACCAATATAAACACACATCACTCACAAACACACAAGATTAAATTTTAAATGTATTATTTTCTCTTTAAATGTATTATGTAGATTATATTTTCATATTATAACATGAAGGCCTTAGCACGGACAAGCCACCCAGTGAGGCCAAATTACTGGAAAACTTGAAATGTTAAAAGTATTGTACCAAATAAAAAAAAAAAAAACTTTTAGAAAATGTTATTACAAATTACACAGGTATATTACGCGTTGCTCACTAACCCAAGCACCAACAATCGAAATGAATATGTTTAATTATAAACTCCACTAAATTAAAAACAATACGATCAACAACCATTTTCGCAAAATATAACATTAAGATAAATTCGTAAACAAAGTATTCACAACAAATTGAATATACATGTTTTCAATGTACAGTTGAAGACTTTCGCTAAGGTGTTGAATGTTTTGCAGTTTTGTCCCACTATCCCATTTGTATGCAGGTTAATTATGTTATTCCAATTAAAGAAATTAAATAAAGTCTTATTACAATATTTGTGTCTTTTATCAGAGCAGAAGAAACAAACGCCCAGAATAAATCGTCGCTTTAGCTTTGTTTTGTAACGTGATACGAATAGTCAAACATACTATAACCTTCTTGTAACTTTTCTATGTCCTCTCTTCTACCTCCTGCCGTCTCAAAACTCTTCACAAATGAAACATTGTTCATTGAAGAAGAATATAATAAATATAAACGAAACGTGAAACCGTTAACCATTCGAACATTGTAACCTAATTCTTTTATATAATGTTTGTCTCGTATTTCAAATTCAGAATTAACGATATCACTTTGCAAATAATTTTTCCCTTTTTTTGTATTTCTTTCTTACATTTCCGTTCTTTCAACAAGTAAAGTTATTTATTTAATTTGATTTATTTATAAAAACTTTTCATAAGGGGGTTAGTATACACATGTGCAGTTTTCTTGACCGAGAGACCAATTATAGATCTTTCCATTATACCAAATCGTTTTATATAACAAAAGAGTATATTCAACTATATATCTCCCCATTATACCAATACGTTGAATACAACAAAAGAGTATGTTTAACTATAAATCTCTCCATTATACCAATACGTTTTTCATAACAAAATATTATATTTAACTACAGATCTCCATATAATGTATATACCTTGTATATAACAAAATATTATATTTAACCATATACCTACTCATTATATTAATACGTTGTGTATAACAAAATAGTACATTACACTATAGATCGACCCATTATCCCAATACGTTGTATTTAAAAAAGAGTATATTTAACTCTAGATCTACCCATTACGCCAATACGTTTTTATATAAAAATAAAGTATGTTTAACCATAGATCTTCCCATTATACCAATACGTTGTATATAACTGAATAGTATATTTAACTACAGACCTACCCATTATACCAATACGTTGTGTATAACAAAATAGTACATTAAACAATAGATGGACCCATTATACCAATACCTTGTATTTAAAAAAAAGGATATTTAACTCTAGATCTACCCATTACGCCAATACGTTTTATATAACAAAATAGTGTATTTAACTATTAACTAGTATTACAATGGTAGTCCAAAAGGAAGTAAAAAAAATGTACGATAACTTATGCTATGAATAAACAAAAGAAAAAGATAAAAGTGCATTTATTTTTTTGTTATTTGTTTTTGGGGTGTTATGCGGTGTTGGGCTAACTCCTTCTTTTGCCAACTTTTCTGACAACGTTACAGTGTCCATCATCAGGGCATGGACATGTCCGACATTTGCCCTGATGATGTAACGTTATCCGAATCGTTGGCTAAAGAAGGAGTTAGCGCAACACGGCATAACACCCCAAAAACAAATAACAAAAAAATAAATGCACTTTTATCTTTTTCTTTTGTTTATTCAACAAATAACAAAAATACTTTTGGCCGCGAAAATCTTAAAACATAAGTGAATATGTATTTACTTTTTTGTATTTTATGAAGCTATATTGAATTATTTCTTTGCGCCCGTACGTATGCAACATGAATATGAATACATAATTTTGTCCGTACAAAAACTCAATTATTTCAAGAAAGGCATACAAATACATTGTATCGGCGATTCAATCAAATGTCGTATTTGTAAACCTTTCTTAAAAGAATTGAGTTTTATTGTGGACAAAACTGTTTATTTGTTTTCATATTGCTTATGTATTGTCGCACAAATAATTCGTCTTAATATTAGCATAACTTTCAAAAAGTCTATTTTCATAAAATAATCAAATTATCGCCATCTATGAACGCGTAGATTCTAAACACGTTGCGTTATATTTAGCGTAGCCGGGTAGTAAAATTAGTTGAACAGCGGAAGTGTTGTAAACTTAATATCTGATTGTTGGAAAGAAAACGTATTTTACTGTGCCGATCGTAAAATATTTAAATCAAATATTTTTTGTACAACTTTGATAATGCTATGAAATATGTGACTTTTTTGTAAAATCTTGCGGTGAAACTAGTTAAAAATAAAGCATAATTTAAAAATAATATGAGTTATAGATATTTTTGTATAAACTTTAACAACGTCACGCCTTTTTTTAGCTGATCCACATATTTAAGAGTTAATCAGAACAGAAACACAAATTAAAAAACAATAAATGCATTAATTAGCACTTACTTCGAATCATGATGACCGAAACGCAAAACAACTCGCGACTACGGCGGACAAATTAATTGTGATGAGTATTTGTCAGTCGAATATCTAATGCGAGACCTTTGTGATAAAGTCTCCCCACACGCGAGTCAGGTACAGATACTCTTACCTATCATATTTAATTAGATCACTATCACTACCTAATTCTAACTGATAAGAATCCGGCGATCTACGTGTAATAAAATAACTCTTACGCCAGCCGGCAGATTAGAATTCATATTATATAGACCGTCTAACACATTTACGAGTATATCACGATACAAAACCTACAATGTTGATAATCTTTATTAATGAAAATCAAAATATTGTAGGGTAAATTATAGGGAGTTTACATCTCTCGAAAATAATAACAATGTTTACTTTTCCCTACATTTATGTGAGACTGGTATCATTGTAAACTCGCGCGCGATACCTCGCGCGGCAAATGTTTCATTCTCTCTCCAGTGGTCTCAACCGCCGGTTTAGCCCTAAATCCCCTCTATCGTAAGGGATCTACTTTTTTCATAAAATTATTGTAACGTGAGTTTGTTAAAATAAAACTAAATTTAAAATATTCGAATTCTGATTTTACACACCGAGAGTAACCACGCAACCTTGGATTCTGCGGATTTGAGAACCACAGAATCATCCAGCCAAAAATCCATTTAAATTGGCGATAATTCAAAATCCTCCAAAATATTTTCATAATGCAAAATACGACTGTTTGCCTATAATACACTAATACACCTAATTGGAGATAGTTACGAAAAATGAATAATTATTTTAAACAATTATCTGAATAATGTATCAAGATGGCTTAAGATTAATAAACTAAAATTGAATGCAAAAAAGATAAAATGTACGATAACTGGACATAAAGTAGACGTGCATCGAAAGTAAAATTGAAATTGATGTTGAAATTATTGAAAATGTTACGAATATATAATTCTTAGGAATTATATTAGATTCCAAGCTAGCCTTTAATAAGCATGTTGAGTATACACAACAGAAAATAGGAAGATTTCTTTTTTGAGAAAAATTCGTTAAATAAATTTCAAGATAAACTGCAATCACTATATACAATTTCATTATTGCTCCACATTTTAACTACTGCTGCATAAGTCTTTTCTTATGTAATGACGGAAAACAAAATGGTTTGCAAATCCTACAAAATAAAGCAATGAGATTAATACCTAGGCGAAATTGAATTTCAAAAGTAACTATAATGCTAAAGGAATTAAATTTGCCAACAAAGAAATAAAAAAATCCTATTACCAAAATACTTTCCAAACAAAATTATATACAACAAGGACATTCGTAGACAAAACCCAAGAACATGTAATGAAATTATATACAACAAGGACATTCGTAGACAAAACCCAAGAACATGCAATGAAATTATATACAACAAGGACATTTGTAGACAAAACCCAAGAACATGCAATGAAATTATATACAACAAGGACATTCGTAGACAAAACCCAAGAACATGCAATGAAATTATATACAACAAGGCCATTCATAGACAAAACATAGAGGGAGATATCAATGCCTACCTAGCAGAAAAGGGTTTGGAAGGTACCAATATTGAAAGAATCAACCCTTTCCGACCTACGTCTTTCAACACCTTTAAACTTTCTGTCAAAGCGATCGAAGTAAAGAAATTCCTGGCAGAAGAACTCTGGCGGGAGGGAATTGTATTCCGAAGATTTATAGAATCGCGCATATCAACTAAACATCAAAATGACAAGTAATAATTTAAGAATTATATCCGTGACCTGCAGATCGGTTCGCAGTTCTGTAAAATTTATACATGATCTTTGCGAATTACACGATATTATAGTAGTTCCAGAAACGTGGTTACTCCCTACCACGGAGGAAGGTAGGAGCCATATTGATAGAAAATAAATGTAATAAATAGTAAACAATGTAATAATATATATATGTAATTAATAGTAAATTATAAACGTGTATAGTTGGATGTATAAATGGCTAAAATAAAATTAATACATACAAAAATAAAACTAAACACAGCTCGTGCGCCAGAGCGAACGAGCGGAATAAAAAGATACTATCAAACACGCCTACCATCTTGAAAGGATTGAGCGGACCTCAAACGCACAAACAGAGAGATTAAATGTCAGTCAGTTATATAACTTTACTTTTTGGTGGAAATATGTTTTATTCGACGATCCGAGATGCGCTTAACATCAAACTCTTGCTTCTTTGTAGAAAAGTTGCAAATGAGATGATTTGAGCACGTAGTAAGAATATTATAAGACCGATTACCACTGAAAATACTGAGTGAGATTCCAAAACGAAGACGTCTAGTGGGACGCCCCTGGCAAAGTTGAGAGAAACTTCAAAAACTGCGCGAAGAGTGCCTGTACCTGTAAAAATAAGACATTTCTAACTCAACACCATTCCAAATAGATTCACGAGAATACGTAAAAGCCACTAAAAATGGGCGTTCATTTTAATTATTTAAATTAACATATTAATTATAAATGCCTAATCAGATACTTGAGTCGGACCTTGTCAAGAGTCAGAGTAACAGAAGACTATGTATGAGACGACGTTTGAATGTGAAGACCGAGATTTTGGTCGAGTCGTCTCTGTCTACCCCTGCGGAAACAGTGTAATTGTTAGTTAGATTATTTTTCAAGAGATTCAACTAATTAACGTAGGCTGTTAATCTCGAGAAAATAATTTTTAAGGAAGACTTCAAGGCGGTGTAAAAAAATTAGTTATACTTAATAATTTTAAAATGATGCAAAATTTAATTCAGTTATTATTAAAAATGCATAAAAGAAGATACATAAGAATGATAGAACATAATTTGTATTCTGCCCTTTTCACGTCTTGTTTGTCATTTACTTTGTAATTATTATTAAATATTCATGTTTTGTTTTCACATACTAATTAAATAAACTAAATAACGCATAAAAATGATTATCCTTAAAGCTCGTAAATTAAGCTCAATACAATGACCTCTCATTTGATGTCATAAAAATAACCGCATTAAATTCTAAGCTAAGAACGACATTAGTTAGATTGTCTAAGAGAACAACGCCAGATGTGAAAATCGTACCTACAACTTTTATTACAGCTACCTATATTTTTTTACTCAGTGGTCACAGGCGACATAAAACTAATAACGGGGGCTTGCTCTAGACTCACTTTTTAATTATTTGCGACGAATCCGTAACTACAATATCAGACCGATTCCCATCGATGTAAGTTATTGATTAATTTGAGTTTAACGGTTTGAAAAATTTACAAAAATATTTCTCAAGTACAAAATTAGCGTAAGCACCAGAACATATTTTTCTAAACAATCGATTATTTTTCTAGGGCTTATATCTGATATCTGATATTTATTTTAGGATATCTTGTTATCTTTTAAAGTAAAACATAAAAAACACAAAACATTAAACATATAACATACTTATCATAAAATGTTACCGATATAAAATACTTAGGAGTTATAATAGATTCCAAACTCAACTTTAACAAACATGCTGAATATACCCAACAGAAAATTGGAAAAAAGATATCTTTTTTGGGAAGAATTCGCCAAAAACTGTCCGAAAAAACTGCAATCACCATTTATAACTCCATTATTGCTCCACATTTTAATTACTGCTCAACTATCCTTTTCCTGTTTAACGACCGAGAACAAAATAAATTTCAAATTCTCCAAAATAGGGCAATGTGAACAATACTCAGACGAAATAGATATTCAAAAGCGTGTCTGATTTCGGCAAAGAAGGAGATCAATGACTGTCTGGTGCAATTTGATGGGAGCACTCTCCCCAATAAAGACGCCATTGAAATGCTTGGAGTTAGTATATCAGACCGGCTCAAGTATCGGGGATCCATAGAAGCCCGAGTAAATCAGGCCTCCAAGAAGTTGGGCGTCTTGTACAGGTCTAGGAGATTCTTCAACAGTGACCAGCTGTTGACCCTGTACAAGTCTCAAGTCCGCCCTACTATTGAATTTGGGAGCCCCCTTTGGGCTGGTGCCCCAAAATACTTAATAAACCTGCTTGAATCTGTGCAAAGGAGAGCGATCCGTCTGATTGACAATCCGTTGTTAACAGACCGATTGCCTTCTCTAATGCATAGACGCAATGTAGGCATGCTGTGTCTGTTCTACAGGTATTTCAATGGAGCCTGCTCCAAGGAGCTAGCAGCATTGATTCCTGATGCACCGGTGCACGTGCGCGAAACTCGACGGACACGAACTGAACACCCGTTCACGGTTGACGTTGGCTTCATGAGAACGGGCCGTTTTTACGACTCGTTTTTGTGTAAGTCGGCTCGTTTGTGGAACGAGCTACCGGCATCTGTTTTTCCTCCCTCCTATAATCCGAGCCTCTTCAAGGCCCGCATTAACAAATCCCTTCCTACAGCCCCTACCTTATTCCGCCTCACAACGCCGCCCAACCGGGTGGTGACATAGTTCCCCTGTCTGTACACTGCACAGGCAGGGACACTCTTGTGAGGTGTCACATAAAAAAAAGTAAATAAAATGTTAAACGAACTAAATTGGCTAACGGTGAAACAGATGTTGACCTTGAACACGATGATATTTGTACACAAAATAGTAAACAACCTGCTACCCAAATATTTTCAAATAAAATTGTATTCAACAAGGACATACACAAACATAAAACTAGGACGTGCAATGAAATCAGGCTACCAAAAAAGGACAAGGCGAATACTCAGAACAGTATATTATATAAAGGGATGAAATACTATAACGCGCTGCCGGAAAACCTAAAGTCTACCCCAATCGAAAAGTTCAAGATGTTGTGTAGGAGCTACATCAAGCAAGAAAAAACATATAATATTTATATGTAACAAATTAATTAGTCATTTGTAAACTTAAATGTACAAATTACTAAAATAAAATTAATAAATAAAATAAAACCTTAAACACCTCTTCTGACTGTTTATGGTATTAAACTAATTTTTTTGGGAAAAATCATAAGATTAAGACAACAATATCAGCTAACTTTAATTACTTAACCGTGTAGAAACCTCCTTACAATAAGTTCAATATTCTTTATTGTTATAAATTTACATCTCAATAACTCAAACAAAAAATTATGGTGGGAATAAATTCTTCGCTAACTTTTCCGCTCCGCATAAATCTTAAAACTAGCTAAGTTTTGATTGGTGAGAGTGGACCTTAGGTATCTCCATAGTCCAACTATAGATATTAATTCTTCGCTAAGTTTTCCGCTCTGCATAAATCTTATAACTAGCTTAGTTTTGATTCAAAATTCAAAATTCAAAAAAATATTTATTGCACAAAAATACAAATAGAGTACAAAGGATATAGCTTATAGGTTACATCCTATTTCTTCCAGCTAACCCAACAAATACACATTATATTACATAACCCAACAATTACATGTTAACAAATGTATGTAAATAAATAAACAGAGGTATTTAATTTATGTAAGGTATTCATTTAAGGTGTAGTGACATTTGTTTAAAATAAATGTTTTTAGTGATGATTTAAATTTAAGTATGTCGGTTACTTGTGTGATGCTACGTGGAAGGTTGTTATATACTTTAATGGCCATGTAGTGTGGTCATTTTTGAAATATAGTTTTGTTTGCTTTTGGGATAAATAAGTTTTCTGTAAACTTTGTAGGGTGTTTATGTGTTGAGTTTTTTTGTGAGAACTTTTCTGGAGATGATCGAACTAACAGGCTTAACTCCATTATATATATATGTCCGTCACTGTCAGAAGTCTGAGATTTTTAAAAATTGGTCTACATGAATTCCGGTGATCTGAGTTTGTAATTTTTCATAGATTGGTGAGAGTGGACCGTAGGTTTCTCGATAATCTAACTATAAATAATATTAATTCTTCGCTAACTTTTCCGCTTTGCATAAATCTTAGAACTAGCTTAGTTTTGATTGGTGAGAGCGGACCTTAAGTTTCACCATAATCCATAAATATTAGTTATGAATTACTCACAAGTCACTTAACAACATTAAATACATTATTTGTTGTAAGTTAAATGAACGATTATTTATTTTTTTTGCTTAATCTAGCTTAATGAATCCGGCTACATAATATTATCTTTTATGTTTCTAGCCTCACATCCAAAAGTAGCGGTTGTATCGCTGGCTGCACAGTATCTTTATCGTATAAGGCTGGAAATGATAACAAACGTTGTTCATAAAGGTGAGAATCTCCAACAACCATAAATTAGTACAGTCACCTAGAGTGCAAGTACAGAAATAAAGACGACTCACCTGCTGTAAACATTACAATAACAAGATAGATATAATAAAACTAATAAAATTGTGGTCTTGAATAATGTAAATATACACGCTTTTTTAAAGACATACATCTATTTGAATTTAGCATTTGTTTTCTTAATTGAATGAATGAATGAAGTGGAAACTCATCCACTTCCCGACACCCGATTGAGCTGAAACTCGGAAGATAGACTCGTTGTCGATGACAATGCATTTTTTCATGATGACATTATATTTAATGAATAAAAATTTACGGCACTTAAAATATGAAATAAATGTCGGTACTATCCAATTAGAATTTTGCTAAAACGCTTAGAAATACCTATTATTCAGATTTGCAGACAAAAAACAGCTAAATCCGTTACAGGCAATGTTTTCGTTGGTGGACCGATACGATTACAGTCGATCACTATATATAAATATAAATATTTTATCTATAATGTCGGTAACTTATCTACTACTTGTCGTGTACTAGATCGCCGATTAAGTGTTCTTAATTTATTCGACGTGAACTTTTGTTTGTGCGTTAACGATCCGCAGTTGTGATCGGGAACGGTTTTTTTTCAATTTAATTTAATTTATTTTGATTCGTCATTACAAAAACCGCTAAACCGCCAGAAAATTTTGTGAGCAGGTTGATTTAATAATAATTAAAAGTATCACTAAAGCATACAGAGAACGTGTGAAGCCCTTGTTCGTAGTACCCTGGGGTTGGCTCCATTTTTTGGGCCTCTTCTAAACAAAACCATATCCGAGAAATAGATAAAGTACAAAAGAGATTTATGCGTTACCTATATATGAGAGAATATACATATTATCATTCCTTCTTCTTAACACGAATGCTCTATTTAATACAACTCAGAAGCACGCCGAATAATATTTTTAAGCAAAAAAATTTTAACTAATATCTGGAACTATACTTAATCCACTTATATTGAAAGAGGTTAACTTACATGTGTCTAACAAGTAACCTCGAGTGAGATTCCGTGCACTGTTTATACTCAACTTATTTACGATTCGGCATTGGCCATCGACATTTTTAACGTCACTTACACTTGACAGTTCAGCAATTATCTTTTGACGCACGTCACAAATAGTAAAACTGCCCCCATGACTTATTATACTTACATGTGACTCAAATTAATACAGTTTTATGAAGAACATGAATAAATACATAGCGAGATATAAGAGTAATTGATAATATATCCACTGTTTCAGAAGTTTCATTCAATAGCACCATTTCTTGTCGATATCTCTTATGTCGGACGAACGAGAAATATGAATTTAATATCGATTTTATTTAAGTCCACCCTGGATTTAACGGTCATTATTACCTTACGTGTACCGATCCGCGACAGACGGCTCTGTATAATGTTTCTACGTCTGCGAATAACTATTTCGCAAATTCGCCGATTATATTCAAAGGCTGCACAGACTTATAATATTGTTCAATCGATGTTTACCATTACGACACTGTTTCCAAACAAAAAATCAGTTTATTCGAATGTGGAAATATTTAAAAAATATATTTAAAACTAAATTATGTGCACCTTGTACCGTTTTAATTTAACAATGTTTTGCAAAACACGCAGTCGTACGCATTATGGTGCGTATAAACACGCTAGCCGAACTGCCGAGCTGAACCGCGACGTATGCAACGTTTCCATTTTCCATTTGCCCTTGCTTCGTTCCTTTCCCGTAATTCCGTGGATCGGCACGTACGTTTTTTGTCTTGCTGTTTACATACAGCATTAAAGGTTTAGGGGGTATTTCACTATCTCTGATTATGTTCTGACTAAGCACTAATCCGCGGATTAGTCATTTTTTCGTTTTCACTATATCTGAATAACGCTAACGCTCGGGTTAAAGTTCGATTTGACTAATCAGTGCTCGAACTTCACGTTAGGCGCTATTCCTCGAATCAAAGATGGCGTCAAAACATTCCGAGTTTGACAGCTGAGAAGTGAGTCGAATTTTGTTGAATGAATTTGAATGCTTGTATGATCCATCCTGAATTATTTGATTGTGTTCAAAATATGAAACAATGTATTAATTCGACACGAATCTATCTAAAATAACCTGATAATCAACATAACATAACCAAAAAAATGCACACTTCGCGGTGTGCGGACTGTGACGCATGACAGCCGTGGCAGTAGATGGAGTAACTGCAAACATTTTGCGATGTTGCCAGACTATTTCGAGTGTTATCTATCCGGAAGCTCGAAACAATGGTGAAACGGTCGCCGTTGAATAACGAAGTTATTCTGATCTTTAAAGCCAGCCAACGGATAGCTAGTCAGATATTTAGCCCGACATAGTGAAATACCCCCTTATTGTGTTACAAGCATGATTTACGACTGTTAATGTTAATTTTTATTTTAATAACAAACTTACCACACAATTCGCTGTAACCACATACATAATACCAACATTATTATATTGTTCTTTTGTTATTATGCTTAGACTTATTGAACTCCATGGATACAACTTTCTATGACAATGTACCTACGTACTTATATTTTACTCACTCATTTCATGTTTCGTGCCATTTTGACTATCTAATGTACAGTTTACACTTATCATGTATTCCTTTGTACAACTTGCATATAATGATGTATCTGCATCTACATGTAAAAGCCTTCAAGGCGTGAATAAATAGATATACATATTTATATATCTATTTATTCTATATTATATATAGAATAAATAGATTTATATATATATATATATATATATATATATATATATATATATATCTATTTATTCTATATTTATATCTATATTATATATTATATATATATATATATATATATATATATATATATATATATATATACATTTGAAAAAAAATAGTAGAAAACTAGTGTATCGCTAGATGAATGGGTGTGTCAATTTTGAAACCGCCCCAAAGGCTGACGACAAAATTCTTGTAGGAAATGTTCATACGACCACCTCCTCTCCCTTCTTTCTTCCATGGTGGCAAACTGATAAAATTAAACCAACCATCTTGTTGTCTGTACGCTCAACGGTTGACACACAATGGTTGAATTAACCAAATTGAGTCATCTGGGATTTTTATTTTCTGAATGTTGCCTCTTGAACGCAGCGAGATGCATGTTACATAGGACGTGCGTGACTTTATGCAGGCTGCACGTTGGTAGCTGCAGTTACGTTACATAATTCGATGCTATGGAATTTGATCGAAGAAATAAGTATAAAAAGAGACACTGCAATTTAAATAGTTTTTATTGTATTTAGTTATGGATGAGAAGCGCCAACATTGACACCAGCATGCAATCCGAAGGAAGAAACGATGTCAGAGGTGCCGTTGTATTTGCTCTCGATCCACGAGTCGATAGTCTCCCTGTGTAGCAGGGCCCACTCATAGTTGAGTGCCACGTCTGCAACTGCTGATAATCCAGAGCTGACTCCGGATGGTGACAGATTTGATTTCAGAAATGCAACAACCTGAAAAGCTCATGAAAAATTAGCATACTTACATTAGGTATACAAATATTTAGGATGTTTGAGAGGTAAAATACTGTTTCATTTACTAGACGTTTCATTACGTCTTATGACTTAAACAATATGGTCAAGGATAAGCATCAAGTAACGCACCAGTAGCACCAACCTAATCAATCACACGACAGCTGGCAAAGGCACAACCAAGAGAATGGCATACCTTCACGGAGAACAATATAGTTAATGAGAATCTCTTCAATTTATTGGTAATCCGGAAAAATCGGAATTTCAAGTACTTCCCCACCTTCCTACTCCTGTCTCCTTCCAGTCGCAACAACCTTCAGCCTCACAAACCCCAATGAGTAACCCCAAATTTAATATTTCTTTATCAATAATGACATATTAACTTAAATACCTCGATAACCTAGATACAGGCTTAGTCGTAGTGAGGATAATATTTATGAGAAAAAACGTGATTTATGTGTAGTGAGATGCAATAAATAAATAAATAAAATATCTGTATATTTTTATAATTTGTATTGTATAATTTTTATTGTATAATTTTTATTGGTTTAAATAATTTTCAAGGTTTTAATTTTTCGGTTCTCTAAAAAACGCATCGAATCTATGGACGTGACCCGTGACGTCACCGATGAGCAGTCTCAAAAGTTCTACGTTTTTTTTCAACCGGCATTGTATTTTATATGGGAGTCTAGACTTTTTTTATTTGATTACCGCATTTAGCAATATGAAATAAAATTTTATTGAAATAAACTTTTTTTTTTCAGGTTTTAAAAATAGACCTCTGTTGAAATTTGACACGAACGAAAACGAAATATAGTGCTTTCTCACAATTATTGTGAATATAATTTTTCAATAGGGTTGAATAATCAAGAAATGCCTAACATTCTTGCATATTCCCCACAAAAAGGTTCTCCCCCAAAAAACCCAACTCTTGAAATTCTCCACCAATTGGCAACCCTGACATGGATGTTGTAGTCAATGTAGGCCATAGATATATTACTCATGTAAACTGTACTGATAAAACTGCAGGTTTAGTCGTACCAACAAAACGATGTATTTTATTGGTATGGAATTTTATTTTTCAATGACGATTTATAAATTCCACGTATAATAAATAATACATAATAAAACTTATATATTCCGAATCAGCGATTGTTGATCAAAATGAACATATCTTTTAAGCTATATTTATTCCTTATTGGGAATGCTATAGTCTCAGCGACTTGGTTGGGAGTAGCTGGGACTCTTGTGTGGTATTCAGATAAATAGGGAAAAGAATAAACAATGTATAAATAAAGAGAGAGATAAGCCAAACTGTTCAGATTTTTTAAAGGTGAATTTAATAATTCTTTTAAAATAACGTACCCTATGCAGCTGTGTTCCCTTCATACGACCAATCATGTTGTTGATTGCGGTCTGTGTATTTGACCCGTATCTGAAATCAAACAAAAAATAATTGTACTTTAGCTTTTACGTGTCAGAGGAACACAATCGGGACCTGTTTCATGCCTTTTATTATTTTGAGGCCAAAATATCCAAACAAACCGACAATCATTAGTAATCAAAAGGTATCGCATACTCATTTTCTTTAAAAAAGTACGCTCTCGAGAAATTTTTATTTTTTATAACAATTACATTCGAAGCTATACACATGCTGTAGAGATTTCAAAAGTGGCAAGCAAAAGACACGGTAATTGTCTTACTTTCGATTTAGTGGTTTTAGTACTAAACTGTCACGCATCGCGTGAGGTTGTGTGTTCTAACCAAACTATATAAATGCATTCCAAAATGCTTCTTTTACACGACAAATACTAGAAAAAGCCAATGAATCAAGGAAAAGTATAAATAATACAATTATTTCGAGTGATTGTTGAAACGTAGCAACACATAAAAGTACAAGAAAGACAACCTACAGAAGGTCACCATACAGCGTTACGTATTAGGCTAAGAGTAAGCGAGTAAGCGTATCTTGTCATACGACATCTTTTAAATATGAAAACGCCGCGCGCCGCCTTATCCCATATCTATTTCGTTCCACCACACATATTCTATTAATGTCTTTGCCATACATGAAGAACATTTAAATTTTAAAAATTCTGGAAACTGGTGTTGGTTACTTATCACATTTTAACGAGTCTAGATGCATTGGCATATCGTTGGTTTTTTAATCGTTACAAATATTACGATAACATCAATTTTTAATGATTTCGCAGGCAACTTTTACAATTTTCTGTAAAAAAATAGTTCTGGCTGCTGGAAATATATTAAAAAAGCATTTCCAAAAAAGCGTTTTGCTGGGCTGAATTTTAAGTACACAGAAAAATGAAGGAGATCGCGGACTTTGTTAACAATTTTGTTGATTTGACAAATATCGATCGGTCGCACAATGAAAATGTAAAAAAGCAGTAAAACCCATTTGTAGCACTATCAGAGTAATATTTTAAATTTACCAAAGCAATTACGCACAATCGTATTGGATGGATTTCGATACAATTCAAAACAGATCGGGTCAATGGCATCTGAAGAAGTGAGAAATCATGGTTAATACCAAAGATAAAATAGTTTGGTTAATACATACACTTCGTCGATCCTTGCGAGGTCTGTCTTGAAGAACTGGAAGACAATTTCAACATTTTGATCGTTGCTGTTGAGAGCGGAATTGTAGGCGGTCATCAGATCCTGGTCTCTGATTGGCTTTTCCTTAGCAATAGTTTGGGCCAAGAATCTGTAATTATCAAATTACTTTATTTATATAAGTAAATAATGATAATTGTATAACTTGTATTGGCAGTATCTTTGTTAGTTGGATCATAGAACTTCCTCAACAACAAAAAAATGTACGAATTGACGATGGCACCTTTCATAATAGGCTATGCCGCCATAGTATTGTGTGTATGCTGCCGTCATTACCATCACAAACTCACATGGCACAAAACCAAAACTTTGCAAAAGAAACCGAGTTTTTATACCTATGAGGCGATCTGCTAGATTTGGATACATAAAAAGCGCAAGGAATCGGAAAAACTTAAGATTCGAGGTAGTTATTAGTCCAAAGAAAGACATAAGAAGCGTCAAGAGGAAAAGTCAAGTCCAACCACCACTGTCCCGAACCGTTTTAAGAACCATGATATCTAGCATGGTAGATTGATAAAAGCCTATGTTAATACGACATTCACGAAATCCGTCATCTACGGTTATTTGCGAGCACGGTCAGAATTTGATTTCGACAGTCAGGAGACAAATGCCGGCGTCCAAGGTGACAGATAAGCTGTCATGCATAACTTTTTGGATATTGTCGTTCGTTATGCAAAATAACTGGCTTATTAAGGAATGAACCAACTGAGCACTTAGAATTGAAAAAAATCGTATACATGGTCTACAGATATGAATTGAATTTGAAACAGTAATGAATTAATCTAAGTCTCAATCAATTAATTCCATTCCAGATCAGTGAAACAAAAGTTGCTAGTTAGGGAGTAGGTAGAGTCAAAAAGTACATACGGACTGCCTATGTACATTAAAGTTATTATTTTGATACGAAATTGTCAATTTCTTAGTATTTTTAACTTTTACGTAGCCTTCTTACGTTTAGGAATGTAAATTGATAGACAAATGCGCCAGTATTACAAGCGTATATCGATTCCTTATTTATCTTTCAAAATCTGGCTATCAAAATCGCGACCATGCTCGGGAAATCGGTAGGCCTATAGATCCGGTATTGTTAAGTTATTGATTGCCAGAACCCCAGATGGGTCTCTCCATCGTTTCTCACGTCAAGACTACGTTGGTTTTTTTTAAAATGAAGCTACTATTCAAAGATGCCAAAAGCCGCGACTGTTCCTACACAACATTCATTTATACATACCTACTTATAACGTGTAAGTGCTCTCATCCAAGGCAGTTTGTTTTTGTTCTTGAAGCCAGTGGAGAGACAACATTGATAGAAATGGACCTCTAAATTTTTTACTCCAAATAGGCTCAGGAATCATTGTTTAAGATTATTTGGGTACGTGCTGTTACACCTTGTATACTGTGGATTGACTGGTGAAGCATTTCAAATTGCGTATCAAATCCCGACGAGACAAACCTTTTTTTTTAAATTTTGATCATTTACTTTTGTTAACTTTCTATCATCACGCATTTTTTTTCAACTCGCTCTTGACACACTTCTCGCTTCATTAACTTTCACTATCCCCATTGTTATTCTGACTCTTGACATGGCCCGACTCAAGAATTTGTTTCACTCTATCGTACCATCTCTTTCTCAAGCATCCCCGACTTCTTTTACCACTAACATTCGCAAAACACAATATATTCTCTTTACACTCCTTTCTTCATTCATCCGCTCTACATGCCCAAAGCAACTAAGCGTCCATTCTTAATCTTACACATTGTGCTTACATCGGCCCTTCATTAATATTATTTATTTATTTTGATTAACCTCTTTACTTGATGAATAATCGAATTATTTATTTACTACTTTTGAATGTAGCTGCAACTTTGTTCATTCATTGTAAGTAAATAAAACAATGTAACATTGTTTGAACCACCATATGTTTTTATATATGCCGACTGATATATGCAAAATATACTAACTTAACATTACAAAAAAATGGGTGAAAATAATATGTTACTAAGTGTTGAAGTGGGAGGGGGGTGGAGGCGTGACTAAGGAATTAGTGAAGAGTGGGGGGAAGAGCTGAGAGGGAGTCCATTATTATTAGTTTTTATTTTTTTTTTTTTTTTTTAAAGAAAGACAAATATTCCCGGGTTACTAATAACCTGACAATATTTGAAAATCTCCTACTACCACCACAGTAAGCTGAAAATTTTGCTTGTGTTGTGATGGAGGACTTAGCCATCAATTTAAAAAATATATCTTACAGTTCCATCTTTAGACCTTTTCACCATCCCTTCCAGCTCAATCCCCCATTTTTCACTAATCCATAGTCAGGTCTCCACCCGACTCCTATAAAAAAATATACACAAAACTTTTCATGTATTTATTTATTTTATGAACGGCCTGGTAGGCTTGTTGCTTATGGATTGTTTCCGAACCTCCACATTTATTATTTCGCGGTCTGTATTGTCTTTTTTTAAGATTTCATTTACAGAGAATTTTGCTAACAGAACTTGTGAAAATATAAGATTTTCTTACTTATTAAGCGATGCCTCGTTCGTGGTGCATCCCAACGCTCCTAGAATTACAAGCTGTTCGTTGACAAAATTTCCATTGATATATTTGTCCCACAACTTGTCAAAGTGCGTTGCGTTTCCACTGCGCAGAGCACTGCAGTAAACGTGCTCGCGAAGATTTGGGTTAATTCTGTAAAAAATCAATTTTAGAATTAGGTTAAGGATCGCAGCCGTAGTTAACATAAAGACAGTAATCAAAAATATGTATAACTTGGATACTGCAAGTTTCAAACATATTACTCGGGTTCAGAAAAAAAATTCAGTAAAATTGATATAAAATGTAATAAAAAACACACTTAAAATCTTTTCGAATACTTACCGTAAAAACTCTAATATTCATTAAATTTAATAGGCTTAATTTGAAGATTATAAACCTCTTTGTAACATTTGTAGATATTATTAGGAAGTGAGGGCGCCGACTGCCGTTTTACTTTTCCACCTTTCGCAGTTACTTTTGCAAGGACATCACTGTCTACGTACTACAAAAATTGATAGGTACCGGTGGAATTGATATTTTATGAGGCTTTGGAATTATGCTTACGATGTGTTAGAAGTAGCTATTAGTTGTTCGAACTGTTCCGATGCATCTTCGATGCAAGCCTTTTGTCCCAGGTTGCAGGCGAAGCTAAGTGCGGTTCCACGGAAAAGCTTGGTCAGGTGGGAATCGGTTATTTTTTCTACAAGGCCCAATTCAGTGGTGACGTGGTCCAATAAAGTCAAGATATGTTTCTGCAAATTAAAACAGCCACCATCCAGTAAGTTTCAAGATCATTTTTGTAATCATTGAGTTATTTTCTAGATTTGTTTAGCGCTTTGGAGATGATATTAAAGAATTATAACATTTATTAATACGGTAACGATCAGCTCAAATTTTAATAGTGATTTTGTGATAATTGAAAGGTCCCTGATAAAATCAACCGTCAACAATGACGGTTTTGTTGTCATGCTTCTTTTCGGTAGGTACTAACTGTCCACTGAGTTGACATATTCTGTAATAATATAAATACCTCTGTGAATATAATAAAAGTAGGGTTCATATTTTAGGTATTCCTGTACAATATTTATGTAATTGCTTAAATAATCATATTATGTAAATATTTATCGATCGCAAGTTAGTTGTAACCTACGCCCCCCCAAGGCATTCTTGGCTTTCGCCTAACGTAGTGCGTATCGCCTCCTGCCCTTCGTCGCCTGGTCCCAAGAAGCGTGCAGGCCGAGTCCTGCCTCGCCCGGCAGGACTCGCCGACTGGACATCATGAACCACCGAGCGCATTCGAGAGCTCTTCGCCTCTTGCTCTTCAATACCGCGCCTTACTATGATTCGCCCCATAAAAGCTAGGATGTATATAAATCGTTTGGAATTTTAGAACTATTACGTCATGGAGGTTTGACCAGATAGACTGTGTGACAAATGCATTCTTAATTGAGGTGGTTAATGCACGGGTTGACTTATATACCAGAGTTCTAAAGTCTGGAAATTGGTTTATGAAATGTTCAGATGCTGTTAAATGCTTCTTGTGGTGCGATGTTTCGGGTTGTTTATAGAGTTTGATAAAATAGGGTTTACTTTAGAAGATATGTAGTATTGTTTTCTAATACATCAATATAAACGATTTTTTTTTAAATTTTATATAACTTGTGTGTTTTTATGTGGTAAAATAATATTTTAATTCTAACTTATTTTCGGAATGTGTATAAAAATCGCAACATATTTTTTTTCTAACAGAGCAACTAATTTTCTATTCATATCAGTTTCGATTTCCCGCACGAACGTTCATCAAGCTTATTTTGTTATCTTACAGTCATCACATACGAGATTTTCAGACAGGAATTGATATGGAGGAGTTTGCCGAAGAAAGAAAGTTTAATAATTATTTTAAGCGTATTTGAAGTCAGAACTAGTGCATCCAGTATCAAAGTCTCTCTCTACTCTGTGATCAACGGCCTCCAGCACCGACTTTGAGAAAACACGTAATCTCCTTACGGAACCATGTGTAGATTACCCGTAGAAAGAGTCTAAGGACGGATTGTTTCGGAGAATTTGAACAATTCATCAAATTTCAACGTTCATTTTCAAGTTCTGTGAAAAAAATTTTCAAGTTCTGTTTTTATTTCAGTTTTGTCAAGCAACTAGCCTACAATGATATAATAACAGAACTTGAATAGGACTTTCACAGAATCCGAAAATGAACGTTAAAATTTGAACAATTCATCAAATTTCAACGTTCATTTTCGGGTTCTGTGAAAGACTTATTCAAGTTCTGTTTTTATATCATTGTAGGCTAGTTGCTTGACAAAACTGAAATAAAAACAGAACTTGAAAAAATCTTTCACAGAACTTGAAAATGAACGTTGAAATTTGATGAATTGTTCAGATTCTCCGAAACAACCCGTCCTTAGTCTATTTAAATGAACCATCTAATTAAGAAAGTGTGATGTATGGTAAAAAGTTGGGTATTCAAGCGATAGATGGCACCAGTCATAAATCTTACTCCAGAGTCCGACAGATGTCGCTAGAGTGTAGCAATTGCCTGTGGGGTATCCTTGTCAGACTTCAAGCTTCTAGAAACAGAGAATTACCAACCCTCGGGTAATGAACGGTGTAGCTAAATCCAGACTTATGTTTATTGTAACGTAAATACACGCAATTATTGTAAAGAACCTTTTACTTCTTCACAAGAGTTCCCAAAACAGAAATCTGCTAGTAAGCAGAGATATAACAATTCGCATTGTGAATTATTAAAACCTCAAAAATTGAACTTATTTTAAGTTACATGTTTTCTACTGAACCCCACCATGTTAACATCATAATTATCATCACAATCACCAACAACATCTTGGACTTACGTCAAGGTTCTTCAGGGTTTCCGGAATGATTGCGAACTTCCTCCTGAGGACATTGAAGTTGGCAATGGCAGCCACCCATGGAGCATAATCAGACTCCAGTTCCAAGAACTGAATGACCTCTAAGGCTGTTTTGTAGTCTGTCACGTTCTCTTTAGCCAAGTTCAAAACATCATTAATGATCTATGAAAAACGGTGAATCGAGTTAAATACAAAATTGCACCATATTTAAATTCAAACTATTTTTTGTTTTTTCTAAAATTGGAAATGGGGACAGAAAAACATGGAAAAGATTATTATTATTTGTATCATATTTTTCTATACACCATGTCATATTTTTATGGTACTAATATACAGTATATATTTCTAATTGAACAAACCTGGGCTCTATTCAATGTGTGAATATTAGTCCTGTCTTCTCCTTTCAAAAATTCTGACAATACTTCCCAAGTGTACGCATCGTAGTTCACTCTGTAGAATCCTGCCAAAATAACATCCCCAATATTATTATATTAATCTGTAGCGGTAGCCATTGGTATGTTCTGGAACGTTGAAACATGCAACGCGCATCACAATGGAACCTACTAGTAAAACGGCGAATATACGCTGCACCTATCTACTCGCAATCGCCGGTTTGTTCTCGAGCAAATGTGAGTATTTCCCCTGCAAGCATCCAGTTGCTACTGAGGCAGGCGGCCGTTACGCCGGCTCATGTGTAAAAATCACGAACTAAACATGCAAATCGACAAACATTTCATTCAGATGTTGAGTGTATTCAAAAAACTACTTCTTTGCGTAATACTGTGGTCCCGGGTTCATCGGTTGATGTGTGTTCAAGATGCGTCTGCCTACCAGCCGCGTGGCATCGAAAGAAGCTGGTTTGGGAGACTCTTTGACCTCTCCTACTGGTTTCTCGACACATCCATTTGCGCCGCTGTGGGAGGGATATATTCATATATCTATCACTCCTGGACACACTGATCCTTAGATTCCTACCTAACCCTTATAGCTTTTACCTTCCCAGAACTTCCTCTCCTTCCGTTCCTTCAAAAAGACCCTCCACAAAGCATCCCAAAAGATGACATAGGCCCTGAGGGAAATTATATTCCTCTGTAGGTTTAATGTAAAAAAAAATGTGTATTCAATGGAAGAATCATTCGTGTTAGTGTCGAAAAAAGCCGAACCTTTCGACACAAATCATAATTGTAGAAATCTGTATTATTGAGACCTCTATTAATTAGTATAACTTTATTAACGAAATAAAATTTGTAATTTGCATACGTAAAGCTATTATTTGGATGTTTGAAGTGGCAGGTAATCCCATCAACACATGAGAAAGACAGCAACTTAACCATTATTAGCAAAAAAAATGTTATATGAGGTAAGTTTAAAAAAAATCAATTAATTTGCTAATTTCTTACTGTTTACCCTGATTAAAAAAATATGTGCGCCACTGCGATCCTGTTACGTATAGGCGTCCCTTTCACTCATCTAGCAAAAAATATATTTGCTTGCATACCCGTCTGTTGTTTATTGAATACGACCCATTCGAGTCCTGTCTTTCCCTTGTCAATAGCAAGCTTCTTGGTACTCATGATAGCATCTGGTTTGGTAAAAGAGAAATCTGGTTTGCTGGTTGAGGCGTATGTGATGGGAATGTTGTATATAACTTCTGGGACATCCTCGCCAAACGTGACCATACGTTTCTGAAAATATTTTTATTATATAGTTCTGAATTTTCCTGATTTGGATTAGAAGGTAAACGGCACATGGATGTTTTTTTAGATCATCATATCCATAAAATTTTACATCCAAACTGAATGTGTAAACAACAAAAATAGTATGGGAGCACTGGCGTTTCATCTTGGGGTAGGAAGGAAGGTATGAACTCGGTAACGGGAAGGTTATAAAATACTATTTATTTTTTTATGTATGTATAAATTACAAACAAAATGAATCTTTGTCTGTCCAACAGGGAAGGATTCCCGTTTCAGGACAGCCAAATTGTGTATTTAGTACATAATATTCTTACAATGGAATGGCGATGCTGTCAAAACCAATTTTGAGAACATTGTTGATTGCATTCGAAGTGACAGGATGGTTGCTTTATCCTTGAAAGAATCGCAAAGATGTAATTTATTACCTGGGTCAATTTGGATAACATAGTAATTTCATTCAGAACAGACGAATGGTTTCTTTCGGGACATCACAAGTCTGAGATTCTTTCCAGGGCATTTTGGAGAACATTTACAATTGTATAGTTAGAATTTCAGGCACTAACGAATGAATTGGTTTACTGTAAATCTTTTAGTAAAATATCAATGAATTGTCACGATGTCAGAACACGTGTTCATAAAAATCATTTTCGCTATCGTCATTATATATTATTAAGAAAAAAGCAGGTGCATGAACACGTGTTCCGATATATTAGGATTTTACTACAAGTTTATCGGAAAATGTGAATGATTTGAAAAACGAATAATTTGAAGATTTTTGTAATCAGCAAATACTTATTTATCTTAGTATAGTTAGAACTATTGTGCGGTATTCAAAAAAACTAACCTAATTCGATCAGCTTAAAATAAAGTGTTATTTTGGAATATCTTACCTGTTCGAGGCTCATTATCCCCGTTTCGTAGTTAATATCCACATGGGGTACAGGATATCCGCCCTGTGTGGTCCAGGAAGACATGACTGCGGTCACATTGTAGCCATTGTAATTCGTCAAACTTCCATCAATTACTGCTTGTCGCTGCAGGGATTCAAACAAGTCCTCAGGATAGGACGGTCTATACATCCTGGAAAAATACTGTTTTTTCACATAGTTCTTAAACAACATTTTGTCTATTTTAATTGCCGATTAAAAGTAATTCATTGCTATACACATGTAAAGTGTTGGAATTTATTAAATGTAGATTAAGCATATATTAAAACGGTAAAAATATTTATAAATATCATCGTACAAATATTATATTCAATAAAATAATAATAAAAATAATTGGATGACTTGTATAGCGCCGTTTTTGTGCAAAATCACCTCAAGGGCAATAGTAACATTGTGGTTTCATGTAAGTCGTTTTGAAGCGTTTTTTTAAATTTGTGGCAGGGTTACTTTTTTTTAAATTTTAGCACGTATTGTGTGTAAGGTTGCGTATAAACAAGACAAAGCTGAACCACGAATTATGGGAAAGGAAAAAAGCAACCGCATACGAAGCGAAATATGAGAGCGGAACACGGTGTATAGCCTTGTAAGGAGTCATTTATAATCATTATAACTAGCAGTTAAAAACCCGCTCCGCGGGTTTTTTCTTTTTGGGTATGCTTCCAGAAGATTTCTTCTTATTAAACGATTGTTAATAGTCAAGTAATTTCGCATAACTATGTGTATTGTGAGCTGCATATTTAAATATTCGCGCCAGTCATTTGGTTCGTTCTTATACCGCCAGAGGTGCGCTCTGTCGGCCATCTATAGCCGCCGTGCTTATCGGCCATATTGAAGGAACGCGTGATTTTTTATAAACGTCAAACATAATCACGTAATTGTGGTTAATTTTCATTATAATGTAATTAATCCAATAGATTATGAACTTTCTAAAACATATTTTCTTCGATATTATCAAAAAAAAAATGTGAGCAGAAACGATGTTTTTGAAGAAAACTCGTATTAAATGAGCCGAAATTGAGAGGCAGAGTAATCGTTTGTTGCCTGCAGACCCCCCATGCGGAATTTACCCGAAACACACAATTTGAATTTGACCAATCAGAGGGCCTACATCGTCCAGACGCTAGGGTAATAATACTATCAGATATTAGTGTCACTCACATCTTGTTTAGGTATTCATTCAGTGCCTTCTTGAATGTCAACTCTCCGATCCAGTTCTCTATCATCCTGATAACGGATGCTCCCTTATTGTATATGAGGGTGCGGAAGTGGCCATCGATTTGTGTCGGGGTGATGACGTTTTCATTGGAGAGGGGATTTGACATCACAGAAGTGTCGCCCTGCAACGCCGTGTGCACCTCGGCCGGGATGAACTGGGTCGCTAAATCTAAGGGTTCGACCTAAAATAAGGCATTTAGATGACACTACTGCGCTGATTTATCTAGTCAATTTTACAAACTGTTTGTCGAAAATCATAACGAAATAGATGATGGTTAGCGGCGGGGCTTTTTTAATACATTTGGATTTGAGACAGACCAATAAATATCTAGTATTACTCAGTCAATTATTACTAAATATTTACATTTTTTACTATTGTTTCGTACCGACGATTGATACTTTTTGGAATGTAATATTTACGACAAAGAAAGAATCGAGCGATTGTGTATGTTTATAACAAGGAAAATTAGTCGTGGGGAAAAGGAGGTCTTTACCTTATGAATGATGTTTGTTTCATTTGGAAGTTCTGGTAGTTTCTAGAAGGTTCCCCACGCGCCATTGTACGTCTAATAAGAACCTCTGTTTCCACATCACGAAACGTTTTGTGATCACCACACGTAACAATTTAATGTATTTAACTTAGGGGTGATAATTTAGACTCTTTTGCGGACAGAGCGAAATAATATGCAACTTTCAACCACGACAAATATTCGAATATAAAACAAAATAACGCTTTTGCGTTGGTCTTCTTTTTTCAAATTTTCTTTCTTGCCTTAAACCACGGTACCTTTAGGAATGGAACGAAAAACTGTTTCATATTAAACAACAATATTATTGAAAATAATATAATCATTCCGTTGATTGTGTTTTTTTGGACTAATATTAAATTTGAATTAACTGATGGAGGATGTCCAATCTGGACGTGAGTTGGCGGTCATCTTGAACGCTTCCCGGGAAGTGATTTGAATTTGAACGGCTCTATGGTCTGCTTGCGAGATTTGTTAACTATCTTCATATACTTAAAAATCATACTATATGGTGTGTTGAGACCTTCTGTACATATTTGAATATACTGCGATGTATAACTATTTCGATTGTTTGAAGGAAGCGAGAACTATTTAACGACATTCAAAACCTCTCAGCAATTATTTGGTCATACAAAAAGTAGCCTTTCAGATGAGGTAGATATACCAAGTGCCCTCAAAAACTATCCAACTATTAAAAACTCAGTTAATATACAATTATACAGGTAAATACAATTACAAAAATTAAATAAAATAATCAGACATAGGGTACATTAATTTGCATGCATCTAAACAAAGATTTAAAAACAAAACAAAATAAAATATAAACTCACTCAAATGACAAATGGTAACATAAAGGTGACATAGAGAGGTGAGAGACAATTTTTTTTAATCAATATAAAATATCGACGAAAATACTTCAGCACAATCAATGTTATTATATAGTTGACAGCTCATGTTCCGCAGCTACCGCCCACATCTAAGTCACCAAGATTCAGCAGCGTACTTCAATATACCATCATTAGAAGTTCGAAGAAGCTCGGCCGATGTACTTTTTCTTCAAAAAATAGCCAGGTCCGTTGTTGATTGCCCAGAACTCCTAGAACGAATTCAGATACGTGTTCCTAACAGACGAACCAGATCAAACATGATTTTTAGCCTCCCCCAATGTAACACTAATTCTAAGCAGAATTCTTTCATCTATCGTGCGTCCAACACTTTTAACACACACTATTCACAATTTGACATCTTTAACTCTGCACCACACTCCTTAAAATCCCACAGACACTCTCTCGATACATTACAACAACAATAACTACAGATACCATCTAATACAACCACCACTTTATTAACTTCCTTTATACATACCTCAACCTAACCGATCCCTCCTCATCCTACCCCCCTCCCTATTCCCCCCTAAATAACTTGTTTCTTGAAATGTAATTTTCATTAGTAAATATCTCGGAATCACACTCAGATACACTTGTATATAATACCTATGTGGAAACCTGTAAATGGTTTATTTACTGAAACTAAATTATTATTATGCTGTTATTAATGTAAACTGTTGGTATCCCAAATAAAATAAAATAAAAAAAATAAAAATTTGGGTCAGAGGGCTAAAAAAAGTGATTTTATTTTTAAATATATTCAGGTGAAACATTTTAATGGCGTCTTTAACAATGGGAATTGGAAATATTTGTATATGATATTAATATATTATATGACCAGACAGGTTGGACCTATTTATTTTGACCGTTGGAGGCCAACACTGCATAATTTGGTTAAAGAGTTGAAGGACATAGATAGAGGCAGTAGAAATTCGGAAGAAGTGGAAGAATTTTCTTAAACAGCTAGAACGGTGTTGTATGAATATCTCCGGAGGTTATCCACCATTTATCTGCCCTAGTATAAGTAAAGGATGGTTACTCCTTCAGAGCTCATGCAAGCACTCCATTTTTTGTAATAAAACGACTCTACATATACAGGGTGTCCTGGGGTAAAGTGCACTAACTTCTGGGTTGATTCTACATGATGGTAGGAGTAAAAAGGATAAATAACTTTTTCCAAAATTCGATCTTTATTTTCCCATACAAAAAGACATACCTACTAAAAATCCTTAGCGTGAGGACAAACCTTAAAGTAATAGACAAACTTACTCGATAAATTCGCTGTGAATTTGCCGAGAACGAGATGGCAACGTTGTAAATTGCCCGTATCGTCCGTTGAAACGAAAGTAAATAATAACATTACGCTAAGTGTTTACAATTATACTACAATTCGTATGTTTTAAACCAAATTCATAAGAGAACTGTACTAAAATTAACAAAATTTAATAACACTTTGAACGATAAAATTAATTAACAATTACTCACTTACTAATGTCATTGCTTTTGATTAATTAAACGAATTCAATCTCAAAATTTCCACTTTCCGTGTGTAATTTACATCATGTAGCCCGTAAACCTAATGAATGTCTGACCATTCTTCGTAGGTGAAGCCAGACATTGTCATAGTAATTAAAATTACGCGCAAATAAACACAATGTTAAAAGTAAGTCTTTGGAGAAAACACGCACTGAATAAAGATGTCCTTTCAAGTAATTAAATGCACCCTAAGATTAAGATACTAAATTAACAAGTTTGGATTAAAACAATCAAGTATTTAAAGTTAAACACGGCTAGATACACTAAACTATCAGATCCTTTGCAAACGAAACAAAAATTATTGACACAAATTGAGACTGACGGAACGACAGCGCTTGGGTGCGGGACGGTAGATTTAGTAACAGTACAATAATAATGTGGACCAATTTTACGTTTTTACCTGAAAAGTGCCACTAAAAGTTGGAATTTCGAAAAAAGTATTTTTTTTTCAATGTACTATCACGTAGAATCACCTCCCGAAGTTAGTGCACTTTACCCCGGTACATCTGTATACAACGTCTCTAGACCTACAAAGTTCCTACATGAGGGGTTAGTGAGCACTATGCGGGATGCTCAAAATATTTACAAAATGTTAGTACAATAGAAATAAAAATAACAGAGAGTTTTCCGTCCGTCGATCGGCAGTCCCATCAAGTATGTGCGTAGCGCTCGGACTGCCCTGAAGCGAGGATCGGGTACTGCTTCCCCCGCCAGGTTGCCTGAAGATGCCTCAACGAAAAGTGGCTGAAAAACTTGGGTAAGTACCCGAAGACATTAGGAAATATGTAAGCGTCAGGCGCCCCGCGGAGGGGGGAGGAAGGTCTCCAAACTCGCCCGGACATAATGAAATATGTAGTATGAATAGCCATATAAATGAAAAAATATATCTCAATAAATCTTACTAAATCAGGTAATCTGTACTCCAAGAGTCTTGCAAATCATTCGTTCAGCCAGGCGTCACTCCACCAGTGACATGTGACTAAATCTCCGAACCACACGTGGGCAATTTCATGGGCCACATTTGTGATAACCAGCTGCTTGTGTTTCGATGAGGACTCAGTGTTGTGGTACATGAGGTAATTCTCCCTGAAATTAAGATAAACTTTCATGCGTCTTCAAGAGCCAGTGAGAGGTTATCTTCAGAATTCCTTATGAAAAAATAGAATTAGCAAACCTGTAAGTCATAAGTCCCCAATTCTCCATGGCTCCCACCAAGAAGTCGGGTATTGCCGCTTGGTCCAACTTCATATTCGGGTCCATGCTAAAGTAGTCGATCCCGGTGTAATTGCCCATGACTTTGACAAGCGCTTGTCCAGAAGTAAAAGAATACTGCCCCTGGTCGCTGGCTCCTGGACGTGCGTAGATTCCAAACTGGTTTTGTTCAGTTATCTCCGTTTTTGCAGCGACTTTGAACTCTGACACGATGAAAGCCAACAGGTATGTTGACATAATTGGTGTCCTCATGAACGTTTCTCTCGTTAAGCCATTTGGCCTGCAATATTAGATAATGAACACCAAATTTGTTTAAGTTTTTCTCTTCTGAGAAGAATATGAGGGAGAACGGGAATACAAAATCTATTATCTACACTTTTTGCGATGGCAATTCATCCAATATAATTGGTGAACATTTTTCAGCAGTCAAATTTACGGCAATTGAAGATTAAAATTTTGGACTGTGAAACAGTTTTTTTTGTTAAATTATTTATGAAATTAATATTATAATGGATTTCCTCCGAAAACTACCGGTTTCTAAAATATAACAGGATGAAACAACAAATAAATAAAAAGAAAAGTAAGGAAAACATACAACACGACTGCGGTCCCATTAATGGGCATATTGGAAAGAGATGGGCTATAGTTTGTTGGGCGATCAATGGTCAACATGAATACAGCTTTGTATTCGGGCTCATCCAAGCTGGGGAACACTTTCCTAGCGTGAACTGACTCGAACTGCGTTGTTCCGAGCCATCTGGAAAAAAAACACATATTTTAGAATGACACAAAAATACAGATATCTTCTTTTATGTACGTCCACCAAGCCAAAGGGCTTTAAAAATCAAACTCAAACTGTCAAAACGCATTTTTCCAGGAGAACGACAATATTGATGAACATTCTTCTAAATAATTTTGTTTCTTTAGCATTGATTTCTTAGTTTTATGAATTTTATCCTTTCAAAGGATTTGTTGGATGGTCGCAATTTTTAACATCTCTTTAATGTCCAATTTTAGACTGATCCGGTTCAGTCACAACCGTTGTACATACTGTGATGAATCAAATTTCGTCACAAATAAATTTGAATGTTAAACTGGGTGTGTCCCGCGCTCAAAGACAAAGAAAGTGTTGACAGACGTGGGTTGTGAGGAAAGAAGTGAAAAGTGCGGGATAGAGCGACAGGTCCCACGAGCTCAGGAATAAAGAAGAATACAGGACAGTCAATAGGGAGACAGGAGAGAGAGGAGCTAGTTTGGAAGAGGTTCCTAAGAAACAAAGAAAGTGAGTTGTTCAAAGTGGACAATCGATATCGCCAGTTAAACTAAAACGTGAAGTGGACATTACTAAAACAAGATAATAAACGAACGTATTGTAAAGTGCTGATGCTATTTAAAGCGTCAAACAAACATTGCAAATTAACAGTTCAACGGATAGTGCTGCAAAGTGCCGATGTACCTTGTGAACATTAAATAGTGATAAACCAAAATAATAAACACCGCACGCCACCCACTGCTCACCGCCACAGCCCCATTGCTGCATTCGGACGACACCGCGCCTGGAAAGGCCCCCCCGCGGAACGTAGACAAGATTTCACGAAGTTAGTTGTATCCGAACCATATGACAATTAGTTAAGATTTAGATTTAAGTAGACATAAGCATAATTTAGATTTCGTTTTAAAAATTGACAAACTTAATTAAATCCCAGACTCATAATTAATAAGATGTCTACTTAAATCTCTTCACTTGGGCTGATTCATGTCACTCCCAAAGCCGTCAACTGCATCAGCATCCTACTTTGACCTCCACCAACCACAATAATTATTTCTCAAGTATTATTTCTAAGCAATAATTATTAGATTGAAACTAAGCTTGACCTATTGTCGAATTTTCCATAGAAAGTACTCTAAAATAAAGTGGGGATCATAACGACGTGAAGTGAAGAAGGCGTGTACAAAAATATTCGGCGCGCGGTCCGGCGTATTGACGAACCTACGGTCGAATTTGCCTAGTCCTAGCAGGTCTAGAAAATAGTTCTTTCCGCGGGGTTTATTCTAATAAATTCTAAAAAACGATTACTAAAATCTCAGATGTTTATAATTGAATCTCTCGGGAAGTTACAAATTCGTCATATAGAAAAATAAAAACTGGCGCTAATTTCAGCGTTTAAAAACGTTTTATAAAATTCTCAAACAGTTTTACATAAAATATTTTACGCGTAAGGTATTATTTTTATTCATCTTAAATATAAATAACTCACATCCGCGGACTTAAAAAATAAATTATATTTACGAAATCGGCAGAATTCTGAGCAGACCTCTGTTATTAGAGTCTTGGGTCAGTTGAAATAATTGACTTACTTGCTGGTGTTTTCTTCAACGTACGAGCTCCTGTAGAATCCGTTCATTTCCTCTCTTATTTTACCGGTGTACTTAGAGAATATAATTGTATAAAGCTGGCCAACAATGAAATTATTGCCAACAGTTAGTACCAAAAAGTCGTTGGTGCTATTCCGAGTAATAGGGGATGTAATAGGAATATCTAAGCCGAGACTTGTAATGCTGATGTCAGTCTGTGACATGACGAGATCTTCATAAGCATGCAAAGTAATAGTTTTGAGATTAGCTACTCTTGGTTGTACTGTCAATGTTAGTTCTGCTTCGAATGTAAACAGTTGAAAATTTGGCACGATTCTCAGTATGTATTCAATAGCAGAAAAGTCTTTTGGTAGTCTGTAATCTTCGGCCAGGGTCTTCCCTTGCATGAAGAGTCGGTCCCCCGAGTCGCGGGACGCGCAGCACTGCAATGCCACAGATACCACCAGAAAGATCGTCAAGGGTATCATCTCTGAAAAATACAAAAAAATATATATTAACATCAATAATCACGAGTTAATTTTTTTTTGTATCCTTATTCTATTACACATTTCATTCAAAATAATTAACATTGTAACAACCGCTCTGTTCTTCCTGGAATTCCCGTAATTACCCCTTCCACTTTGTCGACATCTCCCTCAAACACTTAACATTTTTGTATTTATGTGTCAATATTTTGTGTAGTAGATTAGTTTTAAATATTCTCCTGACGAAGGAAGGGATCTTCCGAAACCGGTAGAGTGAAAATAAAACTATCGTGGTCAAAAACAAATTTATGTGTTTTTATTATAAATTATGATGAGCCACAAAGTGAATGCTTTTTACAATTACGTAATTAACATTGTTTTCAATAATAATTATCATAAAATACGCGTACGCATCATAGTTTATTGATTTATCGCATGACGGAGAAGCTGTCAATCATAAACTGAATCATTTCATTAGCTACAGAAGGATTAGAGTTCAGACGATTTTCCTGTCAAATAATTTAGCATCCATCATGATATCACGTTATTGATTGGACCAATGTGAGATTATAGGTTTTTACTAATGTGCAATGATAATCGCTGGTAAAAATACGCAAAAAATTTACCAAAATAGTCAAAACCTAAAAATATTGACCTTTCTGGTAAAGCTGTGAGATTTCGCGGGTTCCACAATTGGATGGAAGAATAAATAAATATGTATCCTCATAAATAAAAATCGGATAAGTTTATCCGATTCACTATCTAGGCTACCAACCAATTTTGTAGAACTTTGTGATCATTAAAAAAGATAGATAATTTTTTTTTAAATGTATTTGCCAGATAATATTGTTAATTCTAAATTTGAAATATGAGATTGACAAATATAACGTATTATAATTATATTCCAATGGTCGGGAGATAAAAGACGTTGTTCCGGTAAGACAGAAATCATGGGCACGATTCTCAGTTGAGACTGTTACCATTATATTTATAACTATTATCTTCTTCAATATAGGGGAGAGTATGGAATTTTGGACTGGTCGTTTAATTGGACCAGCGTAAAATTAACGAAACTACAAAACATATTTTGATCCTGGCAATACCAAATGATGCGCATCTTACTTCACTGTTGACTTACCGACTGGCATCACATTCGAGAAGAATTAACAGAAGTGACAGGGACAAAACGAAATCTCTCTGTTTCGATATAATATTTGGAAAACGTTCTTTAACTGCACCCATGGTTAACGTTTTTTTACTATCTTTTCATATTAAACTCGGTAATTTTCATAGTTTTATGCCCGCAATAACCTGAATATCTAAATGTATAGATTATGTTTGAAAGAAGTAAAAGTTCGATTGATTGGACCACTGTGAGTTCGGCATATCGGACCGGTCCAATTTCTTGTACTCAAGGCTGCTACAAGTAATAATAAATTGTTACTGAAGTTAAATTTGTATTTATTTTAGATAGCGGATAGTAAACAATATTACAAATGGACACAAGAAGACCATGCAATATTTGCATTTCGTAATTAACAAGTTGGTTTGAATTAATGTGCCCGTGTTTATAAAATTCCGAAACCGACTTTAAAGAGGCATCTAGACTGGAATAATACTGTTGCAAATGATTTTATAATTCACCAAGGACGACCAACAATTTTTTTTCAGAAGCGGTTGAAAACGAATTAGTGGACCTCATAACACTGGAACAGTGTATGTTTGAAAAAGGCGTGTGGTGTTCAGAAAGCTGTCATATTAACATCAAGCCCTTATAAAAATGATTTGGCAATATCTATTCAGAAACCTCTAGGAAATTCAGGAAACCGGCCACACACAACACTGGCTCCCCTGATTGTCCAGCCCGCCAAGCCGCTGAGAGACGGGAACTATCTCGTGTAAATTTTTTAGGCTGAACCGGAATAGTCATCCCAGTAATACAATTTTTTATTCCTATTATCAAAATATTCGCGGTCTCAATACTAAACTAAATGCCTTCAGATGTTCCGTAAACATAAGTCCTTATGATTTCTTATTTTTCACTGAAACATGGTTATCAGACAATATTGCTTCAACCGAACTTGGACTGCATAATTATAATATTTTTCGCTGTGACCGCTCTTCTTCTTCAAACAAGTCTAGAGGTGGCGGGGTCATAATATGTGTTAAAAAAAATACTCTTGCCACATTCTTGATTCTCGTAATGTTGTATCTGAAGAACTATTTGTTTGTGTTCTTCTTGGCTCCAAGAAACTTGTCATTGGTTGTGTCTACATTCCCCCATCCTCTTCAACAGATATCTACAAGTCACATACTGAAGCTGTTGAACGTATTTCCATAAATGCCGATTCATTAATTATTTGCGGTGATTACAATCTACCGAAGGTAATATGGCTAAATGACAATCATGGTGTGAAAACTCCTAGTAATATTTCTCTTCAAGCTTCCATAATAATGAATCTATTTGCCTACTTGAACATGTTCCAACTAAACTCGATCCATAACTGTCAAGGTTACTGTCTTGACCTGATCTTTACTAACATGCCTAGCGTTTGTGTTAGTGAAGCTTCTGACTCATTACTACCAATAGATAAATATCACCCACCACTCGATATCAACTTCACTAATCCTTTCAAAAATGTTACCTTAAAATCAACGGTTACATACCACTACAAATTTAACAAAGGTGACTATACTAGCATGAACAGATATCTCGCCCAAACTGACTGGACATTTCTTGAATCGAACATCAATATTAACGATGCTACATTTAAATTCAACGAATGTATAACTCATGCCATAGACTTATTTGTACCTAAGGGAACTTATTCCCATCCTGAGTTTCCCATTTGGTTCAGCATGAAACTAAAGAAGTTGATAATCGAGAAAAAGAAAATACACAAATTATTCAAATGTACGAACAACTTAGCATATTATCAAAAATTTCCTCAGCTAAGAGAACAATCCAAAATCGAATCTGTTAGGTGCTACAAATCCTACATCGAACTCACCGAGACACAATTAGAGCTTAACCCTAAACAATTCTGGAAATTTGTTAAACAAAAACATACTGATGATAATGATCTCCCTCCAAGTATGTTCTTTAATGAAAAACATGCTACCAACGGTCTCGACATTGCTAACCTTTTCGCTGAACACTTCTCCTCCGTCTACTCTGATACCTCGTGCACTATCCCTCCACTCAACTATACTAATACTATTGATTTAAATAATTGCCAAATCACACTCATAGATGTCTTTAACTCCTTAAAAAATCTCCCCAGCAAAACAAACACTGGTCCTGATGATATTCCAGAAATATAACTGAAGGAATGTAAATTTACTATATCTAAGCCGATTTGTTTGTTATATAACTTGTCAATATCATCTGCCACTTTTCCGGACTCCTGGAAAGTTTCTTATATCAGACCTATTTTCAAATCCGGCAATAAGTCGAACGTAGAAAACTATAGACCCATATCGATATTATCCCATATTCCTAAAATATTTGAGTCAATAATCACGAAGAAAATCACACCTATCTTTAAAAACGTACTGATCGAGGAACAGCATGGATTTAGATCTGCTAAATCTACTACTACTAATTTACTATCCTTTACCAATTCCATCGTCAATGGCCTAGAAGATAACCCACAAATAGATGTTCTATATACCGACTTTTCTAAAGCTTTTGACAAAGTAAACCACTCAATCCTTATGGCCAAACTATATGCTATCGGTATTAGAAACCCCTTGCTATCCTTCTTTAATTCTTACTTAAGCAATAGAAAACAACGAGTTAAATTAAACAACCTTGTGTCTAGTATTATTGAAGTAACGTCCGGCGTACCTCAAGGAGCACATCTAGCGCCGCTTCTTTTTAACTTATTTATAAACGACATTATAAGTATTTTCTCTCATACAAGCTTTTGGCTTTTTGCGGACGACAATAAGATTCTAAAAATAATAAAAAATCACGATGACTGCCTTCTTTTCCAATCGGATATCGACTCTTTCTATGATTGGTGTAAAATTAATTGTTTAAAACTAAATGTCGATAAATGCAAAATTATGTCCTTCTATAGATCAAAAAAACCGATTGTCTTCGAATACAAACTTAATAATATTTCCTTAGCAACTGTTACATCTATTAAAGACCTTGGTGTCTCTCTTGATAGCAAGCTTTCTTTTCGGGATCACATAAATGCAATCGTTAATAAATCCCTTAAACTACTTGGTTTCATCACTAGAATCACTTCGGACTTCAAAAACGTAAATACCCTTAGAACTCTTTACTGCTCTTTGGTTCGCCCCCATCTTGAATATGCTTGTGTAATCTGGTCTCCTTTTTATGCTGTCCACATTCGACGCATTGAATCTGTTCAACATCGGTTCTTAAGAGGGATTGCTAGGAGGCTAGGATTAGAAAAAGGCAAATACTCATATGATGAAATTGAACTAACTCTAAACCTCTCTCCTTTGGAAGTCCGTCGGGAAAGAAATGACCTCATTTGCTTCTTCAAAATTATAAATGGTATTATTGATTCACCTACTCTACTGCAACTCATTCCCTTCAATATCCCCTCGCACAGACTCAGAAATAATGAACTGCTCTTCCTCAACCATCATTCGACAAATTTTGGATATTATTCACCATTGTCCAGAATGTGTAGACTGGTCAACTCAAGTCAAAACCTTAACTTCTTTGGAATAAGTCTGAATGATTTTTGCCGGTCGCTAAACAAGTGACGGAATATTATAAGGACGGGTTGTTTCGGAGAATTTGAACAATTCATCAAATTTCAACGTTCATTTTCAAGTTCTGTGAAAGATTTTTTCAAGTTCTGTGAAAGATTTTTTCAAGTTCTGTTTTTATTTCAGTTTTGTCAAGCAACTAGCCTACAATGATATAATAACAGAACTTGAATAAGTCTTTCACAGAACCCGAAAATTAACGTTGAAATTTGATGAATTGTTCAAATTCTCCGAAACAACCCGTCCTAAGTGTCCCGTGGTCCTGACCCACGGCGTAGTCTTGACTTGATTCGACTTGTCACTTTATTTTCTTATATTATATCTGCCTTATGTCTTTGCTTTCATGTACCTTTGTCTAATCCTGTATTTTTTCATTTTATTGTTTTCGTGTTATTATTTTGTAATTTGGAAGATGTCCGTTAATAAATAAATAAATAAATAAATAAATAAATAAATAAATAAATAAATAAATAAATAAATAAATAAATAAATAAATAAATAAATAAATAAATAAATAAATAAATAAATAGGAAAGAGACCTAAAATGGAGCCTATTAACCATACCAGTAAATGCGTAGAAATCAGAAAAAAGAAAAAGATGAAAGCTGCAAGCAGTGTATCGCTCAAAGGTTAAGGCATTGGAAAGAAGACGACTAACCCCAATAAATACAACAGCAGCAGTGATTCAAATACTGATTTTGAAATTGTATTGGATGACTCTGATAGCCTATCATCTGAAAATAAGGAAAATGCATGCGGTATATGCAATGGAGATTAGTTTGATAAGCAAGGACCACAATCAGACTGGGCGCAATGTGTGTATTGTTGTAAATACATCACGAAACCTGTGTAAGCAACCCAGATATTTGTGATAATTGCTTAAAAAAATAAAGCGTTCTCTTTTATTCCAATACTAATTAATTAATAATTGTGAACTCCTACAACTTATAAACATACATACACCCACAGCAACAACACGACAAAATACAATATTCTACAGCAGCACACATAAGTGTAACTACATTGCCCACTCTCCGATACAACGACTTCACACCATTGGAAATCATTACTTGGGTGATGTTGACATATTCAATACCAACTTGGCAAGTTTTGTGGATCATTTAAAACATTTATTTCAACAATACTCCTAAACACATCATGTAAACCTACAAATAGCTGTAATTTTCTGTTTTTGTTTCTTGTGTTTGTATGACTTGTTGCCTAGCTTTTATCAAATGTAATTTTATTCTCATTTTTTATATTTCAAAATATCAGTCAAAGTTTTTTTATTTATTTATTACTTGTAAATTATTTAACATTATAAATGATAACAATATGCAGACTTATATATACAATTTTTTCATTATTATTCTACTACTCCATACGTTGAGCTCCAGGAGCTCGTGTTTATGGGAGGAGTATTTACCTTTAGTTCTAATGATTTTTTAAACAATAATCAAAAACTTTTGATATAAATACAAACATAATATTAACATAGGTACACAAATTAGAGAAGTGTGTTTTTAAAGATAATTAAAATAATATATCTTTTTATAGATTGTAAGCGTGAGGAAATTAAGGGTACAATATATCAGGTAAACAAATTAGAAAAATAGGTTTTTAAAGACAATTAAATTAATATATATATTTTTTACAAAATTGAGTAAGTGTAAGAAAATTAGGGGTACAATATATCATTATTCAATTTTAGGGACTTAATTAACTTTTTGAATTGTTCATAATTCACAGTTTCGGTTACACTAATTTTATTTTTGGACAATAATATATTATACCATCTCACACCTAAATACGAATAGTGGTGCTGAGCCGTAGTCGTTCTAAGCATAGGAATGGCTATTAAGCCATTAGTTTTGAATCTATTGCTTATGCTATGTGAGGGGTGAATTTTATAAATAAAATATTCTTTATAAATTTGATTTAGGGCGATTCTCTTATACAATTCTGTGATAGATGGTACATTAAATTCCCGAAATATCTCTAAAGTAGGGGAGTCATATGGTTTCCTAAGGATGATTTTTATAATTATTCTTTGAATAAATTAATAAATAAATAAAATTTATTAAATTAAATAATAAATTAAAATTATACTACCAACCATGTAAAAGCCCTCTGGGCGTTAAATAAATAAATAAATAAATAAATAAAATACATTATGTAAAATTAGTATGGTGTGTTGGGTCAGGTTAGGCTAGTTATTTCATGTTAATTTTTTAGGTAAATAAAATGTACATTCTAATAATAGAATAAGCCTAGGTCCAATTTACAAAATTGACAGGTCCAATTCAACAAACCGGTCGGCTAATTTGCAACAAATGACTAAATGAAGTAAAATATTATTGATAAAATAACTGTTACCATTTAATATAAAAATAATAAACGGTCTTTGTAGGGTCTGATAACGCACCTTTTATTTCAGTATATTTGAAGTCCTCTAATGTTATAAATTGGGGTCCTTAGAATAATAAGTCAGATTCTTGAGAGTTAAACTGAATCACTTTTTATTTGACAATAAACTTCCAATTTCACAGGTATGATTAAGCACTTTTTAATAACTACTCTGGGTGCCGGTACTAGTTCCCGTAGTTATTTCGGAGAGGTGAAACCTTTGATTGTTTTCGTATTAGAGCGCGTTTGTAAGCAAAGACCACCTTTTTATAACCTGACAAAAGACTGTTGACATTCAAATTTAAAAGGCCGCAAAACAGAAATCGTCTTTGCTGACAGAATTTAATCAAGCAATTAGCAGAGGCGAGAACCTTTCATGAATAACATAATTTAGCTTTCATAGATGTCACTAGTGGTACATAATTACCCTGAAAATTATACATGCACCCCCCGAAAGAAACTTAATTCACCAATTAAGGTTCTTTCTAATAAAAGAAAAATTATATAACTACATAATATAAACATTAATATTAACCAAAATAAAAAATAAAAAATTTAAATTCTAAAATCATTGAAAGAAAAAACAGAATACATATAAAATATAAAGGATTCAGTTTTTAACAACACAACACAAATCTTGATTGGCTTCATCTTCTAATTCCATCTGGATGGGTTCCTTGTTATGATTTACATGAGAATAACCTTGTGCACGAGGGGTCATCAGTTTTGCACGAGGATTCATCAATTTGAGCCGGGTTCATCAATTTGGTTACATCAGTTTTGTGGCGTGCAATGAAAAAACATAAATTGCACGATCGTGGTGTTTCTTCATATCGCCCTTTGTTGAACGACGCAGTCATTGGCGTTCAAGGTTGTCTTCTACGGGTAGCAGACAGATTTTGGTAATTGGTCGCACGAACGTCCCTTGTGATGTCCGGAGGGTGACTACCCTTGTGATTCCATCAGCTCCAGGATGGCAGGATAGTATACGAGCCATTTTCCATAGAGTGGGGGGTAAGTTATCTTCCTTCAAAATAACTAGATCATTTTCCTGGAGGGACCTCTGGTTGCTGGTTTGCCATTTGTTCCTCCGTTGAAGCTCTCCCAGATAATCCTTTTTCCACCTGAACCAAAAGGATTGAATTAGTTCTGTCATTTTTTGATACTGATTTAGTCTGTTGTATGGTACATCTCGGACATCTTCTTCTGGAATAACAGATGCATTTATGCCCATAAGGAAATGGTTAGGAGTCAGAGGATTTAAATCATTAGGATCGTTAGACAGTGGTGTTAAGGGTCTGGAGTTGAGACAGGCTTCGACTTGACATAGTACAGTATAAAAAAGCTCAAAAGTTAAAGATGAACAATTAGTAATTCTATACAAGTGATATTTGGCAGATTTGACTGCGGCCTCCCACAGACCTCCTTGCGTTGGTGCGCGTGGAGCGATAAAATGCCATTCTATTGACCTATTTGCTAAATACTCCTGAATTTTGTCATCATTTTTTCTCAAACTGGCATAAAGTTCCTCCAGTTTATTACATGCTCCTTTGAAAGTAGAAGCATTGTCGGAATATATTTTCTTGGGTTGACCTCTGCGAGATATAAACCGTTTCAAACAATTTAAAAAAGTTTCGCTAGATAAATCTGTTACTAGCTCTAAATGGACAGCCTTAGTAACAAGACAAACAAAAATACATAGATACGATTTAATTAGAGGAGCTCTCTTCAGAACTCCACTTTTGATTTGGAGCGGACCCGCGTAGTCCAAACCGGTTACAGAGAAAGGCCTGCTAGGGGTTATTCGGTCCATGGGTAAATTACCCATAATTTGCTGGCCTACGACGGGGCGGCATCTAAAACATATTATACAGTTATGTAATATTCGTTTCACTGTGTTTTTACCGAATATCGGCCAAAATTTTAACCTTATTTCGGCTAGTAACGCTTGTGCTCCTGCATGTAAATTCGCATAATGATAGTGACGTATTATTAATTCTGTCAACTTATGCCTTGCAGGTAAAATAATAGGATGCCTTTGTTGAAAAGTTAAATGTGTTGCTGTGGACAATCTCCCACCAACTCGTATTAATTGGTCATGTAAAAACGGGTTGAGAGCCTTTAGAGAACTATTTTTATTTACACTTCCATTTTTTATTAAGGCTTCTCGTTCTGCCTGAAAACTGTATTTTTGTGACGATACAATTAAATATTTCAAAGCTAATTCAAGTTCTTCAACGTTTAAATTTCCTGATATTTTGGTCTTTAACTTATCACAATTATTTATAAATCTTAATACATAAGCAGTTACACGTTTTAGTTTTGTTAAAGAAGAGAATTTCTTAAAGATGTCCCATTCTTCCGGATTAGTTACAATCAAAACATTGTTTCCTTTAATTTCCGGAGGGTTTGAACAAGATATTTTCGATAGCGGCCAAGTGTTGTTTTCTCTAGTCAACCACTCTGGCCCATGCCACCATATTGAGGAATTCACTAATTGATCAGCAGTAGCTCCTCTTGATAATATATCTGCTGCATTGTCAGAAGATGGCACATGACGCCATTGTTCTGGGTTACTAAATTCTTGAATTTCAGCGACTCGATTCGCTACGAATGTGTTCCAACGTGCTGGTTGACCTTTTATCCAACATAACGCTATCGTGGAATCACTCCAATAATATGTATCTACTTCCATCATACCTAATGCTTGTTTGACATTTTTTATTAGTTTTGCTAGTAACACAGCGCTACATAGTTCCAGCTTGGGTAATGATATGCATTTTAATGGCGCTACTCTGGATTTTGATGTTATTAAATGAGAATGTTGCTTGCCATTGTGATCCATTGATGTGATATAAATGCAGGCTCCATAAGCCTTTTCAGAGGAATCACAAAATCCATGTAATTTAATATTACTAGCGTGCTTGCATACAATTTTCCTTTCAATCTTCAATACATTCAATTGGTTTAATTCATTTATATAACTTCTCCATGGCATCAGTATTTCATTTGGTAATACTTCATCCCAGGAAGCCTTGGATTGCCATAACTTTTGCATTATTAATTTTGCCACAACAATAACTGGTCCAAGTAACCCCAATGGGTCAAATGTTGATGCTATGCTTGACAATATTTGGCGTTTATTTTCACTATGCTTTGATGGTTTTGTTATAACATAAGAAAAATAATCTAACTCATTATTCCAGATTAAGCCCAGAATTTTTTCATTCTTGGGTTTGTCAGATAGAATTTTTTCACAATTGTTCTGTCCGGCAATTTCAGCTTGGCCCGACTCGGATGACAAATCCAAGATATTAGATCTCCATTTTCTTAACCTCATGCCTGCAGACAGCAATATGTCAATTAATTGACCTTTTAAATTTCTACAGGATTCCAAATTATCGTCTCCGGTCAATAGGTCATCCATGTAAAAATTGTTTTTTATGACTTGACTAGCTTTAGGAAAAGTAATTTGGTTATCCATACCAACTTGTTGTAGGCATCTTGTAGCTAGGAAAGAGGAAGGACTTAACCCGTACGTTACAGTTTTCAGCTTGTAATGCTGAATCTCATCTTCCGGTGATTCGCGCCAGACTATTTTCTGCAAGTTGCGGTCAGCTGCACTCACATTTATCTGCCGATACATCTTCTCGATGTCAGCTGTCATGACATATTGGTGTTTTCTGAAAAGTAACAATTGGGTATATAAATCCTTTTGAATGACAGGTCCTACCATCAAGGCGTCATTCAGGGAAATTCCTTTGGAAGTTTTGGCTGATCCGTCAAAAACAACCCTCACCTTAGTGGTGGAGCTCGATTCCTTAATGACGGCGTGATGTGGTAAAAAATAGGAGTTATGATCTCCTTCTAGTTTATCACATACCTCCATGTGACCTAGTTCCTGGTATTCTCGCATAAATTGTACATATTGTGATTTTAATTCTGTATTTGAAGATAATTTTCTTTCTAAGTTTTGGAATCTTTTCTCAGCTGTTGTCAATGAGTTTCCTAATTGATCAATACAAGGACGGCGTGGTAAAGTTACTGTAAATCTACCGTCTTCTTCTCTTGCATGAGTAGCTATGAAATTAGCCTCGCAAGCTTTCTCCTCATGATTTTGATATTTTATGGGGTTGACTTCTTCAAGATTCCAAAATTTTTCAATTTGATTGCTTAATTTATTTATGGATAAGCTACAGAATTGTGATACTGGCCTTTGGTTGGGATATATGTTGGTCGGTCCTGACACGATCCATCCCAGTTGTGTTCGTTGAAGTGTGGGACCGGTATCCAACTTCATTCTATCATTGGTCAGGATGTCCCAAAAACCTTCAGCCCCCAACAAGATGTCGATAGGCGCTGCGATGTTGAAATTCGGGTCTGCCAATTCTAATCCATGAGGCAACTTAATCTGGTTTCTTGGTATTGATGTTTGCGGCAGACTTGTGGTTATTTCCTGTAATATCAGACAAGATATTGTATTTTTATAGTTGGTTCTTAAAGAATTAAAGTCTACCGACACACTTTTCCTTATGTGTGTAACATTATTGTATAGGCCCGATACCGGCTTATTTATGTGATTAAATTTTAAATTTAATTTTTTTGCAAAATCCTCTCTCATAAAATTGGATTGTGCTCCAGAGTCTATTAGTACTCTTGCCTTATATAAATTATTGTCGCTACCCACGATACCTACTATCGCCGTAGACAACAATACTAAATTTTCTGCCTTACCTACGGCAGAATGATTGTTAACTGAGACATCTTCTGCCTCAGTTCCTAAATTTGGAGATTCTACTCGGAATCCCTCTTTATGAAGCAACGTATTGTGATCATTACTGTCACATCGTTTGCATTTAAAGGTGATCCTGCAATCCTGTGCAAGATGACCCGGCTTCAAACATTTGAAGCATGCTCGGCTCTTTTTCAAGGCTTCTATCCTTTCCGATATTTTTAATTTTAGAAATTTTTTGCAGTAAAAGATCGGATGATCCTCACTGCAGAATGTGCATTTTCCCTTTTTTACAGATAATAACACCGTTGATTCCCTATTATTAATCCCTAAATGTGATTTAATTTGGCTGTGCGGTTTTTTGTCCGTAGTTTGCATAAGTTCTAAAGTTTGAGCTCGTGAAGCTAAACATTTCAAGAACTCTTTCAGTGTTGGCAACTTCCCTTCAATAGGGCTTTGTTCCCAATGTTTTCTAGTAATCTCATCTAATTTGTTTGAAATTATGTAAATAATTAAAGCATCCCATTGATTTACTTGAACTCCTAAGTTGTGTAAAGCCTTTAAGTTAACGTTAGTTCCATCTATCAATCGCCGCAATGCGACTGCATCTTCCTGCTTCATTTCCTTCATTTGGAATATGAATTGAATATGCTTATGTACAGTTGCCCTTAAATTAGAATATCTCTCATGTAATAGTTCCCATGCTCCTTGATATCCAGAATCAGAGATTTCTAAATTCGAAATGATTTTAATTGCTTCTCCCTTTAAGCAAGATTGCAAATAATAAAATTTCTGTACATTGCTTATCGATTTATTATTGTGAACTATATTCTTAAAAGTTTCTACAAAGGTGTTCCAATTTTTCTGATCTCCGTGGAATTCTTGTAACTTTAGGTCAGGTAATTTTATTTCTACCCTCGATTGTTCTACGGATTCTAATGCACCTTTGGCCGTTGCCATTAATGAATAATATTGATTTTCAAATGATTCTCTCTGAGAAGCATTTTCGATTTCATTTACATCTGAGATTTCCTCAATTTCATCCTGAATAACTTCAAATTCATCAATTATAGATTTAATTCTGTCATATCTTAGTTTTATTTCGTGAGCTGAAAGAGTATTCAATGCATCATTGAATCTGGTTAATTTTCCCCTTAAAACTCCGCGTTTGTTTACTAATACTTTCAATTTCTCCATCGTATTATGAATCGCGACAATAAATTTCCGATAATTAAATGATCACAAAATAATTCACTAAAACTGGTAAATTATTCGCGTATTAATACTCCAATTTGAAAGAAATGATGACAAAATCCTTACAATGTTTACTATTTTTGATAAAATCTGCACATAAAACACGTAGGTAATATTGTTATTGTGAAATGTCATACAAAATTAAGTTATGACTTGCAATTTTTATGATGTTGACAAACAGTAAATCGGAATATCTTGTAACAAATTATTTCTAATATTATTATTTGAATAAAATAATAAGGATATTTTGGGAATTCTAGATGTGATAGGAGTTGGATTTGGAAGGATTGGACTTATCTGTCTGATGCGATGGCGTGTTTCCAGGTTCTCAGACTTCCAGCTACTTCCAGCTTGATCTCTCAAGGATCTCTTCAATATTTTTGGCCGCTTGGTTTTTGTTTAAATTTCTGTAATCTCGCTTGGATTACAATATCCGGCTCGAAGGACCATGTTATAAATTGGGGTCCTTAGAATAATAAGTCAGATTCTTGAGAGTTAAACTGAATCACTTTTTATTTGACAATAAACTTCCAATTTCACAGGTATGATTAAGCACTTTTTAATAACTACTCTGGGTGCCGGTACTAGTTCCCGTAGTTATTTCGGAGAGGTGAAACCTTTGATTGTTTTCGTATTAGAGCGCGTTTGTAAGCAAAGACCACCTTTTTATAACCTGACAAAAGACTGTTGACATTCAAATTTAAAAGGCCGCAAAACAGAAATCGTCTTTGCTGACAGAATTTAATCAAGCAATTAGCAGAGGCGAGAACCTTTCATGAATAACATAATTTAGCTTTCATAGATGTCACTAGTGGTACATAATTACCCTGAAAATTATACAATTTCATCCCAAAAAATTTACTGCTTTCCGAAAAGTGGTCCAGTTTAACAGACTCTCCCCTATTATCTGTAAATAGTATAAAATATAGTCGCTGTAGGCGTCTGTTTATTTGTACGCCTAGTTCTTCTAAACCACGCAACGGATTTAGTTATGGTTTTCAAGTCGATGATTTGTAATCAAGTCTTAAAAATATATATATTCGGGCACAATATTCACAACCTCAAAACCTTAGTTTTAAGGTGAGGTATTACAACTCTATCACATGTGACCGAGGTCGTAGCTTTAGCATTGAAATGGGGGGGTTTCGTCATGTCAGGGAGGGGGGAGGGAGAAGCAGGGGGGGTATTGGAAAATTTATTAGTGTTTTGTAACCTATACTTACCGCAACTTATTACTTACATTACGTGATAAAAAGTTGGTGCAAATAATATTCTTTTATTTTTTAGGAACGTTATCTTCGATAAAAATCTTCTTTTTTTTCTACGCAATACAGAGGCCGATGGCGAGAATCTTATATATATATCACACTTGCATTTGACCTCATCAAATTGACGATCTGCGCTTTTAAAAATCGACCAGTGCCCGTTAAATGGCAATACTCGGCCCGTTTAAGTTTTTGAACAAATATTTATCTTCTGAAAAAGAATGACAGCATGAAGCCGTTATGCTTGCTGTTGTAATAAAAAAAAATCCAGTGTGTCAATGTTTTTTTTTTGTGAATGCCGCACAAGAGTGCAATGCTCCCATCCGTCCGGAACCAGTTATACTATGGCATCCCCAATTGAGGTATATTGTCAAGCTGAAGTTAGTGGGGAGGGGAAGTAAATGGGAAGAGAATGGGGACGTACCTGGCTATTCAGATCTGGTCACAAAACATGACTAAAACCATTTCAAGCAACGTTTCCATTCTGAATGGTGGTCTTGGAACGACTTAAGCCGCGCTTGGTAACTTAACTCTACCAACCCAGCCAAATCTCGATTGAATACGTCGCACAACTGATGTAATGTCATAGAATTTCAATGAATGGCGTATATGTCCGCGAGTCTGTGCGAGATTGCCACCATTCATAGAATGCATTGTCATCGACAACGTGTCTCTCTATTGTATTGTCTATGTTGGGAAGCGGGTTAATTTCCACTTCCGAGATTTATATTCAATCTCGAAAAAAACAGTACAATTCTAAATTAAGATTTTTTAATTTTTTTTTATTTAATATATATAAAGTGGGTACAGGATATAGTATGAGTACATAAAAAAAAAATATGTTCGCAATCTCACCAATGAAGAAACTGGTTCTTGTGCTTGGTGAGAGAGTTACACTAATTATAAGAAAGATAGAATATCATTATGCTATAAGTAAGTATATATATGATAGAAACAATATATAAAGAGACAAAATCTAAATACAGTGGAGATGAGTATAGACTGATAATAAATATCAATGAAGGGAAAAACAGGCAATTATTTAGTTAATTATTTCTGAAATAGTAACTTCAGTTTTAGTTTAAGTATGTTAATATCCTTTAATTTCTTTATTTCAATCGGAAGGTTGTTGAAATACTTTATTCCTAAATATTTATAGTTATTTTGCATTTGTTTGGTATTACATTTTGGAATTTTGATATTGTATTGATATCTTTTAGATAAGTGGGTTTCAAATTTTTTGATTTTATAAATTTGGATAATTGCATTTTTCTTGAATATATCTTCTACTCGGGGCACCCCGAAATCTGTGAATAGTGTTTCTGTTGGATACGTGCATGTATTAAAATAGGGAACTGCAACGAAACTAAATTGAGATGTATTTATATAGGGAACTGCACCGACACTAAATTGAGATGTATTTATATAGGAAAGTGCACCGACACTAAATTGAGATGTATTTATATAGGGAACTGCACCGACACTAAATTGAGATGTATTTATGTAGGGAACTGCACCGACACTAATTTGAGATGTATTTATATAGGGAACTGCACCGACACTAAATTGAAACAAATCTTATTCTATAGCTGTTTGTAATTTTCGTCTTATTATGTATTGGAAACAAACAGTCACATATTGTACAATTATATTGTGAAATATACATACGAAAAACCTATTTAGTTCCATTAGTTAGGAGGTTTTAATCAAATACACATATAAACAAAAACAGATAAAATAAACAATACGATATTAAAAAATAACGAAAACAGTAAAAATGATTACCCATCTAAAACAATATTAAGTGGTTTAAAAATATACACCTGTGAAGACGCATACTTTGTAGGTGGAAAAATATTTTCCCAAAATAAATTATAAATATATTGATTCATTAAAGTTTAACAACAAAACAAAAAGGCAAATAAAAAACAATAAATGCAATTAGCACTTACTTAGAATCATGATGACAGAAAACAACTGGCAACAATGGTGTCAAATTAATTGTGATAAATACTTGTCATTCAAATCTCTAACATGAGTATTTTACGATAAAGTCTCGACCAAGATACAGATATATTTATTAGATTAGTTTATTTTTATAATTTTATTAATTTTAAGCGCAATCCTTAAAATAATTCATCCTAGTGAAAAACCGAAAAGAGAAAATGAAAAATGTCTTAGGCTGCGCATTGATAAACACTTATCAGCATATACAGGAATAAAATAAAAATAAATCATCCGATTAACTGACGTCTTTTTTATTAATTTTATAGATTTTTTCATAATCCTCTTACTAGCTAGGGCTTATAACAATACGATTAACAGACTTCCACAATAATTGCAATAAGGAACTGCAGTGGAAAATTTTATGACACTATTTATTCATATACGTCAACATACGCCGATTCTGAATATATAAGTGTTATTGGATATAATTATGTATAGACCCAGAATTAATAAATCTTTATCTATCTATTATATCTGCTGTATAAATAACAATGTAAATGGGTATCGTTAATAAAGCTTTAGATTGGTTCGGAACTTATCTTGAAAATAGATCACAGAGAGTAATGATAAATGATCACATTAGTTCAAATAAATCAATTGTATATGGTGTTCCTCAGGGTAGTGTTCTAGGTCCAATTATATTTTGTTATATTTGCAAGCTGCCGTTTATTGATACTTCAGTTGTATTTGCAGATGACACTGTTTTGGTATTTGCTGGTGATAAATGATATGAAAATTGCGCAAATTAATGTTAGATATGCGTTAGAGTCTAGCCGCAGTTATGCAAAATAAAAATATACAGATTGAATAGCTGGACTCGCTTTTATATTTTAAAGTAAGATGTTAATATGTAAACATTAATAATAAGTTAAGGATTTCCTCACATCAATTTCAGACTGGGGATCTACTGATTCATATTGTACAATTTATTATAAAAATATTCAAAATGCTAAGGAAAAGTGTTCTTTAACACGAAGCGGCGTAAACAGTACTATTGAATAAATAATTTTAATATTGACTATTAAAGTCACGTGAAAACACACGAAGCTGCACAGAATTACACTTCGTTAACAAGGGGCGGTCCTCACGCGCTCACACCGATCTGTGTACGGTCCCGCTTTGCCCTTTATATACTGCGTGAAAAGCGCTCAACTCTCTCTCTCTCTTCCGACATCTAATCTGGACTCTTCTGGACTGCTTATTCCCGCTGGAACCGCTACAACCGCCTTTGACATCCGAACTTGCACTACCTTGGACTGACGGCTCTCTCCTTAGATATACGACATCACAGCAACCGGACCGGGCCCTGGACATATAGCAGCTCACCGAACAGAAAACCCAGCATCCCCTATTTACAGTGAATGTAAAGGACTCCGGGCTGATACACTATTCAAGAAAATGGTAAAAAAAATCATATTGGCTGAGACTTTGGATTGCCCATGTCGTGGCTTCTGTCACGAATCACCTTAGGAGCCCCATATTCGATGTGATCCATCTGTGTATGTGTTATGTGATGTACTTATTTGATTGAATATAATTGTAAAATAAAACAAATTATTTTGTTTAATACCACGATTTTTTATTAATTTACTGACCGACCGGTTTCGTTTAACTCAAACATCATCAGGGTAAAAATTGATACTAAACAATAAATATAAAAATACAGTTGAACAGAGATACAACAAGATAAAGATGTAACAAAACAATTCATTCTACAACTGCATGTTTATATATATATAAGCTTTGTATTTTTTGTTTATTATTAATCTGCACCTTGATGATATTTTAGTTAAATTAATAAAAAATCGTGGTGTTAAACAAAATAATCGTTTTATTTTATTAAATATATCAAACTGCAAAGTGATTGCTTTCTACAAGAATATAATTGTAAAGCTGCTCATCTCGACACAGAAATTCCCTAGTGAGATGAACAGCGGAGGAAAAAAATAAACAAAATGTTGGTTTGTTCAAAATCTTAAACGTACGAAACTTCTTCATTGATTTTTTTTTAAATTTTGACACCACGTTACATTTGAATACGCGTGTGTTTTCATATGCTTATATTATATAGTTGTCACCTGTGACAGGAAAAACATGCCTTTTTTAAAAAACAGCGCCATCTGTTTCTCTATCTGCACAGAATAACTGAGCCACAGCAACGCATGGCGGGGTACAGCGAGTTTAAAAATGCATAAAACCTTGTCTAATAAACATTAGTTTATCAATAAAAAATAATAGTTGCTTTACACCGAAAATGTTCAGTTAAAAAGGAAGGTCAGATGGTATTGAAAAATTCTTCGCAACATTTATGCTTGGCTTAAATTTTACTTAGCTCAGAACTGGCTCAGATTTAATTGGTGAAGGCGAGCTTAGGGTTTCATCCGTATCTAACACTAAATATTAGTGACAAATTCTTTACATGTCACCTAACGAAATTAAACACTTTTGTTGAAATCTTAAACACCAGGGTTTTTTTTTGCTTAACAATGGATCCCTCTACATAATGTTTATTTTTATGTTTGTAGCAGACGTGGCGGTTGTATTGCTGGCTGCTCAGTTTGTATGTCGTTATCGTAATCGTACAAGGCTTTGATAACAAACGTTGCTCATAAAGATGTGTCGAAGATTATTTAGAAAACACATTCCATCACCTTTGTACAAAAATAAATTCTCTCCTGATTTCAATAATTACTGTGAATAGGAGAGGATGTAATAATGTACCTACAAATTAGGTGGAAAGTTTATGTTATTACTGGTTGTTATTGTTAAGCATTTTTTAAATGCCATCCACTGTACACATCTTTAGTAAGAAGTCAAGTAGAGTATAATTCGCCTATTTGGTCCCCGTTTTATAAAGTACATTCCAACAATATTGAAAAGGTACAACACAAATTTTTAAGATTTATTAACTTTAAACTGAATATTCCAATCCAAAATATAAATTATATCCAACTCATGCATCCACTAAATTTGATTACGCTGTCAGATAGGCGAATTATCTCCGACCTTGTTCTACTAAATAAAATTATTAATTATAGAATCGACAGCCCTGAAATTCTTGCCACAATAAAATTATTTGTACCTTCCAAAAATACGAGACAAAATTCCACCTTTTTCTGTGACAATTTCAAATCTAATTATCAAGCGCACATATCGTTAAATCGAATACAAAAATTTGGTAATAAATTTGGTAATGTTGTTGATATATTTAGAGATTCTGTAGCAGTGCTTAAACGAAATCTACATAAACACTTTGCTGAAATGTATGACTTCTCCTCTCCATAGTGAAAAACCCATTTTTTAGCTTCTGTTTTTTCACACTTTTCTTTTATGACTTTTAACTTTAATATATATGTTTTAACTTTACAAATTAATATTGTAATTTAAATAACAATTCGAATATGATTTTAAGTCCCTATAAATGCTGATTAATTTCAATCCATTTATTTTTCTAAGCAAGTAAAAAAAAAAAAAAAGAAAAAAAAAACTTTTCTCCATAATGGTATTCTGTATCATTTGTAAAACATTTATGTACTACAGATATAATAACTATTTTATTTATATATGTACGTAAACTTTTAAATGTCACATAGTTAATGTAATAACACTAATAACAATGTATGTAAAAGCCCAATGGGCGTTTAAATAAATAAATAAATATATTTCACGAAAATGGCACTATCCGATCGGCATTTGGCGAGGTTGTTAGCTCGGTTGACTCCTGTCCCTGGGAAGGAAGGTAAAATCATAATTTTTTCCGCAGATATGTAAAGTTGTGCCTATATGCACGCACGTGCACCGGTGCAACGGGATCAATGCTGCTACCTCCTTGGAACAGGCTCCATTAAAATACTTGTAGATCGGACCATATTGCATCTGTATATTAGAGATGGCAATTGGTATGTTAACAATGGATTGTCAATCAGACGAACCGTCCTCCTTTGCACAGAATCATGTAGGTTTATCAAGTATTGTGTGGCTCCAGCCCAGAGTGGCTCCCAAATGCAATTGTTGGGCGTACTTCAGATTTGTATAGGGTTAGCAGCAGGTTAGTATTGAAGAAATTGCCAGCCCAATAAACGACGCCCAGTTTCTTGGAAGTCAGATTTACCCGGGCTTATATAGAGCTCCGATACTTCAGCCGGTCTGTTCCATATGGAGTTCCATGGCTGAAATTTTTCTTGTTTATTTTTATGAATATATTGTATAAATTAAATAAATGTAATACGTAAGATCCTATTTAACGGGCGTAAATAAATAAATAAGTATGTATTGTAACAATGTAACCTCCACCCTCACTTACCACTCACTGCTCTCTGAAGCTCTGTCCTCATCATTGCTGCTTATTCATATGTGAACCGAAATGCGAGCCGAGCTACGAAATATGGGAAAGAAAAGGAGCAATCCTTTGCAACGTTTCACGCTATTTGCGGTTGCTTCGTTCCCTTCCCATTAGTTGTGGAACAGCTCGGCAACATTATATGATTTATCTCTCTTTTATGTTAATCTTACATTATATTTAATGTAAAGTAGGTCATTAGTTAGGTTAGTTTTCAATATTGCTATCTTGAAGAAGGTTGAGTAAAACCAAAACTAGTTGACTTGTTTAATTCTAACAAAGTGGTTAAAAACAAAATAACTTATCATTTAATGATAGTACTGTAGTTCTTTTTATTAATAACTAATTACAAAATTTGGCTGAAGCGGTTTTTCATAATACCGAAAATAATAAATAAACGTAGAAAATACAACAAAATGATTTACGAAAGGAAGGTTCGAGAATGTTCCGAAGCGCGTCACGTTGCTGGTACTGTACTGACAATTTCGTTCACGTTGTCGCTTATCTAGGTGGACAATAAAATATTCTCGAACATTCCAGTTGCTACAGAAACAAATATTAAAAAAATAAAAGAAAATCCAAGAAGTTTGTTTGGAAACTTCTAGAATAACGTTCGAGTCAACTAGTGGCGTACCACTACAGTACTATAATTATATAATGATAATACGTGGTATTGTTCTAATTTCTATATTTTTGATGTTACTTTCACATGTTTTACTAATATTATTTTATTTTCATCAGCTTTAATTATTTTTTGTATAATTTTCGATAGCTTTCCAGATATATTCTTTTTTAAAATGCATGTAAAAGCCCGTCTGGGCATAAAACCAAATAAAATAAAATAATGTCAATTCACAATAGTAAAAATGTATACGTTTTTTGTTCTATAGGACCTGTACAGAATTCAAAAACAAAAAAAAATTAGATCAATTTGTGATATTTATTAATTCTTTTCCTGATTCAGCCCTCATTCAGCCTATAAAAGTGGCCATAAGTATTATTTTCTTTATTGCTTTATGTCCATATTACTACACCTCTGAAAACAAATTCTCCGTGATTTTGCTTACGAGTTTGAACGCTTGTACAGCGAGTTTAAAAAGAGTTGGGTCGTTAAGTTCATCTCCATATTTGTGACGTGCGCTGTTGGGGCTTCTCTATTGGCTGACAAATGAACAAACTACATGATGGGATTTGAGGAATACCTTTGTGCACTGTTTTATATTGTATGGAACATGTATTTATATTATCTAGGTTTTCTGAGCGAGACGACGGAATTTGATGGAGAGTTGTATTGGGAAATTACTCTACTGGGGGGTTATTTTTATAATGAAATTATCTAAACAGCGCTAATCTACTATAATACAGCAATGCTATCGATATGAACTGTACAAATTTCTGTATTGAAACATTATCTGGCTAAAAATAAATGTGGTATAAAAAAAATGATTACCTACGCCTTTCACTTTCACCTTTCAAATGTAAATCACTAGACATTACATCTTAGTTAGTTATAAGCCACTAGTCATAAGTCACTAGCTATTAAACATAGTTATAAGCTACACGTAATAAGTTGTAAGTCGTCAAAGGAATACATTAAATGTATAAACTATGTTTTTTCAAATAATCCAAATAATTATTCAATGCGTATTTTTTGTGAAAAGAATCACATGGGAAGCTCAAGCATTTTGAAAATAGTGATATCGTATTACAGTGATAAAGTATTTTTAAAATTTTTAAAAGTCGCTATTCTGCAAGAGAAATAAATGTTTGTTTCTCAGTTTTGTGGTCAAGTACCAAAAAACACTAGTTTTAAAATTCATTTGGGAATAAGGAGCAGGCTCTGAAAAAAAGACACAGAAAATAAAAATTTTAATAAAGTTTTTCTACTTTCCATTGTTTGAATATTATCTTAATTATTTATTGGCCCACTAAAGTAGAATTACAGTTATATTCAACTTAGTAATAAAAGTCATTTTAAGTGCAAATAATTCTTTAATCCATTATACAATAAATTTCACGTGCTATTAACAGTTTTTTTATCATGTGTCCAATTAAAATTTATTTTAACCAAAATCGATTCTCAAAAAGGTTGCCATTTGTAAAAAGGCGCTTGGTTGTAAATTAAGTTGTTTGTGTTGTCAAAGCAATTATCATTTTGTTCATCAATAATTATTCTTGAGTAGGATAATGATGATGACTCACATTTAAGTTGATAAACCTTTAAAATAATCATTTTTTGGATAATCTTATCGTTTTTGTGTTATAAATACTTTTTTATCTTAAAATATCATGTATTTCTTTCTAAAATAGTTTTAGTGGGTTAATGCATAATGTACATATCTTTAAGTATTCACAAATGTGTTTATTTAGATTTAAACACGATTGAATTCGTTTTTAAAACATTTCATACCGATGGGGTGAAAGATAAATGTTTGGGAAAAAATATGGTGATTATAATTCGTTATTTTTTAATAATGTTTAAAAATCGCATGTGCTTGTTATGAATACAGTTTTCTTGGAAGAAAAAAAATTTGAAATCTATTTCATGGATTCATATAATCAAAAAAAAAGTATATACTTGAGACAGTGGTTGCTTATGCTTACCGCTGTTCTTAGTGTTGGTAAAAACCAGGCACGTGTTTTTTCTTAATTTATTTGTTTTAGTAGGAACTACCTCTCAGGAAGTCCAGCACGGACGATGGATAAAGCTCTATGTCAATACGACATTGAAGATGTCCTTCATCTATGGTTAGTTAGCGATATTTGCGAGCACGGTCAGAATACGATTCCGAAGGTCGATAGACAAAACCCGCTGCCAAGGTGTCGGATAAGCTGTCAATATGCAAAACTTTTTGGAAAATGTCGTTCGTTATGTAAAATAACTGGCTTATTAATTAATGGGGTGGACTAACTAAGCTGTTAGAACTGGAAGAATTAATTTACAATATCCATAGACTTAATTAATTCATCTAAGCCGCAATCCATTGATTCCGTTACAACTTCGAAAAACAAAAGTTGTTAGTTATAACTCATGACCTCATGAACTAATTAAGTCTCTTTTAAGTGTCAAAAAGTATGCGGAGTACCAATGTATATTGAAGTTAAAATTTAAATGCGACATTGTCAATTTATTAGTATTTTTTAAATCTTTACTTAGTAGCCTGACGTTCAGGTTCAATTTTTTCATGAACGTTTCAATTCATAAAGAGATGCGCCAGTTTTGCCAGCATATATCGAATTCTGATTTATTTCGTTATCATCGTCCGTCTGGATATCAACAGCGAGACTGTGCTCGGGAAATCGGTAGTTACGCCTATCTATCCCCAGGATATGAAAGCATATAGAAAGATATTTTATTTTCAAACATGTTAGTGCAGTTAGATTTTCTTTCGTGCATTTCTGAAATTTGTGAATTTCTACTAACGATTTTTGGTCACTAACTTATTTGTCAAATTTTTGTCTTTTGTGAAGATTTAGTAAAGTATTTTTATTTTTTTATTATTTCAGAACATACTGTTTAAATTCAAACCTTTCCCCTTAAACCTTTTAAATACAATACAAATAAATATATTACATGATATTTTCTTGAGAACACTTGTAGATTTGCAAATTTGCGTGTAGGTTTGTGTTTTTTTTAGAATAGCGTCTAACATAAAATTAAAAATTACCTGTATTCAGGTAATACTAACATGTTAAACAAATAATTCTAACCTTTTAAGATCACAAACCATTTAATCGATATAATGTTTAATTTACAATAAATAATTTTATTCAAATACTTCCTTTTTTATTTAAATTCCTGGACTTTTATAATATCCTAATAATTTATAATATCTTGTTAATGTACAAATTTTTATAATATCTAGATTATTTAAATTAATATTCAAATTTATTCATAAGGACCATCTCTAAACTATGGCTGAGATTAGTTATCAATAATTTTATTACAGATCTTTGTAAATATATATTTTCACCTAGTTACTCTGTATTGACTCCTCGTTTTACGCGAGGAACTTGAATAACATTTATGTTTGTTTACACCTTAAACGATATAATAGCATTAAAATTGATTTGTCTATTAGTGTATAAGATACATTTAAGTGAACACAATGAGACCGTAATGGCGGATGCTATAAGAAACATTCTATCACCGTCAAAAGCAAGTGTAATATTTAGCAAGGTAAAATATATTTAATCATTGAAAACAATATTAACAACTCTCAAAACGTGAAAAGGAAAAGATAAAAAAAGATTCGGTCGCAACTGAGAATTGAACCCATAAGTGGTCAATATTTTATTCAATGATTAAATATTAAATTTTCTGTTTTACTTAATAAGTTATTTCACTAAAAATATTAAATAGGTAAAAATATCATCATTTTTTTTCAATGTGTAATGTATAATTTATTTTAAATTTACGGAATGATATTATTATTGGGGAGTGAAGATTATAATTAAATGCGCGTTTATTCGAAAACCACCTTAACCCAAGCCAGGATATTGAATATATCTCGGTCTACTATTTATAAAACATCCTCTTATAAGTCTATGTAATTACACAAATTACGTTATAAGGCTGCCTTTACACACGTAAGTTTTTTTTCTTGAAGTCGCTTACGTGACTTGTGGCAAAATTATCAATGTAAACTGCACTGTAAGTCTCGTACTGTAATTTATAGCAGGTTATAGAAGTCGTAAGTTTTTGACAGGTATAATCGTAACCTCGCGAACTTACGGACTTCTCGCCGGTTATGAATTCAGTTTGATAAGTTGAAACGTCTACCGTAAGAAATTGTGCGCCGATGTGATATGTCAAAAATTAAAAGACAGTTTTCGTTGATTTTTTTTCTTAAAAAACAAGTTTTTTTAATTATAAGAACTAAAATCTGATCAAGATATGTGGATAAGTGCGTTATAATCTCCCGTAAACAATAAAAGAATACACTAGATAAAACTTAAATAAGCCCTAGGTACGTACGAAAACGAATTCGCTTTAATTATCGGTCCAATCCTTTCTAATCGCTACGTTTCTGTTAATAACATGAAGTATTTGAATTCAAAGTCGATTCCTGCCATCTGGCTGTCATTCGGATAAAATTATAGAACTCCATTCAATTCCGCCGATAACGGAACAAAAGCGCGTGGAGAATTGTTTTTCTAAAGCCAACTCTATTACAACACTTTATTTGGGCCTTTTTGTCTTTATTGACAAAATCGCGTAAATTTGACAATAGCAAACGTTGTTGGGCGAAAGCTATCTTACCCCAAAGAACTTAGAGATGTATCGGTGTGAAACTTCTAAGTTAGCTTTATGATTGATCGAAGATTCCAACGCGCTGGAGCTAATGAAATAATTCCAATATATGTTTTAAAATATCTCTTCAAATTGCCCACATTTTGGCCAGTGTGATCTCGCGGGCGTTTGCATATTGGCCAAAATGTGACCAAATAAGGTCCAGGGAATAAAGAGTTAACAATAAGAAGAGAGAGAGAGAGAGAACCATTATTCGTTTTAATAAGCAAAAAGAACTGTCCAAAAGCCAAATTTCGAAGCTATTCCTTTCTCCAGTGTAATCCCTACCCTACTTCCACCCCTCTACATACCACGCTTCTGTTCCCTTCTAAAAAAACTGTGTCTCTTCTTATTTTTAACTATTTATGTTATTTTATATTATTGCGGTCCTGATGAAGAAACTAGACTATTTGTAAAATTGAAAATAATAAAGTGGCTTAAAATAAAGTAATATTTCATATTTATTATAATTTTAAGCCACAGAGATATTGCTTTTTTTCGATAGACAATAAATATAATTACATATATGGGAGGATCTTACGTAAATAGCGGACCAACTTGATTCAGTGTCCTGGCCTGGATTGAGATGGTTTTGGTTTATTAGTGCTTACTATGTACATTTGTACAATAATTTTAAAATAATCATATTTACAGCATTTGCTGCAATAATTTGTAAAAGTATTTTAGTTTAACTAATCAATTCACCTTTGTGTATTAATATGAATATACCAAATTAATGTTTTTTCTTCTAAAAGTCATACTTACATCCTTGAGTTACTATAATATATTTATTATTATGTGTATAAATCAATGAACATTACGGGTTTAACCCGTAAATGCTGGAAGAATTATCACATCTCAACACCTTCAGAGATAATAGGATAACACCATAGCTTTGTTATGTTATGATACCATGTTAGCAGGACTTGTAACAATTGTACAATACGTTAACAAATTGTATTAATAATAAAAAAATCAACTGATTAAAAAAAATGTCTTTTAATACTTAAAAAATAACTTTTTTATCTGACTGAGGAAGTGGGTTTTTTTCCACATTCAAGATTTCTATTTATGCATCTACGAAATTTTCGAAAAAATTCGTAATTCAGATGTATTTAAAAAATCAATAGAAGTATTTTTGTTCTTTTCAATATGATTTTACAGATGACTTTGTTTCTTTAACTCAGCTATTTTGTTAAGTCTATTTTTAGGGGAAAGTTTGAGTCTCGGTTGCGACAATTTTTTTTTACATAATTTTTATTTAATGACTTAGGATAAAAACCAAAAGCAGAATAACAAATAGAAAATATTTTAAACGACCTGTGGGTCTTCAAAGATGGAAGCTCTTTTATAAATTTAGTGTGTATGTCAGATAATATTTATTATAGACTTTAACATCAGCATGGCACAAGATGCCTAAGAAATAGTCCCAGAGAAACATGTGTGAATTAAATTGTTTGATGAATATTTAACAATTTGCTTTGAGTATGTTTTTTAATGGTATTATTTTATACCTGACACTTAACATGTTAATCATAACCAATATTTATTTGGTGAAAATTGCAGGATGTCCTGTCAGAAATGATTTCAGAATCCTTGACCAACTGTTACCAGGTCGGTTTGGTCTTAGCATTAACATGTTAAATCACACATAACTTACAACACCGATAATTGTGAAATCAGATACGGTTGACTTTGACATGAATCTGAATTTAGATCCATCTTCCAACGACATTGAAGAAATGTTATCAAACCACGCGTATCTTTGTACTTACAACAGCGAAATGTTTGGTAAGATATGATCAACCTTTGACGCGAATCTGATATTCGGTCCGTTCTATAAGGTTTGTTGAACATCAAATCTAACGTAACCTACAACACCGATAGAAATTGCGAGATGTTCTGTCAGATATGAATAAGCTTTCCGGTGAATCTGATATTGAATCCTTGTTCCAGTTATAGAAGAACTGTTATCAGGTGGACTTGGCCACAGAAGTGAAACTAGTTAAATTATTCACACATAATTTAGGTATAACACCGATTATAATTGCGAGATGTTCTAACAGATATGGTTAACCTTCTACGTACGCGTGAGTACAGACAACTGCAGCACATTTTTGGTACGAAATGGATAGTGGACTTTAAGTCCATTCTCCAGGGGTATTTAAGCACTTGTGATGAGGTGGTTTGGTCCTAGCGCGGTGGCGGCGCGCGGGGCTTTGCCGTGGCAGAAGCAATCTCGGACAACCGTACGTCTATGGGAGCCCGGTCGTCGTAGAGAGTGGGTGCCTGGAGGATAATGCCCGCGGTTCCCACCACCACCGCCAGGGTGAAGATCCAGAGGAACAGTCTGTCCAGCACCATGGCCACGTACTTCCAGTCTTCTTTCACCTGGAAATGATAAAGAAATCGATCGATCAATTAATTTTATTAACACGAACTTTAAGAAAGAGATGACAACGAACTTCATAATGGTAAGTTATGGGGACGGTGTCATTAAAATGCAGTATTACTGTAGCTGGAAAAAAATAGTCCTGAGTTTTTTTTTAAATTCGGAATAATTAAATAATGATAGTTATAATGTTTATTTTAAGCCTAGAAAACAAGGGAAGCGCAGCAGTCAAAGTATGTTTAAAGGGACCTCGCCTGATAGACTCCCCCTCTCATTGGTTTGATCCATGCCATCAGTACGTAGTCAATCATAATAAGCCTCATTTTATATAAGCTTCTGCTTAGTTATTCTTGGTCTGACCACCATATTATACCGGATGAAGTTAATACTTATTGTGAATGGATCCAAGCAGTATTTCGTTCAACAGCGGCACAAATTTATGAAGAAAAAAAAGTTTAGTTGAGCGATGAAGTAAACCCACCCTGGTAGATTCCTCCTCTTTTTTGGTCTGGTCCGCGATGTACCGAACCCCGTCGATGGCCTTGTGCAGCTCGGGGCAGTGGTGCCAGTGCTGCAGACGCGCACACAGCCCGGGTCCGCCTCCACCACCCACTTCAGCACCGATGGGCGGGGGTGGCACTGGCGGAGAGCCGTGGATACGGCAAGAGCTGCCCAGCACGCTCGGGTCCAGCTCCCTGAAAAGAATATGCGTGAAGTCATATCAATAATGAACTCGACTTAAAAATATTCATGGCCTTCTACAAAAAGTAAAAATAAAACAAAACAAATAATAATAATTTCCTCTTGGGTTGGTAGAACGCTAGACTAGTACTAACAAAGAAAATTTACTAGAAAACAAATGAAAAATAAGATCAAATAAGAGATTATATATTATGGTTTTATAATGCATTAAATTGACTAAGATGTCTGCCTTTTTTACGATAATATTACTTTAATTTCCGGTTAACGATTTCACAACGATTCCAAAGTTTTCACTGAATAAAAAAACAACAGTCCTTGAAGAGAACTTTGTTCATCAACCCTTGCAAACTGTGGAAACTTAGACAGAGAAAAACTTGCGGCAACTGCACTAACCTTCTGCGGAATTTCTCTAAATAAACTTATCGGACAAAACTATATTAATACGTATGGTTCGCTAATACGAACTTTATACCTCGAGGTATTTAGTTCGAAACAAACAAATTTATTTGATATACACGAAGAAAAATAATTCTGCTGATTTATTAAAATCCTCCGGATTCAGAGCCTTATCTTATGTGCCTTATCTGCTCGACCACACTTGTTCTCATACGTAAAAACCTATAAAACACGCCGAAGATAAAATCACGTGCTCGTGGGTGACGTGAATTTTTTGTACAACTTTTATTGAAAAAACAATTTTTTGAAATTATCACAAAAAAATTACTGGGAAATTTAAGATACATATTAGATTATAATCCAAACGGTCAATGAAGATTTATGTCGAGATTATTCGATTATGTCTCACACTAATTTGGTATCGATTGGAACAACTGATTTATGATGCAGTTGTTAATGGATGATGATGGATCGAAAACGCCAGCCGTCAAGAGAGTGGCATTCTTGAACATTTGTAGCCAATTTTTTCGTCACTTTTCGATAATCAATTTAAGAATCAAAATAGATTTTAAATGACGCGTTCACTGCGTCACAGAGATAGTACGATTCTTTTTTTAAAATAAGTTTTTGTACAATTTTTTTACGTGCTTTTCGAGTACCACACTTGTCACATCCCGTATTATGATAGTTGAAATTTGTATGTATTATTAAATTCCTGTATAAAGTAGTGAACAGTAATATTCAAAGCACAGAGTTGTTAAATAAGATTCAATTCAATGTACCTGCGCGTTCAACATTCTCTTCTGTCCTGTTCGGGGTGGATCAATGCAAAACGAACTATAAGCAGAATTCTTGCCTCAACAGACTACGCATTAATTACAATAGCGTATTATCCAAGGTGGATATTTTCAGTTGCGAACTTACCAAACCAAATACAAGAGCTCCATAAAATAATATTTCTTTGATGTTTTGTGAATAATGTTATGTCTCTGTTGTTTATATTTCTATTATGATTTGATTTATATCTACAACCTCTCTCCATGGCTATAAATGTTTTGTTTTTGTATAAATTTTTTCATTTATATTATTTTCTTACAAATCTAATTTACTTATTCCTTATAATGCTGTCTCAGTAGAGGTAAAGTCACAAGGAGGAAATCCATAATTGGTTTTATTTTGGCAACATAATACTTATGTACAAACTGAAATAAATGTAAACTGTCGATTTACCGATAATTAATAAATATATTTTTTTAAAAGCGTACGAAAACAACACATAAATAACCTAAATAATTGTTTCAAAATACAAAAAGATCTAATTAAAAATTACATTTGAATAAAAAAATAACATGAGAGATGATTAGTAAGATATTGAACAAAACCAATATGTCTACGTCCAAAAGAAAATATTATCAATGTACGATAAGTGATATCTGGAATCATCCAAGTCATATTATTTTTAATCAGTACCTGTTATATATTTGTAAGAACATTTAAAAAAAGTTCATCATCATTGTCTCGACATATTTTAATCTGATGTACCTACTGATCCATTACTTTTGTCAATTTAGGTGAAGACCTCGTAAAAATGGTTTAGAAATAATATGTGATAGCAATAACTTCTTATCTAACACGTAATTAATCGATAAGTTTTTATTATATAAATAATATAGCTACTCAATACGCGCTCGTCTGTAGCAGGTCAGGGTCTAGCATGATCAAATTGATAAATTAAACTCGATAGACTTAAGGCGACATAACGGACTCTATTAATGGGAGTTTGCTCGACGCTCTCATTTTAATTATTTCTCATGAACGTGTTACTAAAATCACAAATTTTTCTAGAGGGATCCATCCGGATATAAGTTATTTATATTTAAGATTAATAAAAAAAGGACTTTACCACAAAAGTTTTTTATGTAAAACATTTTGAAAATTTTATAAAACGTTTCCCTATAAATTAGTAACTTCCCAAGGGATTCCTCTGGAGACATTTGATATTTTAGTAATACGTTCATCAGAAATAATTAAAATAAACTTAGGCCTGCTGGAACAATGTCGACCGTAGGTCCATTCATTACGCCTGGCCGCGCGCTTAATATATTTGTACACGAACTCATCTCTTATGTCGTTAAGATTTCCACTTTAGTTTAAAGATTTGATTGGCCAAATTCAACCGCAGGTCTGTCCAATACACCAGGGTCGAGCGTCATACGTTGGCCTGTACGGTAGCCTTATTATAATTATTTATTATAATTATTATTTATTGGATAATTTGTATAGCGCCGCTTTTATGATATATCACCTCAGGGGCGCTTTACAGTTGATGCAGGTATTACAGAAAATATAAATATTACAAAAATAGAGTGAAGTTAAGTTAAGTAAAATGAAGTGCAGGAACAGGTGACACGAAGATAGAAGATGGAGACTCTGCAGCAAGAAACCTAGGAGGTCAAGAAACTGGGCCAGCTGCTGTAGCTACCGCGTCCACCAACAGTGCCAGCACGAGGTTCGTCATCCGTCCAGGTATGTGTCTGCTGCTAATAAAGGGCTGACACACTATCCTCTCACAGATACCAGACCTTGGCAGCACCACTGTGACGTTCTACGAAGATAGAAGATGGAGACTCTTCAGCAAGAATCCTAGGTGGTGAAGGAACTGGACCAGCTGCTGCAGTAAGACAGTCCACCGCGTCCAACAACAGCGTCCATGTATGTATCTGCTGCTAATAAAGCGCTGACACCTCACATAGATAAGAGACCCTGGCAGCACCGCTGTGACGTTCGGCAAGTCCATCATTTATCTCCATATAATCCTGTTCCTGGTAATTGTTGAAGTGGTGCATTCTGCCCGCAATAAAAAAGCGACGGTCGGGATAATAAATTACCTTGGGCTTAGTAAAAAACTTGCCAGGGTCCAGTTTGCGAGAATTTTGTTGAAAACATCTGTATTAACCTCTTTTGTGGTACCACGAAAGAATCGAAACTACTCGTGGTGGCAGCGTAACTGTCATTCCTGTTGGAAGTTGTTGTGAGGCATATAGAGCCGTATAGATCTTACCACTGTAACAGCCATTGAATAGAAGACACATAAAACTATTTTATGTTCTATAATTGAAGATACCGAAAACTTTTTTTTTTCATTTAAGCAATAGATAAAAAAATTCTACCACCGACAGCATAGGTGGAACAAAATAACCACGCAAATTATATAAGTTATTCATAATATTTCTAGAGGTGACAACAAACCTCCACAGAATATTCTCAAAAAGAAAAATTATTTCTCTTGGGGCCTTCTGTGGGAATTGGCATATAAATAAAAGCTATAGAACTGAACCAAACATATGTTTTAACGTTCAAATTCTGACGTCGTCGATATCCACGAATTTTCAAACTACGTGCGAATAACATTTAAAGTTTATTTTGTCTGATTCTGATCGTTATAAATTCATTCACAATTTATTGTTGATTTTAAAAACCGTAAATTAACTGTCTTAAACCGTACATTCCGAAACACTACAGTGCTACAGCTGTAGTCGGCAGTAAAACGCTACTGGTTTGTAAGACGGCTATCACTAACTTTGGCGTGTGTGACAACAACAAAGCCATGTTTGTGTAAATGAACACGTCGCTTAGGCGAAAAATAAATCAAAAAGGCATTAAATATAGTTTTTTTTTTTAAGATATTGTTTTTGGATATACCCTATATTAAAATAACCGCTGTTTCGGATGCATAAGCAAATAGTAGGTCCGAAAAACGTTTACCATACTTGAGTTATCACTAGATCTCTGGTGATGTAATTTTCGAGGCGGGTGTGAGTACTGCCGCCGCGGGAACCATTTATTGGATAATCAAAACCCCTGCGATAGGTCACCCAATTAGTTTGCTACGTTTGGTGATCTAGAAAGGATACCGGGTTCATGGGGTTCAGTTTGTCTAGGTCTTGGCGGCGGCGTTTGTCCACCAACTGAGTCTGTTCGGAAGAGACTGGTTGAGGGATACCTTTTGAATTCTCGAGACGGACTTTATCGACCCACCGCTTTGCGTTGCAGTGGGAGAGGTGGATGGTGGACACATTGACTCAGAGATTCCTACCCAACCCTCATACCCTTTCCTTCCCATTACTTCCGCTATTTCCTTTCCCTAAAAAGTCCCTCCACATAGCGTCCCCAAAGATGATATAGGCCCTGAGGATTTTTTTCTCGGGGCTTGCTGTGAGAAGCTAATGTAAAAAAAAATCATTGAAGTTACGCGCCCGTGAATGCCAACTGATTAGGCTGTAACTTCCTTTCCATCCTCAGTGCACGTTTCCTAAGTCCAGAAAACTTCAGTTCCCCTTGTAAGAAGCATAAATACCTGCTGAGGGTGGACGCCGCCATACAGGGAGGAGGGGCCCGCAGTTCCAGGCCATTGCACGTCCTCACCAGGACATGCTGACGAGATGATGTTATCCTGGAAAGAAACACAAGAGTTGATAAGAGTGGTATAGGTGGAAAATTTATAACAATTTAACCAACTAATCATCACGCCGATTCTCCGCAGGGGTAGGCAGAGATGACGGACCGCAAAACAACTCGGTCTTGGCACACGCTCCTTGTCTCATTCTCATTCATACATCGTCTCATACATACTCTTCTATTATTCTGACTCTTGACATGGCCCGACTCAAGTATGTGATTCACTTGGTCCTGCCATGTCTTCCTCGGACGTCCTCGATTTCTGCCACCATTCACATTTGCATCATATATTCTCCTTACACTCCTTTCTTCATTCTACATGCCCAAACCATCTAAGCGTCCCTTTCTTGATCTTACAAATAGAAATCGCAAACTTCGAATGCAGAGCTAAGGACATATCGTCACCGTTCAGGTAAAAATCACCAATCCACACCAAACATTTACATTAAAAATCACCAATCCACACCAAACATTTACATTAAAAATCACCAATCCACACCAAACATTTACATTAAAAATCACCAATCCACACCAAACATTTACATTAAAAATCACCAATCAACACCAAACATTTACATTAAAAATCACCAATCCACACCAAACATTTACATTAAAAATCACCAATCCACACCAAACATTTACATTAAAACGCGGTTTTTAACCACTCGAGCTATTTTTGGCATACTATGGCAAAAGTTAAGTTTGTAAAAACGTTTTGAGCGATAGCTTGTCATAATATGCCGAATTTATAGAACATATGTGATAAATGACGAAATCTAGGTGGATTCATTAGCTTTAAACAGTAGTAAGCATTTCATAAATTTCCATATTAATATTTTGAGGTGTGATATTAAATAATATTGAAAATGTATATATGTATAACCAATCGCTCGTGTGGTCAACTTTATATAACTGATATTTCGAAATTACCCGCAAAATAATAGAAAAAAAAGAAAAGCATTGAAATAAGATGATTTATTTAATTTTGATATCTCAAAACTTGTGCGTGTGGGTTGGTTACTTTGCCTGACGGCGACGATATAACTATTTGAATAGAGAAATAACTAAAATAACGATAACTGGACAACTAAGGACCGCGGCAATTCAACACACTTTTTAAAGTGGTATAAAGTCATGTAATCGTGTAATGTACGTCATCATGATAACACATCTTCCCTGATGATGGACACTGCAATGCTGTCCGAAACGTTGGCTAAAGGAGGAGGTAGCGCAACACGGCGTAATACCCCAAAAACAAATCACTATAATACTTGCGGCATGTTCGAGAGTAGAAGATACTCTCAGTATCACCCTAGTTTAAGAATCTCATTCAGATTTGAAACGTTTGTCGTGTTTAGTGACCAGATCTGAATAGCCATGTACTCTTGCACCTTTCCCTTTCCTTTCTCCTTGCCCTCCTCACTAACATCAGCCACACAACATACCCCAATTGGGGATGACATAGTCTGGTTGGGAGCAGTTGGGACTCATGTGATCTGTTCACATAAGTTTCATATGTTTCCGTGTTTATATTTTGAGGAATTGAACCAATTAAATAATATTGTAATATATGTTATGCAGTTCGCAGTTCTGTGAAGTTTTTAAAATTGATTTTTGTGAGATTGATGTACTCGTAGGTACTGTCTAATCCCTCTTGGCAGGTTTCATAATCATAATCAAAACTGTAGACAGATTATGAGTATTATCCAAGTTTAGAAACTTGGATCGTAAACTTGGCTTAAGTTTGTTTAATTGGGTTCCTGTTCAGTTTAATTAGAAATATTCAATCCCATTTGACATAAATGTGCCCGAAACAATTTTCATAATGGTTTTCAGGCTCCAGTACCTACCAAAGAAAGCTTTTTATTTAAGAATTTTAAAAATCCTTTATTCTCGAGAAGAACCTATCATTACATAGCCGTTACCATTCCAATCTCATCACACTGAGATCTAGTTTACCCCATTAACATTTTCCTTGAATTCAATTATGATTTTGCGGAGATCTCTATTTGATGTTATGTGGAGAATATACATACAATCAAGTGATGTGGTACAAAATATTAAAATTAAATGATTTTTAATAATTGATTGCCTAAGTTAACTTCAAACCAAATTTTAATGAATAGCTGGGTTGATTTGTTAGACTTCTGTTCGGAACAATCTTCTGATTCTGACGGTCTTGACATTGGGAAGATAAATAATATTCAAAATAATTCTTAACTCTTCAGGTGTAGGCCAAATTATGTCAGAAGATTGGAGTATTTCCACAGTGTAACAAAATCTAAATAAATTTAATATGTCTGAATATATCCGAACATTAAAAACTGTTTTTGAAAGGTGATAAAATACATACATCATTTTGAAAATCGTAATATTTTGAATACAAACATAAAAAAATAACTTTACGTTTCATGTTAAAAAAATGCTTGTGACGAAAAAATATACAAAAACACACTACTTTTATAAGACAAATGGATAATAAACGCATTTGTCTCCGCACTTTTGTCGTTTTTATGATTAAGTTTTTTTTTTTAAATGCGGTCGGAACTTGGGTTTTATTAAGGTGTACATTTTAATTCTAATTAGTTAACTTCTTAATTTGAATATAAAGCGGTTTTTTTCTTTCTAGCGCCGTTCAGTTCATATTTCTCACCACAACAATAAGGGAACATACAACGATTACTGCGATACCATATGAGTTGTTCCCAAAAGCGAACAAATTTGATTGAAGGGTTAAGTCTATTTCTTAAAGAGGAATTAAATACATACACTATTTCAGAAATATCATTCAACAGCACCATTCCTCGTGTCATGGTATGTGGTGCTAGAATATTTTTGTAAGAAAGTGTAAATTTCACTGTTTAATGGTCAAACGATAAAATACTTGAAATTGACAAAAACCGATACATTCGAAGTGCGGCGAGAATTGGCCCCGCCATCTTCACACTTGAATTCAAGTTCATAAAATTAATATCAAATTGTAAGATAATAATAAAGAAGGTTGGTATTAAAAAAATAAAAGTTAAGAAAAACAAAACAGAATGCTGCTTCGGGATGCAAACTCCCTTAGTTCCCCTCTAAAAGTTTGAAATTAAAAGAAAATAAAACTTTTCTTTGAAAAATTCCAACTATAAACTTTTCGGTCTGGAAAATCGCGAATAATTAAAAAGGCAGGAATAATTGCACAATAAAAAACAAGTACCTATTTACCAACTACCTACATCAATAATTGATGATAACGACGTTATCATGCAAATAGTGGCTTCGGAGAGGGAATGTTTTTGTTGTTCAGATTTCGACAAAACATTTGAAAAGTTTGTGTTGCTAACGTTACGCCTAAAAATTCAACCATTTTATTTTTCCGAACTTATATAACCAATTTGAGAAAGGTTAATTGCTTTTTATCTATTTCGTATGCTATATAAATTATAATTTTGTGGAAATTAAAGAAATCTTTGTTAAATTTGATTCAATTTTTTTATTAATTTTGTGGAAATGTCGGATGTGAATGGCTACTCACGCTCTTCTGTGGAACTGGTAGTGGGGCCTCCTCATGACCAACATCCTGGGCAGGATGTGGATGAAGACGCGCCGCACCCAGGGCGCCATGGTGTGCGTCTGAGGTGACCGGAAGTGAACGTTTAGCACCACAACCGTGACGCATATACTGGAAATATAAACAGGCTGTTGTTATCTTTTGAAGTGGGTAAATAACATTCATAATCTGAATCACAAGTTAGCTATATTAATTACATATAAAACTATAATACGTGAAAATAATTAAATAAATATATTTGTAGTTATAAATATGTACCTACACTGGGTGTGCGTAAGAATAATGACAGTAATGCAGTATCTATAAATAGTATAAAACAAAGTCACTATCCGCGTCTGTCTGTTTGTACGTTTAGTTATTCTAAACTATGCAACGGAGTTTGATACGGTTTTCACTATCATGTAGAGATTTTTTTCCGAAAGGTTTATATATATAATACATGGATATTATATTTATTGAAAGTACAAAAAAGTCGAGCAACGCCGGGTACACGTCAGCTAGTGTATTTATATAAACATGGCAATGTCATCGGAATGATGGGCAAATTTTGACATTGTATGACTTTTAACTATTTTTTCAGCCTAGTGTTGCAGATTTCAACAACATTAGGTCAAGTTCAAAAACCCCCTCCCCAAGACTGGTCAGCCTAATCCCAAATCCCTGGTTCTGACATTAAAAATCCACTTTTTGGCAGTTATTGCCGTACTCTCGTAGTCAGGTCGAAAACTTGATACACCTATCCTCAACTCTAAGCTTAAAATATTAAATTTTTATCACTTTTATAATTATTGTAACACATTGTCAGCAGTTCACGAGTCTCACTCGTGACGTTTTTTTTCAAGGAGACGCCGATCACGAGTACCACTCGTGATCCAGTTTCATAGCGTTTATATTATAATCATCTCGTTGAATGTGCACCAAATCATTGCTACGCTGACGGCAGCACTGTTTACGGGGGTTATCTTTTTGATAAGCCCCTTTCTTTCATTTGAGTTCTGACCACCACCTCGAGAAGGTTTGTGCCTGGGGTAAGGCCAACCTGGTCAGCTTCAACGTCTCAAAACCCACGCGTGTCTGAATTAAACCAAGAGGAAGATTAATGACTGTCTGGTACAATTTGATGGGGGCACCTTCCCCAATAAAGACTCCATTGAACTGCTGAGTGAGTATATCAGACTGGCGCTCAAGTATCGGAGCTCTGTATAAGCCCGAGTAAATCGGGCTAATATTAATATTGTTTATTATTTTCCTCAAAATATATTTGATCTCCTTATAAATATAAAATAATATGCCTGTAACTATAACAGTTAGTTTTCTATAAATCTTACAATACCGCCAAAAAACACAGGCAAACCATATAATATGGCCATTTGTAAAATGCAAAGCTGTTAAGGGGAAAAAACGTCACGAATGAGGAGCGTGGGCGGCTGTTAAACTGTTAAATGTTTTTATTACGTCTTTAGTTTCTAATAAGTAGTTGCGCTGTAGGTAAGTATGGTGTGACAGCTACTAATCTTGTAAGTAGTTCGCAGAACACCGGTTAATAATATAATAACCACTCCCTTAGAGGTAAACTTAGCGAAGGATTACTCAACTCTATGATTCTAATAAAACGCATTTCGAGACCACTGAGCACGAGCGAGTTCTGTTGAAAATTACTTAGAAGTTAGTGCATTACTTGGAAACGAAGTGACAGCCTGTATAATGGATCTTTCACGAATTCCATAATTAACCATAATTTATACTGGGTATTAACATACCGTGAACTACGCAAATGAACGCGTTGTAGGTTCGTGGTAATCGATTAGTTAATCGTCTATTTAGAAATCCATGCCTTTATAAGAACAAAGTAATCACACTTCATTAAGGGCGATAAAGTGATTATTTTAATAAAAATCATAAAGAAAATCTTATAAATTCTTGCGGAATGTTTTTTTTTTTACATTAACCGCCAACAAAAAGCCCAGATGCCGTGTTGGGGGTCTTTTTTTTTAAAAAAAGAGAGGAAGTTCTTGGAAGGAAAAAGAAATGGGTGATAGATAGGAATATACAGATCAGTGTGTTCAGAAGTGACGTAGTGATCTGTCAATGGGTCAAGAGAAATCAGTTGGAGAGGTCAAAGGATTTCTCCAAACCAACCTCTCCCAATCCTGCACGCCACGCAGCTGGTATGAAGGCGCATCCTGAACACACCTCACGAGAAGAACCCGGGTACCCCTACTAAAATCACCAAACGTTGCGAACGACTTGGGGGTACCAATAACAGTGGTGTTGGTTATCCAATAAATCGTTCCCGGTGCGGCATTACCCAAACCCACCTCCAAAATTATAATAAATGAATTTATCATAGACTATCTGCTTAAATGATTGATAACTGCTCGATATGGAACAAATTGTGTGACCTAAAAATGGTTAAATTTTTGTTGTAGTTATTTTTTACTCACATCTGAAAAATCCTTTAATCGATTTATTCCGTCTGCGATATTTTCAAATCATATTTTAAAGCACCATAAACGAAAATTAAGCTGCGAACTGAAAATAGTTGTCAAGCTGGTTATTACGTACTGAAAAATGTGCCAAAAAATGACGAAAAAAAATCAACCCGTAAAAGACAATGCTTGTTTTTTTTTTCTATATTACATCTATTTTAAAACTTATAAAAAATAATAATTAAAATAATAATAGTGGTCCTCGCCCGGTAGCACTGTGGGATCGGAAAGGGTAGCCAGCGACACGTCGCCAAACTCCCCGCGTCCTACACATAAAACAAACCAATGAAACTTAAAATGAAACATACCAATGAAACATTAAAACATACCAATGAAACAATAAAACATACCAATGAAACATTAAAACATACCAATGAAACAATACAACATACCAATGAAACAATAAAACATACCAATGAAACAATAAAACATACCAATGAAATATATCAACGAAACAGTGAAACAGTTTGACAAAGAATTGAACCTTCCTACCCAGGAACCGGAATCGACAACTAAACAAACTTCGCCAAATGTAATGTCACCTAATAACTGCTGCAATGTCACACGATTTCAGAGAAATGCTTATATGTCCGCGTGTGTTTAAACAAGCTACAATATAATACATTTTCATCGATAACGAGTCTATCTGCCGAGTTTCAGCTCGATCGGATGTCGGGAACTGGGTTAATTTTCGCTTTCAAGATTTGCTTTCTTTCATTACCGAAAAAAGTGAAATTAAAATAGATGTGCTTAAAAACTAACCGTTCAAGACATAGACATATGATGAATATTAGTAGACCTGCCCTAAGTGATAAAAGCGTATTATTCCCCACTCCCCATACCGGTTCCATTGGAGCCGGCTGGGCTCGCGTATGGCCTCCCGTGAATCTAGAAAATGTGACGTCATCATTCTTGTGCGAACTAGCGTCGAGCTATGGTCGAGGCATCATCGGTTCATTTTACGAAATAACACGACAAAATAGTGGCTCGTGCTATGAAAACTTGTAAAAATAGATGTGAAAAAGAGAATAAACCCAATTGTCGTATTACATTCCATATGTAAGCATTATTTTACTTAATTTTAAGCTTATTTACATCGTATAATATGGATCAGTTGTAGAAACATATACTATCACATCGAGATACATCTGGACGCAAAATACAAAGACGTTTGCATAAGAATCAGGGATGTGCCTTCGCCTTTTGCGCTTTGATAAAATACATCGTATCATTTGAAACTTCTATTTTTTCATCTGTTATATCTTGCTGGAACTCTGTCGTATTAATAAAGGATAATAAACAAATCATTTTTAAATTTATTCCACTTTAATGGCGTTATTACTAAACGAGTTTTGAATTTTACACAACTCATAAACAACACTTAATATAGGATAAATGGTTGGTTATCATTTGTGAAAAATTAGTATGTTTGGAAATAAAATGTAGATACAGTGAGCAAGTTTGGAATGAAAAATGTATGTGTCATTTTGCTGTCCGATGATATTTTTTATCTATTAAAATTAAAAATATTATATTTTTCTATCGCACGTCGCCACCGATCATATATTATCTTTGGATCATACTATCACACGTCGTAACGGATCACGTGTTAGGTACGCGCTTGTTTCGTATATACGGTACTGCTGGAACGAGAAGGAGTGCATATCACGTAATGCGCTAGGTTATACCGAGTGGCGATGTGTGATAGAAAATCATGTTTTTTGTTTTTAATTGAAAAAGTGTCATCGGACGGCAAAATGATGTCCAAATTTTTACTCCAAATACTCTTAGGAATCGCTGGTAAAAGCTGTGTGTATATAATTTCATTTCTTTTTTTATTTGTTTTAGTTTTCTATTATCTTCTTAAAAGTGAAATGTTATATACTTTCTTAAAGATTTCATTATTTTATTATTAATAGGAACAGAGCGGTTGTGACAACCCTCCAACATTGGTCGAATGTAGTGATTCTCAAGTGTGCTCATCGTTGTTTACTGGGAAGTGAATTATGAAACATTTATAAAAGTGTCTTAACTAAATACGTAAACAAAGTATTCGACTCTGAAAATAGAAGAAATTTACTTTGCGGATTTTGGACTTCGCAAATTTGTTCATAACGTGGCGAGTAATTTGCGCTCCCATGTAAAAAATTTTATTCATTCAAAAGTAGATTTTACTTTTAAGAACTAAATGGTGATATTATAATGCGAGATGCCTATATACTGTCAGATTGATTTATTGACGAATTTCCCCTCTGCGTTCCCCAACTGTTGATTTTACACCTCACCTTTAAGTTCTAGTCTATTAATATTCATATGTCTGTGGTTCGAGAGTTTGATTTCATTGCTGAATCTGGTTTATAGATTTTGATTGGGTTCAGAGCAAATCAAAAGTTTATCTGCGTTTAGGCTATACAAGAATTTTGAAAAATCAGATAAATGCAAGGTTATTAAAAAACACCCGATGGGATTTCATGAAAAACTGTATTTTTATTATTATATTTGGGATCAAAAAATACGAATTATATTTTCATTAACTGATAACAAAATAAAGCACTCAGGTTCTGATATCTGTGTGTCCAGATGGTTAATCATTTAGATAAGGCTGAAATTTTGGTAAATATACTCGCAATCGGATACTGCGTCTAGTTCAAAAGGATATTTTTATCAGTCACATTGTATTAAAATTAATATTTTTATAACTGACAATAACCAATAATGTTATACTTTTACCGTTTTTAAAAGTATGAAAATTTTCATTAGTGATACCTAGCGGTTCATTTAAAAATATATTTCATTATCAAGATTTTTTCAATTGTTGAAAGATCTACCTTTTCCCTAAGCAGAATTTATGAATATATTATGTACGACCTATTTTATCGCAAAGGACCCTATAAATTGCACCCAAGTTAAAGGGTTTTCAAATAGCAATAATCATTGTTCCCTTTAACCTTTATGGATGAGTTGACAATGCATCGGGTTCTCACACAAGCTTTATATAGGTTCAATTTCGTGGCTGGATAAGTCCTCCATCATGGCTCAAGCAACATCTCCCCTAAATAACCCTAAAATAAAGATAGAATCTTATGACGTAATTGAAGCTATGGTGCACAAAAATATGCGACGCGCGTCACTGGTGTATTGGACATACCTGCGGTTAACTTTACCCTATAAAATCTCTAAAATAAAGTGGGAACCTTAACGACATGAGCGATGAAGTCGTGTAAAACAATATTAGGTGGGCGGTCCAGCGTAATGGACGGATTTACGGTCGAATTTTCCCTATCAGACCTAGAAAATCGATCTTTCCGAGGTTTATTTTAATTATTTCTGATGAACGTATTACTGAAATTACAATTTTTTCTAGAGGTATCACTCGAAAAGTAACTAATTCGTCGTCTAGAAAAATTAAATCTGGTACTTACCGCTTTTTTATAGTTGAAAAACGATTTATAAAATTTACAAACCGTTGTACATACAATATTTTAATGGTAAGGTCCTGTTTTTATTAATCTTAAATATAAATAACGTACATCCGTGGTGAACCCTCTAGAAACATTAAAGATTTTAGTAAAATGTTTATCAGAAATAAATTAAATGTGAGCATCGAGTAATTCCCCCGCGCTACGCCATCGAAATTAGATCTTATCCTCTGACTATAACGTAGGTATATTATTGAATCAAAATGATATTTCTATAGATGTCAAAAAAGTAAATGATTTCCGCTCATTAAAAAAAGTCAACTTTCAGTCACGGTAAACAGTAGGTATAAAAGGATTGAAATACTGAAGAAATCATATTATGCACTCGGAATGTGTTAAAGTTAATCTTTTAGTGACCTTGATTTTGACCGCACCTATTTTTTCGTAATCATGCTTGTTTATACACTTGTTTCAAGCATTATGATTTAGTTGATAAGTGAAATTATATTGCTAATGAAGTAAACAATAAATTTTTGATAATAATTTGTTTTGCTCACAAACATAATCATGTTACGTAAAATGATAATAAATTAGTTGTAAAAACAACAACAACAAAAACAGTAACTGTGCGGTATCTACCTACACAGATTTGACATACACTTTGAGGATTACCACAAAACGATATTAATTAAAAGCAGTTTCACGCAAAAAAAAAATAATTTTTAATCCGGAAAAAAACCGGATTACCGCACAAAGAGTCCCAACCATCTGGAGCCAGTGACACTATGTCATTCCCAATCGGGGAATGTTGTGACGCTGAAGCTAGTGGGGAGGGGGTGGATATGGGGAAGAGAATGGTGGGGAAGTACCTGGCTATTCAGATCTGGTCATCCAACCCGTCTAAAGCCATTTCAATTCTGAAAGGTGGTCTTATATCACGGTGATACTGAAAGTATCTTACACACTGAAACGTTCCGCAAATATACCTTCTATTATTTGAATGATTAAATAGTGAAATAACACAAATTTACTTGCACGCGCCGGGATTTGAACCCGCGACCTTCGGTTTGCTAGTCGAAAGCATTACGCCTCGATCACGAAGGCCGTCGATACGCAGATAAGGGTAAAAAAATAAGCCCCAAAATAATATGAAATCAGTAAACCCAAATATTATGTAGAACCTATATATAGTATGTGAACTCCAAAAACATAAAGATAAAAATGATAAACTGTAAGATTCTAGTCATAAAATCACCGTTCATTATAATGCTATGTACGTTAATCTTACATTAATTAAAATAAATAATACATTTCGCACCTCATTTCTGATATGCGGTAAGTTCCACAAGTTAACGTGTAGTTTTAAGAGTTCAATGAACTGACTCAACACTATAAAAAATATTCCCAGATCCAAAATAGATATATTACCAGTGGGACTGCCATATGGTAATGTCGCGCGGAAAATTCAATTTCTTTTATGAATCTGAGAGTGGTTTTAGTGACATGTTCATTTACGGGCTTCGCCTTTCTCTTGCGTTATATTCCCACATAAAAAAGAGAGGCAGGTTTGTTTGTCCCTTTCATGTAAAAATAAAGATAACGTTTGTCATTTTCGTGTAAATTATCGCGCATGTACGACAAGGCGTAAAGCGCGATAATATTAAACAGGTCCCCCAACAGCAATATTAAATACCGCACAGTCCGGCGGTTGGTTATTCTGCAGTTATAGCTGCGGTTAAGCTACGGCTAAGCTGCGGTTAGCGGGGTGTATTGTCATCGTTAATGGCTTAGGCCCAAACCCCGACACAGCTCAGGGTCGTGATAATCAAACGACGAGTACCCAGAGAAAAATGGATATTGCTAATGATTAAAAATGTCTTCAAATCATTGGTAATCCTTATTTTACAAGTAATAATTATTTGCCTGAAACACTCGTCCACATTGAAAAATCTCCTGATAAAAGATACATGACGCCAACGGGACTCGAACCCGTGTCCCTTCGATTTCCGGTCGACAGCTCTGACCACTGAGCTATGGCGGCTTATCTCTTATCCGCGAAATAATTCAATATATACTAGTGTTTCATTCAACAATTACTGCTTGTTACATTTTTTCACCTGAAAACAACCAACTTTATTTTATATGAGATTAGCAATTATTAGGGTAACAATTATTTTATATTGTAAAATAATTGTGTATGCTATGTGTGCTATGCATAAAAAATCTTGTCTTAAACATTAGTTTACCAAAAAAATAATAATTAATATTTGACAAGTTCTAGTATTTCACCTAAAAATGTAGACAATTTGTCTCGATGCCATCTAGTGAGAGAGTTAGCACTTACAATGCCTTTCTCATATTAATTATTGCTTGTAAAATAATTGTTACCCTTTGTGCTATGCATAAAAAATCTTGTCTTAAACATTAGTTTACCATAAAAATAATAATTAACATTGGTAATCCGTTTAAAAACGGGATTGCAGGCCGTTCCTGATATATATTTTTTTGTAAATTCCTAATATATCGTAACAGGTGTTCATGCACCTGCATTTGTCTTCATAATATATAATGACAAAAGCGAAATTGTTTTTAAACGAAACAATTTTTATAGACACTTGTTCCGACATCTTGACAATTCATTGGTATTTTACTAAAGCTTAACAGGAAACCAATTCATTCGTTAAGGGCCTGCAGTCTCGTTTTTAACCGGATAACGAATAATTTGAAGAGATTCTTAATAAATTGGCAATACTTATTTTCTTTCATTCCTAATATATCGGAACACGTGATCATACATCTGCATTTGCCCTGATAATGTACAATTTTTGTTAATGTTCCGACAACGTGATGATACGTTCGTATTTTACTAAAACTTTTTTAAAAAACCTATCAATTCATTCATTAAGTGCCTGCAATCCCGTATTTAACCGGATTACGAATAATTTGAAGAGATTCTTAATAAATTAGCAACATTCAGTATAAGTATTTTTTTTCGTGTATGCTGCAATACTCGAACTGGCATTGATACCATGTATTGTCATATCTCGTGGGTGTTGAGATTTCAGAAAGTTGCGTTAAGTTTCGTATGCCTACATTAATTGTACTAACTTTATTTTTGATATCAATAGGTTGCCTCTCTTCTGGGTGAGAAGATCAGGTAAGGTTATTTTTGCTGAAGGTGTGCTTGGTGTTATTGTACCCACTATTTGACACTATATGACAAGCTATATAATCAATTTCTACTTGTAATAAAATATTTGTGTAGCGCAGGCCCGTGCAAAATCATGGGATATTATATTTGTAGGATTTGTGAACCTGTAAATATATTTCCAAAATATATTTGCATCTATCAAAATTACGACGTCTTAAAATTACACATTTCAAAATAAAACTACAAAAATGGAAGTGTTAATTAATAAAAATAATGTTAGTACCTATTTTATCGCTTCTCTGGTATGATTTAACATTTATCAGTTCCAATTTTGAAAATTTAAGTTTCATTGAACGTGAATAATCTACGCATTATTTTTTTATTTATTAATCTTTGGGAAATCACAATTTTTAAATCATGCCAAAAATACAACCAATTATAGATTTCTTCCTTGCTTTAAGGAAAAGTATGAAAGATACGTAAGAATGTTTAACATCACGCATGCACTAACAACCGAGAAAAGTATGTTTAATTTGTTCTCAATTTATTTTAAGTGAAGTGAAAATAAGTTCGCAATTAGTTGCTTATTTGTTCATAAATCTCCCATCTGTTTTAAAAAAAAAACTGTGTTATGCCTACACATAATCATGTATTACTATAATAATTATTATCATTTTACTTCGAGGCAACTCAAAAAAAAATTTACGTCGTTGGAAGTAAATCGTCCTCAAATTAGCAATCAAAATCGTAAGACAGGACAAAGCTACGAATTGCGTCTATTAAGTAAAACACATAAACATAAACGTCAAATCAACTGACGCACTGACGCTACGCACGCGTTGCGTGCGTAGAACCAGCGAGCACGTTGACGTAGTAGTCCGTGTATCGCGTACGTCGGCCCAATGCGTTTCTACCCTAAGAAAGCTTTTCAAATCTTGTCAATGAACTTTTTCCTTCGTCTTTTTAAATAATTTACTTAAGATTCCAACATACAAATTATTACAGTTAATTTATTTTTTTTGGTAAACTAATGTTTAAGACAAGATTTTTTATGCATAGCACAAAGGGTAACAATTATTTTACAAGCCATAATTATTCGCCTGAAACACTCATCCACATTGTAAAATCTCCTGATAAAAGATACATGATGCCAACGGGACTCGAACCCGTGTCCCTTCGATTTCCGGTCGACAGCTCTGACCACTGAGCTATGGCGGCTTATCTCTTATCCGCGAAATAATTCAATATATACTAGTGTTTCATTCAACAATTACTGCTTGTTACATTTTTTCATATAAAATAAAGTTGGTTGTTTTCAGGTGAAAAAATGTAACAAGCAGTAATTGTTGAATGAAACACTAGTATATATTGAATTATTTCGCGGATAAGAGATAAGCCGCCATAGCTTATTGGTCAGAGCTGTCGACCGGAAATCGAAGGGACACGGGTTCGAGCCCCGTTGGCGTCATGTATCTTTTATCAGGAGATTTTTCAATGTGGATGAGTGTTTCAGGCGAATAATTATTACTTGTAAAATAATTATTACAGTTAATCAATATATTTCCTTTTCTTGGGTAGGTTAAAATGTACAAAATCTAGATTATTTATGTTAATCATGAATGATTTGGTTAATATAAATATTAGTGACGTAACAGTCGACCACCTACTTTAACAGTAAAGCGAAAAATTGAAACACATTTTTTTTAATATCTTTTATTAATGTTTTATTATTTGTATTATTCAACTTGACGTGTAACTTTGTGAAATAATACACGTTGCTGCCGCTCTCCATTGTGTGCATAAATTATTATACATGGAGTGTCTTGATATTTATCCCATGTTTTCGAAAATAGGGGAGGAAAAATATCAGCCCTTGTCTCGTCCCTGGAGATGTGATCAGTGTTGAGAAGACGTAACGTAATTATGTATAATATTACACGTAACACAAATTTAGTGATTCTGGTTTTATCGCACGGCAGCCCTTATCTCTAACGGATTCTGGGCCCACACTCAGCCAGACACGTAAAAAATACATCGCGCCCCAAAAGGTGTAGATGACAACATAAATTATCTCCCCCGGCCTCCTGCTTTCCAGATACACATGCGATAAATGTTTTTATAACCAAGGGAGAGAGAAAATTGATATTATTTCAGATGGTGTTAACAAAAACTGACGAAAAGAAGTATATATTTTTTACATTAGCTCCACACAGGAGGCCCAGAGGAAAATAATTCCCCTCAGTGCCTATGTCATATTTGGAGATGCTATGTGGAGGGTTTTTATAGGACAGGAAGGAGAGGAAGTTTTGGGAATCAAAAAGGGTATTAGGTTTAGGTAAGAACCTGGGAGTCAGTGTGACCAGGAGTGACGGATTTATGAATCCACCCCTCGGACTGCGGTTCAAGGCGATGTTTTGAGAGTCCTGCTGGATAGGTAATAAGGTCTCCCTCAACTAGTTTCTCCAAATCAAACAGACGCATCTGTAGTTGTTAAGCGCCCTTTAGGTGATTTTTTCACGAAATCGGCGCTATACAAATAATCCAATCATTATTATAATTATCAGTCAAGACCCGGACAAACCTCACCCCATAAACACCCCTGCTAAGTCATAAAATAGTTTATTTTTATCAGGCGAGACGACATTAAAAAGGTGTAAATTATTTCGAAAATCTTGTATTCTTAAACGGAAAAACTTTACTGTAAATAATACTCGCGTAACAGGCTTGTACAGAGTGGCTGTTTTGAAGCCAGAGTAACCCATGTCCTATCAGAAATTGGACTTGCTACAAAATCCCACATGCTCTAATGGTACGTACGCATTTGCGAACCGAACCACGAATTACGGGAAAGAAACTATCTTTCCCATAAGTTGAGGTTCAGTTCGACAGTTTAGCTCGCGTATGTAAACGTAGCATGAGATGCACAACTTTACCGTTTACTCTGCACAAATCGCAAGTACAGAAGGCTTGTCGTTTACCTATTTATAACTATTATTATTAACTAACTTAAGCGATAACTATGAAAATATGTATTAAGATAATAGAGCAAAATTCTCCCCACAAACGCCTAGGTTGCATTTAAAGATACAATGTGATTTTTTTCATACCCATGTGTGTTGAATAACAGAACATAATGTGTTTTAATAATTTTTATAGTACCTATACTTTGCGATTTTTTCTATAGAGGAATTTAATATAATTATCGTTTCGGCTCAACAAACGTATAAATAATATTATCTTAAAAAACAACTTTTTTTTGGAACTTTATAACTTAAAAACTTAAGGTGTTCAAGAAAAACATAAAAAATCGAAAAGAAATTCGGAATGCGGGAAGCCTGTTTACACGTTAACTTTTAACCAATAATATATGTAGTTAAGGCGATGCACTACGTCGTGTTATATTTTAAATAAAGCCGATATCAATAACAACCCTTACGTAGATGGCGGTAAGGTTTAAATTCCCGCTTAACACCATCCGTCTGTTTTGATTTATGCAAGAAAAAAACATGGCCAAAAAGTGCCTTTTATTTTATTTTATGGATGTTCAGGCATAAATATTCAATTTTTCCGATCATTTTATAAATAACTTAATTTGCCACATTATACAATAAAATCATAACCGAAAATGGGTTCGTAAGTAGAAGATTTTGAACTTTAAAGCAGTTTTCATAGGCCTTATACATTATTTTTTTCTTGGCTTATAAAAAGACTTATCTAAAAAATATGCGATTATTTCAATGGCCAATATGCATTCTACTCGCAGTACTTAATTAAAGCATCTGAAATATTTCTAGGCGACCAAATTTTCAAACCAAAAACACATGATTTTGCATTACTACGTAGTGCATCGCCTTAATAATTCTTTAGCGTATCTGATTTTCCGATCTCTATTTTTGTTCAATATGACTCAAATGTATTGCATTACTAAATCTTCGCAAAGTATGAGATTCATTTCTAGGATATCCGTCGTCCCCCGTTGAATAATTTAATTGCTTTTAAAATGAACATAAATATTTTACTATCCTTTGTCTGTGGAATGAGCGGCGTGGGTATATTACTTTATTATCAGTTCCTATGCTTATGGAATATCGCATTGGTCTGTGAACCATTGAGAAGCGGTAACCCCAGAATCATTAAATTCAATGGACATTAAATGGGAAATGGGAAAGGCATACGGTTAGGAGTATGACAATCAAATGCTTAAGCGATCTTTTTGTGGGTAGGTGTTAAAAGTAATGACACGATTCATGTTCATGATTCATTCTTTAAATTCTTACATCGTTATCGATGTTACACCACAAGTCCTTACAGCCTCCACGAGACGCCTCAATTCCTGCTCGTATCCTGCATTTATTGCTTTGTGGTGCTATGTGCTTTACACAGACTATCAAAAACAGCGGAGCTGTCCCAGTTGTTAGGATGGGTTGTTTCACGGAATATGAACAATTCTTCAAATTTCAATGTTTATTTTCAAGTTCTATGAATTTTCTATTCAAGTACTTCACAAAACTGAAATAATAACAGAACTTGGATAGAACCTTCACAGAACTTGAAAATCAGCTATGAAATTTGATGAATTGTTCAAATTCTGAAAAAATTGTGAAACAACCCGTCTTTAGAACGGGTTGTTTCAGTGTCATATTATGCAGCTCATATGATGTGTCATATTATGCAGCTCATTTCATATGACAGCTCATTGAACAATTGACAATAATTTTAAACAATTAATTTCGCTTCACTTGAAATTATCGAATAATTCCATTTGCTTTACAAATTCAAACGGTTTATCTTCAATAGAGTTAGTTAGGTGTTTCGTCAATTTTAAATTTGATAACAACTAATAATTTATCTTGCAAAGTGTACCTAATTTGTCTTTCTTGAATGTGGCAGTGGTAAATAGCTTTTTTTTCGCCTAGGGGTTAAAACCGACCCTAGCGTAGCAAGCGTGACAAAACGGGACGAGCTTAATTCGACCAGCTTCGTGACTCGTCGGCTCTTTCCGCCTGGTCGCCAAAACTCTGTGCGGTATATTTGCCTCTCTCCTCACTAAAATATGACAATTGATCTATTCTAAATAACGATGAATTTTTAATTTGTATCCCAATCTCAATTGTCTCAATATAGCCTCCTTCAATGGAAGCAATCTTCCCAACATGCCTTCCATTGATATGCTTCGTGTAACTCTAAGTGACCAGCTCAAGCACGGGGACTCCATCGAAGTCAGAGTCAAGTTAGTATTTCAATACAGGGCCCACAGATATTTCAATAGTACATAACTGCTGAGCCTATAAAAATCCCACTGTTGAATTTGGCAGCCACCTCTGGTCTGGAGCCCCAAAATAACTGGAAAAACCTTTGACTCTGTGCGGAATTGTACGGTACGTTTGATATACCTACTCCCCTATCTTGACAAACGGAATGCAATCTTTAAAGCACAGGCGTCATTTAGGCATGGTAGGCATGTTGTCCTTATTCTACCGGTATTATAATGGAAGATGCTCGGAGGAACTAGCGTCATTGATCCTTTCGGCACCGGTACATAATCGGGAAATACGCCATATTATGTACACGGTTGACATTTGTCGCATGAGAACAGCTCGTTTTTACTACTCGTTCTTGATTTAAGCAGCTCGGATGTGGAATGAATTGTCGGTCTCTGTGTTTCCTCGCCCCTACAACATGGGTCTCTTCAAGACCTATGTTGACTCTTTTCACTCCTTAAAAAAGACCCCCTTCACAGCATCCCCAAATATGACACAAGTCCTGAAAAAAATTGTTTTCCTTTATTATATTAAAATAATTGTTTTAGTATCAAAAATATAAAGACTGGTTAACTTACATTTTCTCTTCCTTCAATAAAAATCTAATTGGATGTTTCAAATCTGCCAGGCGTCTTCTAATGGCTACACATTTTTCTATATGGCTAAATGATATGTTTTGGAAATTTCAGAAATATTATCAAGTAAGCAAAACAGAAATTTGGTTAAAAACTAAATCTGTTAAACCTGCCCCTCGTTTTGTATGGATTCTTTCTTTATTGGTAATTTAAAGTATTAGGGCTAGCATTATATTTATGATGCGCCCTTCATGTATTTTTCGAACAGAAAACGGCCTTATATAAATTATGAAAATATTATTAAGATTGCTCACAGTGATTCTGTCAGAGGTCAAAAAAATAATTTTCCATCGCAATCTAAAAGGAAAAACACAAAACATTTTATCTGAAAGAGAGTAACTTCCAGGTAGTTTCCTTCAAGTAAAATACGGGTAAAATACCATAGACACTATTAAGCCCTTTGAGCATTTCTTGAACTCCAAATGAAACTAAACCCAAAATGTGAGAAACACATGAGGCGTTTAATAAAGGAAATTCCAGGAATGCAGAAATAGCACAGAATATTAAACACTCTGCCCATTATTATAGGTACTAAAACAGTAGTTTCCAATGTAGTTATCAATATATGAGAATGGATTTTTTCTCTGAAACGCGTTACGAATGTCTCCAATCTACGAGGAACCCTTTCAGTAACAGCATTTAAAATAATAAAATAATTTAGTGACAGCCCATACCTTATGGAATGCTATAAATTGTTCGTACCGAACAACTACCGCCAGGTTCGACATCACGTTTTGCTCTATATTCCATAAGGCAGAAGGGACGTTTTGGCCCAGAATAGCATGACAAGAAGTATGGTGCTGCTAAATTAAATCTCATGACATTTTCAGCATTGGCTTTGAAGGTTTCTGTAGTAATTTTAGTCAAGTAGGTTTTATAAATTATGTCAGTTGTATTGTAATAGGATTATATGTACCTGTAATTCATATTCTTTCTGTCAAGGATTGTCGTTACGGTGATTTATTTAGAATAAGGACTAAAATGTAAGCATTCCAAAGCGAGCAGTGATTAAAAAAGTACACAATGAGAGACCGTAGGAAGCAAAAAAGTAATTATTTGCATAAATATACAATGATATAATTAAGTGCCTACTTAACCCTTCAGGTCTCGGAAGGACATTACTGGCCACAAACATCATATTCCATTATAGCCTCTGAAGGACAGATCTGACCGGGGCGTCAATACATTATAAAAGTATTTTTATCTTTTTTTTCTATAATGCGTAGATATGTGATTGGAAATATTAATAATTGTTCTTCACGGTTTGTTTTGAATATTTATACATTATTACAAGGATAAAATTTTTAAAAATTGTCAAAGTGCATGGTTAAGAATTTCGGCATTTTTTCATTCAAAGTTGAAAGTTAAAAATATATTTATATTTTTTATTGTATAAACGGTATAAAAAGTGAAGTGACAGTTTTATTACTAATTACCTACACAAAAGGAAAATGTTTTAAAAATATCGAATTCTTTCAAAACTATACAAGTTCGGAGTCGAAATGTCCTGATAAGTATTTTTGGCAACATTTTCTTATTTAATATTAAAAAAAAAAATCAGATGCAAATTTTTCAAAGACAATGTAATTAAATATTTAAAAACCTGAAGGGTTAACTACTAAAAAAATATGTTCTTTTCCTATTTTTCGTGCCGCTCTATGCAATAATACTTCAGTCCCACTGACTCTTGTCACTAACAGTCATTTTTTGTGTCACATATATCGCGGTTATACAGTCGTGAAGTTCACGTACAAATATTACTCTGCCAGAATTACACAGTAACGAAATTACACCTTAACAAAATTACACACGTGGAGAATTAAACGAACTTATATTATTCCTACTCGAATAATACATTAAAAAATCTGTTTTTAATTGGTTTAAATTTTTTAAGAGTGTTTAAGTGTGTGCTAAATAAATTTAATTAAAAAAATCTCTCCACGTGTAATTCTGGTGATTGTCTCTCCGCGTATGTACGTATGTGAAATTCACACCTGTGTGATTTCGTCTTTTAACCATAAATATCCTGGTACTAAAAAAAATACATGCATACTATGTAGCCGAAGGAGTAACTTATGTACCGACGATTATTATTAAAAGATATCGCTTGAGCCAGTGATTTTTTTTTTCAGAATCCTTTTCCCATTTATTATTACCGAAGCTGATAGAATTGTCACATCCAACGACAGGTTACATGTGTTGAGAGAAACGATGCTCGAATGAATTTAAATCAAACTGTTCAAACCCATCCAGAAAAGGTTCATTGCCGCGTTTACGTGCAGGATCGAATTGTAACTAAATTTGAAGTAACTCCTTTAAGGACTACGGTTGGAGTGATGTAAACAGATCCAAAAAAATTTCAAGGTAAGGTAGGTTTTTGCTGTATTTTTCTACCTATCTATTTATACAGAATGTTATGAGACGTACTTGACTTATTTTAATCAGTGATTCTTGGCATTATTTGGAGTAAAAAATCTTGAAATCCGTAGCTTTTTTTTCAACTTAAAACAGTTAGGACAGGGGTGAGGGGTTGGCCGGTTACTAGGCTAGACCACTGACGACATGTAGAAGATTTTTTTAGTTTATTTTCGAAAAAAATAAATTTTGCCAAAAAAAACATAAAAAATGTCCCCGAATTCCAATTGTTTATTTCAAATTATATCAGGAATCACTAGTGAAAATAAGTCAAGAACGTCCATTAATACCCTGTATCAAGAATTATGTCTGTGGCGGGTAAGCGTGGAGACTTCGAGCGGGAGGTATGGATTTTATTTTTATACAAATCTACAGTTTTATTCCGAGATTGCTGAAATTTAGCACACTTGACCTTCAAAAGAAGAGGAAGGTCTCTACCTACATCCGATTGGTAAAAACTCGCTTAAAGCCCGGGCAACACCGGGGACTTCACAGCTAGCGTGTTATAAAGCTTTCTACACCTGTCTACATCGTCAGTATACTTTCTTTGATCTATAATTTACTAATCATAATTTATTTATCCCACGTAAAAATCACCAAAAAGATTTTTATAAAATTATTTACTGTAGTCCCGGCGTTGCCCGGGCTTTGCACAGAGTTTTTAGAAACGTGTTCTATTACACGTAAAATGAACCGTAAATCAAATCCACAATAAAATACGACAGTAAAGAGCTCATTCAATTGGTTTTGAATAAATCACGGGAAAAGTGGAATGAAGGATACAGCCTACCTTGAATTCCCATGAATCCGGGCAATAAGGCTCTCGATGCACTTGCACTGTTCGGGTGAAATTTCCTCCACAACGAGATAAACGAGATGTGATTTTGATATTTAGCACAAAGCATGTGGATAATACAACGAGGATACTACGATTGCACCTTCTTACTATACGACACGAATTCGACTGTTGGCTTGCGACAATTTACAATGCAACATAAAATCTTCTCCTTTTCAAGTGTGGGCTGTTTTTAAGGAAGGAAATGGATAAGTAGGTATGTCAGTAGGTATATGATTCGACAAATGGTAGGTATTATCCAAAAAAATGTTTCAATTCTAAACATACATGGAGACAGTAATTATCCTTTTTTATTATAAACTTATGTTTAAAATAAAATAAAAAACGTGTGTGTGACGATGTGCGAAATTCCATCAAAATTCTGCATTAATGAATGGGTGGATGGATGGAAAGGTGGGGGTGATTTTTCTCCTACTTCGAAGCTCAAGTTTGCAGAATTTCATGGGTCTCGTAAAACCCACAACGGACACTTATTTATGTTCAAGTTCCGACGTTTCCAAGGTGTTGCAGAGTTTTTATCAATCTCATATAGATAGTGACCTTCCTCTCAGTGTGCAAAAGTTCATCATTATGTGAATAAAACTGTAGATTTATATAAAAATCAAAGCCCGCCCGCGACAGACGCTTTTCTTTTTATAAATGGATAGACAGATAAATATTGAATTTGGTAGGAGATTTCCATTTAATATAGAATCGTTACGGGTCATTGGCGGTCCCAGTTCATCTGGTATCGTTCTATCCCGGGTCAGCTTTTCCCTATCGAAAGTAATTATTTTCGGAGAAGAAATGAACGGTCCAAATTGGTATTCAACGGAGCGGCATCCGTACAAACAATGGGGACTGGTCCCGCTACTGAAATATCGTTTCTTTTGGCTGGATTGGGTGCGCTTGGGGGAAATTAACCGAGCCTGGGCTTAGCGAAATCTCATTGGGAAAATAAACCTTCTATTTAAATTCTCTTAATCTAACTCTTTAATTTTAAATTACATTACTTCGTAATTAATTTTTATGTGCAAATTGTCAGGTTTCTCCATATTCAGATGGAAGTACGAATATATCATACTGGATTACATTTTTTTTTAAATTAACCCCACACATCAGGCCTTGAAGAAAATAGTGGCAGGGTAGCGCAGGACCTTTGTTATCTTTTGGGATGCCGTTTGGAGGATCTTTTTTAAGGAAAAGATGAAGAGGAAGTTCTGGGAAGGCTCAGGGTATGAAGGTTGGGTAGGTATCTAGGGATCAATGTGTCCAATAACCCTCCCATTTTGGCGCAAGGCGATGGGTCCATGTTGATGAGACCAGTTGGTGAAGTCAAAGGGTCTCACCAAGCCAGCCTCTCCCGATCTGGCACGCCACGCAGATGGTGGGCAGGCGCATCCTGACCACACTTCACCCGATGAACCCAAGCACCCCTGCTAAATCACCAAACGTAGCGAATCACTTGGGGTGACCTATGACAGAGGTGTTGGTTATCCAATAAATGCTTCCCGAGGCGGTAGTACCCAAACTCGCCTCCCAAATTGAAAAAATAAGGTCATGGTTCTGATGAACGAAATCTGTTGGTCTAATCAATCTGTTGATCCGTTCTTAACCGCGCTGCGGTAAAACTTATCATCAGTGTATCTTAATAGTCCCATATTTCAAAATCTTCACTGGCTTAAATGTCCTGAAAGAATCCAGTTCAAGCTGAGCTGGATGGTATTTAGTCAATGGCCGAATGGCTACGGCTCAATTATCGAAAATATGTATTCAGGGAAAATGCCAATTCATGACAGTCAACCCTTAGGTCAGCAGCGTCATCAGCTATCGGAAGTTTAAATGAACCAAAGCACCCATCAGATACTAAGTTTGGTGAGCGTGCTTTTGAAGTATCAAGACCTAAATCCTGGAATAGACTGCCACATGATTTAAGATAGAACTCAACAAACACAGACTCAACAAGAGCCAAACTTAAAACTCACATTTTTAAGCAATCAGATTCACCTTCACCGTCTGCAACATTGTAAATAACTAAATGTGTAAAAAATGTTAACAGCTGTGAATTTGTAGGCTTTATAAGGTCATTTCATAAAAAAAAAACTCCAGTCCGAAAGAGTCTTTTAAAAGTAATTATCAACTTTACTTTTTCCATTAATCTTCTAATAAATGTAATATCAATTGTAACGGAGTGTAAAATAGCAATTGTAAAACCGATTGCAAAGTTTAAAAACTCTGCGTGCAAAGTCATAAACTTTTTAATAAACGTATGTTTATCGGAAGTGATATGTGAGGTAAATATGTTTTTTCCGCATCTGTTTGTAAAGAATAATTGAATAAACAATTGGGTAGAGCTTAAAAACTCATAATACAGATTAATCACAAAAAAGGCGCTATACAAACTATCCAATTAATATTCTGTCGCTTCAAAAGTTTAATTATACTGTTTTTAGTTCGCCGAGTTAATTGTAAAACCATATTAGTTCTCCGAGTTAATTGGAAAATCATTTTAGTTCACTGAGTTAATTGTAAAACCATATTAGTTCTCCGAGTTGATTGGAAAACCATATTAATTCACTGAGTTAATTGTAAAACCATATTAAGATAGTTCATGATTAAATGCATATGAATAATTACAGTTAAGCTTTAACCATTGATACTAATACAAAAATATGAAAGCCCCAGGAGATGATTATATTTATTATAAGTAGTGAGATTGATGGAGTGATCGCTAGAGTTAATTCCTTTCATACTATAAAAATAAGGAAATCCCTATTGGATTATTACGAATAACTAGCACAGACCCGTGGTAAATCACGGGGTATTATAATTATAGGATTAGTGAAGCTGAAAATATTTAATCATTGAAGACTATATTAGTGACTGTCAAACGAAAATTTCAAACAAGAAAATCAAACAGATTCGGTCGCATCTGATTCCTAACAATTTCTGAATTAATTTGTTTTTTCTGATTTTTAAATGTTCAATTGTGAGTTGCTAATTTTGTCCTCACTGATTAAGCATTAAAATTTGAGGTTGAAAGGCAGAGCAGAAGACAAAAAATATTTTTTTATCTTTCATAGAGTTCCATTCATAAAATCAACAGTGGAATCTGTAGTTTTATTAGCCCAAGCGATGCTGATTTTGTTTTTCATACATTTTTCAAAGCATAAAGGTCCAAATCGCATCGTAAAATATTATTTAAAGGATAATTTTAGAATGCTCGCATGTTCTCCGGAGACCCATCGGCATTCAACGTTATTCAAAAAATAATTAATTCCCTTAAAAACAAATATTGTTTATTATCCATCTCAAATAAATTCAAATCAAATATTTAAAATTATCATAATAAGTTAGTGGTTGCTGTTGTAATGATTCACTACAAGGGGTGGGCATTGTTCTAAGGCAAAAATTAGACCATAATATGTAGTTTTCAAGTTTGGAAAAGAATAAGGAACTGAATAGTTGAAAACTGACACTATAACTACGTGTTTATCATCTTCCGTCTGGTCATCTCAAATGAATTCAACATAAATACTCTATATTAAATTATCATTTATTTATTTTATAAGATAATACATTACAAAATGATAACAAATTTATAATGTCCCCAGTGAGTTTACAAAACTCATTTAGGGAAAGACAACATTAGATTAAAGACAAGACAACATAAATACATTAAAATAAATAAACGCAGAAGTTATTTTGGAATTCCAAAGAAAGAATGTGTCAGTCATTAATAAAACTGCTGAGGAAATAGCTTTTAAGAGCTTTTGCCAATGTTTTTATGTTCGTTGCAGGAAGTTTTAGATTAGTATGTAATGCGTTGTATTGCTTATGGGCAACGTATTGTAAGGAGTTAATTCCAAATTTAGTCGTGTTAAGTAGATGACGATAAGTGTATTTGATTTTGTGATCTTGTTTTGTGCTGGTGTATGTCGGAATTAAAGACTAGTTTAGTGTTGGTGTGTGAGGAGTGTTGAATTATTTGTAGAATGGCAGTTGTGATGTTATACTTTGGCAGTATCGTAAAAGTAAGTGTCTGCTGTTGTAATGGGTTTTTGCCAGTGGCGTGCATTATTCTATGGTTAAAAGTAGGCCATGTAGTTTTCATGTTCGGGTAAGGATAATGCAATGAATAGTGGAAAACTGACATCATAACTACATATAATGTTTAGCATTTTCAGTTGATTTTTGTGATCAACTGAAAAAATTTGTCTACAAGTCTGGAAATACACGCCACTTTCAATTGTTGGTAATACGATGAAATAAAATAAAAAATTAATATCTTTAATCTATTGCTGATTTTTGTATTGTCAAACCCCTTGGGATGGTAATAAAGGTGGGGATTAATCGTGTATCGAATGAGTTATTCGAAGAGAAATTGTTTCGATTATATCCTTTTTAGTTCAAGCCCGAATCTATACAACCCAGCAAATGATTAGTTACATGGAGGACCAGCTTAACCCACTGAAGTTTGGCGCAGCTTTAATTAATGTCCGATGGTAATCAACGTCCATTCAATTATAAGTTTCCGCGCTGACTGTAGACTGATGGTTGGAGAGTAGAGTTTGCAATACAAACTATCCGAATTGCGAAAAATCCGAATTTTCGGATTCGCAATAAAAGTCTGGGGGAAAAAATTCGAAAAGTTTTTTGCAACGTAATGTCTTCTGGAATCAATATGTCCAACAGGCTAATAGGCATGCAATACGTGATTTTCCATATGATATTATCCATATCTTGGAAATTTCAATGGAAAAACAAACTTGAAATAATAACTCAATAACCAAATAAATGTTTTATTGACCTTTTTCTTATAAACGCAATTTAAGCATAACGCGGCGCGTAAGGTTTGAACAGTGAAAAATTCGGCGTTTTATGGTCAAAACGGCCTTAAACCAGGCTCAAGGCCGACTTAAATAAGCATTTTTCTGAAAAATAACAAGACAATGCACCCTAATTAGAGTGCTTGATGATAACTAACCCATTTCAAACAATTCCATAGGGCTCTAATGTGTTTCAATATCTCATTGTTTTTTTTTTCATTTTATTATTTTTCATCGTTAATATTTTTAAATTTTGTAGAATTTTTACTTTAAAAAAATTATTACTTAAACCGGACACCCGTTTTTTGAGTTTCACCAAATGCGAAAATTCGGATTTTCCGAAACGGCTCCGGATTTGTAATCCCTAAAAGAGAGCGATTCTGATACTGGATTCGACAATTTTGAATCGAGTTTTTAGTATCCACCCAGTAAATTTCAATGTTTTTTTTTATTATTCGGTTAAAAATATATTGCGAATTGAACTAAGTCACATAGTTTTAATGACATACAGTGTTTAATGTATACAGTGACTATTTTCCAGCTCACAAGGTACTGGCGATGAAGACTATCGCGCTGATTATTATTACTATGACACGGTCGTCTTTAAGGCACAAGACTCTAATAACGTGGGTTAGCTCGAGGTTCACATTTGAATTAATTCCAACGAATCCGTAATGATAATTCACATATTTTTAGACCCATCCCTATAGACGTAAGTTATTTATATTTAAGATTAATAAAAACAGTACTTTACCATTAAATATTTTATGGACAACGGTTTGTAAAACGTTTTTCAACTATAAAATTAGCGGTAAGTACCATATATTTTTTAGATTAAATAAGTAACTTCCGTAGGGATCCCTCTAGAAACATCTTAAATTTAAGTAGTACGTTCGTCAGAAATAATTAAAATAAACCCCACGGAAAGATCAATTTTCTAGACCTGCTAGGGCAAATTCGACCGTACGTCTGTCTAATACATCAGGGCCGTGCGTCTCATATTTTTGGGTATTGTTTTGCTTAATCAAATTGGTTTTCAAGAGAAAAATAATTTCAATTTCATCTTATATCGTTACTAAGTACCTACGTCGTTAAGATTCCGACTTGATTTTAGGGTATCGTCTCAATCTGTTAAAACTGTAGCGGTAATATCTCTCACACGGTAAGCTCTGGAGTCAGGAAATATTACACGATGTACTTCGTCTTGAAATTCTAGATCGGAGCAGCTATTTGCATTTCGCAGTATAGGTTCAGTTACGGAGCTTAGAATAATTCAAATATTAAAAAATTAGATTCGATCTAATATTTTCTAGAAATTTTAAAAAATTCAGATGAAACAGGATAATGTATATACGATAAAGGAATAAAAAATATTTCTCTTAAAAAAATACTCCTATATTGAGGCGAACAAGAAATCAATTATTTCCTGTGGCGTAAAATGAATATTTTGATGGCCTTTTTAAGTATCTAGGAAATTATTGACCGCTCGGTGGCTGAGTTGGCATCAGAGTCCTCCACCACGACACTAGCAAAGTTTTCTGCTCACTGTGAAGGTATTAGGAGATTTTGAAATATTGTCAGGTTAATCGTAACATGGAAATATTTGTCTTTCTTTAAAACAAAAATATATATATTTATTTTGATACGATTTCTGGGAGATCATTGGGGTTTAATTACAATATTTTTTATTTATTATTTGAAGTACATAAATATGACAGATTTACAGAAAAAAAAACATATGGATCTAAAAACTAATTACAATAAAATGTTTTATTCTTAACGTAACTACCCAATTCAATAGAGAAAAACGTTTCTCGTGTTTTAGTTGGGGAGAGTTCCATTACAGTATACATAAGATAAAGAAAAGAAAGAAAGTTTTTATTTATAAAGTAAGAATTAAATGTATATAGCATGATAACAAAAATATGGATAATGAAAATAGACTAACATAGCAGTTAATAAATTAGATACACAGTAAATGTAAATAAATTTAAAATTATGGATGTAGTAAAATAAAAATAATATTATTACATTTCGATTAATTTGTAGGTAGGTAGGTGGTAAGCACATGGAGTTATTCTTCAATAAGCTCTTGTCGCTATTGTTGTTCGAATGCTGATATAATATTTTAAGAGGAAATGATTTTTTTTTAATTAATGATGAAATAAAATAATTAATTATATACCATGTAAGTAATATTAAAATTTGCATTTGATTAATTACTACTAATGTACATGTAATCAAAAGATACGTAAAAATTCGTTCTATGCAACTTATAATTATTATTGGGTTGATCAAGTAGTTTGTTTTATTTGTGATTTAAAAGCTGTTTAATTTTTTCAGATTTGATTTAATATGGGAGTGCATTTAAAAAAGTTATACCTTGATAAGTATAATGGTGTTGAGAAGCACTAATTTTATATGAAAACACAAACACCATATATGTGTCTAGTGTGGTAGTCGAAAAGCATGTAAAAAACCTGTATCCAAATATATTTTTATGAATAAAGAAAAAAAAAATTAAAAAAAAATATATATATATATATATATATATATATATATATATATATAAACTATATAACCCTAATGAAGGTTCAGGGTGAACCGAAACCGGTTGGCTTTAAATATTAAAAATATATACGATAAAGTGGTATTAAAAGCAAAATAATTTTATTATAATTATTATAATTACGAGCAAACACTTTGTGGATATACATACTCGTATGTATATCCACAAAGTGTTTGCTTCTTTTAAAAACTTAACAATCATTAATTTGGAAACTGTTGTTACTCGACGGCAGTGCCTTAATCACATGACATTTCAAAATCTGTCGCACTCCTTGAATTTATCAAAATGACGTCACAGAAACAAATTATGGAAAAAATGGCTTTCTCTTGTACTGATTTTTACAATGTCGATAATCGCCACCATGCCACGCAGTGTTGCCAACTCAGCTCCTTTAGAGCTAGATTTAGCTGTAAATTTAGACCTTCAGCTCCTAAAAATGCTTTAGCTTTTTAATTTTTTTTTTTCAGATAATCTAGCTCCCTTTTTTTAAACTTAAAGTGCGCAACGAAAAATGATGATTTAAGAGTTCTTTCATTACGTTATAATTATCTTCAAATACCTTGCTCTAGCCGAATTTTCTGGCCACCCCCAACACGAAAATGACTTGGCAACACTGCATTCCATTACTGTGGTGTCTAGATATTTTTTTGACATTTACCAGTGGACACTGCCGCTAACAATTTAAACAACCGTACCGTTTGACTGGTGGATACAAAATAGATTACCTGCTGCTGGATATAAGTGAGGCGCGGATCTGAATAAACCATTAGGAACGCCAGACCGGAGGGCTGTGTGACCTTTAACCGTCAGCATGCATTTTTAGCTTCAGTTCTTGAGCATATATTAATATTCATACATTGTTGCATTATAAGTGATCGTAAATTAATCAAAGCATGGCGGCAAGTTTTCAATGGAATATACAAGTGAATTTTCTGAAATTGAGACAGACTTGACAAAGTAAAAAAACCAGTTGACATCGCGTTTGGGTCCCACCCTGGCGTAGTGTGTTTAATTACTCGGCTGGCTAAGTCCTCCATCACAACACAAACAACATGTTCCGCTTACTGTGGTGGTAGTAGGAGATTTTTTACATATTTTCAGGTTATTCGTAACCCGGGGATGTCTGTCTTTCTTTAAAAATAATAAAAAGCCTCTCGATTATTCTAGAAAGGATTTTCGGGCATCTATTATTACACTTGGAGTAAAAAAATGCCGTGTATTTCGTGCGTTTTTTAATAAAACTCTACGCAAAACATCACTCAAATCAGTTGATATTTCACAATCTTGAATGAACCAGGTACAAAACAAAAAGGAGTAAAAATGACTTAATATAATATTATTTCAAATCTCATCTGCTTTTTGATTTTTGGCGGTTAGTTCAACATTTTCACGTTTTCGAGGAATTTTAATAAGGCGTTGCACTACGTAGTAATGCAAAATCATGTGTTTTTGGTTTAAAAATTTGGTCGCCTAGAAATGTTTCAGGTGCTTTAATTAAATACTGCGAGTAGAATACATCTTGGCCTTTGAAATAATCGAGTATTTTTTAGATAAGTCAAATTAAGTTATTTATAAAATGATAGAAAAAAAATTAAATATTTATGCCTGAACATCCACAAAAGAAAATAAAAGGCACTTTTTGGCCATTTTTTTTTCTTGCGTAAATCAAAACCGGCGGATGGTGTTAAGCGGAAATTTAAACCTTATCGCCATCTACGTAAGGGGTGTTATTGATAGCGGTTCGATTTAAAATATTACACGACGTAGAGCATCGCCTTAACACTTCAAGATAGGTACTCAATCAATGTCAATCTCAATAAGTCACAAATGTGAAGTTTGAAAATAATAACTACTTACATATTATAAATTTCATTATAAAGGCGAAACACATAAAATCCTGATTGTAGGACAAATCGGTTTTGCTAGATTCATGACTATCTAAATGAATCGGTTTAGTGGTCAAATTCTGAAGAACTGAAAAAAACAACAGTAAACATTCTTATAAGATTCTTATTATAACTTGATGCCTGTGAAAATTAAAGTAAAATGTATCTCCGAAACTCAAAACAGTTGGGAACCCTTCTACTGAAATATGATTCTAAATTTTATCGGTGAACGCTTGCGGCGAAGAGAACATTAAATCGTTTGATGAGAATGCGTTTAAACAAGCGTTACTTTACATCGGTTTACAGGCAGCCAATCATGAGCGCATGGAAGCGTTTCGGCAACCGTTTACGGGGCGCAAATCGTGGATGGGATCGAGAAAGCATTTAATAAATGAACGTTTCTTTGCATCGGTTTACGTGCTGCCAATAGTAGGCGGATGGAAGCGTTTCTTTGAACTGTTTACAGGCGGCTAATAGAGGACGGGCGGATAATCGTTTAGTGAGGAAGCGTTTAATGTGAATTTTTTTAATCATTATTATTTTTTTATTTCTTACTAGAGCGATCCCGATGAGTTAACAAAACTCACTGTAGGACGAGAGGAACTTACAATCCATAGGTGGGTGTTAAAAGGTACAATTTTGTATTGGTATTTTCATATCAAAATCACATCACATACGAAACAGTACAAAAATAGAAAGTGTTTCTTTACATTGGTTTACGGGCAGAGTATTACGATAAGCGTTTAAGGTTGGAGCGTTAAGGAGTAAGCGTTTCTTTGCAATCGTAATGTGCTATATTGGAATCATTTCACGCGGGATTATTGCAAGCCTAGTTACAAGATTTTTATACGGTTTTCCCAAAATCCACAAAACTATTGCAACCGTTTTTGAACTTAAACGCTTACGAAAAAACTGTTACAATTTATTTTACTCACCTCTAATCCTTAGAGTCGTTTTAGGATATATTTCTCCTAGCTTAATACGAACTCACGAATTCATGCAGTGAGATATTATATTTAAACAGTATTAGTAAAAGAAAATATCACGTTTTATATTTGAATTTAAAATTCGCATTAATAATTCTTTGAAAAATATTTGTAGAGGTTCGTAAATGTTTTAGTAAATATTTTTGTATCACACGAAAAAAGTGAAATGCCAGTTACTTTTATAATATTTTTGTATAACTACATGCATTTTTTAGTATCTTGTAAAGTCGTTATTACAATTTACGCGATAAAAACCACCAGTAAGCGATTTAAAAAAACTTTATCTATGTTTCATTAAACTTTGTCTTTATTCAATTTTAATATTTTTAGTTGCCTTATGTCCATTTGTCATACAAAAATCTAAAAGGATGTTTCATTTACTTTCTACAACAGAATTTTATTTTGAAATACGTCCAAAAACAGCGAATCTATCTGGAATCGTATGTAATGCTAAAATATTTCTAATGCAATTGGCATTTTTATAATGCATAATATCATACGTCCTATGGCAAGGGATTAAAGATATCCAACTCACATGCAGATAAAATAAATTTAAAACCGTTTAAAATAAAACTAAACATTTAGAGAAAAATAAAACAATTATTTCAATTTGAAAAATGAACTCTTCATGTTAGGATACGTATACATTTGCGAACCGAAACGCGAACCGTAGTACCTCGAATTACGGGAAAGAAACGAATCAACTGCAAGCGGCGTTTCGCGCCATTTGCGGTTGTTTCGTTTCATTCTCATAAGTGGAGGATCAGTTCAGCAGTTCGGCTCGCGAATGAATACTTAGCATAAGATGATTGGTACTCCAAAACGTCCAACTAAAACACACTTTTAGAGAGTAATTTGAGTTCCTTTTCATCTTCATACAGTTATCCTTAAAGTGCACTTATTAAACTAACAAGATAATGAAAGAAACTCACCTAAACGTGTCTAATATCATAGTGAAGAGGACAAACTTCCCCAGCAGTGGCACTACCAGTGAAGTAGGTGGGATGATCTCGGCTAGCAGCAAGAAGAACACAGTGAGGGACAGCAGGATGGAGATGGAGAGACTCACCTGGAGATACAAACGTTGAACATCTTCATTTAAAATAAATTTATTTACTTTATTTGGGGTAATTTAAAATAAGGTATCTAGTTATCTAGTAACGATGCAGGGAAGATATACGTCCGTATAACAAAAGTCGATAAACCAACTTCTGCTTTGGAGAGAATACATAAATATGCTAGGCCCTGCGGGCGGCTCTTAGTTGGGCTTCGCCCATTTTAAGTGATATTAACAACAGTTACATTTAATAGATAGATATTAGAACATTCACAGAGAGAGGGTGAGTATATATATTGTTAAAACACGGAACAGGAAGGAGTTAATTAATAATAACATGCTAAATTTACGCATAATAAGAATGACAGTTGTTTGAATAAATGAAATTTTACGTATTTGTGATGGATTATTTCAAATGAAACACTATTATTGACTGCATGTCTACAACTGATATTAACTGTTATCGTACCTAATATAATTAGCTCATAGGAGACTTGCAGTGCTTAAATATGTGTTACAACCGTCAATGTCTATAAGTTTAATCAATATCGTTTAGTTTGTCACAATTAAAGATAGTTATAACAAAGTTGACTTAAATAATAGATTATTACATATTGATTAATTGTACCCGTGTTTATGAATAAAAGGAGGGTAATCATTTTCGGTAATCATTTGGTAATTCTTTACCTACAATTGTTACTGTATCTAATAAAGTTTAAAGTTAGATTATATATACACCTTCATCAGGAGAGTAAAAATCTATGTATAAAGGTAGATTATTACAAATAGCGCCCCTGAGGTGATATCTCACAAAAGCGGCGCTACGCAAATTGTCCAATAAATAAATAAATATAATGGTAAGTTTTTAGATTCTCACGGCCAAAAGCATTTTTGTTGTTTGTTTTTGGGGTGTTATGCCGTGTTGCGCTAACTCCTTCTTTAGCCGACGTTTCGGACAGCGTTGCAGTGTCCATCATCAGGGCAGATCCGGTAGATCCACCTTCGACACATCACATCTTCGTAGACACATCTTCGGATCTACCGGATCTGCCCTGATGATGGACACTGCAACGCTGTCCGAAACGTCGGCTAAATAAGGAGTTAGCGCAACACGGCATAACACCCCAAAAACAAACAACAAAAATAAATATAATGTTTACATTTTATTGTGTATACACCGAAGTCAAAAATTAAATATAGATTGCAATTGGGAAAGAAGAAGTGGTAGGAGGGGGGAGGGGTAAAAGTAGGCTGGGTTTATAATAATTAGGAATTACAATATCGCTAGACGGGAAAGATCAGTTAAGTGGGAAAATATTTAAAAGAGAGTTTATAAAAAAATTCTTGTTAATTATATCTGCTTTTATATTAACATGTTTCCTCATTTCTAAAATTTCAAAATTATTTATAGTGAAGTATTTTAAGACCTAAAAAAACAAATAGAATATAACCATATAACAATATATTCATAAGACAAATAGCATTTAATAACGGTAATTCTAATAAATTGATAGTTGAAATACTAAATAAAAAAATTAAACATATTCTCTTCAAACGGTCTTTCTAAAGATAGAAATAAACAATGGCGTAGAATTCTGTTTGTGAATAACGATACTTCTAAAATTATATATAAAAACAATTCAGGTACTATTCAACTGGCGTTTTACACTAATAACAATGAAGAAATATATTCTTAATAATAAAGATAGCAAAATACAAACAAAAAAATCAGGAGTTATAAAACTCAATTGGGATGATTGTAATTTCTTTTACAAAGGTAGAACCAATAGAAACTTTGAAGTCAGAACTAAAGAATATCTCAGGGCTCTAAATGGAAATAGTGAATTTGAGTTTGCAAAGCATCTTTTGAATAATGATCACACTTTCAATAAAAATTCAGGTCTTAAAATACTTCACTCAGGATATAAAGCATCGCAGATAAATAATTTTGAAATTTTACAAATTAGAAAACATGCCAATATAAAATCAGATATAATTAATAAGCAAAAAAAAATATAAATAATAATGAAAAATGCCATTACAAAGTGATAAGCTTCCAGAAGAAATCTTCTTATTAAATGCTTGTTAATCGTAAGTAGTCAAATATTGTGAACTGCATATTTAAATATTCGCGCCATTCATTTGGTTCGCTTTTAAACCGCCAGAGGTGCGCTCTGTCGGCCATATTGAATAAGAAACGCGTGATTTTTTATAAACGTCAAACATAATCACGTAACTGTGGATAATTTTCATTGTAATATAATTAATCCAATGGATTATGAACTTCCTAAAACATATTTTCTTCGATATTATCCAAAAATTATATGAGCAGAAACGATGCTTTTGAAGAAATCTCGTATTATTATGAGGCGATCCTATTTTAGTATGAAATCGTGTCTTAATTTTCAAGTTAGCTGAATTTACCCGAAACAGACAATTTTAATTCGACCAATCAGAGGGCTTTGATCGTCCAGACGCTGGCGTATTAATACTATCAGATGCATATGCTTAAGTTTTCACAATATTTTGGGTTTATTTTTATTTTTTACTACTCGTAAATAAAATTCAAAGGTTCTTATAAGATAGTGTGACAGCAACTTAAAAGGTATATTGTATTTCATGCTTTATTTTTATTTTTTTATTTATTTATGTTTATCTGTAGTTTTCTGCATATAACTGCAGGCGTCTTGACTGGAATTGCGCTATACAAATATTTTTCCTAACAACAATGCCGTATCAGAGTGAGAAAGTGGGTACAACAGAAATAATAATTTGGAGGATCAATCGTTATGGTATCCTCACAAGAAAACTTTTTTTTTCAGATATATATTAATATCTTAAAATATCTTTTATAGATATTTTTTTTACATTAACCTAAAAATATAAAATGATTTCCCTCAGGGCCTATGTCATCTTTGGGGATTCTGTATGGAGGTTCTTTTTAAGGAATGGAAGAAGAGGATGTTCTGAGAAGAAAAAATATGTGTGCGATGCGTAGGAATCTAGGGATCAGTGTGTCCAGAAGTGACAGACGTATAATCTATCCTCCGCGCAGCGGCGCAAGGCGATGGGTCAAGAGAGACCACCGCGGCGGCTTCCTCCACAAGCAAAATTGTCGTATTTGGGGCTCGGAAAACCCAAGAGTTATTATTGAAAAGCCTCTCTATCCTCAAAGTGTGACTGTTTCGTGTGGTTTATGGTCCGGCGGAGTCATTGATACTTACTTTTTCTAAAATAAGGCTGGAGCAACAGTTACGGTGAATGGATCGCTATCGAGAGATGATTGATTATTTTTCATGGCCGGAATTGGATGGTATTGATCTGGACAACGTTTACTTTCAACAAGATGGCGCTACGTGCCCCACAAGCAACGAAACCATTGATCTTTTACGATTGAATATCAAATTAACACCTCTTATTGGAAAACCCTGTACAACGTGTCAATCTTTATTGCATTAATACATACATAAACAAACATATGCCGTTAATAAAACACGAATTACAATTTTGTCTCCAGAAATGTTAATATCTTTATTCTTATTTCTTTCAGCTGAAACTTCTATCTAAATCAAATTAGTTAAAAGCAACGAAAATAGGAATAAAAATTAATCATTGAAGACAATATTAACGACTCTCAAACGACAAATGTGAAACAGAAAGGACAACCGAAACGAAGATAAGTGCTCTTCCCCGGCAAGGAAAGAGTCCTGGGTTCAATTCCTATATGCGCCTGAATCTTTTTCTTTTCTGTTTCACATTTTTTCGTTTGAGAGTCGTTAATATTGTCGTCAATGATTAAATATTTCAATTTGAGGTTTTACTCGTTAGGTTATTCTAAAAACAAATATTAAAACAACAATAAATTGTTAACATATTAACGGATTTGCCTTAGACAAACCTTAGATAATTTCACATTGTATCACTTTGGTTAAATTCATCGACCGGAGTTCGGCAGTCTCCCAGAGTAATGATTTGGACCGTGGCCAGGTTCGTGCCGTTATCGAAATATATCAGATATAGATACAGCCCCCGTGTACCGCGAAAGTATTTGTGTACGGGATTATTGACAGTCTGATTGGTATGGAGAATAGAGACATTGATGCGGAGGCTCGGACCAAGTTATGGGCTACGTTGGATCTTTGCAAACTCCAGTATCGTTCTGGTTGATTAAGCCAGCTGGGGAAAATTATTCATCTGTACCATATAGTAAAGAATCTCTTCAATGTCCTGTACCATCCCTGCGGATATTGTAGGTATCTACATAATAATAATTATTTCTTCAATTTTAGGTTTGGTCAATGGATCATTGGGTTAGAACTTTAGGAGATTTAAATTACCATTTTGTTGTTGTACCACAGAAGACACATTAACTGCTAATACAGGACAAAATGGCATGTTCATCCAAGTTTCTATAAGTCTTGGTCAGATCAAATGTCAATAATTGTCTTACAAAAATCGCATTTCTATAACTCTCTATGTGTGTTTGTCTCTCCGCTCTTCCAAAATATCGGAAGATATTTTCAATTCACTCCTTCGAAATACCATTCACACCAGAATTCCATACAATAGCTTCAATTACGACAACAAATTATCTTAAGCATTAATTACTCGCCTGAAATATCCATACAAATTGAAAATATCTTCCGAGAAAAAATAAATGGCACCGACGGTAATTGAACCCGCACCTTCTGATGTCTGGTCAGGTGCTCTGGACCACTAAGCTACGTCGGCTTATTTTAGTCATTTTATTCGTTGATTACAGGTGAAAAAAAATAAAAAAGCAGTAATTGTTGATTGAAGTACCTATACATATTGAATTATTCGGCGGGTTGGGAAAAAACCGATGTAGCTCAGTGATCCAAAGCACCTGACCGGACATCAGAAGGCGCGGGTTCAATTCCCGTTGGCGGCATTTATTTTTACTCGGGAGATATTTTTAATTTGTACGGATTTTTCTGGCGAATAATTAATGCTTATAATAATTTGTTAAACTTTGTGCTGTGCATAAAAACCTTGTCTTATAAACATTAGTTTATCCCTGAAGGATAATCTCATGGTCTCCTATATAGTTAACGTTAAAAAAATGGGTTAATTGTTTTGATAAAGTACTAATCTGTCATTATTTATTATGTTTTCTTGTTTCAGAGAAATAAATTGTCATAAATTATCAAACACGGAATTATTTTCGTACAGACTCTATAAAAGGCACATTTTCTAGTATTATCTATAAAGATATTTATATTTATTAGCAGATTATATTTTCCAAGAATTTTACAGAAAAATATATTTCGGCGCACCTATAGGTTTTGCAGATAACAGAAATATTTGGAACTTTACTGATTATATCAACAAACAGGATATTATAAGTTGTCTTAAATAATATGATCTAATTCTTTATCTTTCTAATTTTGATCGTAAGATTAACACGACCTCTAATACTGAAACGTAATATTTTAGTTAGTAACCATTAATAATAGATTTTCTCTTGGAAATCTTATTATTAATATTTCTACACAATAAAATAACAGTAGGTATATGATGCACGATCCATTATGTCAAAATTAAGTGATACGCTGTTTCATAAATTAAATTACAAACAGACAAGCAATTGTAATTTAGAAAAAAAATATTTTTCTTTTTTACTTCTACCATCATGTTGAATCACTCCAGAATTTAGCGCACTTTATCTCCGGACTCCATGTATAAATCAATTCAAGAGAACAATTTTGTGGTTTACTTCTAAAAAGGCCAATGTCTGTTTTCCGATTTATTTTTTAGCGATTGCACTCTAAATTGGGTTATCTTATAGAGCTAATATATCGTCTAAATTCTTATTAATTATTAATAGTATTCTTCTTAAGAACCTATCTTTTCCAAATATGATCGAAATTTTTGCTGACCGGTGTTATACTAGAAAATAGCTTTTCATAAACTGAAAACTTGCTAAAAAGAGTAAATTGTACTCAGGACTCTTCTAAAACCCAGGACTCGCTTCTAAAATTGTCAATTTTAGAAGCGAGCCATACAGAATGAGGTCGTCTCCTATTGTTTTTTTATGAAAATTATTTAAAACATTTTGTTTTGCATATCGTCAAAAAGTTGTGAGATTTCTAATAAAACATTAGTAAAATGTGTGCAATGGTGTCCAGATAGTCACAATCACTGCAATAAATTTATATTTCTTCACGCGGCGCATGTCCCTTGACGACACACGCTTTTCAGCCAGCCTCAAAAATCATCATTTTGACTTGCTTGTGTCTTCGGTACTATTAAGTATTTTCCAAAATTAAAAAAAATTATATTCTCAACATACATACTCTAATTAATATATCATACATTTAATATGAAATTTTGTTGCAGGATACGATATAATGGCTTGGTTACAAATATTACCAATCCTCTTTTTTGTCAAAATTGAATTGAGTATGTCATCTATGGCAACAAAATATAAGTTATTAATGCCATAGATCAATGTTTTTTCCGAAGATTTATTTGAAAATATTTTCAACAAAACGGTGTCAACACCACAATTTGACAAGAGGTAATGAGGTTAACAGGAGACTTGTTTCGGAGAATTTGAACAATTTTTCAAATTTCAGAGTTAATTTTCAAGTTCTATAAAAGAGTTTTTCAAGTTCTGTTATTATGTCAGTCTTGTCAAGCAACTAGCCTATAATGATATAATAAGAGAACTTGAATAGGACTTTCACAAAACCTAAAAATGAACGTTGAAATTTGATGAATTGTTCAAATTCTCCGAAACAACCCGTCCTAATTGGTTACAATAATCGTTGATTCTGACGATTCTATCCAAGATCCAGACTTTATAAGAAGTGTTAGCACATCAAATATCGAAATTGAGGTAAGTGCCATGACACCATACCCAGGAGTTAAAAAACATTTTTGTGAGGATTAGCTTTGCCTTTTATGTAAGCATAGTGCCAACCCACACTTTTATAAATACGTATTAATTTGAATTGTTATTGTGTGAATAAGTACTTAATTTTGTTATTTTATTTGTATTTTGTTTTGAAGCCTAATGGTCAAGGTTTAAAATTAATTTGTCTCAAAACTACGAAAATGGGGGTTGACACTATCTGCGCTCTAGCCCTTCAAATAATGGTTTGGTGTAAATATTCCTATGACGTAGGGTAGAGTTTTCAATTGCTCTCTTCTCTATTTATTAAATGTGAATGTTGCAATTTCGGATCCGGAATTGATATCGAAGCCTCTTTTCTTGGCATGGACCACCCGGGAAACTGGATCGAATTAAATGAGAAACACGTGACTCAAGAAGTCAACTCACTTGTGTTAGAAAATGGTTAAAAAGGGGCAAATGCAGGACATCAATGAATGACTATGTCATCAATAAAATTCACCCCTTACAAATTAATAGCAGTAGATTCAAAACAAACGGTTTTATAGCCATGCAAATGCTAAGAAGGACCACGGCTCAGCACCACCACTTGTATGTTTATGTGTGAAATACTTTAACTAATACTAATAACATTTAAATTTAACAGGGAAACTACTCCAGCTGCCGAGCGTATCGGCCGGTAAAGAAGGGATTGACTGGACCTGTTGGACACGCGAGAAGAGGCAGCCTCCGGGTCCGAACTGTCAACAGCCAACGGCTTGGATTTTGAGCTGCGCATTTTATTATTGTAATAGACTGTAAAGACAATTATATATTTCATCATAACCATTAACTTAGCGTGTTATTATTGCTAACAGTACAATGTTTAAAAACAAAATGAATGAAACCGAAAACCCGACAATCAGTTCAAAAAGCAAATTAACTCTCTGAAATTAGTTACCCTTAATGAACGTTCACTTAAGGCGATGTACTACTCGTGTAATATTTTAAATTGAACCGCTATCAATATGTGCCTTTTATTTTATTTTGTGGATGTTCAGTCATAAATATTTAATTTTTTTTCTATCATTTTATAAATAACTTAATTTGCCACATTATACAATAAAATCATAACCGAAAATGGGTTCGTAAGTAGGAGATTTTAAACATTAAAGCAGTTTTCATAGGCCTTATACATTATTTTTTTCTGGCTTATAGAAAGACTTATCTAAAAAATACTCGATTATTTCAAAGGCCAAGATATATTCTACTCGCAGTATTTAATTAAAGCATCTGAAACATTCCTATGATTTTGCATTACTACGTATGGCATTGCCTTAACCTACAATTTGAAACCGAAAATTTGATCGCCAAAAAACATTTTAGATGCTTAAAATAATCGATCGTTCTTTTTCATAATCTCCGAAAAAGTATCAGGCTTATAAAAACTGATTTAAATTTTAAAATCTCCTTCTTACGAACCCATTTTCGGTTATGGTTTTATTGTAATATGGCAAATTTATTTCTTTAGAAAATTATAGTAAAACATTTAAATATTTGTGTCTGAAATTCACCAAATAAAAAAAAACACACATTTTGGCGATGTTTTTTTTCTTTCAAAAATCTAAACAGGCGGCTGGTGTTAATCGGGAATTCAAACCTTTTCGCCATCTACATAAGGAGTGTTATTGTTAGGAGCCCGATTCAAAAAGTTATACGATGTGGTCCATCCCCTTCAAGTACGAAAGTTCTATCGACGTCCTCCGTTCTCCAGGGGTAAACCGAAAGCAAGAACGCAAGCAAACGGTCGAGGGTGTAAATCCCGGCGTGCGCAAGTAAAATTTAATTGAGTCATCTGTGTCATTACACAATTTCCTCATTTAAAATACTTGCGGCACGTTACAGAGTGGAATACACTGAAGTATCGTCCCGATGTAAGACCACCATTCAGAATTAAAGCGTTGCTTGAAATGACTTTAGCCGTGTTTAGCAATGAATTGTACGTAAAACATTCACAAACATGTTAAATACACACGATCAAAAGAGTATGTACCTATTTACTAATAAATATTTATACATAATCACTCGCCTTTTATATATTTTTTACCCTGTGATAAAATTTAACTTTATAATAATATACATTTTCAGTTCATAGAATCGAAAAAATGGATTATTCCAAAACCGAATCGAAATTAATCGAAATCGAATAATAAATAACCAATAAATAATTTATTTAAAATTAACGACACGAGTGCCAGTTACATACATTAAAGTTATTGGTAGTTATAGTACAACATGGAAAAAAGAAAGAAAAAAAAATTATAAGATTATATAAGTAAACAAGACAAAAGAGTATGTGTTATATATATAAGAAAGAAATAGATTATATAAGTAAACAAGACAAATGACAATGTATGAAATGAATAATAAAACAAACAAAAAACCTGTTGTGCAGTGACCTCGTTAAAATATTATCTGCTAAAATATTTAATTGTCCAGATGTATACTTCAACAGAAGCATATTAAAAATATCAGTAATATATCAAAACAATTACCAATGGTGTTTACTGTATCTATAACAGAACTGAAACCGTAGTATAATTATCGCAATAATACATTCCAGGAAATCTTGATCTAATGGTACAAACATGATTGAAGTAAACCAACATTAATATATCAGTTCTATCCAACTAATAATTTACACGTTTATTTCAAAATATAACAAGAAGATTTTTTTTAAAATTCTATCACTTCAACAATTTCAATTAATGTAATAAAAAAACTGTATTTCCAAAAACATGTTTAAATTAATAACAATTAATAGTTTTGAGCAGTAAATATTGCAATGTAATATCCCATGATTACGCGCTTTGGAAATTTGGGAAAATAATAGGTTCGCATAACGTTTAAGTAACTCTCAAACGTCCGCAATTCAATTAATGAACGTCTTTAAACCGCAATTAAAATGTAATGGGCACAATATCTTCTCAGAGAAAGGATTTTATTCGTTTTGAGATTCCGTACCGGCTGAATACGCCCCTCTTAAGTCAGCTGATTCAAGTAATTACGAAATTTATTATTATCGGCTTTCGACAAGATGCTTTTTTCCTCATATTTTCAATTTACTTTACAAAAACGTTTTGCATTGCTTCACAAAAATGGTAAGAAATATAAAAATTGATTTCAACGTTTCATTTTGTTTTTTTTCTTAGAGATTTTTTGGGTTCAGTTTTGGACATAGGTACTCCAATAAATTAATGTCTACATTGTCAATGCTTCGATTTTACCCAGCACAGTTCGAATATTATGTATTGATTGATAATGTGATCATTTCGTCGAACTTTTGACATGCATGTAGCATCATAACATTTATAATGTTATGATTCTAACATATATATCTTATTTTGAGGTATTGTAGTGACATCAGTCCTAATTAATCCCCCGAGCCATTTTAGTGTCATTGCAGTGGCAATTTGATGGACATTAGTAGCCACAAATGTCATATTCCATTAGAGCTTTTGTAGGACAGATCTGACCGGGGCGTCCACACATTACTAGCCACAAACGTCCTGTTCTATTAGAGCCTTTGAAGGACAGATCTGACCGGGGCGTCCACACATTACTAGCCACAAACGTCCTGTTCTATTAGAGCCTTTGAAGGACAGATCTGACCGGGGCGTCCACACATTACTAGCCACAAACGTCCTATTCTATTAGAGCCTTTGAAGGACAGATCTGACCGGGGCGTCCACTCCACACATTACTAGCCACAAACGTCATATTCCATTAGAGCCGTTGAAGGACAGATCTGACGGAGGCGTCCATACATTTAAAAGTATTTTTTATCTATTTTTCTGTATTGCGGAAACATGTGATTTCTTCGTCGTTGGAATACCCATTCTTCTCAATTTGTCTCAAATAAATATAATTGATTCTATGGATAAAAAATCGGCTTCATTGTTAATGTTTATTTCAAACACTCATAACACCATAAAGATAATTTTATCTTGTTTCTAAAACGATGTTTTTGTTTACAGCAATTTTTTATGTAAAAATAAATAATAAAAAAAGGCTAATAACCTGACAATATTTGAAAATCTCTTACTACCACCACAATAAGAAGAAAATGGTGCTTGTGTCGTGATGGAGGACTTAGCCAGCCGAGGGATTGAATGCACGAAGCTTGGGTGGGACCCAAGTTCGGTACTAACTCAACCACTGACCGCTCAAAATACCTAGGAAACTTTCTAAAATTCTTGAAATTTTCCCATTTCGTTGGGAATTGTAGGTAAAAATATTTGAAAGCCAGAGGGGTTACATTGGTATTCTATTTGAGATGACAACAATTTTTGTTTATTGATCCTTGCATTATCAGCAGGTCCTCAATTTCCAATCGAATCTGTCCAGTTATAAAAATATTCAGCCTTGAGGAATAGAAGAAGACAGAGACAGTATTATAATAAGATTAAGAATGTCTGTAGGTGTCGCTTCCACAGCTTCCATAGCTGAGACAGCTGTCGGGTCCAAACCGAGAACAGTGAAATACAGCTAGACAGTTATAGCTGGCATCGCGTCGCAGGAAAATCTAATAATTGAATATAATGTACATGTTTTTTTTTACCAAACAGTCTTATTTTACAACATTTACTATATAAATGTCTGATATTTTACGCAACAAAAATTCTTGCATAACAAAATTCGCTAAGCTTTGCCATTTCAGAATTATTCGTCCAAGCTCAAGATTGCAAATCAAATTATTTATTTTCATTACTAAAAATGTACACGATATGCAAAAAAATGTATATTTGCGGCACGTTCCAGAGTGAAATATACTCTCAGTATCGCCCTGGTGTAAGACCACTGTTCAGAATTGAAACGTTGCTTGAAATAGCTTTGCCAGTATTTGGTGACTAGACCTGAATAGCCAGGTACTTTCCCACCTTCCTCAACCATATCTTCTTCCCCTCCCCCCTACCTTACATCATACCCCAACTGGGGATGCCATAGTCTCACTGGATACAGACGATTGGGAGCAATCGGAACTCTTGTGAGGATCCTTATTAAAAAAAATGTTCATGCGCTAATAAATACAACATTATTTAATTCATTATATCTCGCACAAACTTTTTTTAATCGAAGAGAAAGCAACTAAAAAATATAACTCCATCGCCCAGCGGAGGAAAATAGGTTTAACCAAAATTGTATTTTGATATAAGATCAATCAGAAGCTGGAATAAACCGTAACCTATAATGATGTTTAAACAAAAAAAAAACAATATAAATTTTTTATTGATGTCAATTTAAATATAAAAAATCAATACTGGTTTCATCCTTTGTATTCGCTAGTAAATCCTTTTCTATTTGTCCTTCGATCCTACGAGTTTATCATAAAATGATTTTCTAAATATAAATATAATTATCTGCCAAGGAAAACCTGAAAGGATTTTCCAACTACAGTCCACTATCGGCATCGGATATTTCCTTCGAGAAAAATAGCACAGCATATCTAGAATGTTGCGCACCGGAAATTAATATAATCTTTTCATATCTTTCCAACGTCTGCAATGGAGTTGCATGACAAAATTTCGATTATACATTTTATTGAATATCAGATTAAAGAATTCCTAAGATTTTGGGAGGCGGGTTCGTGTACAGCCGCCCCGAGAACCATTTAGGTCACCCCAAGTGGTTCGCTACGTTTGGTGATTTAGCAGTGGTGCCCGGGTTCATCGGGTGAGGTGTGTTCAGGATGCGCCTGCCCACCAAATGCGTGGTGTGCCAGATCGGGAGAAGCTAGTTTGAGGAAACCCTTTCACTTCTACCACTGGTCTCTGGACCCATCGCCTTACGCCGCAGTGGGAGGGATATATATTCTAATATCCGTCACTCATGGATACACTAATCTCTATATTCCTACCCAACCCTCACATATTTTACCTTACCAGAACTTCCTTTCCTTTATTTCATTAAAGAATACCCTCCACATACCATCCCAAAAAATGACATAGGTCCTGAGGAAAATTATTTTCCTGAGTGCCTCCTATGTGTGGTTGAAGTTTAAATAAATATTATTCTGCCATAATCTCAAAGAATTTTATTTCTGTTGTTTGTGATGACAAATGATGGATTAAATTGCTAAATTTTAGTTTAAATTTTTATAGATTAAATTGCTAGATTTTAGTTTAAATTTTAATAGATTAAATTGTTAGATTTTAGTTTAAATTTTAATAGATTAAGTTGCTAGATTTTAGTTTAAGCTTTAATAGATTAAATTGCTTGATTTTAGTTTAAATTTTAATAGATTAAATTGCTAGATTTTATTTTAAATTTTAATAGATTAAATTGCTACATTTTATTTTAAATTTTGATAGAATAAATAGCTAGATTTTAATTTAAATTTTAATAGATTGAATTGCGTGATTTAAGTTTAAACCTTAATAGATTCAATTTTAATAGATTAAATTGCTAAATTTTAGTTTAAACCTTAATAGATTAAATTGCAAGATTTTAGTTAAAATTTTAATAGATTTATTTATTTATTGATACATTGCTCTACGGTACTTCACATTTCAATTCAGCAACGTTGGCCTCACTGGGTTGTTCACCCGTGCTGAGGCCCCCATTTTAAAATATACGAATTTATACATTTAAACAAAAAACAACATTAAAATAAAGATAAATTTACACGAAAAATAAAGATTAGAAATCAAAATCCAATTCTCACACCAAAATAAAAACATTAGAAGGGAATGGAAATCGGCACTTACAATGATCTATGTGCTTGTGCGTGCCGCTTGCCTTATACATTTGTTTGTGTTGCGTGTATATGTTTTATTCTCTTATGTTATAGAATTTTGGATTTCCATTGATTAAATTGCTAGATTTTATTTTAAGCTTTAATAGATTAAATTGCTAGATTTTAGTTTAAATTTTAATAGAATAAATAGCTAGATTTTGGTTTAAGCTTTAATAGATTAAATTGCTAGATTTTAGTTTAAATTTTAATAGATTAAGTTGCTGGATTTTATTTTAAATTTTAATAGATTAAATTACTAGATTTTAGTTTAAGCTTTAATAGATTAAATTGCTAGATTTTAGTTTAAATTTTAATAGATTAAATTGCTAGATTTTAGTTTAAGCTTTAATAGATTAAATTGCTAGATTTTAGTTTAAATTTTAATAGATTAAATTGCTAGATTTTAATTTTTAATTTTAATAGATTAAATTGCTTGATTTTAGTTCAAACCTTAATAGATTAAATTTTAATAGATTAAATTGCTAGATTTTAGTTTAAACCTTAATAGATTAAATTGCTAGATTTTAGTTAAAATTTTAATAGATTAAATTGCTAGATTTCTAAATCCATCTTTGGTCCAAACGATAAAAAGATATCATCATATCCTGTTTACATATTTTGTCTGAAGTCAGAAACTGACTAACAGTTTGATAATGCATTCAGAAAGTGAAATATGGGTATGATATTAATTACACGTTAAAACTTGTTTATAAATAAACTATTTTGTAAAAACAATAATGTCATTCTCTTTGAACGTATTTTCAACATAAATGACAGCCATTGGACCGTTCTCCTACAGAATTGATAGATTTATAATGGATTCTACTCTTCCCTGACTGTTATGAACTACCAATCGTAGGGCTTATTGGACCGTCAGACAAGATACTAAATATTGTCATAGTCTAGGTATATGTACACTTATTGAGCATGCTAGGTGATACCTAAGTCTAAGTATTATACAAAAATAATAAACAGAAAAGCAAACATAATCAAAACGTCAAGATTGATTTGTTGCCGAGTGATTCAATCCCCGATAATCATCCATTAATCCTTAGTCCTCAGTGAGCCGTAAAATCCCGTGGATTCCTGACGTTTGCACCAGTAGTGTCAAGACGAATCCAACGTGGATTCGTTACACAAGAAGCAAAATGAGTATTGCTAATTTATTAGGAATCTCTTCAAATTATTTGTAATCTGGTTAAAAACGGGATTCCAGGCTTTTAAATAATTAATCGACAGGTTTCATGTAAGCTTTTAGTAGAAAAGAAATATATTTTAACACGTGTTCATAAAAATAATAATGCTTTTGTATTTTTCATTTTATATTATTGCTTAAATATAAATTTAAAAAAATTACGAATTCATAGGAATTAATTAAGATATGTCTCGAACAAACCCCTATCTCTATTAGAGTTATGTGTAGCTTTAAAATATTGTATTCGCTTCCATTTAAGACTTTTACACAACCATTTTGATAAATGTAGGATTTATTGTTAGAATTAACAGGTTATTCACCATTTATGTTAGGATTTCATCAACGCTGGGATTTATCGGGTAAACGCAAAATATATCAATTTTAGAGCATTTAAAGTAGCATTTCATAAAAAAATTATTGCACGTAAACAGCTTTATTTAAACGTAAAAAATAACACGATTGCAGAAGCTTTCCGATGACGGCCTCGTTTACCGTAATGGGCCTACATTGGAATCGCATGAGCACCGCTCGTAAACTCGAAAAATAACCCAAAAGTTAGTTTGAAGCGATCTCATGGGCCCGTACGAGCTTACGAGGAGAATGTACCGTATACCTACGTACGGTACCGCACCGCGCACCGACACAGCATCGTGGTCGAACCCTAAGCTCTTCTTTGAGATGCGATATTACACGTGGATGCATGGAACTACAAAGCTTTAATACAGGGTCGCTTTGATAAAATTACTTACCTACTTGACTGTGCACAAATATGAATGTTAAAAATTCTTTTGTTTTTAGTTCCCAGTGAGTTGTGCACATACACGTTGAAAAATGAGTATTACTAATTTATTAAGAATCTCTTCAAACTATTGATATTCCAGATGAAAACGGGATTGCAGGCCTTTAACGAATGAATTTATTTTTTTATTTTTTTATTTTTTAAAAGAAAGACAAACATTCCCGGGTTACGAATAACCTGACAATATTTGAAAATCTCCTACTACCACCACAGAAAGCGGAAAATGTTGCTTGTGTTGTGATGGATGACTTAGCCAGCCGAGGAATTGAACACGGTACGCCTGGGTGGGACCCAAGCGCGTTGTCAACTCGGCCACCGACCGGTCGGAATTAACGGGTTTTCTGATAAACTTTTAGCAAATCACGAGTACACTATCTCGTGTTCCGAAATCGTTTTTTCGTTTATCCTTCCGACATCGCAAGTTACCAAAAGTTTATCAGGAAGCCTGTAAATTCATTTGTTAAAGGCCTGCAATGCCGTTTTTATCTGGATAACTAAAAAATTGAAGAGATACTTAATAAATTAGCAATACTCATGTTTCTCTGTGTACAAAACGACTGCTATATTTACTAATCCTATCAGGGAACAAAATTTCTTAAACCGTTTAGTTTCGAAAAATTACTCTTGGTATTTTAAAGAAACCCGTGCAAAACAACGTTTTTACCATAATGCATCTATTTTCAACTGAGTATTGAAACGTCCTACTCTGGAACTGGAGTTGACCACTAAGCCAAATCCAAATTGGATAAGACCGATATTTACTTTATATATTAACAGCTGTAATGTCATTGAACTCCGCGTGAATGTGAGTGATGGCCACCAAAATTTGATAGAATACTTTTTCGTTGACACCGAGTCTATCTGCCAAATTTTAGCTCGATAAAATGTCGGTAAGTGGTTTAATTTCCGCTTCAAAGATTTGTATTAATTCATTCCCAAAAACAAAAATGAAATTCAAATAAATGTTTTAAAAAATCTTATTTTATGCCAGTCTTGTTCAATTAATTAAATAATCATTTATGATTGTTGATATGAAGGCTTACCCTCCCATTTTGTTCTAGGTTCTGATGAAACATTAGGCTGTACCGTGGTTTGGGCGGGTTAGAGACGGGTTTGAGAATTGTTTCTGTAAATTTTTTAGATTTTTTCGAAAGTTGGTGTAGTAAAAACATGAAAAATCAAGATATGTTTTATGTAACCGGTGACTTTAACATTGACATGAAAGTCAAGAATACCTACAGTAATAGACTTCAGAGTTTAGTGAATTATCTAGGAATGAAACAACTTGTGACCAAACCAACTAGAATCTCAAATACATCAGCAAGCATTATTGATTTAGTCATAACAAATCATTTTTACTTGAATGTTAATGTTATGGATACTCCAAAAATATCTGACCACGAAAACATATTAACAATATTTGAAACGACCACAAGTCCGAAGCCACAGGGAATACGAAATATAACGTATAGAAAAAAAAATAACTATAATAAGGATACATTGTGTACAGCATTACAAAACAAAAAATGGATCTGCGATACCCAAGGAAATTTAGACGGAAAATCCGATGAACTAGTAGGACATCTGAAAACAGTAGTAAATGAGCTAATGCCTTTAACTAATATTATATTAAAAGATACAAATAAATGGTATACGAAATCCCTACATATTCTACAAAAACAAAGGGATACAGCCTATAAAGCCTGTAAAATACAATTCACTGAAGAAAGGTGGGGAACTTATAAGAAACTTAGAAACATGTACAGTACAGAAATAAAACATACCAAAAATTCGTATATCAGGCAAAAAATAATTACCTCTCAAAGTGACTCAAGAAAAATGTGGACTACACTTAAAGAAATTATAAGCGGCAAACAGAGGGAAAACATTAAGGAAGTTCGGTTTCCAGATGGAGTTGAAGATGATACACTTAAAATAGCCCAAAAATTTAACACAAATTTTGTACTTAGTGTCGAAAACATAAATAAGAGTATTCCATTAGTCGCAGATACCTCTTCTCAATCATCGGAAAAAAGAGAGAATAAAAAGATTTTCAGGTTTAATAAAATTGACAATGAGTATTTAATGAAAATCATTAAAACAATGAAACCAAAATCATCGCCGGATGGAATTACTATAAGCATAATCAAAGATGCACTGCCAGCTATAGGAGACAGATTAGTTGCACTAATAAATGAATCTCTGACTAAGGGAATTTTTCCGCAGTCATGGAAAACCTCCATAATAACACCAGTGCCCAAAATAATAAATGCTAAAAATTTCGAAGACTTCAGACCAATAAATGGATTGCCTAAATATGAACAATTACTAGAATGCATTGTGAAAGAACAGATGAGTAAATTTATAGAAAAAAATAACATCCTAGTAAAAGAACAATCTGGGTTTAGAAATAAATATTCCTGTGAAACAGCAATAAATTATGTGATAAATGAATGGAAAACAGCTATGAATCAGAAGAAAATCACAATAGCAGTGTTCTTGGATTTTAGACGTGCTTTTGAAACGATAGACAGAGAAAGACTAATAATGAAATTGAAGGACATAGGAATCCGTGCTAATGAATTGCAGTGGTTTATTGATTACTTAAAAAATAGAAAACAAAAAACCAAAATTGGAGATACTATCTCTGAAGAACAAGAAATCAACATTGGAGTTCCTCAAGGATCTGTTTTGGGACCGCTCCTATTTATTTTATATATTAATGATATAGTGAAGTGCTTAAAGTACTGTTCCATCAAACTTTTTGCAGATGACACACTTTTATATATTATAGCAAATAATATTGAAGATGCGTTGTCAAAAATACAAAATGAACTTAATGAATTATCTAAGTGGTTAAACATAAATAAATTGAAATTAAATGTAACTAAAAGTAAATTCATGGTATTAGGGAAAAAACTAAACGTACATACTGTCCTAAATATAGACAATCAAAATATGGAAGAAGTAAAAGAAATTAAATACCTGGGAATCATAATAGATAACAAGTTAAAATTTAACACTAACTTTGAAATTTTAAATAAAAAAATGGCGAAAAAGGTTAATTTCTTAAGTAGGATAAAAGGAAAATTGGACATTAAAACAAGGATATTGGTCTACAATACCACTGTAGCATCCCATCTAAATTATTGTACAAGTGTAATATTTCTAAGTAACAAAACCCAAATTAAGAGAATGGAAGTAATCCAGAACAGAGGCATGAGGTCAATACTGTGTTGTAGCAGGTACACCAGAATAAAAACCATGCAACGTCAACTCAATATTTTAAGTGTTTGGCAACGATTAGTTTATAATACCTTAGTGTTTATTTATAAGCTAAAAAATAAAATGTTACCTCACCATATGTCAAAGAATGTTAGAATTAATAGTGCAGTTCATTTATATCCTACGAGAAACTGCAACGATTTTAGGCTTCCTAAAACACACTTATCAGAAACACAAAACAATATTTATTATAAAGGTTTTAAAATGTTCAATGAACTCCCGGTAATTGTTAAGGAAGCTAAAAGTCTTGCAGTTTTTCGTGGATTATGTCTCAATGTTGTGAAATCTAAATTTTAGTATGTAAGAAGTAAATAATATTGTAGTAGTCATAGAAAATAATATATTAGATATAAGATGTAAACTCTTATAACTAAATAAAATATACATTAAAAAAAAAAAAAAAAAAAATACAAATATTTTAAAATTTGTTACTAATATCTTTCTACCAGATTCTGGTGAAATAATGGTATTTGCTGTAAGGTATTGAGATTAAAACACAATTTTGTTCCCTGTCTCTATTTAGACAACTTTAGATGAATAGAGACGAGAAGGGGGTGATCAGAAACGAGAAATGGGTGAAAAACGCGATAAGATTTCACGTATGAAATGTAAATTCGTGTTATCGGTTAGAAAGAGTAATGTAATGGGTATGATTGACCTTTCGACTGTGGATGGGACATCGGTGCCCCCCATACAAAAATCGTTGTAATTTTTTTCACCGATTTTAACGTACGTACAAAGGAACTGTATGAAAAATATTGAGAATTGCTTGCGCTAAATACGTTTTTATTTTTATTATTTTTATTTGATGTATGCAGCTTCTCTGACGGCTTTAGAATAAATTATCTACGTCTCTACGGTGTCATTTTTTTCTCAAGATCACAGACGTCATCACAGTTAACAGGTAGAAACACGACAAAATGAAAAAGAGAAAACGATTTAATTTTATTCTACAGCGATTGACGCATTTTTAGTCGAATTTTAAGACATTGCCCAGAATTATCCAATACCTCGTATCCAATCATCGTCAATTGTTATCGAATACCTCATATCCAATCATTGCCCATTATTATCGAATACCTCATATCCAATCATTGCCCATTATTATCGAATACCTGATATCCAATCACTGCCCAGTATTATCTAGATCAACCCGACAATCTGATTTATTTTATCTACCCTCTTGTAGAACAAACATTCGAAAAAATTCCCCAATTCCTCGTATATGTGCACAATATAATACAAAATTTTACAGCTTTGACATTTTTGGTAATAACCTAAAGAAATACCGAAATGAAGTAATGCGTACGATCGATTATCAATATAAGAGTATGGAATGTATCGGAAGCATCTCCTATCCTCTTCCTATTTTCCTTTTCCTCTCCCCTTCCTTTAACACCAAATTAATTTTAAGATAATTTTAAGACTGCATATATACAAACTTTTCGAAAGCATTCGACCAAGTATCCCATAAACTACTAACCCGAAAACTATTTGCCCTAGGAGTAAGAGATAACATGCTAAAATGGTTTACTAGCTATTTATCAAATCGTAAACTATTTGTTAAAATAAAATCTTTGCTATCGAAAGCTTTCTGTGCGACCAGTGGCCTATCGCAAGGTAGTCACCTTGGTCCGGTTTTGTTTCTCATTTTCATTAACGATATAACAAATTGCTTCGACGATGTCGAGGTATTGCTCTTTGCTGATGACATCAAGCTATACAAAAAAATAACTGATGTAAATCATTGCCAAATACTACAGTCAAATATTAATATGTTTAAAGATTGGTGCGTACAAAATAAACTGTTTTTAAATATTCCATTAACAATACAGCTTTAGAAAGAGTCACTGAAATGAGAGATCTCGGAATTATTTTTGATGAAAAACTAAGTTTCGCCAATCATATCCACCAAATTGTAAACAAAGGCATGAAAACACTAGGCTTCGTATTAAGAACAACTAAAAACTTTAACTCCATACAAGCCATTAAACTGTTATACATATCTCTAGTAAGAAGCATAATTGAATACAACTCAGTAGTTTGGTCTCCCTCTTACAAAATTCACATTAATAACATTGAGCGAATACAAAAAAAATCTACGTTTTATAAATTTTAAATTAAACATCCCACTAGAAGACTTACAATATCATTTTTTATTAAATACTTTAAAAATACACACATTGGAAGACAGGCGTAAAATAAACGACTTAACTTTTTTATTCGAGATTCTAAACTCTAAATTCGACTGTTGCGAACTTCTGCAACTCATAAACTTACGAATACCTACAATTACAACACGACAAAATACACTATTCCAATGCAACTCACATTAGCGCAATTACATTACGAACTCTCCAATACAACGGTTTCACACTATGGGAAGCCAATACTTAGGTGATGTCGATATATTCAATATTAACTTTGCGAATTTTGTGGATTACGTAAAAGAATTATTTAAACAATATTCCTAAATGGAAGTTATATTTTTGTAAGCCATTCAAATCGCTGTATTTTTTTAAAATTTATGTTCTTTTATTTTTAATATTTCTTTCTCATGTTTCAAAACTGTCATTAAAATTGTACCACCTACATGTAAAAACCCTCTGGGCGTTAAATAAATGAATAAAAGATATTAAAACTTCATTTCCAATGAACTTTAGCATAAGAAAATTCTGTGGCTTGACTTCAGTTAACTTGTATATTTATATCTATGATTGTATATTATGTAAAAGCTGTTTGTTTCTTACAAAATAAATAAATAAATTATCGAATACCGCATATCCAATCGATTCATTTCCACAATCTTCGGAATAGAAATATTTGGAAAGAAATTAAATATATAGTTTGATTACGTATTATAAGAATTATATCAGAACTAGATAATTGAACTGGATTATAACAATAATTGACTATTTCGAATAATCTTTCACATCAATTACGCGGAGCATTACAGCTGAGGCCCGTTACAATAAACTTATGACTATTTCGACAATGTAACGATCCAACCGAAAACAATATCCAACACGCTAGACTGCTAGAGCTTTAGTTTGCATGGGTAATTAATTCACCATAATATTAGCTCTCCATGCATAGAAGACCTTTACCACAATAATGCAGAGGATGGCGCGTGCTTAAATGCAAAGAGGAAATTTGCATATTATGATATCACTGGAGAATACATACCTAATTATTCGTATTAATGATTGTAGCGACCTATATTCTTCTTAGGTAATTTCAACTTTTTGGGTATTTTTTTAGGTAAAAGTGTAAAATTTGTCTGAGGATATAATATAATATCCACTCTATGAAAAGCCATCGATAAAGAGTGAATATGAGGATATTAATAAACCTTGTAGTTACCACAAAAATTCTTTCAAACAAAAGTTCAATTTCTATTTTGTATAGGACATTTTAAATAATGACATCCGGCAAACAGAAAAAAATGGATGGATATAAATATATGCTTTAGAGAGAACAAGAATAAACCAAATACTTTTTGAAGCTTTATTATTGTGTACTTCAATAGGTTGAATGTTTTTCAGGGATAGATAAAAGATTTCATGAAAAATCGTACAAAGAAAATAAAATGTAATGGTAAAAGGTTAATTTTTAACGGTCGTATTTTTGATAAATTACCTCAAGGGTGCTTTTATATTAGTCATAAATTTAATTAATTAAATTTAATATGAATGTTTTTCTAAACCCTTCTCCTTCTACATTCTCCCCCTCTTTCACGTGACAATAATATAATGTCTTTTGATATTAAATATTGAGACAAATGGTGGAGTCCATTAATCATAAAATTACGCATGCAGTCGCAAATATTGTCTGCTTCTAAAGTGTACTGTAATCAATAATTATAACTCTTCAAATTAACACTCAACTATTTGGGATAGCTGGTTAACAATTAGAATTGGGAAGGTTTTCTGATACAAGAATTATTTCGAATCAATGACAACAATGACAAGACAACGCGGGTGATTATCACTGCAAAAGTTTCCATAATAGATTCGTTATTATACACACCGAGAGAGCACTTACGATTTCCACGGCACAAGCTTTCTTAACAGATTGGTAAAGTACAATTTTTGTAATGTCACCGATGTATGTATTTACTCCGTACTGTCAGACAGGGATAGGTAATTGAGTAACAGATAATTAGGTAGAGAAATGCAGGAACTTCTGATAGAAAGCGATACATATATGTGAAATTTTAAAAAAAAAGTTTTTTTCAGCATGATGCATTCATCTATATTCTTACAATAAACTATATTTATTTTCCGCTACTGAATTTGCTTCAACACTTGTGTGTTCTGGCCGTCACAAGGAAACGCCAATATACTCCTGCCGGTCTTCTGCTGTGTCCGCATCCCTCCAGTTCACTATGAACATGGATATGATATTTGCCTCCAATCGTCCAGCTTCCTAAGGTATCCTAGCAGTATTTCATCTTACGCAATTTTCCTCCGTTGCTATATTATGTCCTTCGCAGAGGAGCCACCAGTTATATGAATCTTGGTATTAAAATGACACAATACGCTAAAATAAAGTATGAATTTTAATAACGTAAGTAAAGAAGGCATGTAACAAATATGCGAAGCGCGTCCCCGGTGTATTGGATAAAGTTGGAATTTTAACGACGTAAGTAAAGAAGACGTCTACAGAAATATTAGGCGCGCGGCCCTGTGTACAGGACGGACCTACAGTCGAATTTGCTCTAGCAGATTATTATTATTTACCTAGAAAAATTATCTTTCCGCGGGGTTTATTTTAATTTATTCTAATAAACATATAACAAAATACTTATTTATAAAAAATAATACTTATAAATAAATAATACTTATTTATAAATAATAATTAGTCTCCTGAAATATTAATACAAATTGAAAATATCTCCCGAGTAAAAATAAATGCTGCCAACGGGAAGAGCGGAGACTAATTATTGCTTATAATTATTTGTTATCCTTTATGCTATGCATAAAACCTTGTCTTATAAACATTAGTTTATCATTAAAAAATAAAAATAAATTCTATGTTTGTAAATGAATACATTATGGGACTGGGTTATTGTTAAAGTATTGAGGAAAAATGGGAGATAGGACAATGGGTCTATGGCCTAAGTGCTCACGGAAACTACGTGTAAACCGTCTCCACCCTTAAAAAGAAAAAAAATGAATACATTGGAAAGTTACTAATTCATTTTCTAGAAAAATAACATCTGGTTCTTTTTCAAAGTAAGACAAAGTCGGTTGTTGCGGTTATTTAACTAGTTGATGATATCGGGAGTCACTTTGTTCATCGTAGATATGCTTCCGAAGAACCGGTAAAGGTTACATTATTGAATGACATATTCAGTTGTTTGTATTTATCCGCATTCAGGCAATTCGGTGAAAGCTAGTCAAACAAATGGTATAGCTTATGGATATACCACATCCGACAGACAATTTTTTTAATCTTATTTTAAAAAATCTGAACTATATTGCCATTTTATGCAAACCGATGATTATTTCAGCGTTTCTTGAGATTTAATCCGTTTATTTAATTCGCCTAGTTTTACTCCTAACAAAACCGAAGAAACGTGTCTTAAGCCAGGTTCAAAAGTTAATTTATAACTGAATATTACTTTCAGAGAGTTCGCGGAGTAATAATGAGGAACTTGAGAAAGTATTGAATTATCTCCAACCATTTGCTGGGAACATTTTGTTATATTATCAAACAGAGTCTGTAGACAGAATCCGAGCGATTCGGTTTTGTTCGAGAAATTCTCATTTCGATTGCGATCTCAAAAACGCTGTAAAAAAAATATCACCAAGCAGTACTTTTGCATTTCCCGCAATGTTCATAAAATATATCTTTCTTATGTAAATAAGAAGTTAACCCTTTATTTGTGTAAATACATCTATTTGAATTTCATTTCTGTTGTGAATAAATGAAAATCTCGGTAGATAGACTCGTTGTCGTTGACAATCTATCAACTTTCAGTGGCGCACACACTCACGCATTTCTCTGATGACATTACAACAATTAATCTAAACAACAAATATTGGTCTTATCCAATTAGTATTCGGCTTGATTGGTAGATTTGTCGACCCCATTTCCTGGGTAGATTCAATCCTCAATAAAAAAATAATAATTTTTTTTTAAGTTTTCATAAATGTATTTTAGTACAGCAAACGTTGTTTTTGCGGGTTGATTTTTTTAACTAAACTATGCTAGTTTATCTACTGTGTTGTGAAGAATACAATTTTCATTGCATTTTTGTTTAATTAATAATTTAACCTTTATCATTTATAAATAATAAATAATTATATTTAAGGTGGATATTTTCAGTTGCGAACTTACCAAATAAATAGGTACATAAAAGAATATTTCTCTGATGGTTTGTGAATAATAGTATGTCTCTATTGTTTATATTTCTAGTATGATTTGATTTATATCTACAACCTCTTTCCATGGCTATAAATGTTTTGTTTTTGTATTTTTTTCGTTTTATATAATTTTTGTTTTGTACAAATTTTTGAATTCATATTCATAAAATATTCATATTCGTAAACTGTCGATTTCCCGAAAAAAATTAATAAATAAAACAAGAAAAGTTTATCAATTTCACTGTACTAAAAGGGTAGGCATTGTCTAATAAACTTAAATGTTATTATGAAAGTTCCTTATATCAAAATAATGAAATGGTAAATAAATTTTAATATTTTCTCAGATGGAGTATTAATAAAAAGCGAGCGGCATGGTTCCGTTTTGGCACACACTAACCCTATGAATTACTTTGCTGTATTATGCTGTTAGTCTGGCATTAAAATAAGTTTGTAATATGTTTATTACAATGGTAGCTGACCGGTGCAATTTGTGTGGATTTCCCCTTTAACCTTTTTTACAATTCTTCAAGTATTGTAGTTTCTACACGATTTTTCATCAGTTTCCAAATATATTTAATACATATGTATTCATTCGAAAATATGTTTTTAATTCAATTAGTGAATAAAATACGAGTAGAACAAATAATGTGGCAGGAAAGGTTTGGCCAGTTTTATCAGCAGAACTCACGAATTTTAAATGGTTTTTTGTTTTTAAGTTAAAGATAACGAACCATGTAATGCAACAAGATTAATTATTTATCCGATCATGCAGATAAGAAAATCACACGACACAGGGGGGTTTTGCGTCTTGAATTTGAACAAATGACTAGGTAATTATTGCTGTACGTACTGATGAACAAGGTGCCTACATCATTTCAAGGTAATTATTGAACCTACAGATGAACAAGGTACCAACATAATTTTATGATAACTATTATACCTACTGATAAACAAGGTACCTACATCATTTTAAGATAATTTTTTTACCAGCTGATGAACAAGATACCTACATCACTTTAAGATAATTACTGTACCTACTGATTAACGCCATGAATTATGCCCAGTACCTGTATGTATTTGCACTTTGAATTACTTCAAGTGAATTAAGTATGAATAACGCCGCAATTAATTTGTCGTGATATGAGCACGTTCAGCTCATAGATCTTTTTAAAACTATGGGACAATGTTTTGATACATAATATTTTTGGGGATTCTTGATGCATCATTCAGTGGCGCAAGGAGAAAAATTTGCATTGCTAATGTATTAATGAATATTTTGAAAGTAGCTATAACTTTGTGGTTATCTATTATAAATTAACAAAACAATGTAACTTTGCACGAAACCTTAGTATTTATTAATTTTTAAACACGTTACATTTATTAAGAATCTCTTCAAATTATTGGAAATACGGTTAAAAACGGGATTGCAGGACGTGTCCTGATAAACTTTTAATGAATTCCTAATATTCCGGAGCACATGTTCATGCACCTGCATTTGAATTGATTATATATAAAGTCAAAATTCGAAAAGATTTTTATGAAGACGTGTTCTGACATTGTGCTAATACATTCGTATTTTAATAAAAGTTTAACAGGAAACCTATCAATTCAATTGTTAAGGGCTTGCAATCCCGTTTTTTTTTACTAGATTACGAATAATTTGAACAGATTCTTAATAAATCTACTCATTTTTATTTGTACATTTTTAGTGATTAAATCATTAATTTGACCTAAAAATATATTTGAAGGTTTTCTGTATCCAGTGGAAATGAAATGTAGGTACACAAGAATTCCCCTGACAGATGAGCCGCGTCTCTAAAAAAATCAATTTCACTCTCAGTGGTTTAGTGGGTACATTCTTCAAAGATCTCGAATGATTAAATCAACATTTCTAAATTTCAAAAATTTTTGTATCCTGCAAAAATATTTACGATTTTTACTAACAGAAATGAAAACAAAAGTAGGTACACGATAATTCCTTTGACATTAAGAAGCCGTCTCCAACAAACAAGCAATCATACTGTGCTCCTGTATGAAACACAAATTTTAGTTTTCACTTTTTTTGCGTAAAATGAAAACTGTCTTAATAGCTCAGATCTAAGTACAAATAGATTCTTGGTTGCTAAATTAGTCGTAGGTTCAAGATGTGACTGGAAGCATAAATAAGATGAAGTGGAAATGGACTGTAAGTTGTATAATGAAGAGGAACTATAGAATTCGTGGTGCCAAAACTCTCAAGTTATGGGACAAAAATAAGAATACAAACATCACAGGCAAAAATTAAAACCATAGTAGTCATCAGGACTTGGCTATTAGAAGAAACACCCATCAGCCTAGCAAGAATACAAGCATAAATTTTTTTTATTAGCTATTTAAAAATACCTGATTATATTTATTTTTTAAATTGGTTCGCCTACAAAACACATGAATTATCACAGTAATGAATTGCATTTTCAACATGGTTATAGCGATGATTCCAATTATAGGTGAACACATTATTTATAATAATATTATTTGTGCAACGATTCTTTTTTGCAGTGAGTAAGCCTTTTAGCATGCCTGAAAGTTTGTTTAGTTAGGAAATTGAATCCAACACAATCACCCGTAAATTATTCATCCTTGTGTCTGGACTGTTCATCGAATATTTATAATCGCCCATTTACTAATTACTATGTCTATGTTATAAACACATTGATCATTTTAACAATTATCTGATAGTAGGTAGTCTGTGCGTCCAGTATGTTGGGTGTGATACTATACCTGCATTTCAATAATCATTATTGTAAATCTAGAGCAGGAAAACCATCAATCAAATTATTGCTGGTTAGCCGAGAATCCCAGTTCGCTCAATTAGCTGCAATTAATTAGGTATGTAGGTCAGCCAAACACACACACACACACGCACACACACACAAACACATACACACACATAAACACAGAAACACACTTACACACACACACAGTCACACAAACACACACACACACACCTTATTTATGTATGCAGATTTTTCTTACAGATTTTTTGAAGGGGATAATAAGGGCATAATAAGGGGATTGTTGTGGGGCAGAATGTAGCGGGTAGGGAAGGAGATGGGGAAGAAGAAGTTCGGGGAGTACCCGGCTATTCAAATCTGGCCACCAAAATACGGTTAAAGCCATTTCAAGCAACGTTTCAATTCTGAATGGTGGTAGGCTTACACCAAGGCGATACAGAGAATATTCCGCCCTGGAACGTGCCGCAAGTATACTTTATATTACTTTTAATTAATAAATCGTGAGATAACACAAATTCATCAAATAAAATTTACTTCCGCACGCCGGGATTTGAACCCGTGACCTTCGGATTGCTATTCGAGAGCCTTGCCCCTAGACCGCGAAGGATGTCTTCATTTACGTGAGAACAATTCAGTTTGTCAAAAACTCAGTTACTATACAAATAGGTACATAACATTTTTAAAAACATATTATCTATATAAAATTCACTCAAATGAAAAATAATACAAAGAGAGCAAATAAACACAAAGAGAGTCACAAATAATACAAATAGAGCCAATAGACAAACAGAGTCACAAATAATACAAAGAGAGCCAATAGGCACAAATAGAGTCACAAAAATATATAGTACAATTAACTCAACAATTTGTTATGATGCAGGGCTAGACTCCTTTTGTTTTAATATTTTATTCATTAATTTATTCTGCATCATCACATTTATCCTCGCCGATTCTCTAACCTAGTTAGGAACTGGGCGATTGTCGCTGGTATTGGTTTTAGTAAAATTTCGAATTTTAATTTAAAATTTAACATCTGAACCGGGCCAAAACAAAAACACTTCTTAGCTGGGCAGTAAACGGGTGGGATCGTGAACTGCACAGCTGACAGTCACGGTGATTTTTATTTTGGAATAATTAGTTGTATGGATGGATTCCATTCTTTCTTTTGTACCGTAAAATGCGAGTTTGCTTCGGGCACGACGGGATTCTTTTCCGCAACCTGTTAAACAACCATTCCCGATGTGGGTAATGGTGATTTCTTTGAAAGAAATGGTGTATGAGCGAACCACGCGACAATCGTAATCCGGTAATCAGCCGACAGCGGTAATCCGTAAATAATTGTCCCATCCGGCGTGAGATGAAATTATATTCAATCCTAAATTCGGCTTACGCAAAACCGTCAAGCGGGAGCCTCGTTATTTTGGACGTGTGATGTTTGGGAATACTAACCGCACGTGGCCGGCGGCCGAGAGAAAGCTACTGGCCTAAGTTGCAGCATCCTCAGATCCCGGATACATCCGCGTTATTAGCTGGAGATCGTGGATGTGGCCGGGAGATATATTCCTGCCCCTTTCGGAGGCCCGATCCACGCTTCACGGGGTCACGTCAGCCGCTGGATGGAGTCCGGGGGACGTTCCGTCGCTTCGCCAATAAGAAGTCACAGTGTTCAGTAATAGGAGACGTAGTGATTCGCTCTCGTAGAGTAGATTATGATTACGGATACAGGTCGGTCTTGGGGTAAGTCCAAAATGTATAATTTTATAAATGTTTCTCAATACATGTAATAACGTACTATGCACCGCTTTTTATTTTATTTACTATGTAAGACCATCCCTAAGAACAAAACAGGATTCTGATACGCGACCTTGGTTGCGAACCTTCACACCTGAGATCATTAAGTATAAACATTCTAGATGATTAATTCTAACCTAGATTGGCGCGTTCTACCGAACAAAGTTTATACAATTATTATTTGTACCCTAGGTCAAACCTGACTTAACAATTGCCCACGCCCACAAAAGTGGACTGCTTAAATAGCTTGGATAGGTCATCCCACTTTAAATCTGGGGTGTAAATAGACCTATACCACAGCAAGGTATAGGAGCAAGGCATTCAAGACCATCTAGAATTTCATTAAAAGATTTCACTATTTCTTTGTGCGTAATGCCCCGTGATCTGCAACGTTCATCTAACAAACTCAAAAAGTCCCGCACACAGGTTTTACCATCGAACTAGTAATCCCAGTTACCAAGGCCACGCGACGAAGATTCCTTATATATTATTTTGGTTTCTTTAATTAGGGTAACCTTCCCCTTAACTTCATTATTTATTTCCCCGTCCGAATTATTAACCGTCGTTTCAACTTCGGAGTCACAATCTGAATCATTAATCTTTGAATCCGCGTTAGAAATTTGTTTTTGTTTTTTATTAAAAGCGCGCGCTTGTGCGCGTAATGCTTGGAATGTATTATCTGGTTTGATTGACCGCGCCGTTAGTTCCTTAATTAGCTCCTCCTTGGAAGCGTTGTTCACATTCGGAATTGGAGTAGACATGATGACGTCAGAAGTTATTCTTGATAAAAGATAGAAAAAGAAGATGACCGTTAGTTTCAAAAATCCGAAAGAATTTGTCTATAACATATTATGACAATACTAGAAAGCAAAAACTCAAAAGAAGTATTTTAAGTAGAAACACATCATTATAGTGCGTACCTTTTTCCAATTAAAAATTAATAAAAATAAATTTCGCAACCCTGAAAAATATTTGTGGCAACCTTGATAAATAAGGTAAAAAAAAAAAATTTGTGGCAACCTTGAAAAAATTTGTGGCAACCTTGATAAAATATTTATTTATTTTGCCAGCCCTGGTTTTTCCGTACTATTATTATATTTATATTATTATATTTTTCCGTAGAATATTATTTATTCTCGTATTAAATCCACACGAGAAAAAAAAAAGAATCATTTTTCAAAATGAAAACAATTACCTAATTAGAATATACATTTATTATTTGAAATTATTAGCGAAGACGCAACCCATGCTATGAACTAATGGCAATGAACCGACTCCCGTTACTTCGATATGCGTTGTTATTTGTGTATAATAATATTCAGTTGTCAACTGCATTAATAAATAAACATGTTTCAATTTATTATTTAACGGTACCATAAAGGAGGAATGATCCCTAACATTTACACAATTCCTAAAAAAACGCACATAAGAAATTCATACAATCATGCGATAACAATTTCACTGCTGTCACTTTTACAGTTATCGGGTTAACATTTAACAAACAAGGTTAACATTTTAGGTTATGTATCAGAGCTCCAAGAGAACAAAATAACCCTAAACCATCCAAAAAAAAACATAATCCTGACACACGACTTACGCCGTTTTTTTATTAAAAACGCGGGCAGCCAATGGTTAAGTCAGGTTTGACCTAGGGTACAAATAATAATTGTATAAACTTTGTTCGGTAGAACGCGCCAATCTAGGTTAGAATTAATCATCTAGAATGTTTATACTTAATGATCTCAGGTGTGAAGGTTCGCAACCAAGGTCGCGTATCAGAATCCTGTTTTGTTCTTAGGGATGGTCTTACATAGTAAATAAAATAAAAAGCGGTGCATAGTACGTTATTACATGTATTGAGAAACATTTATAAAATTATACATTTTGGACTTACCCCAAGACCGACCTGTATCCGTAATCATAATCTACTCTACGAGAGCGAATCACTACGTCTCCTATTACTGAACACTGTGACTTCTTATTGGCGAAGCGACGGAACGTCCCCCGGACTCCATCCAGCGGCTGACGTGACCCCGTGAAGCGTGGATCGGGCCTCCGAAAGGGGCAGGAATATATCTCCCGGCCACATCCACGATCTCCAGCTAATAACGCGGATGTATCCGGGATCTGAGGATGCTGCAACTTAGGCCAGTAGCTTTCTCTCGGCCGCCGGCCACGTGCGGTTAGTATTCCCAAACATCACACGTCCAAAATAACGAGGCTCCCGCTTGACGGTTTTGCGTAAGCCGAATTTAGGATTGAATATAATTTCATCTCACGCCGGATGGGACAATTATTTACGGATTACCGCTGTCGGCTGATTACCGGATTACGATTGTCGCGTGGTTCGCTCATACACCATTTCTTTCAAAGAAATCACCATTACCCACATCGGGAATGGTTGTTTAACAGGTTGCGGAAAAGAATCCCGTCGTGCCCGAAGCAAACTCGCATTTTACGGTACAAAAGAAAGAATGGAATCCATCCATACAACTAATTACTCCAAAATAAAAATCACCGTGACTGTCAGCTGTGCAGTTCACGATCCCACCCGTTTACTGCCCAGCTAAGAAGTGTTTTTGTTTTGGCCCGGTTCAGATGTTAAATTTTAAATTAAAATTCGAAATTTTACTAAAACCAATACCAGCGACAATCGCCCAGTTCCTAACTAGGTTAGAGAATCGGCGAGGATAAATGTGATGATGCAGAATAAATTAATGAATAAAATATTAAAACAAAAGGAGTCTAGCCCTGCATCATAACAAATTGTTACACATTTTTTAGGAATAGCAATATTTTTTTGTGAATCCGTATAAATTATGGATGAAAATGTCTACTTCAGCACACTCTTTCTTATGACATAGTCGACACGTTTGGGTCAGAGTGCTAAAATAGGCTATAAGTTTTTTAAATATACGCCTATTCATATGAATAATTTTAACGCACACTCACTCCGATATTATACGACCAATTAATGTACACATTTTGTGTTTTTTTTTAGGTAAAGTCAATTACGTGATAAAAAAATTACATAAGCTTTATAATCATATAAATTAAAAGCCAGTCCCAGACTGAGAATGGCTTCAAAAATGCGTGTTATACAAAAAAAATGTGACCTTCAAATGAATTTTCTTCATGAAATTATAATCTTTACCATAATCTGATTGCAACAAACATTCTTAATTCAAATAAGAAATCAGTATAAATAAATGGGATTAAAAGAATTTGGCATTCTCAGACTATAAAAATATTACCGTTCGTTATTTCGGCTACTGGCATTATACCTAGCTCTCTCATTAAAAATTTAGGCGTATTAGATCTATCAAAAAATTTATATATAAAGATGCAAAAGTCGGTCATTTTGAATACATGTAGGATAACGAAAGATTTTTTAAATATTTATGTTGAGGGATCAGTAGGATTTATAGGCCCTATTAGGAGTTCTACCGAACCGAACCCTCTGATATGAAAATATCTGGAGTCGGTGATTTTTTTTTCCCATTTGATCTCTGGTGAGTTGACGTGTTGTTGTTCTTGTATTGTTTTGTATTTATTTTACTTATATAATGCACTTGCATAATGTTGATTGACTAGATAATCATTTGTGGAAAAGTGTGTGGAAAGGTTTAGTTTTTCCTATGGGGAAGATTTAACCCGGACAACAAAATCGGAAGCATAAAAAATCTGATTGCAAGAAACATTCTAAATTCAAATAAGCAATCAGTAAAAATTCAAATAAGATGTCAGAATTTTTACTGATTTCTTATTTGAATTTAGAATGAAGGTCACATTTTCTTCATGAAATTATAATCTTTACCATAATCTGATTGCAACAAACATTCTAAATTCAAATAAGAAATCAGTAAAAATTCTTGAATGGTGAGCCCTGGCATCATTAAAGGTGTTCAGCATTGTATGATGCTTGTATCTCTATGATGACAATCTTTATTTATTGTTATTAAGTTTAATTTGTAGAACTCCATTTTATTTTTTTATTTTTAATAAATTCAATAATATTATTATTGGGTTTATAAAAACAGTTTATTTTTAAACAAGTTCTGCTGTGTAATTATTATTACGCGTGACAGCTGTTTCGCCTTCTGAAGTTGATCAGTTTGATACTTTTTTGATGATTGTCAGTTTGATGGTTGACAGTTTGATAATGCCTTCAGAAGGCGAAACAGCTGTCACGCGTAATAATAATTACACAGCAGAACTTGTTTAAAAATAAACTGTTTTTATAAACCCAATAATAATATTATTGAATATATAAAAAAAAAAAAAAAAAAAAAAAAATCTTTATTTACAAAAATCGTTGTGATATGAGTGAGAGGTAGGTACCTACTTCCCACACATCGTACTACCTTCTCAGAACAAGCTGAACGATTTTAGTTGTCCGGGTTTTTCATTCTCAATTTTTTGTGTCATTAAATGTTGCCATCAGGAAAGCTATTAGTGAAGATGGCTGTGGTAGACTAAGGGTGAAAGTCAGATATAAATTAAAAGAAGGACTGAAAACCAAATTTACTGGAACGATTGCCGTTCGACCGACATTAACGGAAAGGATTTTGTAAAGACCTCAATTATTTTTAGAAAGTCGCTGTATTAGAAGTGTCTGAATTATATCATGAAATAAGTTCGAAAAGAGAAAATTAATAGCACTTAAAGTGCGATCGATATTTTTTTGATATTTTAAGCGTACTGGATAATCATAGAAAAATAATTAAAAAATCTTTTTTAAATGCTGCTATAAAAGAAGGTATGCAGAAGGCGAAGGCAGATTTTTTACTATGAACATTTTTTTGTACATTACAAGCTGTGTGTCATTTACACATTCACATGCAACAAATGTTAAGTATTTTTGTAGATGCATCCTTTAAAAAAGAAAAATAACATAGGTACATATTATAACGGGTAATGTGTGGCTTTTACATGCCTTTTGAATCCTTCAAGGCTACTGTTAAAAATGAAAACGGTCTTAAAAAGGTTATTATATTATATATTTATAACAGACTATTGTGCCGTCCCTGGCTGTAGTTGTTTGGTACGACCAGCTTACAGCATTTCAGGAGGTCTAGGCTATATATTCAATTAGTAATTATTTTATACGCCATTATTTCAAGGGCCCTACTCCTCCTCGATTGGAGACTTCAGTAGCGCTCTTCAGCGAGCTAATCATTGTGATGCATGAATCGCATGTTCTCTCCATTATCCATGCATTTTCATATACAGGTGCATAGGGAACTTTTTTCGCATCTGCTCTAATTTCTTCTAATTTAGTAAAGTGATAAGCTTTCAGAAGAAAACATATATAATACTTATTAGAAATCAAATCTTTTCTCGCTATAGTGTACTAAATATTTAACAAAATAGAACGGTTCATACACAGCATACACCCTAAAAATTATAGGTATATTAGGTATATAATTTTTAATTTCTTAAAGAAGGTGATAATATTTACATTTAGATTTAGAAACTTTTGCAAAAGCTTATAGGGGCGTTGATAAACAATAAATTAATCTAACCTATATGATTGTGTTTATATATGGGTAGGTTAAACTGTCTGTAATGATATTGTTACTTCAGCAAATATCTATTTAGATTGATTAAAATGGAACGATTAGATGAAATGTAAAAGATTATAGAATAAAACGCAAACAACAGTGAAAACGTAGTATATTAAATTAATTTGTTTTATTTATTTACAACCCTGCAGTAAAAACATTACCGGTAAAACCCGCTAAATTTCCACCTTGTCATTTACTAATCACTTAATTTCTTTATGACAAGATACCGCATAAGAGCTCCAGCTAACGAACAAGTTTGTAATTTATTATTAATACTATTTAAGATGCTTGTATCACTATCATTTGAGATGTTTAGTCACAGTCATCCACACTAGGGATTCTTGTTTCGAGGCGGACTGTTGGTTGTCGTATTTGTTTTACTTCATATTATATCCTCAACTCCATGTTTTTTGATTTCCTCATCTTCATGTTTGTAGACCTCCACTTCATGTTTGTTGATTTCCTCATCTTTATGTTTGTAGACCTCAATTTCATGTTTGTTGATTTCCTCATATTCATGTTTGTAGACCTCAATTTCATGTTTGTTGATTTCCTCATATTCGAGTTTGTAGACCTCATATGCATGTGTGTTACCTGTGGGTTGTTGTTCTGTTGGTGTTACTTCAGATTTTCCATATTTTGATGTTGTTTTTAATCTTGGTTTCAATCTCGATGTTTTTTTTTAATTTCATATAATTTACTTCATAATTTTGGTGATTTCATTTTCATGTTTCCTTAGCCATATTTTGATGTTGTTTTTAGGTTGTTTATCTTTATTGCATTCATATTTTGGGAAACGTTGTGAGTCTGGTGAAACGACTAAATGGTTTGGAAGTTACTATCTGGGTATTCGGATTTGTTCACTTAACATAGCAAAAATCATATCAAACAACGTTTCTATTTATATGGAGTTCTTTCACTAGTGTTCCAGAGTGTTATCATCCACACTGAGAAGAGATGCAAATATTGATACCAGTTTTAAATTCTACTTGTGAAAGAAGTTGTTTTTTTTTTAATATTGGCATTTGAAACCAGCAAAAAGGTAAATAATCTCAACATCGCCTTGGTGCAAGACCACCATTCAGAATCGAAATGGCTTTAGCTGTGTTGGGTGACCGGATATGAATAGCCCAGTAATAGCACCCCACTGCCTTCAGTCTCACAACATACTACAATCATTAGGGATGTCTCAGTCTCCTTGGCTCCAGACGTTTGGGAGCAGTTGGGACTCGTACCTATGAATAGTACATCTCTTTTTTCAATGTTGTACGGGTACAAGGAAATTGTGTTTCAGTGCAAGATCTTTTACAAACTAACAATTATTAAAACAAAAACTTTTTAGGGATCTCAAAATGGAAGTTTTACTGTTAAATAATACTGTATTAAGGTTTTATTGGTCCACTGTGTTAAAATTTACAATGTTTGATAAAATTGACAAAATTGAGCAATTATTATTTAGGTTCGCATAATTATGTTTTATTATGCAAACGTTAATAATAGGCAAACAGTTAAAACCCTCTTCGCACGTCAGCTCCATGTTTACGAGGGTACAATGATAAACGGTCATTGCGGGCAACATGGCCCGAGCACCTCCGGTATCTAGGTATCACACAGTAACTTCGCCAGCCGAGAGGTTGTTATAATTTCGATGTTAAAATTTTAATTACGAAACTATGGAATCTTGGAGTCGGCTGAGAGCAAAGGCGGTGATAAAAAGTGTCGGATGAAGTCGGTTTTACGTAAAAGCGTTACGACAATATAACTTTTTATCGTAATTATTCGGAGGAGTGCTTAAAATAAGAGAAAGCAGGAACATTATCAACATATTACTACATACTCGTATTTTGAAATTTCTTGTAAAACAATTGAAGAAAAACAACATGAGGGCCAAGGTGTTTTAGTGGTAATACTCAGCTACGAATTCGGAGGTCACGGATTTGAATCATGGCGTGCGCAAGTAAATATTATTCCATTAATTTTATAGATTTCAAATAATATTTGCGTAGTACCTATTTTTGCGGTACGTTCCAAAATGGTGGAATCGCCTTGGTAAAGACACCACCATTAAAAATCCAAATTTATCTTGGGCATCAGCACAAGCAAAGTACCCAGTGAGGCCCACATTATAATATAATGTTTGAAATTACATAATATTATTCTATCAATATATATATATATATATGTAGTTTTTAAATGTCGTATTTTATATTTTATTTTACGTGTTTGGTGACAAGATTTGAATAGCTAGGTACCTACTACTCCACTATCTTCTGCCTCACAACTCCTTAATCTGTTGTTTGTATCTTAATGAATAAGATATATGGAGAAAATTATTATATTTCGTATTTACATATATATTACGAGTGATGATTACTAAAAACGACTTGAAAAATGCAGCAAAATAGGTGATCGGAAAATTGCAACTATTATCATTTTCGTAGTCAACCTAGGACAGAATCACAAAGTTTCATCAAACGCAATCATAAAGGTAAATTAAAATAATTAAAGGCACAATTTTTATGAACACACTTTCTCAATCAATCACCCTTGGTATATTTCTGAAGTGGTTGCTGTAGAACCGTCTAAAAACATAAAAATAAACCCACTGCGGAAATCACCTTCAGGATGTAAGCAGAGAAGCTACACAGATTACTACAGAAGATAGATGGAAACTTGAGTGGTAATCGGCCAACGTGATAAATGCCCATCTCGTACACGACCCCACTGTCGACACGACAGTCTGGTATCTCATTGCCTCATAAACTCTACTCCGCCATCAATATGAAAAGATTCTACCACAACCGCGTGCCCTGTATATGAGAGTCGGCGATGTGTGAATGCGGTGCGGTGCATACCACCAATCGTGTGGTCAACGAAGAAAACTTACCGTTTAAAAATATTGCTAATTTCTTAATAAGCTCTTCAAATTATTCATATTCCGGTTAAAAACGGGATTGCAGGCCCTTATAGAATGAATTGATAGGTTTCCTGATTTCCTGATCATTTTAGTTAAATACCAATGTATTGTCACGATGTCGAAACACGTGACATTTTCGCATTTCATCATTATTTATTAATAAGACAAACGCAGGTTCATAAGCACGTAATCCGATATAATTACTAATTTACTAAAAGTTTATCAAGAAGCGGCCTGCAGTCCCGTTTTTAGCCGGATTACAAATAATTTGAAGAGATTTTAAATAAATCAGCAATACTCATTTTTTCTCTGTGTGCCCGCTCTATTCATTCCCCGGCGGGATTGATGAGATCCACACGTGTCCTAAAGCCCTAGACTGTCGCGCATACCTAGATGTCCCCTTCTGATCATACGAAATAAGAAGTGCAAATGAAGCAACCCTCTAAATCTCTTAAACCATTGAATTATTCTTGACGCTGCCTGGAATTGCGGAATTTCCCAACGCCAACCAAAAAGTTGCGAAGTTCTTGGCCGTCCAAAAGTGCGAAGGTACCCACTACCCGACTTGAAACAATGGCCCGGAGGAGAAATGAACTTGATGCTAATGAAG